>OZ014485.1:22416518-23113490 GCA_963965965.1 Trididemnum nubilum
GGCTAAAAGGCTTCTGTTGCTTAGTCTAATTGTGGCGTTGCCTTAGAATAGTACTATGATGGCGTCGCGCATGTTATCAATCTCAGGGTTGCCAATAAAAATTATGATTAGAGAGGCCCTTATGTCGTCTTTGAAGTAGAATATCTCTGGAACGGCTGGGTCAAGAACGATGAAGTCAACGCCCATTTAATCTAATACTCTTGGCCTAACTCTAGATACCCCATTGAGTTTGCTTTCAATCTTCGTTTAAGTTGAGATTAAAATTCAAATTTGTGGTTTGCACTTATTGGAGCTGGATCAAAGTGCGTTATTATATATTATCAAAGGTGGCCAAAGCGCAGCTTTTGAGCCTTTATGATTCCATAAGTTGCGTTGCACTTTAATGTTTTTATTTTGAGATGTTGTGGAAGTTGCATTGCGGACTATATTTGGAAGCGTAGCGCGATTAATTTTAACAGTACATTAAATGTACTGTTAAAATTAATTGCGCTACGCTTTCAAATTTTTTTCGGTTTGTAGCGCAATTTTATTCGATAAACTTCATTTTGTTTCATTTTAATCGTATTGTTGTCAAATGTCGGCCTTTTTAAATCGTAATGTTGTCAAACTTGCATTGCCTCTCTGACAAGAGGTTGGTTGCTTGACTGTATGATCGTAAGGTCTTTCGCAACTTTTCTGTCGCTTTCTTAAACGAATGCTAATTATTAATTTCTACGTCGCGATGTTACTGAGCGATAAAATAAATTTGTCTTGACATTAGCAAATTGCTTACTCTTTTTCCGACTAAAATTGTAAAACATGCGGAATTTGCATCGTGTCGTGTAATTTTAATTGCGGAAGTTGAGTTGCGCTTTGACTTGGTACGAGAATTTCGTTCCGCAATTGCGGAATTTGCGCTACGCTTCAGAGACAAAAGCTTTCAATTGCGCAACTTGCGCTTTGCTTCAAGTGATTTAGATAATCATAGCGCTGTGCGTTTGGTAAAATGCTACTCGTGCCACCTCCGTTTATTGTTATAACATCATAATAATCAACCATAGGCGTAGCCAGGATTTTTGATTGGGGGGGGGCAAACCACATGCAATGACGTCATCAGAAATTTTCAAAAAAGAAAGTTTTTGTGGGACAAAGATATCATAAAATGGAAGGTCTGAAGCTGTAGTCTTGTTGGCACTTAACCAGGATTTTGATAAAGGGAGAGGGCGAAAACTAATCGTTAGAAATTATGCAAATGCCTAACTTAGAAAACGTGTTGAGTATGCTAGTGTACTCAAACGTACCACAGACGGGGATCTGGGGGCGGAGCCCCCAGCCACCGGTGGCTATGGGGGTCTGGGGGCAAAGCCCCCAGCCGCTGGGCGAATTTTGTAAGTTTTTGGGAAAAAAAGCTATTTTATTCCCATTGGATCACATTTCGCACGTGTTCACAGCCATTTGAAAGAACTAGATTTTTAACATTAAAACGCCAATCGAAAAATTTTGATTGTTCAATCCTCCTTTTACGTGCAATTAAATTCCAAAACACGTTTAAAATCATGCATTACAGTGTAAAATTTTAATTGTGGGTGATTTGGTCCATGTAGGGGCAAGTAAGGCACATTGCCTCCTGCAATATTTTAGCAGTATATAATAATCCACTCGAAGATTTTTGTTTTGTCATGAAGTTAACCAGTTACAGGATTACATGTACGGCCAGGGAGCCCAGGACCCCTTAAATTCAATTTCAATAATTTGTTCAATGAGCATTTTCCCTTGCTATTTTTTAAAAGTATTTCGTTCGTAAAAACTGGCGAGATGAATCGTCGATAAAACAGATAGTTATGCTTACTAAACATGTTATTCCCGGGCCGGATTTACGTTGCGCGGGGCCCCTGGCACTAAGAGGATTTTTGCAACATCTTCCTGGCAAATATAAGTGAAGAACAAAAAAAGTCTTACCATCTGAGGGTGGGGCCCTGCCACTTAGCCATATGGCAAATACGGCGCTGGTTAATGGTTATTGCATTACGTTCATAAAAAGTTAAGATGAGGGCCTGAGGTTGCAATTAGCTTTATTTTTTTCAGTAATCCACGTTTCTGCTTTTGCAAATGTGGCAGTAAGTTACTTCACTCGGTAATTAGTGCATACCTTTTTTGGTTGATATTTTGGATTAATTTTCAAAAAAATTTAGGTCAGAAAATATAATTTAAAATTTTGTGGGAGACCTGCGTTTGCGAGCAAAAACTGCTCGACGCACGCTCATTTTTTTATCATTATTATTAAGTCGATTGTTTGTTTGCTCTCTTGCATTGTTTTTGATGATTACTGCTTAATAAACTACGATTTCATTACACACTGGCGCAAAGTAAAGCAAAATTGTATAGTTTTATCAAGAATCGAACCCTTACGTTTCACTAAAACCCAAGCGGCCACAGATGAGGAAGCGCCAATCGTTTCCATTTCCACTCTGCATTTCAGCAACGTGATAACGAAGTTTTCAAGTAGAATTTTTCTCTGAAAATTATTTTGGCAAATATTTTTTTACGCAGTTTATGACGGAATAGTGGAAATGGTTTACGCTGTCATCATCTGACATAAAAGAATTAAATTGCGTTATTGGGTTTATCATTGCAGAGATCTACAGTTTTAGCTTAGACCAAACCAGGAATGTGGATTGGAAGGATTCAAACGTCTAATCGAATGATAACTTTTACCTTATAATTACAAAGAGAAATTACTTGGGGTCCTGGGGCAAGGGTAGAACACCCAGCACTCAGAGAGTTTTGAAGAGTTGCAACGCAATACAATTGCATGGCAGTCAATCAAGGTGAACTAAAAACGTTACAAATATTTTGCATATACTGATTTAACAAACAATGCACTGCAGTTGTTTTCAAAATTCGGTGTACACAGTTTAAGAGGAAGCGATTCATTTTAACCGCTTTCACACCCATGACTGTGATACTTAAAAAATAACACCATGGCAAAAACTAAAAAGGTTACCAACACCAAGTGCTTTGCCCTATTTGCAGTTCTACATGAGTGTATATTTTCAGTAAAGCTATCATAATTCACTCAGAGCGTAACATCTTGCAGTATCTATGCACAGAGCGAAGATACTATAGTAGAGCGTTTGTGTAGGTTTAGCTTTTATTTCGTTTAAAGATTTTTTGTAATCGCAACTTTCTAGCAACACACGACGGTTATTAAATAGATAAGATTCTTACTAAATAAAAGCATATCAACCAATCACATTTTATTATCATAAATTGAAGAGAACTACAAGAACTTGAAAAACATTTCATACATGCGCGAAAAAACAAAGCTACGGTAACTACCGTAGATCTTATTTTTAAATATTTGAATAAAATCTAGATGTATCGCTATTTTACAGGGGCCCAATCAAGTAAAAACCATTGCTGCTTGGTTGATCCTCAAATTCGGCAATCTTTTATCAACCTATGCAGTATGCACCATCACAAACATGTTGGAGACTTGCTGAACAAAACATTAAACACTATTACAGTTGCTATAAACCATAAATTGCACGATATAAATTAAGTTTTTACTCTCGTGCTTCATTGCTTCAATTATAGTTGTCAAATTTCAGATTTGTATAATGGGTTACCAAAAGCTCGAGCTGTAACTGTTTCGTATTTAGAAGAGTAAACTTTGTTTTTTCGACATAATATTCATTAACAAAATCAAAACCAGCTCACTCGCATTCTTTTTCAAACGTCTTAGTACTTAAACCTACTTTTGTTACTAGCAATTTTACACTAGCACTAAGCTAATGCATTTCGGGAATAATTGCGGAGCGAATTTTCGTACCTAAATACTTTTGCACCAGACTAAATGGCCGGACAAACAATTTTGTTGAAAGAGTTACTACTTGAAATCGGTTATATTGAACAAAGGAGAACTACTAGACGAAAAAAGAGGAGCCCCAAACCTTGTTCGACTATTCCTTTTGTCCACAAAAATGAATTTAACCTGTTCGACTCCGTACCATTGGCAACCCTGCGTTTCGAAATTTCATTACATCATAAACGGATGACTCACAAAAAAAATTATGGAATAATGAACACAATGTTTACAGGAATAATAATCCAACATCGCGTTGCCTATTGCGCAAAAATTTTTTTAAGTCATCCATTGTTAATGTTACGAAATTTCAGAACGAAGGATTGTCAATGGTACGTAGTTAAATGCATTAAATCTTTTTGCAGATAAAGGGAATAGTGGAAAAAGTTAGCAGCACCTCTTCATTACCTCAAGTAGTTTTCATTTCTTCAATAAAACCGATCTCGACCAGTATCTCTTTAAAAGAATTGCAGTAAAAGCTAATTAATTGTCAGAGACAAAAGCGTTAATTAAGCTCGAAAAGCACAAATTGGCGTTCAAATCATAGACTCTTTATTTAGTAGACTAGAAACAGACGCACGGAGAAAAAGAGAAGAGGATTCAAGGAAAAAAGGTTGCTCTTGTTGCGAAGGTTTTTTGTGGTCACGCGTATTCGACTGATTTGATTCGACATGTTCGACGAACAAGAGAAATGTGAAGAAAAAAAAACTAAATTGTCAGTTTTCAGTCTACTAATATAAAGTATATAGTCAGGACGTATCACAGACGAATTTGTTACCCGGAAAAGTACGCATTAAAATAACAAAATGCAGGCTGTCAAGCGGCCATTTAAAACACAAACAAAAAAAAGACGGCGTTTTCGAAAAAAAAAGAACGTTGTAACAAATAAGAATAAAACATGAGTTACAAGTTAAGATATTCTAATCAAAACAAGAATCAATTTGGAGTATTGTTGTCAAAAAACAACTGCATACACAAAAGTTGCTAACAATTTTGATAGCACAACTCAATCTAGATGATCTAAGAACAGCAAGACCTCGTACATACAGAAAATCTTCAAAACAAATAGATATCATAGCGGAAAATGTCAGTTCTTGGTGGCACAAAAATCAGTTTTCAAACACTGTTTTTAACACTCGAAACAGTTCATCCATCGACTAGTTTGTTTTTACGGCAATTTGTTTTCCAGCTTTCTGATGCTGCTGCATAGCTGAATTAGCTTTTTTTAAGGTAGCAGTTGCAGTAGATACCACTTTTTTTGCCACTTCAAAAGCCGCCATGTCTTAACTTGCGACAGCTTATTCATAAGTTTCCGCATGCCTGTTCAACATTTTTTGTGATACAAGCAGATTCTATTGAGGTTTCACTTGTTTTTGCTGTATGTGCTGTTCTTTTTTGTCCAGGAAACATATCCTGGAGAGAAATAAAGTACAAACCTTATCCATACATAACATGCACTAGAGTATAAAGAGCAAGTTGTACTTTTGAGAAAATCTACGTACTTTACTTCTGGTCTTTTGGTCCGAAAAATCGATAACTAGACTAAAAATTAGTTTATAACCAATCTAATTCCGTAAAAAATACAAACGAAACAAATGACTAAGAAAATAAACAGAAAAAAATAAACAAAAAAATGAGCGCAATGAAATGGGAAAGCCAAATCCGTAAAATGTGTTCCAAATTTGCCAGTGGGTGCTGGGCACTATATCATCTACAAAAATATGCTGATTGCAATACTTTACTAATGGTATAATATAGCATAATTCATTCTTATTTAAGCTACTGCATAAGCAGCTGAGAAAGTGCTTCCAAAACAACCTTAAATCCATTAGATATACCTCAAAAACTAGCAGTAAGAATCATAACACATAGCAAAGCTCACACCAAACCCTTATTTCATAAGTTACAGATACTAAAACTGCATGATTTGTATACACTTGAAATAGCTAAATTAATGTACAGACTTTACAACAATTCATTGAACATTTGCAATTTAAACAGAGATACAAACAAATTACTGGACGATACCCACTCATACCATACAAAAAGAAAACAAAGTAAAAATTATTTCATACCTCGGGTTAAAACAACACAATCACAAAATTCATTAACATATATAGGGCCCAAAGTATGGAACCAAATACCACTAAACGTCAAAAACATGAAACACTTTAAATTAAAAAATGAACAGGAAAGGATGATGATATCTGATTATACCATGTGATTCTTGGAATGATTAGATCGTTAAGATAAATCAGAGTAGAAAAAAAAGAGCTTTCAAATAATATCAAAACTTTGAACAAATTGGCACACGGGGGGTGCTTTTTTCCAATACACCATGACAAAAATTATTTGTAAAAGTGAAATTGAATGTCGTAAATTATAAGGTCAAAAAATTAAATTTTTGCTGTAAATACTTAAATTTGATTGTGATATGTTTGTGCTGTAAATAGACTTGCTTATTTCGTTTTGTTGTTGGGTTGCAAATGCTATCTTTACTGCATTATTGATTTTGTGACAGCTGACTTTGATGACTACAATAGTCTTTTTGCTGTTTAATAATAAATTGAATTGAATTGAAAAGCGCTTGACAGTCTGCAAAATGAAAAATATAATAAGAATGTTTCGAACAATAATACACAACTCATCGCAAATTTCAACAAAAAGTCTTAAAGATCGCATGCAAGTTCAGGAAAATTTGGTGCCATCTTAGTTTAGGGAGGAATATTTCTCGTAGAGTCTTCTTGTTCTTCTGATGACTGTTATCCACATAGGGTTATTTCTACTGTAGTTCTGCTGTTGCACATTTTTTAGAAATCCACAATTGATTCATTGTATGACATAAGTACATTTCAAGATTTTTTGTGAAGATAAAAACGCTGCATGTACACTTGCTAGTCTTTCACAAATGCACTGTCAACGATATAAATAAAGCAGAGTCACAAAAGCAGTTGATCCAATGTTGGGAATTAGTCGGTGCATTCTGTTGCTGAAATCCATGGTCCAAAACTTCTAAAAACAAGCAAACTGTGAAACTACGTATATACACTCTTTGATTTTGCATTTTCAATTAATGCAAATACATGCAGGGATTCAAATAGACTAATAAAGTATAAATGACTAAAAAACGAACAAATTCGTAGTCTAACTAAGATGATTATTGACTAAAATTTATCACCAGATAAACCACAACATTACTCAACAAATTTTGCAACAAAATACCTCTCTTTAAAAAAAGAAAAAAACAATTTAGATTAACTGGCTTAAGCGCATGACCGATAAGTAATCAAAAGATTACAAAAAATTATTACAGAAACCTTGAAACTCAAATGTGCATTTAGATTGGACACAGAGCAATGTGAAGCATCTTTGCAAGTAATTGTTTACAACACTTGCAAAGACTGGCATACCACTGCAATGCTTCTAGTCTCAACCATATTGGTACACCCTCTACATTCTAAATTATACCTTTCTGAATGCTGTTGTCTTGTAGCTAATGAAATTCCACCATTCAAAATCCAATCAGAGAAATTCCACTTTCATAGTTAGCAATATTCTGGTAGTAGTCTGAGTGGTCGCAGCAGCGTAGGTGATCTTTCTAAGGCATTGAATTATGCTCCTTGAAGAACCAGAAATTTTTCCTAAACGATTAAAAGAAATTAGCAGCAAATACTAAAAACAATGACACAAAAATAAAAGCAGCAAACGCTAAAAAAAAAGACATACCTAATGTAAAATATTTTCTTGCTCTAGCAACTGAGTACAGAAGTAGAAATGACCCACTTGCAATAATGAGACTCAAAACACGACTCAGCAAAATTAGAAGTTTAGCGGAATGCAAAAAATAATCAGCGAAACAAAGAAATTCTTTTGCCAATTTATATGTTATATAGTATTCCATTGGTGAATTTTTGACTACCGGTACATCAAATCAAATTTTTCATTATACTCAATGTATTAAGCCAATGCATATAACATACCAGCAATCTCGCGATTGCGAAGGGCAAGGCAACGCAGCACCTTTTGAGAAAATGCTGCAGCAGTGGCAAGTTATTGGCAACAATGTGTCCAATTTGACAGGTCCCAAATTTAAACCTCAGACCTCCCACTAAACGATCAGTAGTCATTTACCGATCAGTGGTCGAGTGGATAGAGCATCTGCTACTGAAGCGGTAGACACGGGTTCGATTCCTGGTCGGGTCAAACCAAAGACCATAAAAATTGGTATTCACAGCTTCCCTGCTTGACGTTGAGCAATTAAAGGGACAGTGTGAAGCCTCCATCGTGTATGGTAGACAGATGGGCAGGTGGCAGCTTGACTCGAAGACCGAAAGGTCCCTTCGCTGTCTCCTGGCCAAGGCAACTTGGTGAATAAAATGTAATTACAATTACTAAAGAAAAAACGCGTTACTGCTCAACAACTGACCAGTGTTAATTTGGTTGAATCTCGCTGCAAGTGAGGCTGCAGTCAGCACCAAAAATTGTATCTCATATCAGATATATGCAGTACTTAAATTGTAGGGAGATGGGGGGATGCAACCCCCATCGAAATTGAGCGTCCCCCATCGAGATTTGGGCGTCCCCCCATCCAGATTTGAGCGCTGGTTGATGAGAGGAAAAAGACATACAAAGTCCAGTCGAATATAGCACCAAATTCCGCGGGAACAGTGATGTAGACAAAAAAGCACTTCAACCGGAGACCTTTTTTTTGGAGATCACCTGTTTTTGGCAGGAAAAAGCTGTTAAATTTTTGATTTCGGCCAGAAAAAGCCTTTGAATTTGGGCAAAGACCTTTTTTTTTGTGGATATCACCTAATTTTCACTGAAAAATCACCTCAATCCAATTCAAAACTAAAGAAAATTTGGGTAAAGTTGGTTTACGATTGGATCAAACTTCCAACCAACCCCCCCCCCCCCCTTGCAAAATCCTGGCTATGCGCCTGATCTTCACTAATCTAAGGTTCAGTCAAGTTAGCAAAAGCGTCCCCCCATGTAAAATTTTACAACTTAAGTCCTGGATTTATGTACCAACTAACTGTAACATTGCACACAAAACTGCCTACAAATGATTATTTGAATAACGTACCCAGACACTACGTCATGCTTGTTACATTTTTTCATCCAAAAAATCTTTTAAAACTTCTCGTTGCATTGCCAGAAAATCGTGGATTACCTTGCATGCATTACCCTGTGCATTGAAAATGTAATTCCTCATTCATCAAATCAGTCTTCCTGGGTAACACAATGGCTTAAAAGTTGGTATCAACCAATCAATGCCTTATACCGGTAGTCTGGACAATTATTCACTACAGCAGAAACTGTTTGTTTAAGCAACCATATCTAGCAACCAGATTTCAAGCTGGCTTTAGTAAGCTATCTTTTATGCCTGAAATGCAATTTTGTATTTTAAACAATTTTAGAATCGATAGAGACTATTTCACCAAAAATTTGTATCTAGTTTTTTACTAATTCTAACCCAAATTCTAATCCTTACAATAAAACTAACACCACATCTAACCCTCACCCAAACCCTAACTCAAACCCTAATCTAAACCCTTAAAAAATAGAAAAGCAAATGAAAGAAGCGTGGATAAATATCTTTCATTTTTGTCTTATTTTCATTGACTTGAAAAATTTCTGTGAAATAGTCACTGCATATAAAATATGTATCAACAATTTGCAATCACTGATAAGATAATCATCATCATCATCATCATCATATTTATTTATTTACCAAGTGACGTCATATCACAAGAAAAAACTGCAACTTCCTCTAGGTCTATCACCAAAGCATCGAAATACACAATTCCTTTAAAACCAACACACAAACTTGCAGAGTCAAAGCGATATTTAGTCACTTGGTGAAGAGACAGCGAAGAACCGAAAGGTCATCTAAGTCTACTGCCACCTCACCAAGTTAAGGTTAAAAAAGCAGCTTCTAGATTTTCTCAGTCTGCTACTTTCTATGATAAAAAATTTTATGCAAAACTAAAACAAAGTGTTGCAAAGATATGTACACTTTATACAGTGCATACACAAAACTCACAGTCAACATGTAAAGAAAATGCAAGGCAACATTAGAATTGTTCTAACTCTAAGCATACTAAAAAAAAAATACTGTAACTACAGATTGGATAGAAAATAAAATCAATAAAGTTCATAATGCTTATTTATGTTTTATAGATAGACCTAAGCAAATACACTGCCAGAACAGAGTATAATCTAACAGTTAAATAATCGTATAAAACTTGCATTATGTCTCTAACTTTTATCTGTCAGTGTCAGATCTTTAAACCTTGTATGGTATCTGCTACTGTACAGTAGCCCACTGTGCATCGCTGCCAAGTACTAAGGTTAGCAGCCTAAGTAAACATTTTCACAAGTTTTCATTTAAACTGTTTTAACAATCTATCAGTTTAATATCAAGTACACTTTTTTTAATTTCATTCACTATATGTATGAGCAGATGAGTGATAAAGTCAGTAAGTGTCTAATGGAATCTGTCTACAGGTCTAGTTTATTCTGAGACTAAAATTGAAACCACTCACAACTTTGGTTAAGATTAGTAAAATCGCTTTGACATTTCACTTTTCTCGATTTGCCATTTTACTTTTCCAAATTTACCAGTTTACATTTTAGATTTTACTCATTCACCAGTGCCTATAGCCAATTGCACTATCTCAGATATGCTAGTAGTACAGTAGTAGGCCTACCAATACCATGGTCAGATCTCAGATGGTGCTTTTGCAATATAGGCCTATACACATAGCCAACAGTAACTTGAATGAAACTGCATTAATTAATAAAATATAAGACCTTAGGCTTCCCTCTGATATTCTATCTATAATGCAATAATTCCAAAAAACTCAGCAGCTCAACCCTAAAATTAAAAAAGATTATTACTGTAGACTAGGTTATTTTGACTTGTTACAATGTTAGTATCAAAAATTTTGTCTTAATATTTTGACTTGATCATGAAACGTAAGCCTAAGCTTATTGACTAACTGCTTGCGCTTTGTGATATTCTTCCAAGCCTGTTCTACCACTACCAAGGATATTTTACCACAACTCAAGAGTAGCCTAACTTTGCCCAGTACCATCGTACCAAGTTGCCTATGAATAGAGCGGATCAAGTCAAAATTGAGAGCGGAGTACGAAACTGAAGGTTGGGACACAGGATGTGACGTAATAAATCTGCAAAACCATGGTAGAAAAAAAAATTTCGCGGCCTGCTGGATACACCTACGTTACATTTTTGTTTACAGATAACATTAAGCCTTGCCAAGAAGTTTTATAATATTATCTACACGCTGCTCTGTAGAATATCAGCCAGTAACGTCTTTCTGCAACCTCAGTTTCAACACAACGCTTGTGGAAACATGACAAACCGAATGACCCTACTCTTGTCACTACTCAAGCGTGAAATTAAACGAGTGAGCGATCCCGTAGTTCTAGATATCCCTGGGTTTTTCCAGCCAAATTTTAATGATCTCGAAAAAAAAGAAAAAGGTCTTAACCAAAATTCAATTACTTCTCCTGACCAACTTTGGGTGAGCTCCAGAAAAAAAAAACTCCACTTTTCTGGTCCAAATAAGAGGTAGTCCTTCACAACTTCTGCTCCCTAATCCGGTTGGGGGCTGTTTTCATTTTTGGAGCAAAAATCGGCCTCAAAAGCACTAAAAACGTGCTATTTTGCATACTTTTCAGGCCAATGGGGGGGGGGCTAATAGCCCCCACGCCCCCTGGCTACGCTACTGAAATATGCGCTGCAACAACAAAGACACTGTCAGGTCATCTCTCAGACTGTTGGGGCTACATTTTGATTTGAAAAATACAGCTTGCAATGACCAACTAGGCTACGAACCAAAGACTAGCAGTCAGAGACGTTTAACAACGAAATCTCAGTTGTAACGTCAACAGTGACTACAAAATTAATTATGTGTTAGAAACAGTACCGGTTGTTCAAAAACATAAACATTTTGACAAAGAACGCATATTACCCCACAAATTCGAGTTAAATCACTAATTAATATTTAGATGTGTAAGTCACACTGTGCTTTGCTTAAACGAGTTTAAAATATAAAGGTCAATGGTCGTTTTTTGTAATGAAGATACCGCTTAAAATTACTGTTTCTAGATGAAATCGAAATAGGTTCAACATAAAATTAAACTGTTTTCGTTCAAACCTTAGCAGTTTCAAATTCATTTGATCTAGTGAAAAAAACATTTGGATATCAACATTCTGCTAGAACAAAAGCAAATAAGAAAAAACTTACCATTGCAACACAGATATTATCGACAACTTCTTGAATGATTCTTTGCCTTTGCGTCCCGTTAGATTGTAAAACAACCTAACTTTCTCGAAGTTAAACTGCATAATGCAACAAAAACTTCCATTTACAAAACGAAATTGCAAAATTTTGCATCATTGATCTGATATTCGTAGCCAGTCTGAGTTTTTGAGACTTTTGCCGCTCCTTTTCGTAAGAAAACTTGAAACTAATTTTCTTAACCCTGCTTTTTGCGATCTAGAGCACTTATTTTAGTTACCATTAATTTAGCTTAATGAAACACACTACCAACCGCGATGACTTAATTTTTCATGATACTTTACCGCATTTAACGAGTTTCGTGCGCTAACGCAAACCCGCAACGTGAAATCTTCTACATTCTCGCCTTTGCGCATGCGCAGAACCTGTCTCGCAACGCTTTTTTCTCGTGCAGTGTTTCAATAAAAAGAATAAAGTTTTACGAAAATATAAAGAAACTTTCAACATCTATTTGCCGTCTGAAACCTTTTAACATCGCAAAATAGTTTTTCTATACTCAACAAATTTATATGAATAAATTTTCTAATACATCGACATTATTTTTCAATAAAAAATGTTAAATAAGAGGTTAAATTTAAAACAATTTTTAGTCCCAAAATTTAAACTGTTATTGACATTTTTTATGTTTTGTAACAACTAAAATTCAATTCACAAAAATTAATACACGTTTAAGAATCAAAATTTTACACCATACAACTACCACGGTGACAGAAAACACAAAGTTTTGACTGGGCTGAGAGTGGAAATAGCGTGGGCACCCCAAATTCAAAACGTTTCAACTTTCTTCGTTTTATTTTGTTGCGTCTAAAACTAAATGGTTATTTTTAGGCTTACAACAATTAATGGTTTTATACTAAACTCTAAAAAAGATTTTGAAGGAGCCCGTTTAGGCCCATGCGAAGCCCACTGGGGCCCCATCAAAATGGCCCACGACTGGGCCAAGAGTGGAAATAGCGTGGGCACCCCAACATCATTAAAATTCAGTTTTTTTTTGTTTTATTTTGCAACAAAAATGAGAAAATTATTTTTAGGTTTTATAACAACCAACGGAGCCTTTACTAAACGTTAGAAAAGATTTTGAAGGAGCTCATTTAGGCCCAAGCTAAGCCCATTCAGGCCCCATCAAAATGGCCCACGACTGGGCAAAGACTGGGAATAGCGTGGGCACCCCAAATTCAAAAAAGTTTCGATTTTCTTCGTTTATTTTGTTGCGACAATAACTAAATAGTTATTTTTAGGCTTTAAACTACCAACGGAGCATATACTAAACGCTAAAAAAGATTTTGAAGAAGCCCATTTAGGCCCATGCGAAGCCCATTTGGGCCCCATCAAAATGGTCCACGACTGGGCTAAGACTGGGAATAGCGTGGGCACCCCAAATTCAAAAAGTTTTGTTTTTTATCGTTTGTTTTGTTGGAACAATAACTCTAAATAAAGTTATATTTTTAGACTTTTAACAACCAACGGTATTTATCCTAAACGCTAAAACTAATTTTAACGGAGCCCATTTAGGCCCGAGCTAAGCCCGCTTGGGTCCCAGAAAAATGGCCCACGGCTGGGCAAAGAGTGGGAATAACGTGGGCACCCCCAAATCCTAAAAGATTCAATTTTTATCGTTTTATTTTGGTGCGACAATAACTAAATAGTTAATTGTGGGCTTTTATCAACTAACGGTGTTTATACTAAACGCTAAAACTAATTTTAACGAAGCCCATTTAGGTCCAAGCTAAGCCCACTTGGGCCCCAGTAAAATGGCCCACGGCTGGGCAAAGATTGGGTTGAGCGTGGGCACCCCAAAATCAAAAAGTTTCAATTTTCATTGTTTATTTTGTTGCGACAATAACTAAATTGTAATTTTTAAATTTTTAACAACCAACGGAGTATATACTAAAGGCTTAAAATGAGTTTGAAAAAGCCCACTTAGGCCCAAGCTAAGCCCACTTGGGCCCCATCAAAATGGCCTAAGATTGGGCTAAGAATGGAAATACTGTGGGCACCCCACAATCATAAAGATTCAATTTTTTTGCTTCAACAAAAATGAGAAAATTATTTTTGGGCTTTTAACAATCAACTGTGTTTATACTAAACATATAAAATGATTTTAAAGGAGTTCATTTAGGCCCAAGCTAAGCCCACTTGGGCCCCAGTAAATTGGCCCACGCAAAGCCCAGTTGCCCACAAAAAACCCATGTGGTCCCCATATGGGCATGTTCACTGGGGTCAATGGGGGGGCTATAGCCCCCTGGCTACGCTACTGCGCCCCCCCTTCCTGGCTACGCTACTGCGTTTGGCGAATAAATTTGTTTAATTGTGATGTTTTGACGTTTGCAGGCTAGAGTTTTAATGTTTAATCGTTTTGCGTGCTTCTGGCCTAAACGCTTCCAGCGCGAAAGCCTAGGGAAGATCTTTAAGTACTTAGTGAACTAGTATCTATCTTAGTTTGGTCGATAAAATGCTCAGAATTTAAAAACCAACGGCGTTATTTTTTAATGATGAATTCAAACTGTAACGTTAATCTTTAGTGCTTTGATATCTGATCATCATCACATGCTTTTGTGCGTCATCGCAGGTGTTATGGAAGAAGAACGACAAAATAAGTTGAAGCGTTAGGCGTATTATATCAACGTTTTGTTGGATTTTTGCCATAAGTAGCTTGGCTTCTAGGCCTATTTTACCAAAACAGACTCTCGAAAATAGGCTAACTCACTCTCTTAAACAAGTGTTTAACTTACTCCCTAAAACAAGCTACCAAGCTTGCTACAAAAGCAAATTCTTAAAGGTGGATTGATAGAATAAATACCCAATTTTAAAAATCAGCGATTTTCCAAAATTAGCCACAAAGTGAACTTAGTTCGCCTTTTCTCACTTGGGTACGCCCATAGGCGTAGCCAGGGTTTTTGATTGCGGGGAGGGGCCAAACCACAATTCACCTGCAATGACGTCATCAGGAATTTTCAAAAAAGGAGCTGTTTGTGAGGCAAAGATATCGCAGAATGGAAGATCAGAAGCCGTTGCCTGATTTGGCACTTACCAGATTTGTCATTGATCCAGGATTTTTGCTAAAAAATGAGAACTTGAACCAAAAGTTGAAAAGCAAAAATGTCTAAAGCGGGAGACGAGTTGAGCAAACTAACGTAGCTCAAACGTCTCACAGACGGAGGTGTGGGGGTGGAGCCACTGGGGTCAATGGGGGGGCTAAGTTTTTGTAACTTTTTGGAAAAAAAAGCTATTTTAATGCCACTGGATCGCAATTCGTACGTTTTCAGAGCCATTTGAAAGAACCAGAATTTAACATTTGAAAGCCAATTGAAAAAAAGTAAATTATTCATACCTCCTTTTACTTGCAATTTAAGTCCATACCACGTTCAAAATTTTGCATTTTAGTGTTAAGTTTTGTGTGTGTTTTGGGCCAGGTAGGGGAAATAAGACACATTGGCTCGTGGGATATTTTAGCAGTAAAAAATAATCCTCTCGAAGGTTTTCCGTAAGAAATTTTTGATTAGTCGTGAAAATAACAAGTTTTGGAGTACAAGTACGACCAGAGAGCCCAGGCCCCCTATCAATGAGCATTTGCCATAGCTAATTGTTGTTTTTTTTTTTTTTTTCAAATTGTAAAAACTGGCGAGATGGAGGTGAATTGTTACTGTAGATGATTACGCCTACTAAGCATGTATTTGTTCCGCCTACCAACCAACTAACCTGGTCCAGATCTACATTGTGCGGAGCCCCTGGCACTTAGGGAATTTTGCAACATGTTCCTACCAAATATAGCTGAAGACCAAAAAAAATCTTACCATCTGAGCGCGGGACCCCTCGCATTGTGCCATCATATGCGTAGCCAAGATTTTTAATTGGGGGAGCCCGAACCACAAATTACATGCAATGACGTCATCAAAAATTTTCAAACGAGGAACTTCTTGTGGGCCAAAGATATCGCAGAATAGAAAATCAGAAGCCGTGGCTTATTTTGGCATTTAAGGAGGATTTTGGAAGAAGAAGACTTAAACGAACTCTTGAAAAGTGCAAATGTCTAACTTGGTAGACGTGTTGAGTAAACTAGAGTTACTCAAACTCATCACAGACGGGGTCTGGGGTCAGAGCCCCAAGCCGCAGGAGGCTATGGGGATCTGGGAGCAAAGCCCCCAGCTGCTAGGCGATTTTTTAGAATTTCTTTGAAAAAAGCCATTTTAATGCCTCAGAGCCATTTGAAAGAACTAGATTTTAAACATTCGAAAGCCAATAGGGGGAAAAAATTTAATTGTTCAATCCTCTTTTTACTTGCAATTTAACTCCAAAAAATGTTTGAAATCTTGCATTTTGGAGATAAATTTGTAAGTGATTTGGCCCAGATAGGGGGGAAGTAATGGTGCATTGCCTCGTGCAATATTTTAACAGCAAATAATAATCACTCGAAGATTTTCCTTAGAAATTTTTGTCATGAAATTAATCATTTATAAGAGTGCATGACCGCCAGGGGACCCAGGCACCCTCAATTTAAATTCAATAACTTACCCAATGAGCATTTCCCCTAGCTAATTTTTTCTTTTTTTTGAAAAGTTTTTTATCGCGCAATAACTGGCGAGATGAAGCTAAATTGTTATTGAAAAACGGTACAATGGATGGCTACGCCTAATAACCATGTTATTCTTGGGCCGGATTAACATTGCGCGGGGCCCCTGGTATTTTGGGGATTATCGCAACATCGTCTTCCCAAGTATAAGTGAAGACCCAAAAAAAGTCTTATCCATCTGAACGTGGGGCCCTCGGGACTGTGCCCTTTGGTAAATCCGGCCCTGGTAATTGCATTACGTTCACAAAAAGGTTAGATAAAGGCCTGAGGTAGCAACTTTTAACTTCACCTGGGTTATACATTTAAATTGATTGGAAAAAGTTGAATCGAGAGGGGCCAGGCCCAGTGCCGTTGTTACGAGGGGGGCCAGGGGGAGCCGTGCCCCCTAACGACTGTTTTTGCCCCCCATTTTGGTTTACTCACGTTACTGTTTTTGAAACATCACGTAACTGCAAGATATAACAACAATGATGATAAAAGGAGAAATTACGTTCAAACATAATTCTCCTTTGAAGGTTTCTTGATTCTTTGCGAAATTGCTGGCGACCAACTGCTGTACGTAAATCTGATGCAATAACCCGTCTTATTAACATACCTTTACGGACGAGTGGCGGAAGAGAGAAGTAAGCCTACAGAATCGTTATACCCAGTACTTAAATTGTTGGGGGGACGCTGGGAGACGCGTCCCCCCATCAAGAGTGAGCGTCCCCCCATCAAGATTTAGCGCCCCCCATCCAGGTTTAGGCATCCTCCCATCGAGAGTTGAGCGTTGGATGATCAGAGGAGGAATAGCCAGCCAGGACTAAAACATCCTGCAAATTTCCTGCCGAAAATGGTTGCAAATTGCGGCGAAGACCTTTTTTGGTCTTCACCTGATTTCGGGGAAAAATGACTTCAATTTCCGGCGAAGACCTTTTTTGTTTTTTGGTCTCCAATCAATTTCGGCGACGGAAATACATCATTATCCACTAAACTTTTTGTAAAGTTGGTCAAGGCTGCAAAAGCGTTCCCCCATGCAAAATTTTACTATTGAAGTACTGGTTATACCGATAATTCGTTAGTGATCATGACGTGAAAACATTTTGACAGACCAGCTGTTTTGAATATTAAAGAATACACTTACAATTTTGAGGTCGCGGTCAGTGGCACAACGTCGGTGAAGGGGCTTAAGCTTCCTAAGCCAAGTCACTTAGAAATTTAACCTCAAAATACGAACGTTTAAACGTAATTTAGGCTTGATCTGAAGTAAGAGGAGCTAAACGGGCTAAAAAATTTAATTTTCTTTGAAATAACTTCTGAATTTTAGCAAGTTAGTGATTTGTATGGCTTTGAAATGTGCGAAGTGCGATTAAAATGACGTAAAAATTTCTTTTTTGCTGCAAAATCACAAAAATTGCCCAGACCCTCGTCCACAGTCACTATTTATGAAATGACCAAGCCCTCCTTTGTGACACGCATGAGTTGCATCAGTTTGTTTAGCACAGAGCCTAAATCAGACAATTTTTGCGCAAAAAATTTACTTTTCGTTCACCGCTCTGAGCAAAATCCTGGTTGAGTGTCTGGTCGCATTCTCTGCTGTGGATAGATTTTTTAGGCGGTAGTGAGCCGAAGACGAAGCTAGCTAAGAAAACCTGCCGGCCTTCTAAGTCTCTCTTTTTTTAGACATGAATACAGAATTGTTAGAATTTCGCATATTGGTAGCCGTACAAGATCTGATGATCAGTTTTTATATGCAAAAGTTCAGTTTATTTTAGTGCCCCCCCCCCACTTTCAGCTATTGCCCCCTCACTACGTTTGCTATCGCGACGGCACTGCCGGCGTCCCTTGATTGTCAATATTACTGTTTATTAATGTTGTACTCATGTACTGTTGTACGCGAAGATGTTAAAAGAAGCTGAAACTGAAGAAACAAGGCTCTTTGTCACATTATTATCATTGGTAGCATTTCAATTGGGGGTGGAGCGGGCCGCCTAGCTAAGCTTATGGGTGGAGGGAATTGTTGTTGAAAAATGGTGCAATGGATGGTTACAGTCACTAACCATGTTTTTGACCGGGTCGGCTTTACAATGCGTGGGGCCCCTGGCACTTAGAGATTTTTGCAAAATCTTCTTGCCAAATATAAGTAAAGACCACAAGCAAAAATCTTACCCTCTGAGAGCAGGTAGTAGTATTCTTTTATTGTCGACAAAAACAAATACACAAATTGCTAATTCAGCAAACATTACACGACAAGATTTAGCACGACGAGAAGAAGCGAAAGACCAAAATAAGAACGTCGCTTAATCAAGCGACACGGTCGCGGAGTCTGCTGACTCTGCTCCTCCTCTTAGAAATAGTACAATATTTGGCTGTAGGATTTCGACATTGAAAGGAAGGTTTTCTTCTGATTCAGGTACTGAGAAAAAAAATTGATAAAAAAAGAAAAGGAAAAAAAAAAGAATAAGACTCACAGAAACAAACAGGATGGCATTCATTTCTATATACGCACAAGTAAAATATAATTTCGGTTATAAACAGGAACGGGATTTCTAAAAATAGAGTTTTAGTATCGTTGATGATGTTTTGTCACTGGAAGTTAAAACTTTATCTCTTATATGTCTGGGTAAACTATTCCAAATTTTAACACCAGAAATTTTAAGCGATTGATTAGTTTTAACCAGCGATGTTCTTTGCACATAAAAACTTTTGGATGAAACACTTCGGGTTGAGTACGTATGGATAGAGGACAAAGTTCTAAAAATCGTTGATTGATTGCTACAAAATACAGGTAATTTATTTAAATTGACTTTTGCCATAAATTTAAAAACTTCTAATTTGTAAATTTCATCGATATTCAGGACTTGCAGTTGTTCATATAATGGTTTTAATCTAGTTTTTGTACCAAATTTGTTGCAAAATGTTTTTATGATACGATTTTGTTTGACTTCTAGTTTATGCTTAATGGTTTTGGAAGAATTTCCCCAACAGATAATTGCATATTGGAGATGATAATACACTAAACTATAATACACTGACATTAAAGCTTTTTGAGGTATATACTTGGCCCCTGGCGCTGTGCCATATGGTAAATCCGCCCTTAGTTATTGCATTACGTTCATGAAAAGGTTACATGAGGGTCTGAGATAGCAACTTTTTGGACAAAAATTCTTAATTTCTCACAGGTTTCACATATAAATTAGTTGGTAAAAATTAAATTGGGTGCGCCCTGGCCCCATGGTTGTCGCCCCTGGTTGTCAATGTTATTGTTAATTACTGTTGTAGGCGTGTATGTTTTACGTGAAAAAAGCATAAATGGGCACACGTCCGTTAATCGTTAATAACGAAGCTAACTTTTTCTTGAACTCGTTAATCCGTTAAAAAGTTTTTTCATGTTAACGGACTAAATTAACTTTTGTTAAGTTCTGTTAACGGACTAAAGTAACTTCCGTTAAGTTCTGTTACCTTCCGTTAAGGTTTTTATCGTTAATGTCTTGCACCATTCATTCATGGTACCGGTACAAACCAGTTTGCACTGGTAGCACTTATTGCGTATTAGCACCAGTTTTATAGAAGAAAGCGAGAAAGGAGCTCTTTTTTGTGACAAATAATAAGCTGCAGCATCAGAGGTCTATTAATCCTCGCTGTTTGCAATTTCCAAAGATTTTCCGATCGCAGCTTCATTGGTGCATTAGAACTTATTTCTATCTTGAAATTAGATTAGACTTCAAAATGTAACATCCAAAACACAAAAAGACCATCACAGTAATAATTATTTCCTTACAATCTGCTCAACAGCGTCAATACGTGTTCTAGAAGCGAGTGAATAAAACGAAATGTAAATTACACGCAAAATGTTAACGGATTAACGGACTTTATTAATTTCCGTTAATTAAAGCTGAAAATAACGGATTAACGTTAACGGAGGTGTGAAGTTCGTTAGCGGACTAGTGGTTAACGAAGCTAACGTTTTGCATTAACTTGCCCACCTATGGAAAAATGCTAAAAGAAACTGAAGAAATAATAGGTTTTTGTCACATTTTAGCATTGGTGGCGTGTTAATTAGGAGGGGGGTGGTCGAGGCCCCCTTGGCTACGCCCAACGTATCTAATAGGTGGTCGACGTAACTAGCTACTAATCACAATGCAACTCAGAACTACTATAACTCTGACAAAACCGCTTAAACTGACGCTAGCTCAAATAGCCTAGCCTATGATACGTACGGAGGCGGACAAAAGTAGAGCCGTGCTTTTCTCGGTGCTTACAAACATTTGCGGATAGGCTTTCGTCCGGACGACTTTTTTCGGTGACATATCATTCAGCATAAGTGGTGAAACGTTGCACGACCATGCTAATTGCTAATAAACGCATAATGCTAATAAACGCACGTAAGACCATGCTAATAAACGCACGTAAAAAAAGCGGTTGCGCTTTCCGTACGTATGAAAAACGGATACTGTGTAAACCCACCTTACTAGTGCACCGTTTCAGCCAAAGTTGTCAGTCGGGCTGGGGTTTTCGGGTCGGGATTGAGATTGACATAAACGTCAGGCTTAAATTAGGGCTGACACAAACGTCAGGCTTAAATCCGCAGTTGCGGAAGTTGCGTTGCGCTCTTATTTTTTATTTTGAAACATTGCAGTAGTTGCGTTGCGGAATAGTCTTGTAAAATTTTTTGCGCTTTCAAATTTCTTTTTCGGTTAATAGCGCAATTCTATAAACTGAATTTAATTTTGTTTTATTTCGATCGTAATTTTGATAAATGTCGGCCCGCTTTAGCAAATTGTTTACTCTTTTTTTGCCTAAAATCGCAAAAAATGCGTTATTTGCATTGTGTTGTGAATTTTCAAATGCGGAAGTTAGATTGCGCTTTAACTTGGTACAAAAATGCCGTTCTGCAATAGCGTTGCGCTTCAACTAAATGAAACAGTTCATTGCGGAAGTTGCGCGGCGCTTCAGAAATTAAAAAAAATTGAATTGCGCATTTTGCGCAGCGCTTTTACTGGTTGAAAAGATCGTTACGCTTTGTTGCTCTGCGCTTTTGATCAAAAGTTATTTGCGCCCACCTCTGGTACTTGCCTAGTGTTCTAGCCTTTTAAGCGTTACAATACCTTGAATTAAAATAACTTTGCAATACTTGATGATGATTTCTGTTGAGAATCATATGATTGTCACCCACTATTATCATTATTGCGTCACAATTAATCAGCTGCAAGGAGCTTTATATTATACCGCGTACGAACAATAAACCTACATATTTTTTATACATAACTTTTGGACCTGGTCTTGATTTCAAATCTCGTTCCGGATTTGGGTTTATGCTTTCGGGTTCGGGCCTATTACTGGTCCGCCCGTTTACAACTCCGGTGTCAGCATTACAATTTTTTCAATCTATCAACTCATCTATCAAAAAATGACTTAGATTAACACACATAATTTGCAATAAATACTGTATATTTTGGTAAATAAATCAAAAATGAAACAAAAACACACACACAAGCATATGAAAAAAAAAAAATTTGTTAAGCAACTAGAAAAATACTTTTGAAATGCATTATTGGAGATGAACCATTCCTTCTTTAAACGTTAGCCAAGAAATTCCAAAAAATTCTTTAGAAACTATGCTATAATTGAACAAATAGTCAATTATTGCTTTCCGAGCATGTAGTGAGTGATTGACTCCGAAACCCATCGATTGTGATCAAACACGTCTATGCACAGGAAGACTAAGTCAGAATGAAAGTGGAATGACTTAGAATCAGCAGAGTAACACTTGAAAGACTCAGCCAACCAAACTAAATAGAATCGCAAGGCCACGTTTTTATACTTCACCAAACATATTGACCTTTTTTAATTATTCAAACGCGTGCTCATATATATAAACACAGAGATCGAGCTAAAGCGTTTTTGATAAAATACGTCCATCGAGTTCGAAGTTGCATTTAGAATGTTCAACATTAACAATGCAATTAGCATGGTCGTGCAACGTTTCACCACTTATGCTGAATGATATGTCACCGAAAAAAGTGCATTGAAAATAGAGCTAATAATGGATTTGTGCTGAGAGGATCAAGAATCCGTTCTTGCTTTGGATGTGGTATCTAGACTGAGGAAACACCTGAATGCGTACAGACTTTAACGCTTTGGAAGAAATTTTACATGGTTGTGTTATGCCTCCTAACAATTTGTCTTCGGTCTCCGCAAACAGCGTTCAGCAAGTGTTTATTTGCTAATGATAACCAATTAGTAGTTAAATGCAAGCAAGTTTGGACTTCCTCTGAAAATGTTTTGAAAAAGTTGTGGAGTGAAAAGCCTCCCGGATTTTTAGCGCAGTATGCCACTCAATATGCCACTCTCTGATAATGGCTTGCTTCATAACGACTTGCAAGATTTAACTTGCATGTTACATTCCTTTCAATCCTACCGACTTCATGGTGCAGAAATTGTGACTTGCGCAATATCGGTATTACAGAGGAGCAAGCTGTAAATTATTTTAAAAGTGCCATAAAATTTGCTCAATAAAGAAGGTATCGATAAGTGGAGATAAAACTTTAACGGATTTTTCATTGAGCATAGAAAAAGTTAATTTTAAGTGCAGCATTTTTTGCGACATATCATTCATCACTTTTGGTCAAGCGTTGTACGACCATCCTAATGGCATTGTTGATGTTGAACATTCTAAATTTACTTTCGTGCAACCCGAAACTCGATGGATAGACTTGGGAAAATGTTTTGGCTTTGTTTGTTCATTTGAGTGTACTTTTCACCGATTCAAGAATGAAATTAAACGACAATTTTTATTTTCTTTTCAAAAATGCTATCAGATATTTAGGAGTTATGCTGGATCACAAGCTGACCTGGATGGATCACACACGTCTTGTTGCTGAAAAGCTCTATATGGCTAGAAGAATATTGAGCAAATTAACGCGATATGCTCCTGAAACATTGTTGAAATGAGTCTATTAAGACTTAGTTTACCCATACTTTTACTATGGCGTCACATCTTGGGAAAATACTGTACCAAATATTCTAAAAATATTCAGATTCAACAAAATTGTATAGTTAAAATTATGAATAATTCAAGTTCCTTCAAAACAAAACTACTGTCGATTTAACAGCAACTAAATTTAATTAATCTATGTCAAATTTACCAATTAGAAACATCAAAATTTATGCTTAAATATAAAAACAAACTTCTCCCAAACTATTTCAAAAACTACTTTACAACTCTATCACTCAGAAACTCATCATTATTCAATCAGGTTTGCTTGTGATGACAACTGGGCTGCTACATTCCAACATAAAAAGTCCACTACAAAACGTTCAATTCAGTGTAATGGTAATAAAATTTGGAATGAATTGCTATCAGAAATTAAAGGGTTGCTTAAAAAGAGGTATTTTATCTTTTTAAAACGACTAAAAAATTTTATATTGGAAAAAGAGTCACCAACGTTGTTTTTTATTTAAAAAAGCACGGAGACATACCTTAATTGGATGGTTTTCCTGGCGGTGTAATTTGCGATGTTAGATTTGCATAGCCTATACTCAGTTGTCCTCGGCCATCTCTTATCTAACAGATCGAAAAATCTGCTGTATGGTATTATTAAGCAGATTATTGCTATAACTGTATAATAATGTTTTTATCCATGAGTGTATTATGTAGCGTATATCATTACACGTACTAATTTATTTATGTTTATTCAAAATTTACTGCGCAATTTTTCATTTGTACTGATTAAATCAAGATTGTGCACTATCAAGATTTTATACTAAAGATGAGAGGTTGCAGACTCGACGACCTCGCCTTTCCTGGAAAGGATCTTGACGTGCTATTTCCAGGAATTGGCCCATGGTCTTTTTGCAACCTCTCATCAGAAATGATCATTCTGTATTTTTTTGTCCATTTTACTGCTTGTCTTGTTTTTTGCAGAGCAGCGTACTGATTTTTTTTTGCAGAGTATCTTTCTAAACAAAAATAAATGCTAACTGTGTTGAATTGAATTGAGCATTCGTCTAATTAATAAAGCATGCTTTGAGTCGCCGACAACACGTTTGATCAAGAGCAAGAGCATGGTTTTGCATCCATAATTCAAATTTAGTTGCTTAGTCTTCTAAGTGTTTTACTGTTCAAGTAGCGACAATCCAGCCAATATGTCTAAAAGATGCCGCGCCCTTTGATATGCATTTAACTGATAACAGTCCTGCTTTGCAAATCATTTACAATAACACCTGTTCTTTGTTGCTTGATTTGAATTGTTTAAGCAGTTTTATGACTTTGCGATGAAAGAATCATGCTGAAAGATAATGGTTTCCTGCTGAAAGGATTAGAAGTCCAATCATGCTTTGGACATGACATCTGAACTGAGGAAGCACCTGAAATGCGTACCAACTCGTAAAGCTTTGAAAGAAATTTCTCGTGGTTATGCTGTGTCTATAAGTTATGCTCAGTCTGTACAAGCAGCTTTCAGCAAGTACTTATTTGCTCGTGTTCAGTAGTGCAAGCAAGTTTTGGCATGCTACGAGAATGAATTATGGAGTGAAAAACCCACCGAATGTTTAGCATAATGCAGCTCATTAAAAGTGGCTGAAAACGGAACAAAAGCTATCGGCTTACAAGAGTTAACTTGCATATTAGATTGCTTTCAATCCTACCAACTTCATGATGCAAAAACTGTGACTTGTCACAAAAACGGTATTTGCAGAGAACCTTTAGAAAAGCGCATGGAAATTTGCCGAAAAAAAGAGGCATCAGTAATCGGAGCTGAAGCTCCAAATGATTTTTCATTGAACGACATGCGCTTCTTTTCTCGCGACATGTCAAAACGGTATCGACAATCGGAGCTGCAACTTCAAATGATTTTTTGGTAATCAAAAGAGCAGGTAATTCTTAGTGCACCTTCTTCAGCGACCTATCATTCAGAAGATTTGTCAAACGTTGCACTACCATCCTAATGGCATTGTTGATGTTGAATATTCTAAATTTACTTTCGTGCAACCTGGAACTCAATGGATATATTTGAGCAAAAACTCTCTATATTCATATGAAACTTTGTTGAATGGTGTACAAATATTTGAGACGCTGCCAACATGTTTGGTCAAGAGCATGTTCTTGCAACCATATTCAGATTGGTTGGCTGAGTTTTTTGAGCGTTTGAACCTCAGACTAGCAATAAGTTAGCCAGTTTATTCATACGACGCCGTGCCACTTAAAATGCATTTAACTGATTGTGGTCCTACATTGCAAATCATTTACAATGGCACCGTCCTGCTCTGCAGTAGTGACCAAATCGAACGCTAAATTATTTAAGGCTTTGCGGTAAAAGAATTCTGTTGGAAGAAAATAAGAAAATGGCTTTGTACTGAAAGGATCAAAAGTCCATCGTGTTTTGGAGACGACATTTGGACCGAGAAAGCAACTGAATGCGAACTGACTTGTAACGCTTCGGAAAAAATTTCTCGTGGTTATGCTACGTTTGCAATTTGTGCTCGGTCTCCACAACTAGCGTTTAGCAATTAGTGCATATTTGCTCGTGATGATAAGCAATGAGAATGATATATGCAGTGAAAAGCTCCCAAATATTTAGGACAATGCTCGTTTTTGAAGGTGCCAGACAACGCCTTAACAAAAGCTATCGGCTTGCAAGGTTTGCCTTGTATAATTATTAAATTGCTTTCAATCCTACCAAATTCGTGGTGTAAAGATTGTGATTGTCGCAATAACGGTATTTGTAGCGAATCTCTCAAAAAAGCCATTGAAAGCTGCCAAAAAAAAATACATCGGCGATCGCAGATGCAACTTCAAGTAATTGAGACAAATTGGCTTCGTCCTGAAAGGATCAAAAAACCGGTTATGTTTTGGAGATAACATCTGGACAGATGAAGCGCTTGAATGCGTACCGACTTTTAACACTTTGAAATAAATTTTACATGGTTATGCTTTGCCCACAACTTGTACTCGGTCTCCACAACTTGCGTTCAGCCAGTGCATATTTGCTCGTATTGATGGATTATTATCTAAATTCAAGCAAGTTTTGATAGACTTTAAAATGTAATTACATTTTATTCACTGAGTTGCCTTGGGCAGGAGACAGCGTAGGGACCTTTCGGTCCTCAAGTCAACCTGCTACCAGTCAAATATCACCCAACCACCAGAAAATGGATTATGGAGTGCAAATCCCCCGATTGTTTAGCGCAATGCTCTTCTTTGAAGGGTGCATGACAACGGATTAGTGAAATCTAACGGACTTCAAAGTTCAACTTGCATATTACATTGCTTTCGATCCTACCAATTTCGTGATAAAGAAATTGAGACTTGTTGCAATAAAGGTATGTGGAGCAAGTCTTTGGAAAAGCGCATTGAAATCTGCCCCAAAGAGAAGGCATCGGTAATTGGAGATGTAGCTCCAAAAGATTTTTTGGTTGATCGAAAAAAAAACAGATACCTTTAAGTGCATCTTTTTCATTAAATATCATTCAGAATAATTGGTCAAGCGTTGTACAACCATCCTACTTGCATTGTTGATGTTGAACTTTTGCGTAATCGGAACTGGTTTGGCGAAAACGCTTTGGCTCTTTGTGGTCATATGAGCCCTTGTCTGAATAGAAAAAATGGTCAACAAGTTTAGTTAAGAGCAAACCCGTGACCTTGCAATCATCTTTAGATTGGATGGCTGAGTCTTCTAAGTGTTTAAATGTCGGGAGTAGCGATAATTCAAACAATTTATTTTAAAGACACCGCGCCACTTGATAACCATGTAACTGTTAATAGTATGACATTGCAAATCGTTTGCAGCAGCACCTGTCCTGTGTTTTGGACCAAATCGAATGTTGAAGTATTTTTATCGTTTTACGGTGAAAGAATTGAGGTATTGTGATGAGGGATAATGGCTTCGTATAGATACGGTCAAAAGTCCCGCGTATTTCGGAGATGATATCTGGACGGAGAAAGGACCTGAATAAGTATTGACTTGTAGCACTTTAAAAGCAGTTTTTCATGGTTATGCTTTGCCTACAATTTGTGCTCGGTCTCCAGAATTAACGCTCAGCAAGTGTTTATTTGCTAGGGATGATGAATTTGTATATAAAAGCAAGTAAGTTTTGATAAGCTATAAGAATGGATAATGGAGTGAAAAGCCCATCGAATGTTTAGTACAATGCTCCTTCTTGAAGGTGCCTGACAACAGCCCAAAAAAAGCTATAGGCTTGCAGGATTCAATTTGCATATTACATTATTACATTGCTTTCAATCCTACCAACTTCATGGTGCAAAAACTGTGACTTGTCGCAACATCAGTATTTAGAGCAAATCTTTAGGAAAGCGCATTGAAATTTGCCGAAAAAGGAGGTACCAGTAATCGGAGATGAAGCTCCAGATGATTTTTCACCACATTGCGCTACATTATTTAGACGTTGCTGTGTTACTAACGAGGTGGATGCTCGACCAGATGACTTACAAGTGCCTTCGCATCACCCTTGTTGCTTCTCTCAAGTGTGTTATTAATTTGTTTTACGAGAATTAATTGTTCCAAATTGAGAACTGCAATAAATTATGTTATGATTTTTCATTCAACGAGGGAAACAATAGCTTTAAGTGCACTTTTTCTCGCGACATACCGTTCATCATTTTTGGTCAAGCGTAGCATGACCATCCTAAAGGCATTGTTGGTCTAAACATTCTAAATCTACTTTCGTGCAAACTGCTGGAACTCAATGGACATATTTTCGCGAAAATGATTAAGCTCTCTATATTCAGATGAAAATTTGTTTGAATTTTAAACAGATGTTTGAGACACTGCCAACATGTTTGGTGAAGAGCAAGAGCATATTGTCTTGCAACCATATTTAGATTGGTTGGTAAAGTTTTATGTGTTTAAATGACAAAGAAGCGATGATTTAACCAATTCATTTAAAAGACGCCGCGCCACTTGAAAAGCATTTAACTGATAGTAGTCCTACATTGCAAATCGTTTACAATCACACCTGTCCTGCTGTGTGATATAAGCAAATGTTAAATTATTTTTATGGCTTTGCGGTGAAAGAATTGTGTTGAAAGATAATGGCTACGTGCTAAGAGGATCACAGTCCGCTTGTGTTTTGGAGACGACATCTGGACTGAGGAAGCACCTGAAGACGAACCAACTTGTAACGCTTTCAAAAAAATTTCTCATGACTATTCTATGCCGACAATTTGTGCTCAGTCTCCACAATTAGCGTTCAGCAAGTGCATATTTGCTCGTGCGGATTTATAAGTAAAGGAAAGCAAGTTTTGATAGGCTATGAAAATGTACTATGGCGTAAAAAGCCATTCGAATGTTTAGCACAACATTTCTCTTTGAAGGTGCTTGACAACTGATTAATAAAAGCTATCGGCTTGTAGGATTCAAGTTACATATTACATTGCTTTCAATCATTCCAAATTCATGGTGCAAAAATTGTGACTTGTCGCATTAATGGATGAAAAAAATTTTTGAGCGTTGTAAATAGAGCAGTTTTAGAAAACTTGACTACTTCGTTCTTATGCAATTTAAAACATTAACAACAGCCACCAGCAATTAATCTAATTTAAATGTTGATAACATTGTGCAAACTTTTGATTGTTCTATTTTGTTAACCAGAGGTGGAGTTCTCGAGGACGTCCTTGGCCTCGAGGTCACAGTCATTTTGAAGTCCTTGGCCTTTGAATCGAAGCTCAAGTTCTTGGCCTCAAAGCCTATACAAGTCCTCGAAAATAACCTGTCCTCGGCTCGAGTACAGCATTTTTTTTGATTGGTTAAAAAGAAAAATAACGAAATAAAAGCCAACATAACTACCAGTCTGTCAATTCATTGCTTCCTTTCCTTATTTAAAAAATAATGCAATGTGATAGCCAACTAAGCCAAATCATACTAAAGTTTATTTTAAATGGCATTGTGTGACAGCCGTAATAGGAGAATGAGTAAACAAAAAACATTGTTGAAAATTGTTGTTTTTGCATCTGGTAATACGTCCGGTGCAAGGGGTACAAACTGCAAAGAACTAAACCATCCAAAATCATAACAAGGAATCTAGGGGTCCAAACACAAACAATTTTGAGTTGTACCAAATAGTAGCAAAACACAATTAAAAAAAAAATACTAAGCAAACGTTTTCGGTACTACAATTGACCCTCTCCTGGTATGTGTCTGAAATAACAATCATAACTTTAATAATTCTTAATCACCTAATAAACTAATCTGATAAAAAGCTAAAACATATGCTATACTGCACACTGTCTACTCTACTAAATTCAATAAAAAAAGATTTAAATTAACAACAACCGAAATGACAAAATTAGCAAATTTTATGGTTTATGGTTGCTGTATAGTGGATATGGCTACTGTTTGGCACAAAAAGTGCATCTCTTTGCCGAAATTATAATTTTGAGTTGCTATAACGCAAAAACATGACCAAGCCTATTCAGCATGTGAATTCAAAAGAAAGTATAAGCGTAATTTTGAAAATTAATACAGTATTACCAGCAGTAGCGTAGCCAGGGGGGGGGGGGGCGGGGATGGCTATAGCCCCCCCCCCATTGGCTTGTCCACAAAATGCAAAATAAGAAAAATACCTCATTTTTAGCACTTCTGAGACTGTTTTATGCACTAGCATGAACTAAATAGTGATTCGAAACATCTTTTGAAACATATATTCAGGGGGGGCTAATTTGTTAAAATTAAAATTCAAAAATAAACAAATCCTTTGAAAAAGGGCCAAAAGCAAGCAATCAAATTTAATCGCTAGTGTAAAAATGCTAGGGCGGCCATACGTCCCGTTTTCGCCGGGACAGTCCCGTTTTTAGGCCTTGGTCCCAGTGTCCCGCCCAGTTTACCACTTTGTCCCGGAATTTTTGATTCAAAATTTGCTTTTATTAATACAGTATGTCAACGATATACAAACGAGCCAATTGTTATACTGTATTAACTTGCAAGGCACAAATTTCTAGCATTGTGGCGTCACAGACCGAAAGTTTACACTGCAGACAGGTTAGCATTACTTAGCGCAGTTGCAGAATGGTTTGCGGTGCTACAAGTGGTTTGTACTATTACGTCATAATGTTTCGTTAGTTTGCTCTTGCTGCTACGGTCTGTGCTTTTCATTCTCGGTTTTTATGAGTAAACTGCAGACGATAAATTAACTAGCTTTTACTTATTGTAACTGCAAACGTGAGGAGTTAGACGTATCGTTGCAGGTTGAAGCAGCGTAGGATTAAGGAGAAGGTACAGAGCTGTTTTTTGTTGTTAAAAACTTTAGCTAGTCTAAGCTAGCACTGATCATTAAAAACTTCTGTCATTAAAAACTTGAGTTGTTTTTTTTTCGGTAAGAGTTGAGAGAAGTTGATGTAACCGCATAACGTATCAGTAACTTGATTAATTTTTATCATTAGGTAAGACATTATGCCCAAAAGAAAATGTAACTTTACAATTGAGCTGAAGCGAGAATTTCCTTATCTGAAAGACACTGGAAATGGTAAAGTGCTGTGCAATCATTGTGGTTCTGTATTTTCAATAGTCCATGGTGGACGTGCAGACGTTAACAACCATTTAGATAGCAAAAAGCACAAAGTCGCTGTTGAAGCAGCTGCATCCTCATCTCGAGTGACTTCTTTTTTCAAAGATGTTAGCTCCGCCTCCGTTGCTACTCTAGCTTTGGCTGCTAAAGAAGCAACTTTTGCTTATCATATTGCTACTCACGGGCAAAGTTTCAGAAGTTCTGATTGTACATCCAAGTTGGTCTCAAAACTGTTTGAACCTAAATTCTCATTAGGGAAAACTAAGTGTGAAGCTATAGTTGTTAAGGTCATTGCCCCGATGTGTATTGAAGAACTTCACCAAGAGTTAGATCAAATTAACTTTGTCACTGTGTCAATTGATGCGTCAAACATGAAAGAAGTGAAACTTGTGCCGATTGTGGTTCGCTACTTTTTACCAGAAAGTGGCGTTAAGGTAAAACTTTTAGAATTTAAATCGATTCCCGGAGAAACAACTGAAATATTAAGTGAATACCTGCTTTCAGTTCTAGACCAAAGAAAACTTAAAGATAAATTGATTGGATTTTGTGCGGACAATTGCAACACTAACTTTGGCGGTGTTAATAGAAGAGAACATAATAATGTATTCTATAAAGTTAAGGATAACATTAAATGAGACCTTGAAGGATTCGGATGTACAATTCACATCGTACACAACTGCCTTCAGCATGCTGTGGATACTATGCCAGTATGCGTGGAAAGCCTTGTCGTAAAAATTTATAAATTCTTTCATATTTACACTGTTAGGGTTTCCGAACTTAAAGAGTTTTGCGATTTTGCTGATGTTGAGTACCAACGACTTTCGCAGCACGGCAATACCAGATTTTTGTCGTAGCTACCCACTTTGGAGAGGGTTCTTGAGTTGTTTGAAGCATTGAAAAGCTACTTTAATTCACAAGAACATTGTTCAACTATAATTCGTCAATGCTTTGAGAATCCAATCCAAGAACTCTACTTGTGGTTCGTTTATGGACAGCTGAAGTACTTTAACGAGACAATGTTAAAGTTGGAGAGACAAAAGACGAGTGCTGTGGATGTGGCGATTATTCTTACAGAATTGAAGTTAAACCTACACGAAAAAAGAGTCAATAATTTTGTTCCACACCAAGCAAAATGTATATTGGAAAAGCTTGAGAAAGATGGAGAAGTGAATGCAAAATTCTTTCTTAATCAAACTACATGCTTTTACGAGAAATGTGAATCATACCTGGATGTTTATCGACATGCCTACGAAGGTGTGACACCTCATCTTTGGCTAAACTCAAGTGAAGATCTATCCTGGCGACCTGTATGTGCATCAGCGGAAAAGATCAACTCCATGTTTGCGAAGCAAATAATCGATGTTGACGCTCTTTTTAACGAGCACATTCTGGTGAAAAACTACAACTCTGCAAGCGATAGAAAAGAGAGATGGAAAAATACTACCATATCTTATGAGCAAAAGTGGACCCAATTGCTACAGGCTTTCAAGGATAAAGACATTCCCATTTCAAACTTTCAGAAACTGGTCGAGTTTGTATTTTGCTTACCAGGAACATCAGCTCCGGTTGAAAGAATTTTTTCAATCATGAAAAATATGTGGTCTGATGACAGAAGCAGTATGCACGAAAAAATGTCAAAGCCCTCCTCGTGTGCAAAAGTAACATTCATTTGACATGTACCGAGTTTTATGAGAACATAAAATCAAACGTTGTGCTATTAAAAAAGGTGCTAGGCACAGATAAATACCAATGATTATTTGATTTGTTGATCAACCGTAATTCGTTTTCTTTTTGTGTGTTTAGTACCATCGGACTGCTGTAACTGGTGATTTGCCAAAAAAAGATCAATTTCATTGTATCTAAAATAAACAGTACTTTACTGTACTTACATAGTGTGCTTTACGTATATCATATAGAACGTTAGCATAGCGTCGTGTTGGCAGTTTGCTATAAGCGTCCCGTTTTTGCATTTCGAAAAAATGGCCAGCCTAAAAAATGCTAAACATATTTGTCATCAACAAATATACTATAAACTTAGAAATAGGAGGGGGCTATTCAGTATTAATTAATTACCAATCATTTCTCTCAAATTTCTTTTCATTAGCCCCCCCTCCCCAAATTATTTTTCGTTATAAACTGTAGACAAAATAGATTACTCCATGTGAGTTTTATTGAACTACACGATTTTATACTTTACCTGCATCTAAACAAGAGAACTAAAATGGTACTACTAGCCACCTTTCAAATAGCTCATTTATGCAATCAGTTAAATCAAGTTTGCACTGCCAAGTTCTAAGCCACGTTTTAAGAGCATTATTTTTTTATCAAAATAGCCCAGAAATTAAGCTATTTTTGCAAAAAAATGCAAAATTTTTGAGCGCTTTAAAATTTTTCAGTGCTTAGGGCTCCGCCCCCAGAACCACCCAAACAGCTACCCGCATTGCGAATTTCTGGCTACGCGCCTGATTACCTGAGAAAGCATATTGATATTAACCTACTGTTCATATGTTAGTAATGTTATCGCATCGAGCTCTGTTTATTTTCATTACAGTATTTGTCTCAGTTGGCCTCAAACGCACATTTACAATTATTTTTGCTGCAGCTTGAAAAGCGTTTGTCTGCAGCTCGTTCGCACGTTATTTTGCCTCGTTTTGCGCAACTTTTGATAATTATTTTTTCACGTTTTTGCACGGTAGTTATCCACCTTGGCCGTATCACATGTTGTTTCATTTTTGACATTGGCTGCCTGGTCGTTGGACATGTATTTTCTGTTGAGACTTTAAGCAAAGACTTCGCGGTTTTTCTGTTATACTTTTGTTAAATCTGGAAAACTTTTGGTTACGCGTTGATTTTATTTAACCACTCAATAAATTTTGATTCAGTTCTTTTTGTTGAGAAAATAGTATACAGTCGGAGCGGTGAAGACCTGGACGTTCCTTCCAGAACACATTCAGGATCTAGTTGCAGGTAATTCTGTAACAAGTGTATCTCCATATGACTAACAAACCGGATCTTGAGAACGTCAACTTGTTCTAAAAATACGCGAGCGCTAAGAATTTGTTTGGAGATAAGAAATCACTAGCAAGCGGTCTGCTGTGGGCCAAAACCACATCTACTGAACAATTAGTGTGCTGGAAATCGCCGCTAGGAATCCCAAATAACAAACTTTTGGATCACAAAAAACGCTGCATGAAAAATTATTAAGTAATTACTGTAAAGTTAAATATATCTATAATTGTTCGAATGACTGGAGTACTTAATAAGTTTTTTGCACCACATCATTAAGATGATCATTAAGTTTTTTGCACCACATCATTTTAGATTTAAGAAAAGCATATTTAGATTTAAGAAAAGCATATGATACCATCAATCACACAATACTGATCAAGAAACTAGAAAAGTATGGAATTAGAGGATTACCATTACAATTACTAGCAAGTTACCTGACTGACCGTCAACAGTATACAATTGTAAATCAATATAAATCCAAGTCAAGAGATGTTATTTGCGATATTCCTCAGGGATCAACTCTAGGTCCGTTATTATTTAATATTTATATCAATGATCTACCACTTGCCTCAAATTCCACAATTCATCTTTTTGCAGATGATACAAACCTTACTCTCTCCCATTCTAATGTTTCAACACTGCAACAAAATATTAATGATGAATTAGTCAATGTAAGCAATTGGTTCAAGGTGAATAAATTATCAATGAACTTTAATAAAACTGAGTTTATGGTAGTGACAACAAAACAAAATAAACCTGAACTCAAAGTATCAATAGATAATAATCCAATCAAGCAATCACATCACATAAAGTATCTAGGTGTTCTCATAGACGACAATCTAAACTGGAAACAACAAATCAAGGAACAATGTTCAAAGGTAGCAAGGGGATCTTGGACCCTTAATCAATTAAAACACTTTGTAGATGAGCAAACCTTAAGATCTGTTTACCACTGCCTCATATACTCTCATCTACAATACTGCATAAGTAGTTGGGGGACTGCTTCAAAATCAACATTAGCACCTCTCGTTATTCTGCAAAAAAGAAGCATCAGATTGTTAACTGGAAGTGGATATCGTGAGCATACTAATCCTTTGTTCTATCGAGCTAAATGCTTAAAACTCAAGGATATTTACTCTCTGGAAACTGCAAAGCTAATGTACAAAATTCACAATAATGTATTATCTTTTGCAAATTCAGATAAGTTTAACCTAATAAAAAACTGCTATACACATAAGACAAGATTGAGCCACAAAAACAACTTCTTTCTTCCAAGAACTAGAACAAGATTAGGGCAAAAGTCTCTATCATTCGCAGGAATTAAAGTTTGGAATGAAATTCCAAGCAGTATGAAAGAAGTTTCATTCTACAGATTTAAAAAAGCTGTTAAAGCTCATTTTTTATCAAACTATGAAACCGATAATAGCTAGAATAACAGCTTTCTATCAGCAATGTAGTAGTAATTACAGGAATCATAGTTGCATATTTATGCTTGAGTTCAACAATAACCTATTCTATTGCTTGAATAGCATGAGTTTGGTGCATTCATCTATCACACATTTATACAATACGTCATCTCTCATTTTGATGTGCCCTTGATTATTAGTAATTTTGCAATAACTGACTGAGGTTGATATATACTGGTATTGGAAATTGTACCAGTACTAATGACATATTGGCAAACAATTCAAAACAAAGCAAGGAGGTTTTTTTTTTCACTCCAATTGCCCACTTTAAATTCTATAAAACATAAATAAGCATTATGAAGTTTATTAATTTTATTTCTATCCAATCTGTAGTTACAGCATTTTTATTTTTTTATTTTTTAGTATGCTTAGAGTTAGAACAATTCTAATGTTGTCGTGCATTTTCTTTACATGGTGACTGTGAGTTTTGTGTATACACTGTACAAAATGTACATATCTTTGCAACACTTTGTTTTAATTTTGCGTAAAATTTATTATCATAGAAAGTAGCAGACTGAGAAAATGTAGAAGCTGTTTTTTTTAACCTTTACTTGGTGAGGTGGCAGTAGACTTAGATGAACTTTTGGTCCTTCGCTGTCTCCTCACCAAGTGACTAAATATCGCTTTGACTCTGCAAGTTTGTGTGTTTGGTTTTAAAGGAATTGCATATTTCGATGCTTTGGTGATAGACCTAGAGGAAGTTGCAGTTTTTTTCTTGTGATATGACGTCACTTGGTAAATAAATAAATATGATGATGATGATGAGATGAAGAGGAGGAGCTCCGGCAAAAAATTGGGCATTGTTAGAAAAAATTAACGGTCAATTTTTTTTATCCTACGTTTATACAATTGTGGACCCTCGCGGCATACGTCTCCAATGCCTTCCTCTTTAATATGACCCTGCTGGGATCCTCTGTTTTTTGTTTTTTTTGTAATTAAATACCTCATGCTAAATTCAATAAAGTGTCTTTTGGCGGCCAAAACGTTCTCGCTCAGTCAATGATAGGCATAGGATGTGAGAAAGAGAAAATACATTAAAATGTAAAGAAAAGACTGGCTTAAAATAAAAAGTAGGGAAATTGTGAGAAAACTAAATTTTTTCTAACGTAGAATTTACGATATTTTCTTTTCAAATTGCTTCGAAAATCTAAAGATGAAATCAACTTTAAAGTCACAAAAACTGCTATGTTTTCAAAAAAATTACTACAATAATTTAACTTGCATGGGGACTTTGCCCTCGCCCCAACAGAACCCCGTATTTCTTTAATGCCAAAAACTTATGAATTTACGAATATACCCGGTACGGTACCTCAAATCATTTTAAAAACATAAAATCACCTTATTTTGCAATATTTTTTACGATAATTTAAAACAAATTCTGCTAAAAGAAATGGTTTAACCAAACAATATGCTTTGCGTTTACGAAATTTCTATAAAAAATTGGGGATCCATATTCAGAGGACGTTTGCATCAGGGACCTAACTGATGAAATCAAGGCCTTGAAATTGACTATTTCTACGTTTATAGTTTAGCTATATTCTCATTCACGGGCTATGGCCTTGGTTACCACAAGACGGCTAGGACACGTAATCAACATCAGCTGCTAACATGTAAAACTTTAAAATGGCATTCATTATTATTTTAAAACTACTGTTTTCGAATTATTATCAAAAGCTTACCGACATGCAATATTTTAGGTGTTTTTGCGTTTAAAAATTATGGAAAATTAACGACTATAATTTAGAAAAATTGTGTCCTCGAGCCTCGGCCTAGTCGGTCCTTAGCGTTGGCCTCAGGTTTGTTTTTTGAGCCCTTGGTCTTGGCCTGGAACTTTGTGTCCTCGGCTCTACCTCTGTTGTTAGCATTGATTGATATCCATTAGCTAAGTATTAATTTGGGAGCGCGTATGAATAGTAAAAACTTTTGGGTCACGAAAATGTTCATATACAAAAAAAACGCATCCAAAAAGCAGTCTTTTCAAAATATTGTCTGTTTATCTGCTTGAAAACACTTCTCCAACTACCACAGTTGGCCTTATGTGTCACTTTAGAACAACACTACTACAGTACAATATCTTCCAGCATGGTCACCTTTTAGCTTGGTCGCATGAAGCAGTTGTGGCACTTGGTAACGAACACCTGTCCATGCATGAGAATGACCTAACGAGGTCTTCGATTGAATTTTCTGCGATGCATTCGGTAGATGAAACGGTTCTGAATAATGGCTCAACCAACATGGTACATTCATTTTTAAGTATTGGCCTGTTGTTTTCTCGAGTGCTATTTTTCTTGCATTGACGCTGATAAGCCCCAAAGAGACGATAATCAATCTCAGAATGATGGAGGTACTTTGTAGAAGAGGAACTCCTTTGCTGGAGCTGTCATTCAAACAAATGGTAGGCAAAAGGCGACCGTAATTTAAAGATAGCAGTGCCGAACTACACTTCACACAGGTTGCTTGTTCACCACTCCATGTGCCACTGGACAAACAAACTCTATACTCACTTCTAACTAAACTGTATCCCTTTTTACAATAAAAGCGACAGGTTTGTTTGAAGGAGTTTTGTTGATTTTCTTTGCAATTTAATGGAAATACTAGAATATTATTATTTATCATAAAAACAGGGCATGTTTTGACGTAGACGATTTGCAAAGAAAGAATCTTATCAGTGAAATGCAAATCAAGTGGAGCAACGTCTTTCGAAAGAAATGGTTGACATGAAACTGCTCTGACAGTCAAAGTTCCTTGGGTTAAAGCAAAGTCTCTTGGGTCATAAATCCACTTTCTTTTGTACAAAGCAAATAAAACACGACGCACCAAATCAGTTAACATCGGCGGACCATCTTTCATGGTCATTGGATAGACCATGTAATCAAGGACAACAAGCTTAGTCTGACGGTTCCGTGAAACTTGAAATCAAATTTTTGTCAAGACCTTCGGAAACTATTATAAACTGGTAAACTGAAATTTATAGGCTTGTGTTTCGCTGAATGTTATGGTTATATAGACACATAACTATCTAAACATTATAGTTAGCTACAATTTACCAGTATAAGACAGCTTCAAATCTCTTTAAAATCTAATCTAAAATGGCTACTTTTATAGGCTAAGTATTTTTTTAATTTCTCAAAGTGACAAGGTTTCGACCTGAGTTTTACAACCTGAAATTGAGTTTTACGCAACTTTAAACAATAAAGGATCCATAAAAAAGTTTATAGAGGTAGATAAAGAGTGAAGCCTTTTAAGTACCACTATTATAATATTTTACTACTTGAACCTAAAATCTGCGTCAACCTACGATTTTTAGTCCAACCTTCTCAAGCATTATCGAAACTTGGTTAAATATTATTGAGATTTTTAAACGCTTTATCCAGGTTTAAGAGAACCACGAATACCATAAAATTTTCTACATTTTTAGACTAAAATCTAGTCTGAAAAATCAATATATCTTTTTAAGAATTCAGATTATAAAGCAAAAATACCTAAACAAATGAAATTTGACTATTGTGTTTTCTAACTAAAAATTATAGTAAAAACATAACAATCCGAAAAAATTGAAGTGCAACTCAGCATTTTTTGCTCTTCCCAATAGAATCTTTTTCCCCTTTAAACACCTTTCTAATTGCAGTTTTGCTAGTGGATCATTGACTAACAGAGGTAGAGTCAAGGACCCAACGTTCGAGGCCAAGTCCAAGAACTGACTTTTCGAGAACAGACCCTTTCAAGGCCAAGGACGGGAATGTTCGAGGCCAAGGACACAAATTGGTTTCAGGCGCTTTCCCAATAAAGAAAAGGTCATCGCGCCAAAAACCAAACCAAATAAATTGACAGACTCAATTTTTGCTTGGTTATTTAAACCCGTGCTGTCCGCGAGCCGAGGACAGGCATTTCGAAGACTTGTAGGCTTTGAGGCCAAGGACTTAACAATGTGTCCTCGAGAACTCCACCTCTGTTGACTAATCTTATGAAGTTGAAATTAATACTTACTTGTTGTTTTGGATTAGCCGAGAAAACCAAGTTAGAAATAATTACGCCATCAGTCAGGAGTGCAGCATCCTCAAATACTTTTTCCAAGGACGGAGAAAGAAAATTGCGAGACCATTCAATGCTTTCAAACGATTTCCTCCAATAACCAGCGAATTTGCCCAGCAATTGATTTTCCTATACAAAACACACGATAGCAATACAGTTATTGATACACACGATAGCAATAGACAAGAAATCAAAAGAGCCGGCTAAACCACATCGTAATTTTAGCAAGTATCACTACTTCCCAGCAGCCAGTTAATAAACAATAACTGATGCTTAGTGTGATTTAGTCACTACTCCAACACATAAAGCGAAGTAACAACTTTTTCAGTCGTGGAGCCAGACATGAAAATATTTTAGAACACCTCTAAAGTTAAACTCCTAACAAACGCGCAATCAAGTTTTTTTTACTGTCTCATGAACAAAAGTTTAATGTGGTTTTAGTTAATTTTCAATAAAGATCTGTAAGGCTAACGAATAATTAGGATTCAAAAACTAGTATGGTGATCAAGCAGTTAGGTTGTTGTGCATTGGCATGTTGACCTTCTTTATTATTAATTTTAAAACTAACTAAAGTATGATCGATTCAAAGCTGGCAACAAAATAGCTTCGGCACAAATAATACCGAATCAGAAAAAATTACAAATCAAATCAAGTTAAAGACTTGAAAAGTGAAAATAATAACAAAACTTAGATAGCAAAAATAAATTTAATAAACTGACCCGGTTGTTTTATGATATGAAGTGTTCCATTTATTGGAGCGATCGATTGCTCAATACGCGGAATCGGGGTAGTCGTAGTTAATGGATTTGGCAAGAGGGTGGCTGTAATTGGTAGAGTGCCGCCATAAATTGTAATTATACCAAACCAAACAAATAACGGCAATGCTAAAATCATTCAAGACAATGAAGTAGTGATGTGGAAGAATTGTTGGTTTTTATGATCATCAGAAGATAGATGATTAGTTGTAGCTTTTCGATAGGCAAACAACGGGGTATTATGACCGCTAGAGAAAACTCTCTTATTTTTAGGTATCTGAGCCTCTAAATCGGTTGCAGGACTAGAAGCTGGAGGATGTCTCAGCCTAAAGCGGTGTGGCTTTTTTGTAGGTAAATGAGTTGGTTGATCGCCTTTAAAATCAACCGAATAATTCGGTCGGTTATCTTTGGACTCACCAGGCAACTGCTTGTTGGTCATATCACCGGCGTAAACTTGCTAAGACGTTTGATGAGCCTGCGATACTAATTTACCCGTAGCAGACTGAAACGAGTCTTTTTGGATCCCAGATTTTACATTAGCATCAGCATTGGAGTTTGCTGATGCATCTGACATTAGGGTGGAGTGAAAAAAAAATTTGAAAAAAGTGTAGTTCTTAAATCCTGACAAATACCCTAAAAACCCCCCAAAAAATGTTTTTGGGCTGTTGCCACTTTAGGGGGGCTAGCAACACCCCCAAATCTGTTTTAGGGGGGCCAATTTACCCCAAAAGGCCATAACTTGAGAACCGCTTATCGTAGAGACTTCATCTATAGCTCAAATTTTGCGTAATTGCCATGTTTGTATCAGCTCTAAGAGAAAGTTTTAGTCTATTTTAATCACAGAAAAAGTTATGACCAAAAATGTGTTTTTTCTGCCATTTTGTTGAAAAATCATGTTAATAAGCTTGTGTTTATGCACTTATCTGCCCACATAGAATCTAGATTACCGCCATTATTACAAATGAGATTGAAATAGGACAGATACCAGTTAACGCTGATGTATATTTTACAACATGCTGTAGACTAAACTTAAGAGAAATGTGGAATATAAAATAGCTATTTAACCAGCAGAGAAACTCTTCACTCAAGCATTTTGTCTGCATTTCTTATGAAGCAAGATGTAATAAGTTTTACAAACAGAAGCAGTTTGTGGTGTACCGAAATGCATTTCAAATAACGTTTATCTAATTACAACCACTTACATTTAACAACATAAACTTTACGCAATATTCAATAATATAATGACGTTTACCCATGTAGATATACAATATCAATTGAATCTAAAATGTAAACCCAGAGGCATAGTGATAAAGAATTTTCCCATTATAAAGCAAGATTCATTGCAATTTAAAATTTTATAATCCACACACAAGGGTTCTATTAATAAAAAAAAACACTAGTCCGAAAAGATACCACGCAAGTTTGTCTGTACTGTATACCTTCTCTAGTTTACACCATTCCATTGCCGCCCAGCCGCCCACAAACATTAAACATAAGTAAGCCCGCTTAAGTTTTCGATTATCCGCTACCTACACAAAATAAAAAATGTCAAAACTGCATTTTAGTATTGAATGTTTTTAGAAGTTTACGAGATTTAATCTTCTGCCGAATCATCCCATCTCTTCGTGCAAAGCCTTCAACTTGAGCTGATGCCTCTGTTACCAACTTTACATGGCGTTCCACAGACTGATTATGACATGGATGGTCAAGCTTCAATGGCCTTGCTCGGCATTGTTCAATTTCTGTATCCGTTAAGTGTTCAATTGCTGGAGGCTGATGTTGCCAGGAAGTCAAGTCCACCATCTTGTCAAACGAAGTGGCGGTTAGATTGATTACTGGCACATTAAATGGGCGTACCGACAGAGCTGAGGATGTATCACAGGTTAATTCTGAAGAATGCTCTTCATTAACACTCATAGCAAGGAGATTCGACGAATCAGCTGATGTTAATTCTCGACGAATTGAAAGAACTTTGTTCACTCCTAGCATTCTAATTTTCTCATCATCATCTCCTAACATTCCAACCAAAATATTTTCCTGGTGAGCAAAAAATCCGTTTCGTTGCACCACTTTTAATGCAGTTTCCCTAACGATTTCATTTGGAACATTAAGAATTCTTTGGACTAAATTGAACAAATTTTTAGAACCACGAGTTAGTTGACTATTTGACTTGATTTCAAACCAACTTGGGAAGTAGACTTGAAGACAAAACTGTGCTAAGATTTCTAAGTTAGAGGAGGGATTATCCATGGAAATGTAATACCTAAGAATGCGACAACCGAGGGTAAGCCATCGCGAATGAACTATGGGACCAACTTTCAAATATTGCAAGTCGCTGTCAACAACTCCTTCGATTACAGCAGAACATATCTTATACGCATAATGCTGGTCAGCACTCAAATCTTCTATGACAGATACAGGCAACTTTACAAAATGTGGATTTGGGATTGATTTAAAATGAGCAGCAACAGGCCAGCTTGAAACTTCTCCATTTAGCGATTTTCCAATTGGACCTGAAAACGAGTCGGGGCTCTTAGTGGTACCATCAAGCATGGTAAAAACATGCCGCAATGGAAGTTCATTGGTATGTAACAAACACACCACCCATTGCAGTGGTTTGTTGAGCAGCTCTTCCAAACTTCGAATGCAGCCATTATATTTGCCAGTCATCGATGCAGTGCCATCTGTGCCAACTATGGCAAGCTTATTATGTAATTCCGTGTCAACAATGTTGTTGAAAATCTTCTGTGCAATCGTTTTTCCTTTGCCATCCTCGGTGGAAAAGTGTGTCAGATAGTATTCGCCAGGTTCTCCAATCAGTGTATAATGATCTTCAAGTTGTACCGATTTGTAATACTTGTCATTTGGTCCCTGGATGGTGACTTGCGTGGCATCCTTTCTGCCATCAAAGTAAATGGCATTCACTAGCTTGAAATTTTCTTGCTCCTTCTCCCTGATTTCAGTCCGACATCGCTCTCGTTCTCGTCGAAGCTTGCTGCGATCAATAACGTAGGTCTTGTCGTTTTCCGTTATGAAACCCAAATCCTGCATTACACTATTGGCAATCGCAGCAGCAGCTCTGTCTGATACTTGAAATCGTTCGCTCATTCTAGCAAGGTTGCTCCACTTCATTCGATTTTGACTAAATGACTCTGCATCCGGAACGAATTCGGAAGTAGTAGAAGACTGTGAATGCTCTGTTTGCACTGAGCTGCAATCTGAGACATAACCACAAGCTGACGTGGAAGGGGCGGCAGTTTCAGTAGAAGAACACGTCGGTTCTGTTGATTGAGGGTGGCGCCTTAAAAACATCTTGTCAGAAGAAGATAAAGGAACAACAGTATCCATACATTTGCCAACTCGTTCACTTTTTTGATCTTGGTAAAACGCATAATCTGCTTCTGCCATTCGTAAGCCATGCTGTTTCTCCAGATTTTTTCTCTGTTGATCATCAACACAAAAGACATCAAACAAACTATCAATTGTCTGCATAAATTCGGATTCTCTTTGCAAAAACGTATTTCCTCGTCTTGATTTTGTCCAACGGTCAAGTGAACTAAATGAAGCGACTAAGTTCTGAACTTTTTTTGATATTGTGTACTTATGAACCGGATACACATTGCACCAAATCCATCTGTCATGAATTTCTTCAGCTATGTCATTTGCTACGGTCTCAGTCCGAAAATTTTTTAAATGAAGAATTCGCTCTATCACTTGTCGTTTTGTAGGCAACACACCTGGAGGAAAGCTGTCGCGACTTGTAAATGTATGGCCACTATGTAATGTCTTCACTGTATTTGAACTTCTTCTTCGCATTCTTTAGAATTCAAGTCAATTATATACTACAACGTGATGGCTTAACTGAAAATATTTTAGCTAAATTCTGTAAAATAAATACAGTAAAAGTAAAAGTCATGTTAGAATTTATACAATAGACGATTTTATGCTAGGGCGCAAAATGTTTCAACTGATTTCTGTTTTTCTTTTCTCACAGATTTGGTTTTGCTAAGGAAACCAGTGGCTATCAAACCAGCTTCAACCTATTTGTAATAATGCCTGTAATCTAGATTCTATATGGGCAGATAAGTGCATAAACACAAGCTTATTGACATAATTTTTCGATAAAATGGCAGAAAAACCACATTTTTGGTCATAAGTTTTTCTGCGATCAAAACAGACTAAAACTTTCTCTTAGAGCTGATATAAACATGGCAATTACGCAAATTTTGAGCTATAAATGAAGTCTCTACGATAAGCGGTTCTCAAGTTATGGCCTTTTGGGGTAGATTGGCCCCCCTAAAACAGATTTGGGGGTGTTGCTAGCCCCCCTAAAGTGGCAACAGCCCCAAACCAATTTTTTTCGGATTTTTAGAGTATTTGTCAGGATTTAAGAACTACACTTTTTTCGATTTCGAAAAAAAGTTCTTTTTCACTCCACCCTAATCTGACATCCAAAGTCTAGCCCTTCGCCCTCGTGGCTTTCTTTGGGGAAGAGGAGACAGATCAGCAACACAATTAGCAGAACCAAATGTTTCCAAAGTGACTTGATGCGAATCGGCCACTTCAGTCGATTCGTGTAGTTTGTCCACAATATGCTTGGACTCCTCTTTGTTATTTTTAGCTCCAGTTTCAAGATCCAAAGAGTTTGTTGATCAAATATTGCAGGATTTTGTTAAAGAATCGATAAATTTTATTGGACTTGACGAGTCAGGAAAGAGTTTTGCAAAAACTGGTAGGATATTGAGGGGTTAAATGGGTTTTTGTGGACTTCTGCTTCGAAAAACCAGATCCTTATTTCCAGGATAGTCTGAGGAAGACGGGACAGAGTACATTAAAGTCTTCAAAACTTCAGTAGTGTCCGACATACTCCTGAAAGAAGCTAAGTTTTAATTTGTGGCTTAAACCAAAAGTATTGATGGCAGCACTGAGAATTTAATCCAGAACACCAAAATATTTTTTTAATTTTATCAGATTGTTGCCTTGTTTTTTTTTATTTTAGCGCAATGATGTTATCAAAATCTATGCAGAAAGGTATGGTGTGGATCCATAGCATGTGTTTAGTCTGCCCTAGACAATTGAAATGAAGTAATTGTACATACCGGTACGGAAAAATTGGATGCTGTTACAGAACTCGAGTATTGCTACAACTAGAATGTTTATTTTTTCAAAGCTTTTCATCTGGCAGTAGTCAACACTCAAAAATCGTAAGAATGGAGAGCGCAGAAAAGAACTCTTATTTATGAAGAAAAAAAGCCGAGCCTTGATTGGCCGGATAGAAGGACCAATGAGAGCGAGGCATTGGTGTAAATTAATAGACAAAGAAAAATACTACCTTTTCATAAAATAATTAGTAAAATACCTTATACAAACGAATATACATCCTTACATCCAAAAGTTTGCGGTTATAATAATATTGCATTTTGAATGTGACGTAACAGTCACAGTCATGTGACATCTCGACTGGTGGCTATCGCTAATTTTTTCGACAAGATTTCTTGCTTTTTTCAAGAGTTGATTGGTAGTAATCACGGCTTGGCTTTTTCCTATAAATAGCCGCACCTTTTTTGGCGCTTTCCATTCTGGCGATTCTTCAGGACAAAAACAAGTGTCAGACGAAAAACTAACTGTTTTGAAGACATGAATATTTTAATAATAGCAGATATTTCTTTCAATAGAGTTACAGGAGAAACCACATTCAAATGGTAGGGTGTAGACTTATTTCAGCAAAGAAATTGCGTACTTTCTTGCAAAGACGTTTGATTAATTGAAAACAAACAAAAATAAAAACTCACAAAAACAATTCCTAATTGTCTGCAAGATTTGACTTCAGTCGAAATCCGCACATTTCAAGGATCTTCCACACATTTAAATGAACTGCAGGAAGCATGAATTTTTCTGTAGAAAAAAAAATTGTAAAATTTCTGGCACATTTTCATTGACAATTTCACAATAATTAATTCGATTATGATTTCATAGCTATATCAACTCCGGCGTAGGTTAGTGAAACATGGTGAAATATTTGATGTCACAAAACTTATCATCAAATAATTGCAATGGGAAAGATGTAGAGTGGAAAAACAAACATGCCAGCAAGTATCGACAGATGTTAATACTAATTTGGTTGAGATGTTTTGACGTTTGCGGGGCCAGAGTTTTAATGCTTAAAGGCGGTGAATCATCCAGCCAATTCCGGTGGTTTACAATAGCTAAAATTGAACTACAATTTTTGATATTTTTTGTTTTGATTTTGGGACTGCGGTTGCAAAGATATTCAACAAATACAACAAGATGTCCCCCGAAAAAAAGTTTTTGGAAACTCTGAGTTTAGTTCTTCCCGCCAAAACCACAGTAGGCCTAATGGTTTAAAGAACTGTGGTAGGCCTAATAGTTTAGAGATAGTTTATTTCTAAATAGTTTATTTCTAAATAGTTTAGGCCTAACTATCTCTAAAATATTAATAGTTCAGAGAAACCTAATAGTTTAGAGATAGTTAGGCCTAATAGTTTAATAAGATTACAGTAGGCCTAATAGTTTAGCGAACTGTGGTTTTGGCGGGAAGAACTAAACTCAAGAGTTTCCAAACGCTTATTTTCGGGGGACATCTTTTTGTATTTGCTGAATATTTTTGCAACCGCAGCTCCAAAATTAAAACAGAAAATATCAAAAATTATAGTTCAATTTTAGCTATTGTAAACCACCGGAATTGGCTGGATGATTCACCGCCTTTAATAGTTTACGTTTTATCTGGCCTAAAGGCTACCAGCACAGAAGCATTAAAACTCTGGCTCCGTAAACATCAAAACATCACAATTAAATTATCATTAACATGATGATCATAGTACAAGCACGTTGCTGGGTTTAAATACTTAAAATTAAGTATGCGAGGAGACGTCTTCGCTAGCTTAAGTGGTACAGCAGTAGGCCGGTAATCAAAAGGCTGCAGACCCGAATCCTGTGGAAAGATAACTTTTTCACATTGCTTGTTTTAAATAGTCGCCTTTCTGGTGGTTATTTTCTTGGCTTACACGCTGGTAGCCTTTAGGCCAGATAGCACGTAAACCAAGGGGTTCTGAACCTTTTTTTCCAATTCCCCACTTTTTAGTGTGCCAACTCTCCATTTCCAACCACCATAGGCGCAGCCAGGTTTTTTACTTTGGGGGGGGGCAAACCACAGATTATTATTTGCAATGACGTCATCAGAATTTTTCCAAAAAGAAGAAACTTTTTGTGGAACAAAAATACGGTAGAATGGAAGATGGGAAGCGGTGGCCTGGTTTGGCACGTCACCAAAATTTTGCCGAAGAGAATGACCAAAGTTACCAAAACTAAACTTTTGCTAAAACTAAAGCCAAAAGTCAAAAAGCAAAAATGTCTAAATTGAGAGATGTGTTGCGTAAGCTAGTGCACTCAAACGTATTACAGACGGGATCTAGAGGCGAAGCCCCAGGCCGCTGGGCGATTTTTTGCAATTTTTTGGAAAAAATACTTATTTTAAATTCATTGAATCACATTTCGCATGTGTTTAGAGCCATTCGAAAAAAAGAAATTCATTATTATTGTTGAACTACGCAGCGAGTAGATTGTAGTTTATTCATTTCGCTCACGCCGAAAAAGTTCTTCATTAGTGCAATAAAACCCAGCTAAGTTTTGCCTGACTCCAAGCTGAGTTTTAATCATAGTACCAACAAACTCAAATAACAATTTCCGAATAAAGACCCTCAACGGCATTTAATAAGAAGTAATAATAATTGCTTGTTGGTATCTTTTTACGTCGAACAAATCTGCAGAAATCTTGTAAAACGTCTAGAGGACCATCAATCAAGCCCTAACACTGAAATCTACTTCCATCAAAACTAACCCACAAAGTTGATTTTCATAACCCACAAAATACTCACCTCCTGTCCAGATAAACACACACTATTGATCTTATTTATCTCAACTGTTGTCACCGGAAATATAAATGTTGGTATCTTTTTACGTCGAACAAACCTGCAGAAATCTTGTAAAACGTCTAGAGGACCATCAATCAAGCCCTAACACTGAAATCATCTTCCATCAAAACTAACCCACAAAGTTGATTTTCATAACCCACAAAATACTCACCTCCTGTCCAGATAAACACACACTATTGATCTTATTTATCTCAACTGTTGTCACCGGAAATATAAATCAAATCAAGTTTATTAGCTCAACTGATGGGGCAGAAAACTTTTTTGCCAACGTTTCAATAGGTTATGCTCAATGCATGCGTACCAGAAATGGAGTCAAGGGCACAACGCTCGATGCCACGGCCAAAGACTCCAAAACATCCAAGGCCGAGGACAGGAATGGTCGAGGCCAAGGCTAAGGACCAAAGACATAATTTTTCTAAACTTTGGAAGGCAAATTTTCCACAATTTTTCAGCGCAAAAGTGTTTAAGATATTGCTTTCGCTAAATTTTTGATGATAATGTAATTCGAAAATTGTAGCTGAAAAAAAAAGAATACCAGTTCGAAGTTTTACACGTTAGCAACAGGGTATTCTGGTAATGAAACAAGACCAAGACCCATGAATGGGAATATACTGCAGCTAAACTATAACCTAAACGTATACTGTAGAAACGGCCAATTTTAGTGTCTTAATTTTATCAGTTAGGGCCCCGGTGCAAACGTCCGCTGATCGTAGATCTCCACTTTTTTAGTAGTTTCTTAAACGCAAACCATATTGTTTGGTTGAACAACTTCTTTTCAGGTAATTTTTTCAAACATTATAATCTAAAAGTATTGCAAAATACTGTAAATTTATGTTTTTAAAATGAATTGAGATACCGTAGGTTACCGGATATATTTCTAAGCTCAAGTTTTTGGTCTTCAAAAAAAAAATGTTCTTGACCTGAGGCCGTTGAATAATTTTGGTAATTTTTGTTTTCGGAAAAATAGCAATTTTTGTGATTTTAAAGAAGATTAAATCCGTAGATTTTCAAAGCGATTTGAAAAGAAAACACCGCAAGAGTTAAAGGGGGTAAAGTATCCAGTCAATTCTGGTGCAATAGTTAAAATTTAAACATAACCGTCTTTTGAAATTTTTTGTTTTCGTGTTGGAACTGCGGTTACAAAGATATTCAACAAAATTAATGCAAAAATATATCCCTTGAAAAGTTTTTAGAAACCCTGAGTTTGCTATCCAAGCCTGAATTTCCAGAAAAAGAGAGGGCTTTACCAAACTTGGATGTATCATGTGATGTTAATGAATTGGTAAATATTATTTAGTCTCTTTTTTTACTGGAAGTCCAGGCTGACAAAACAGATTCAGGGTTTTCAAAAACTTTTTAGGGAGGATATCTTTTTGTGTTTGTTGAATATTTTTGCAACTTACTGCAGCCCCAAAATGAGAAAAAAAAATTTCAAAAACTGCATTTCAATTTTAGCTATTGTAAACTACCAGAATTGGCTAGATGATTCACCACTTTAAGTTACAAAAACTTTTGTTTTCTCACGATTTCCCGACTTTAATTTTAAGCCAAGATTTTCTTACGTTACAGGGCATGAGACGTCTTTCTCACATCTAATGCCTCGTAATGAATGAACGCAAACGTTTCGGCCGCCAAAAGACACTTTGTTAAATTTAGCATAAGGTATTCAATGACACAAAATAACCTAATGGTCCCAGCAGGGTCGTATTAGCAAGAAAGTTATCAGAGACATTTGCCCGTGCCCCCTTCAAAGTGTACACAATTGTAGAAACGGAAAAATAACACATCAATAATGTTTCTAAATATACTCAAAATTTTCGCCGGAGCTTCTCTTCATCTTTATAACGTGTTGTTACAAATTCTTCAAGTACGTCGCACATCTCCTCAGGCATTCGAAGAGTGAGTTACTGTATTTAACTTCACATTTAAGTTCTTAATAATTGTTCATGCAGCATTTTTTCTGATCCAATAGTTTATTATTTGGGAGTCTTAGTGGCGAATTCATTCCATCACACAAATTGTTCAATGAATGTAATTTGCCTCCGAGACCGCTTGCTAGTGATTGGAGTTGTGTTCTTTCTTATCTCGAAACAAATTTTTTGCCCTCGCGTCATTTCAGAACAAGTTGTCGTTCTCATGATACGTTTCGTTAGTTATTAGGAGATACAGTATACAAATACGTTTACTGTACTACAATATCAATATGCCATCCCTGGTAATATTGTATTACATTTCATTATCATACACACACTGTACATTCTTCTGAATTCACACGCAGAATAGGCTCGGTCATGTTTTAGCATTAGAAACTCAAAAATAATTGTAAGTGTTCGGACCATCGAATTACTTGTTATGGCTCTGGATGATTTGATTGCTTTGAAGCTTGTACCGCCTGCACGGAAGTATTAGCAGAAATAAAAACAACTATTTTCTACAATATGCTTTTTGCTTCCTCATTTTTGGAACGACCGACGCTCTCGTCGCGTGTTCCTCTGTTTTTACTCGGCCATTTTCCAACTAACGAGTGCGAAATTTCAAACTTTTGCTTATAACTTGAGAACGGTTAGATCTAGCTACATGAAATTTTGACAGCAGTTTGAGATTAATGAGTTGTATGTTTGTACACAATTTCAAGGCAATAGGTGACGTGACTTTGGTTTTAGAACCCGAAAACCGCCCCGCAAGTTTGGCGTAAAAAGCGGTCTCAGTTAAAAACGGCTTAAGTACGGCAAAAAATATTTCATATGGTTATATGTCTCAAGATACCCTTTCATCCCAACCAACCCACTTTTGGCCGCGATGAATTTTTTTTTCTTCTTTGTTTTTCCTTTTTTTTCTTCCTAAATTTTGTACGCTCTTCTACTCCTAAACCACAAAACATGGAAATCTAATTTTTGTGTAAAGTTGTTGAGCTGCAAACGCAATTTTTTCTCCCGCAATTTTTTGGGGCAACTCCACCGGGAACCCCCCCCAAAATGGGGCCCCAAAAAATCCATTTTTTGAACGGCCCAAGTTAGGGTGCTAGTTGTTTTTGATATCAGTAGATATTTAACAGACAAATATTTTGACATAGTTTGGGGGTGCCACCCCCCAGGAACCCCCCAAAATGGAACCCCCAAAAATCAATTTTTTGGATAGCTCAACTTAGAGCGCCAGTGTTTTATGATATTAGTAGATATTTAACAGACAAATATTTTGACATAGTTTTGGGGTGCCACCCCCCCAAATGGACCCCCAAAAATCAATTTTTGAACGGCTCAAGCTAGGGTGCCATAGTGTTTTATGATATCAGGAGATATTTAACTGACAAATATTTTGACTCCACTTTTCTGGAGGTTCCCAAATCAGATATTTTTGAATAATTGCTGATTTTACGGTAGACAAAAAGTACTTTTGAACGTCGCAGCATTAGCTATGCGTCGGTCGTTCACTGGGTTTGCTGGCAAACTCCCATCTAGTTCGATTATAGCTTTTACACAATGCCATTTAAAATAAGTTTCAGTATGACCTGGCTTAGTTGGCTGTCAACACTGTACTTTTTAACCCTATTTGTACCGGGGGGGGGGGGGGGGCAAATTTGCTCCCCTCTCAGTTATTTTAATAAAGCTTCTAAACGAAAGCAAAGTTTTGCTTTGATGCACCCTGACTTTGAATCAAATTTAATAACACACATTTTCAGAAAGTTTGGGGTCAGCCGGACAACCGTAAGTGACGTCATTTTTGCCTTTGTTAGAGGCACCTAAGGAGTTTTAGGCAGTTTTGAGCACTATTCACGCTTATCAGTGTGCATATTCTATTCATTGTACTGCGTATTCATCGTCAATGCTAATCTTCTGCTGGAATAAAATATTTTATTTACTGATAAATGCATTGCATCATCTTTACGTCATTGATGACATCATAATTCAAAAATATTGATTTTTCTGCTGTTTCTCGAAATAAACTGCGTTTGCAGAAAAAAATATTCATTTTCATCAGCTGTTGAATGAAAAAATGAAACTTATACTGCAGTATTCTATAATTTTGTGAAATATAGTATATTTCAGTCACAAAAAGTTACAAAGAACTATCACCACAATATATAAACGATTATGTCATCTTGCATGTGACGTCATTATGCATGATGACGTCATCATTTGCAGTAACTTTATCAGAGATGTCTTTGAAATAACAAAAGTCCAAACTAAAACTAATATTTTGCAACATTTAGGCAAATTTGCATGCTGTTATAAGGATTTTCTGGTTTTGAAGACGTCATCATCGCTTTCGTGACGTTACAACCTCAAAAATTTTATTTTAAAAAATTTAACTAAAAATAGCATCAGCAAGCAAAAAATCTCGATTCTATCACTTACCAATCGGTTTTTAGATAGGGGGGAAAAATTTGCCCCCTCGGTACAAATAGGGTGTAAAAATAGCCTGGTATATATAGGGTTAAATAAGGAAAGGAAACGAATTGACAGACTAGAATTTGATATTGACTTTTGTTTAGGTTTTTTCCTTTTTAACCAATCAAAAATAATGCTGTTCTCGAGCCGAAGACAGGACATTTTGGAAGAGTTGTAGGGTACGAGGCCAAGGCCAAAAGACTTGAGCTTTGAGGCCAAGGCTAAAGACCTGAAAAAGTGTTTTCGAGGACGTCCTCGAGGCCAAGGACGTCCTAGAGGGCTCCACTTTTGGCATGTAGCGCGTATCTTCGTCCGGGTTAGAATGAGAACGGTTAATGAAAAAATCGCTAGACAAATTGAATCATACGTTAACGCAAAAATTAATTCAAATTGGAAACGAAAAAGTGAAAGATTGGCGGAGCGTAAAAAGTTATAATGTAATGTCATGGGAAATGAAATAGAGTAGCCCAATAAATGCTGGAGAATTTGTCATTTAGCTTATCGTTCAGAGTGTTGGGGTTTAGTTAATGAAATACGATTCGATAACAAGGCGTTGTGTAAAGTTACAATAAAGGTAACACAACACGGACAAAACCAACTATGACAAGCGGTTGTTTACTATGTTAGAAGACAACACCATGCACATACCAACAATTACAAAGAAGATCCCATCCCATACACTGAAAAGACGCTCAACGAGTTCGTCTACCAGTTTATTGCCAAAAATAAAATAACAAAAATCCAAAAAAATCGACTACAAAGTACCAACGGATGAGACCTGTGTTACTGCCTCCCAAAACTGCACAAAGAAAATACCTCATTGCAACCAATCGTATCTTTGACTGGCAGACCGACGTACAACTTACCGAAAGACCTAGCACAAATTCTTGGTGAGTTGACAAGAAAAAGCGACCACCATGTACGAAATTCAAAAGACTCCGCTTATTAATCACATCTTTAACCATAATAAACGATGATGAACAAATGGTGCCTTTTGATGTTTTCTCCCTATTCACTAAAATACCTATTGGATTGGCCGTCAAAAACTCGCAAAAAGCTGGTTAGAAGCTTTGGACAATTTGGAAGAAATCATTTCTTGGTCAGTTGAGCAAATTTGCCAAGGCCTTCAAATCTGCTTAAATGCTACCAACTTTACCTTTCAAACATGACATTTCAAACAATTTTTTTTTACGGCACTGGGCTAGCCCGTTTCCACTGTGTTTGCCAATTTATCATGGAAGATGTTAAAAAAAGAGAACTGTCAACATCCCACCCAGAGTTGTAAACGGGCCGACTAGTTCAGGCCCGAACCCGGCCCAAACCCGAAAATATAAACCCGAACCCGGCCCGAACCCGAAAACTAATTTGAAGCCCAAATTATGCCCGAACAAACGCGAAAGTTAAGTTAGGTCTGAGAAATTTAGCACTGTTGCCAAGTTATTTTGATTATATTTTTGTGCGCCTTAGACGAAATGCACGTCTCAGGCCCGAATTAAGCCCGAAATTTTTGTCAACTTTAGGGCCGAACACGGCCCGAACCCAGACCCGACCCGAAAAGCCCGGCCCGACTTACAACTCTGATCCCACCCACCGAACGTTCGCAATACATTGATTTTAGGTTAAATTAGCTGTAGTTTTTGTTATTAAAAGAACAGTCAAATGTACACCAAACTGAGGTCTTGAAGAAATTTTGCTTGAAAAACTTTTCAACAACTGCAACCTTTCAATACTCTTTTTTTAAATTGCTTTTGAAGCACTTTCTCAAAATTTCTGTAATCCTGTGGTAAACCGCAGATAAAAATTAAGAAAGAAAATTTGAATTTTGTTTTGTTGTGGTTATTGTATGTTTGTTATGATGATAAAAAAAGAACCCTATACGCAAACTGAGACGTTAAAGCGATGACAAATAGCCTATCTTTTGAACTAAGGGTACACACTTTGACGTTGTACAAGCGAATACAATGAAAGATTTGATTTAAAGGTGTATTTTCTGTACTGTAAAATACTCAAAATTTTTAAGAAATTGGAGATTCTCCTCATACTCAGATGCCTTTTTTAGATGGATCAGGTGATATTATATGTTATCTTCATGAATTAATTTAGAGCTTACTGTGTTTCAGTTTTAGAGCTTTGTAACATACGTACGTTGTATTTAATTTAATTTAGTGCGCTATACTATGAGGCTAGTGAGTATTTCGGTAGGCCTCATACAAAAAAATAAAAACAATAAAACCATTTTATTGATACTGCGCCTTATACTCAAACTCATATGAGACGAAGTTTACTTTATAAGACGCAAAAGTTGTGTTTTTTGTTTGTGATTCATGAAATAAGGGCTTGCTAACAAACCAAATTAGAAATAATATGCTGTCAGTCGGTTTCATAGAATAGCTGCGCTGCTTTACAAAATACCAGAGATAAATACAAATAATATTATAACTTATCAAAAGCGCAGAGCAGCAAAGCGCAACGATCTTTTTAACCAGTAAAAGCGCAGCGCAAAATGCACAATTTAATTTGTTTAGTTTCTAAAGCGCAGCGCGACTTCCGCAATGAGCTTTTTGATTCAGTTGAAGCGCAACACAAATCCGCAATAGCGAAATGGCCTTTTTGTACCAAGTCAAAGAGCAACCTAACTTCCGCAATTGAAATTTCACAACACAATGCAAATACTGCATCTTTTGCAATTTTAAACTGAAAAAAAAATTAATACTCTGCAAAAGAAGGCCGACATTTATCAATATTACGATCGTAATGGAGCAAAATTAAGTTCGATGTATGGAATTTCGCTATTGAGCGAAAACAATTTTGAAAGTGCCGCGCAAGTAAAGAGCAGCAAATTTTAAAGACTTTAGTCCGCAACGCAACTTCCGCAATGTTTAAAAATAAAAAATTAAAGCGCAACGCAACTTCTGCAATCGCGGAGGTTGTAAAAGTTGCACTGTGAGCTTCTAATTGCGCTTTGCCCACCTCTGCAAAATACCGACTTTCTAACAAACCGCAGCAGAAATAATATGCTGAACATGCGTTTTATTGAATACCGGTATATTATGCGTAAACGCGTATTACTTCCATATTGAACGTCAATATCAACAATTTAAATAAATCAACAATTAAAATAAATGTACACATAAAACTAAAACCAACTTTTATTCCAATTCTGCTTTCATAACTCAAACAATCTTTTGAATTTGATGTTCTCTGCTGATGCTCTAAATACAAACACTGCCTGTGTATTTATCAATTTTTCAACACTTTAGTGCGAAAGATTCATAATTATACAAAGTTTATTCTGCCAGTGGAAATAAGATTGTTTCCGATCCTCAATAAGCGCTTAAGGGTCAGCGAAAAGTAAACAAAAATTTATTTCACCCGTTCAGTGGTCGAGTGAATAAAGTGTCTGCTACTGAAGCGGTAAACTCGGGTTCGATTCCCGGCCGGGTCAAACCAAAGACTAGAAAAATTGGTATTCACAGCTTCTCTGCTTGTAATTCAGCTTTTAAAGGAACAGTGTGAAGCTTCCGCCGTGTGTGGTAGACAGGTGGGCAGGTAGTAGCTTGACTTCAAGACCGAAAGGTTCCTTCGCTGTCTCCTGGCCAGGCAACTTGGTGAATAAAATGTAATTACAATTACAATAATAAAAATTACAGTACGTAAAACGCATGTTTGAGCTAATCGCTTTCTTAGTGCACGAAACGCATATATTCGTCGTTCAAAATTAAAGCATTTACAGCGAAATTCTTTCACAACTGTCTGATGTTGTAATTTACGTAGCTGTTCGTTTCATTCTGAAAAAGCTGCATTGTGTTTACAATTATACACAATTTGTTTAGTTGACATTAGAGTAAGAAAAACAAAAGCTAGTTGTGCGTAAAGTATTTATCCTGCTGAGAACCACTATTGTTTTATATCAGGCGAGAGATTTTTGCAGACTGTTAAAAATGAGACATGAAAAATAGCTAAGGACAAGTTCAATTCCGCACTTTCAGTGACAGCATTATATTAATTCCGCACTTAACAGGTTAAGTAACTCATGTTCTTTTTGCGTTCAGATATTTCCAATCAAATATGCAAATTTAAATGTTTTTAAAATTTATAATTTGAACTTTATTAAAATTTCAAATTATACTTACTTAGAATATTTGAACCTCAATCATAAGTACCATTACTTTACCTAATTATAAATAAACTTCACTCTTCTTTAGACCACTTGACAACTGCGAAAACACAAAAGCAGTGTAGCGCTATTTTTTCGCTAATTTAGAAAATATAAAGTTTACTTCAATGTTTATTTCATACATAGTACAGTGCACTATATACATGAAGCAATAAAGCATAATAATACAGTGTAATATACAGCAATAACGCTTTGGCGAAACAATAGTGCATGGCAGTGCTGCTTAAGTAATATATGGTACCAACACAAGGTTGAAGCAGCAATAAGATATTAAGAGCTAATTTTTTACGTAATCGTTTCTTATCTAGTATAGGTGTTAACTAAACACTGGCGTTACTCAGCTTTTTAAGACTATTATTATGGTCGCATGTTTATTTCAGTTGAGACAAAGGAAGCGCACTTTATATTGATTGCAAACTCCTGAAACTTGTTCGTCATGAACACACATAAGGCCATCTCGAGCACTGAATCGCGTCAACACATCACCAGCACGCCTTGCGGGTTTCTAAATAACAAAATTAATCTACAGCGGTTGCACTTATACGTATACGTAGCACGCAATGCAACGTTGCACACAGTTTGGTATAATTTTATCACATTTCGAAGCAGAAAAACGCGACGATGCAAAAAGCTTTGACAAAACATACAGAGCGAAGACAAAATAAAACATTTTAGCTAATATGGGATGTTTTGACTTGAACTTAAGCCATTTTTAATTTTATTCAAATAGAATTCTAATTGAATAAAATTGAAAATGACTGAAGTTCAAGTCGAAAAGTCTCGTATAAAATAAAATGCTTCGCTCTATCTTATCTATGTTTTTTTGTCAAAGCTTTATCACTTTTGCGATTTAAACAAGCCTAAATCAGAAATTCCTGACCCATCAAGAAACTTTTTGGTCACATTACGTGAAGTTTAAGTTTCAAAAAGTTTAACAAGTTTACAACCTTGCGCAATACTATTAAATTACACGTCTCAAGTTTGCAGAGCTGTTCAACCCTCTTTTGGACTGTTAGTTCTCATCAGCAACCCTCAAAACTTTTAATACGCTGCAACATCGACGATTTTTGTTGACAACACGCGTTAATTGAGATCGGAGCCACCGTAACGGTTTGCTGATTACTATCACATTAGTTTGGTAGTGCGGCAACAATCAACAATGCGCTACGATTGAACTGGCGGTAACTAACATCCTCGTTGCACACTGATGTGGCCAATCGTGCGCTAAAGCCGGGGACGTGACAAAATGTTTGAAGAAGAATTTCGCTGGACAGTTGGTTAATTTGGAATAAAATTACCCCAGTATAATCTAATCCAGTAATAGTAAACCAATCATATAAACATCATTGATTTAGTCTGCTGTCTTTCGTTGAGTCGGGTAAATCTAGCACAATAGAAGTTGTGTAAATGTGTAACTATAGAAGAAAAGATAGAAGTTACAAAAGAACTTTATGCACTAAAACTAACACTACTAACTGTGAAAATTAATACTTACTCCATCCATTGTTTGCGCTTGAATTGCGACACGATAATAGCATTCATTAATAGGGGGCATCACAGTTTGGACTTTACCTTGTTTTGGAGCCGCTTCAAACCATCTAGTGAAATAATCTAGAAAACAAAAAAGCCAATTTCTATAGTCTAGATTACTAGTGTTAAAAATATACAAGATTTTAGGGCGTTGCAAAAAAAGTACACTTTTAGCTTCATTTTGGTTGAAGAAATCATGAAGACAACTATTGATGACGTCAATGGTGGGAAGTTGCTGAATCGCAAAAAATGCTTTTTGCAGCTGAGTCAGATATCATTGTGTTTTTCAGAAGCCATTGACCTATCATCTTTATTCGGTCTGAAATCATTTACAAGACAAAACTTTATTCCACCTATCACATCAATAATACCTGTTTTCATAATATTTTTTTTCTTATTGTTTGTTTTATTTTTCACTATGCTTGCCTTAGAACTTTATAAAAAAAATTCAGCGAAATAAAATTATGTGCAATTTGCAGCACAATAAACAAAAAACAGTTGGATCAGCTAAAGGCTGTACCTAGAGGTGGTCTGTAACGAAGTAGTTTTACTTAAGTTATTCTACTTAAGTAGTATTAGCAGTAACGAGCGACTTACGTATACTGGAATACTTTTTGTTTCTGATACGTCTACTTTACTTCAAGTAATATTTTCTTGGAGTAACGCTACTTGAGTAAAAATGACTTTTAATAATGTAGAAAAGGATACCTAAGCCAAGCATAGTTGATGATTTTATCAAAATTTGATGTAAAAAAATTTTCTTTGTTCAGGGTTTATCTGGCAACTCTGCTTATCAAAGACATGTTCGTACGGTGAGTTTTTTTTTCCATATTTTTCACTGGTTACAATCACATCTGACATCACAGACTGAACTTCAAAGTTGTAGTCACCAGGAATATAAAGTAAATCAAGTTCATTAGTTCAACTGGTGGGGCAGAAAACTTTAAAGGTAACACAACAGTTGTTATGGACAAAATCGACTATGACAAGAGGCTGCTTAATATGTTAGAAGATAATACCACATACGAACAACTACAAAATATTCCCACCCCCAACACTGAAAAAACTGTCAACGAGTTCGTCTCCCAGTTGGTTGCCGACAATAAAATAACGAAAATTCAAAGCTATTGACTTAAAAGTTTCAACGGACGAGCACATGTGTTATATGGCCTCCCAAAACTGCACAAAGAAAATACCCCGCTGCGACCCACCGTATCTTTCACTGGCTCTCCGACTTACAATTTATCAAAAGACCTGGCACGAATTCTAAGTGAGTTGACAGGAAAAAGCGACCACCATGTTTGAAATTCAAAAGACTTCGCAAAATTTATCACATCTATTACCATTAACGATGATGAACAAATGGTGTCTTTTGATGTTGTCTCCCTTTTCACAAAAATACCCACAGGATTGGCCGTCGAAATCGCAAAAAGTCGGTTAGAAGCTTTGGACAATTTGGAAGAAATCACTTCTTGGTCAGTGGAGGATATTTGCCAAGGCCTTCAAATTTGCTTAAATGCTACCAACTTAACCTTTCGAGGAAAACACTACAAACAGATTTTTGGCACAGCAATGGGATCCCCCGTTTCCACAGTGGTCGCCAACCTCGTCATGGAAGATGTTGAAAAAAGAGCCCTGTCGACATTTCACTTGCCACCAAAAATCTGGAAACGCTATGTAGATGACACCTTCGTCATAATCCACAAAAATTCGGTTGAAGATTTTTTGGATCATTTAAACACGATTGAAAACTCAATCAAATTTACCATCGAAAAAGAAGCCGACCACACACTTCCTTTTTTAGACACATTGGTCCGACGAAATAAACATGGCGATTTCTCCACATCAGTCTACCGAAAACCAACCAACAGCAACCGATATTTAAACTTTCGATCTGACCATCCTTTGGAACACAAGCATTCCGTTGTACGATCACTAATTGACCGGGCCAATGCTTTTCGCTCTACCACGAAAAGCCGTCAAGATGAAATCAAGCACGTAAAAGACAATTTAAAATTGAACTTGAACCCGAACATGACCCTCAACAAGAAACCTTCAAACCGCACTGAACAACAATTCAAAGGCTTTGCCATGATACCATACTACCCCCGACTGACAGAAAAAATACGGCGTTGTTTGTCTGACCATAATGTAAAAACCGTATTAAAACTGTGTAACACCATTGGCAAGAAACTCGTTAATTTCAAAGACTCAGTGGACCCTAATATGCGACAAGGAGCAGTATATCAAAATCCTTGCCACGACTGTGACTTCTCATACATTGGCGAAACAAAACTCAGTTTTTCCATCCGCAAAAAGAACACTTAGCAGACATTCGGCATCTACGATTCGACAAGTCAGAACTAACTAAGCATGTTTTTGACAACGAACATTCCATGGATTGGGCCAACGCTAAAATTCTAGATTTCGAACTTGACTTTGCAAAACGCCGGTTTATCGAGTCGTATTTTATTAACCAAATCCCTAACACTATGAATGATAAGCAAAATGACAAATTCCCTAGCATTTATTCGGCTACGCTACTTCAAAGCACATGACGTAATATTATTGTTTTTCACGCTCCGCCAGTTTGTAAGTTTTTTGCTTCCGATTTGTTATAATTTTTGTGTTAACTTATGATTCATTTGTGACGTAATTTTCGCATCCATCGTATGCTTGTTTTTAAGCTTTCATTCTAGCCCTGACGAAGATACAGTAGGTAGTACATGCCATGAGCATTGCCTATCGAAACGTTGGCAAAAAAAAAAAGTTTTCTGCCCCACCAATTGAACTAATGAACTTGATTTAATTCAAAGTTGTAGGTTAAATTTAGGTTAGGAATAGTTAGGGTTATTTTTAGAGACAGGGTTAATCCTAAACTAGCCTTAACATCTACTTTAACCCTAACTAACACTAGCTCCTACTCCAAGCCAAAATAGTCTGACTTAAGATTGGCTTATGACGTCAGATGTGATTGCAACACGTGAAAAATATACAAAAAAACCCTTACTTTTTTGTACAGATCTCGAAACTTCGAAATCTTAAATTCGAAACTACTTTTTACTTTCATTACTTGAAGTAGAATTAACTTTGACTACTTTCCTACTCTCACTTAAGTGGAAATATTTTGTCCTTCTACTTTTACGTGAAGCAGATTTTTGAGTAAGTAGCAGCACTTTTACGTATGTCGGTTTTTCGCCGACTTTAACCGCCTCTGTGTCCCTAAATTGAATCTGGAGTGATAAAACCGTGTTACCATATCATATGGACAAAGTTCTAAATTAAATGATCTTACACAAAGTTTGATACAAATCATCTTATCTCTTTCCAACTGTTATGCTTGTCTTTGTACAAATTCAGCAGTTAGGTAACTTAACTTCTCATTTCTACCTTTCTTAAAAGTAAAGACCAGAGGTGGAGTCGAGGACACAAGGCTCGAGGCCAAGGACACAAAAAAATCCGAGGCCAAGGACAGGAATGCTCGAGACCAAGACCAAGGACACAAGCGCAAGTGCTTTCCAAAAAAAAAGGTCTTCACCAAAATTTTTCAGGCGATCTCCAGAAAAAAAACGTCTTCCAAACAATTTTTCAGGCGCTCCACAAGATTTCAACAATTCAAAAAATAGTGCTGTCCTCAAGCCGAGGACAGGCCAATTTTCGAGGACTTGAGACTTCAAGGCCAAGGAATTGATCTTCGAGGTCAAGGCCAAGGACTTCAAAATGTGTCCTCGAGGACTCCACCACTGGTAAAGACATACCCGCATAGAGTTGTAAGTAGGGCCGAGCTTTTACGTGGGGTTTGAGCTTAAGTATGACAAAATGTCGAGCTTAAATTGGGCTTGATGTAGGTACTTTGATGTAATTAAATGATTTTACACAAAGTATGACACTATAATGCTGAAGGTTTGTCAAAATCTATAGCACTTACATTTGTCCGAAAGAATCGGTGGAAAGTCGCTGTGGCTGATCGTTCCCGGCAGGCAGTGGAATCGAACCTGTTTCCTCCCGTTCACAGTCCTGATTTCTGTATCAATCACTTGTCGACACACTTCTGATGGTCGGTTTATGAGAAGCCAAAGATGAAGGTCAGAAGCAGTTAAACCTGGTGCAATGTTTATTGGGAACCAAACTGTCTTTTCAACGTCTGCAAAAACAAAATAATGTTGAAGTTTGCTCACATTTCAATTATCAAGTTTGCTTAAGTTTCGCTTGAATTGAAAAAAAAATTGAAAAGCACGTTTTGATTCAGATTAAGCAAAATGATGTGGTTTATTTATCAAGTCCAAGGCTGGAACAAGTTTAGACTTGAACTTATTTTCTTCTCAACCAGAAACCTGGTTTCGAAGTTTTGGCAGTCTTATAACGCAGAAAAGTCTTTAAATCACTCAACCAGAGTGGCATTGTGTTGATCCAAAACCATACGCCACGTTAGGAAAAAGAATGGGTAATATCAAAACGCTTCCATCTTGCGATTAAATTTTACCGCAACTGCAAAGCTTGTCTCAAAAGTACATTGGAAGGTGAACGGGAGGGAGCATGAAATCAAATCTCAAACATAGCCAGTTTTTGACGCACTGATTTAGACTCAGCTGATGCCGTTCGCAGCCTTTCGTTTACTTGCACTTACGGGCAAATGCTCAGCTTTTGTTTTCCCAAAGAAATTTATCGAGATGAATCTTTTCAACCGGAAAATTGGTCAAGCGGTCACGTGTTCGTCGCTGGAGCGGTAGATCTTAGGTTCAAAACCCTAGGTTCAAAATCAACACAAGATTCAAACCTTAGGTTCAAAACCGGTCAAATTGGTCACACTGCTGTCAACGGCTTGCCATCACTGCGACATTTCTTCGAGAGGAGCTACGTGTTGCCTGGGCGCAATAAAGCGGAGATAGCCCCCGAAAGCTCATTACAGTGTAACGAAAGATTTGATTTGAGACTTGAATCTTTTCAATCTTATCCATATCATACCTTGCTTGATATTCATTTGTTGTTTTTTGGCAATTGGATCTTTCCAAGCAGTAAGATCGATGAGTGGATAACTCCTGCAGAGTCTTCTTTGGTTGGATTCTGATTCCTTTAGCATTGGCCAGGGCTGAATGGTCCGCATGTCACTCACCATCTCGCATAGAAGACGAGCAAATTGTATGTCCCGAATAGCTCTTAGTTGATCTAAAAGAATGTTTAACAAAGTTTATTTAAATACCGTAGTGGACCATTTTTACAAATGCAAACTGGAACGCAAATCCGAATTAATTCATAAAGCTAATGAAACTAAAAGTGATTCTTAAGACAGTTATAAACTGAAAGTGGAGTAGACCAAATTTGCTTCAAGTCTGGAAAAAAATCACAATTCCAATTTTAATTACCACTTGAAATTTTTATTCTAATCGTACTTGGGTTCAAGTTTGCTCTTATAATACCGCTCAGTAATATGCTTAACAATTAATTATACGACTATGCGTAAAAGAAAAAACATTTCGCATAACACATAATAATAATAATAAAAAAAGTTTAGAATTGTACTGCATAAATTATAAATAGACTATCATGACAGACATGAGGTGTAACTCAGGGGGTCGCTCATTTATTTTTGACTTTTTTGTAAAAAATTTTTCCTTACCAAATAATGGGTTTGAAGGGCCTGTCGATCTTGAGAAATCATTGGAACGACCGACGCTCGCGTCGCGTGTTCCTTTGTTTTTACTCGGCCATTTTCTAACTAATGAGTGCGAGATTTCAGACTTTTGCTTATAACTCGAGAACCGTTTGGTCTAACTACATGAAATTTTGACAGCAGTTTGAGATTAATGAGTTTTATGTTTGTACCAAATTTCGAGGCAATCGGTGACGTGACTTCGGGTTTATGACCCGAAAACCGCCCCGCAAGTTTGGCGTAAAAAGCGGTCTAAGTCAAAAACGGCTTAAGTACGGCAAAAAATATTTCTCATGGTTATATGTCTTAAGATATCCTTTCATCCCTACCAACCCACTTTCGGCCGCGATGAGGTTTTTTTCTTATTTTTTTCCTTTTTTTTTTCCTTTTTTTTCCTTTTTTTTTCCTTTTTTTTCTTCCTAAATCTTGTACGCTCGAGTTCTCCTAAACCACAAAACATAGAAATCTAATTTTTGTGTGAAGTTGTTGAGGTACATACGCAATTGTGTCTCCTGAAATTTTTTTGGGGCAACTCCCCCGGGAACCCCCCCAAAATGGGGCCCCAAAAAATCAATTTTCTGAACGGCTCAAGCTAGGGTGCCAGTTTTTTTGGATATCAGTAGATATTTGAGAGACAAATATTTTGACATAATTTGGGGGTACCACCCCCCCGGGGACCCCCCCAAATGGACCCCCCAAAAACAAATTTTTTTAACCATATAACCTAGGGTGCCATTTTTCTTTGATATCAGTAGATATTTAAGAGAGAAATATTTAGACATGATTTGGGGGTACCACCCCCCCGGGGACCCCCCCAAAATGGGGCCCCAAAAAATCAATTTTCTGAACGGCTCAAGCTAGGGTGCCAGTTTTTTTTGATATCAGTAGATATTTGAGAGACAAATATTTTGACATAATTTGGGGGTACCACCCCCCCGGGGACCCCCCCAAATGGACCCCCCCAAAAACAAATTTTTTAACCTAGGGTGCCATTTTTCTTTGATATCAGTAGATATTTAAGAGAGAAATATTTAGACATGATTTGGGGGTACCACCCCCCCGGGAACCCCCCCCCCAAAAAAACCCAAAAAAATCAATTTTTTGAACGGCTCAAGCTAGGGTGCCAGTTTTTTTTGATATCAGTAGATATTTGAAAGACAAATATTTTGACATAATTTGGGGGTACCACCCCCCCGGGGACCCCCCCAAATGGACCCCCCAAAAACAAATTTTTTAACCTAGGGTGCCATTTTTCTTTGATATCAGTAGATATTTAAGAGAGAAATATTTTGACATGGTTTGGGGGTACCACCCCCCCCGGGAACCCCCCAAAAAAATCAAATTTTTGAACGGCTCAAGCTAGGGTGCCAGTTTTTTCTGTTATCAGTGGATATTTGAGAGACAAATATTTTGACATAATTTGGGGGTACCACCCCTTCGGGGACCCCCCCAAAAATAAATTTTTTAACGATTTAACCTAGGGTGCCATTTTTCTTTGATATCAGTAGATATTTAAGAGAGAAATATTTAGACATGATTTGGGGGTACCACCCCCCCCGGGAACCCCCCCCCAAAAAACCCAAAAAAATCAAATTTTTGAACGGCTCAAGCTAGGGTGCCAGTTTTTTTTGGATATCAGTGGATATTTGAGAGACAAATATTTTGACATAATTTGGGGGTGCCACCCCCAGGGGACCCCCCCAAATGGACCCCCCAAAAACAAATTTTTTAACCATTTAACCTAGGGTGCCATTTTTTTTTGATATCAGTAGATATTTAAGAGAGAAATATTTTGACATGGTTTGGGGGTACCACCCCCCCGGGAACCCCCCCAAAAAATCAAATTTTTGAACGGCTCAAGCTAGGGTGCCAGTTTTTTTTGTTATCAGTAGATATTTGAGAGACAAATATTTTGACATAATTTGGGGGTACCACCCCTTCGGGGACCCCCCCAAAAATAAATTTTTTAACGATTTAACCTAGGGTGCCATTTTTTTTTATATCAGTAGATATTTAAGAGACAAATATTTTGACATAATTTGGGGGTACCACCCCCCCGGGGATCCCCCCAAAAGCAAGTTTTTTAACCATTTAACCTAGGGTGCCATTTTTTTTGGATATCAGTAGATATTTAAGAGACAAATATTTTGACATGATTTGGGGGTACCACCCCCCCAAAATGGGGCCCCAAAAAATCAAATTTTTGAACGGCTCAAGCTAGGGTGCCAGTTTTTTCTGTTATCAGTAGATATTTAAGAGACAAATATTTTAACATAATTTGGGGGTACCACCCCTTCGGGGACCCCCCAAAAATAAATTTTTTTAACGATTTAACCTAGGGCGCCAGTTGTTTTTGGATATCAGTAGATATTTAAGAGATAAATATTTTGACATGTTTGGGGTACCACCCCCCCGGGGACCCCCCAAATGGACCCCCAGAAATGAATTTTTTAATGGGTTAACCTAGGGTGCCAGTTTTTTTTTGATATCAGTAGACACTTAAGAGATAAAAATTTTGACATGGTTTGGAGGTACCACTCCCCCGGGGACCCCCCCAAAATGGACCCTCAAAAATAATTTTTTTTATTGGTTTAACTTAGGGTGCCAGTTTTTTTTTGATATCAATCGATATTTAGGAGACAAATATTTTGACATGGTTTGGGGTACCACTTTCCTTGGGACCCCTTCAAATGGATCCCCCAAAATCAATTTTTTGAATGGCTCAAGCTAGGACGTTAATTTTTTTTTTATACCAGCAGATGTTTAAGAGACAAATATTTTGACATAGTTCCAATGGCTTACGCTTGAATACGATGTTTTTTTGTTTTTTTATTATTATCAGTCGCTATGTTGTCGATAAAATAACGCATGTGCATTGTACAAGTTAATCAGGTTTAGTTACTCAGGTTTAATCACCTTCACAGGTTTAGACAAGACAAACTATGGAAAAGGTTACTGGAAACTGGGAAGACAGTGTACAAGTTGTCGATAAAATATATATTTTGACAATGTTTGAAATTCCAAACCCTCTTGGGTATCCAAGAAGATAGAAGGGTTGGGGGCTACACTCCCCTTAGCCAAGACACCGAAAAACTTTAACCAAAAATACAACTGTTTACATAATACATATGTCTTGAACTGGACCTAAAAGTAAAGGGAGCTGGGCAATTCTGAAGTTTGCCATCTCGAAAAAGCAGCTCAACAACAAGTTATGTTGTGCTACATTTACTACAATCAATGGTTATGTGATTTGGTAATTCTTCGTATTGTGTGGAATGTATCCACCATACGCTTGCTATGCTTCCCACAAGTCACAACTTTTGACTTATGTTTGCTAATCAACTCTGAGCAGATCACTTCGGGACATGGTTGATTGCAAAACTCTTCCACTCGGTTCATAAAAAGTCGCGGACTTGCGCTTGCGGACTTCAAGAATTTTGAAGTTGCGGACTTGCGGTTGCGGATTCAAGAATCCTGAAACGTCGTTGTTTACTTGCGGATTAAGCTTAAAAACATGCAATTGCCGACTTGCGGTTGCGGATTAAGCAATTTGAAATTCGGTTGCGGACTGCGGACTTAAAAAAAAATCTTGCGGTGCCCAGCACTGGTGCTCAATATCCTGTAAATTCCAAAAACCATAAATTTGCCCTCCAACAATTGATTTTTCAATGACTTAACCTGATGGGTTATTTTTTAGGATCAAAAACGATAAGGTTGATAATTTTTTGACTTGATTTGTACTTTTATGAAGGTTCCAAAATTAAATATTTTGAATAATTGCTGATTTCACGGTTGACAAAAAGTACTTTTGAGCGTCACAGCATTATAAACTACGCGTCGGTCGTTCACTGGGTTTGCTGGCAAACTCCCATCTAGTTATTATTGACATCATTGTTATCATTATTGGAACGACCGACGCTCGCGTCGCGTGTTCCTCTGTTTTTACTCGGCCATTTTCCAACTAACGAGTGCGAAATTTCAAACTTTTGCTTATAACTCGAGAACGGTTGGGTCTAGCAACATGAAATTTTGACAGCAGTTTGAGATTAATGAGTTGTATGTTTGTACACAATTTCGAAGCAATAGATCACGTGACTTCGGTTTTAGAACCGGAAAACCGCCCCGCAAGTTTGGCGTAAAAAGCGGTCTCAGTTAAAAACGGCTTAAGTACGGCAAAAAATATTTCATATGGTTATATGTCTCAAGATACCCTTTCATCCCAACCAACCCATTTTTGGACGCAATGAGGTTTTTTCCTTTTTTTCCCTTTTTTTTCTTCCTAAATTTTGTACGCTCTTCTTCTCCTAAACCACAAAACATGGAAATCTAATTTTTGTGTAAAGTTGTTGAGCTGCAAATGCAATTTTTTCTCCCGAAATTTTTTGGGGCAACTCCACCGGGAACCTCCCCCAAAATGGAGCCCCAAAAAATCAATTTTTTGAACGGCTAAAGCTAGGGTGCTAGTTGTTTTTGATATCAGTAGATATTTAACAGACAAATATTTTGACATAGTTTGGGGGTGCCACCCCCCGGGGATCCCCCCAAATGGAACCCCCAAAAATCAATTTTTTGAACGGCTCAAGGTAGAGTTCTACTTTTTTTTGATATCAGCAGATATTTAACAGACAAATATTTTGACATAGTTTGGGAATGCCACCTCCCCGGGGACCCCCCAAATCGACCCCCCAAAAATCAATTTTTTGAATGGCTCAAGCTAGAGTTCTACTTTTTTTTGATATCAGTAGATATTTAGCAGACAAATATATTGATATAGTTTGGGGGTGCCACCCCCCGGAAACCCCCCAAATGGACCCCCAAAAATCAATTTTTTGAACGGCTTAACTTAGAGTGCCAGTGTTTTATGATATCAGTAGATATTCAACAGACAAATATTTTGACATAGTTTGGGGGTCCCTCCTCCCCGGGGACCCCCCAAAAATCAATTTTTTGAATGGCTCAACTTGGGTGCCAGTCTGTTTTGATATCAGTAGATAATTAACAAACAAATATTTTGACATAGTTTGGGGGTGCCACCTCCCCGGGGACCCCCTTAAATGGACCCCTCAAAAATCAATTTTTTGAATGGCTCAACTGAGAGTGCCAGTGTTTTATGATATCAGTAGATATTTAACAGACAAATATTTCAACGTAGTTTGGGGGTCCCACCCCCTTGGAAACCCCCCCAAATGGACCCCCCAAAAATCAATTTTTTGAATAGCTCCACTTGGGTGCCAGTCTGTTTTGATATCAGCAGATAATTAACAAACAAATATTCTGACATAGTTTGGGGGTGCCACCCCCCCTGGGACCCCCCAAATGGACCTCCAAAAATCAACTTTTTGAACGGCTCAAGCTAGGGTGCCAGAGTTTTATGATATCAGGAGATATTTAACAGACAAATATTTTGACTCCATTTTTCTGGATGTCCCATAATCAGATATTTTTGAATAGTTGCTGATTTACGGTAGACAAAAAGTACTTTTGAGCGTCACAGCATTAGCTATGCGTCGGTCGTTCACTGGGTTTGCTGGCAAACTCCCATCTAGTTAGGTTTTAGTTATGCTTTGGACTTTGAAAACAGTATCCAAGTTTTTTGGTAGAAAATACTTTTACAGTAAATTTGATCTGAGCCCTCAGATACATTCTTCTTTACCACTTGAGTTTAATTTCCGTACTGCGTATTTGAGTTTTAGTGTATCGTTTTCAAATTCGGTAATTTTAAATCAAAAACTCCCGGGATTTAATGAGTTGGCTTAAAGAAGTTGTTAGTTTTTTTATGTTCGATGATAACAACTGCATTTAATAAGCAATCAGTTCTACCGGCATTGAAAGGTCCAAATGGGGGTGCATTTTCGTGCCAAAACCGATCTCCTTTTTTCAAGTCTCTAAACTGGTAGGCGATGATGCAAGCAAATGTTGGCCCCACAGTTCCGCCTTCAACAGATCTTTCTGAAACTCCACCAGCATAGAGATCAATGTCCGAAACATTTCTAAAAAATCAATTAAAACTACAGTCAACCCTCGATTTAACGGACCTCGATTTAACGGACTTCGGATTTAACGGACTTCGGATTTTACCGTTCCGTACATATTTCTGAGTCGTACTTTACAGTAAATACATCTCGCCATCAAAGATGTTTAGCGTCATTATTGTGTTTTCCAAGTAAAAGCTAAGATTTGCTGTTACAGATAAGCTATGTTAGCAGTTGAGGTGCACACAATTGTAACAGAGTGAGGAACACTGCGTTTTCGTTTAACGGACTTTTTCCAACAACGGACTGTCGTTGGTCCGCATTTGTCCGTTAAACCGAGGTTTGACTGTAGTTGAACATTTGAAGTAACAATATTATTAATTCTTATTTGTAGTTTATTAAGTGGCATTTTCTAGTTTTTTTGAAAGATTTTTATGGCTCTCATATTTTTTGAAACAGATTCAATTGCCAATCGTTAAATTTTATAGTGTTTTGCATAACAGTTTTAAATTTCAGTATTTCAACTAATGACAAATAAATTGAGCCACAATGATAATATCATTACTAAGCTTGTACAGAATTATGATTGTTAAGCAGTGCACAAACATTTATTGATAATAGAGGTTGCTTCAGCAAATTAATAGAAAATAAAACTTTAGTTTTCAACCTAATGTGGGTATCTAACTTTTTTTAGTATAAGTACTTATAGTCAGTTTGAAGCCTCTGAATACTATTTTCGCTCATGCTATCAGCTAAATCTTGAAAAGTTTCTGGCACAGATAATCCGCAAAGTTTCCGATATTCCGAATATGAAGGAAGACCGTGATCTCTTCCTCTTTGGATGTTCAGAGAGAGTAAATCAGAGCCAAAAGAAGTATCTAAACACAAAAATTTTTTTTCTTCATTATGTTTGTGAAAAATGAAAGCTTGCAAATATATTATCAAAAGCACATAAAAATTCCATACGCAATAAAATCATTCTCGCACAAAGTTTGATTGAAGAAACTATACTGTAAAAAGAAGTAGATTTGCTCTCTATAAGGTGAAATTTTGTTGGACCAAGGCTTTAAATAGCAACTTAGTGGTGAAATACGTTTATAAGACCTGTTCAAAAAAAGGGTAGTTTTGAAATGTGAGGAGGTCGGCATGTTTTGCCGTTGCATTACCTCTAAAACCATCACTTATCAATTTTCAGTCGGATTCATCAACGTCTACAGGTCGCGCAAAGCAATTTTTTATTTTCAGGATTTATGAACTAATTTTTAGAAACCGCTAAAAGGCGCAACATGTAGGAAAACTTTAAAACGGTGTTTATACGCGTTTTAAATCAAGGAATGTGATTTAATGTTACTTGGCTCAATTATTTAGCAACTGAGGCTCATCAATCAACGGAATGAGACCAAGAGCAGCATTAGTCTTTGCAAAAATGGTACCTTAGCAGGTCCAAACACTTAAAAGAGCTCTGCAAGAGGCACAGGCATTTTTGGCACCCTGCCAGATGAAGCTGTGAAACATAAGGCGTTCAAACACTAAAAAATATTTACAAAAGTATCATTTAAACACCATGCAGGGGTTTGCATAAAGAAAATTTCAAAAATTGTGTAGGAGAACCGTATTGCCGAACAAAAAATTGTGATCGTTTGTTTCTCTGCAATCACAGTGCAAATTGCTCAGTCAATCAATCATAATCTATTATTTCACAAATTACTGACAACATTTTAACTGAAAGTTTTTTCAAGAGTTGCCTTTGCAAAATTTGGAAACTCTTCTTGATGAGCTTCTATCGCTTGCTATAGATCGTGTTTTTGCTGAACATCATCAGTAATTGTAGCGGCACAGTCAATATTGAGCTTCACACCAGAGATGGAACCGATCAGGATTTTCTCGACCCGACCCGACCGGTAAATTACAAAATCTACGCCGGTTGATCGGTTTTTTGCAGAAAGTTTTTGTTTGCACAAAATAAGCATAAAAAGAACTGGAGGGCACAAGCTAAATTATTAGACTTCTTTCTAATGATCTTATGTGAAAGGCCAAAAAAGCAGTTAAAATTTTTTAGCTATTGGTGATAGATTATTTGCAATTTGCCATGCAGCGAACACTATACTGTTATGACATTGGCTAGAAAACATTCGTGCCCCAGCAGTTTGTAGAAACGCTACTTCAGAACAAGCCACGACCAGTGGCGGATCCAGAAAATTTTGGTGGGGGGGATTTGAAGCCAAAACCTCAAAAATTCGGATGTCTTCACCAAAATTGAGACTGATTTTTCGGCCGAAATCGGAAATTCAAACGTTCTTTTCGCCCAAAATCAGGTGGTCTCCAAAAAAAAAAAAAAAAGGTCTTCACCAAAATTGAGACTGATTTTTCGGCCGAAATCGAAAATTCAAACGTTTTTTTCGCCCAAAATCAGGTGGTCTCCAAAAAAAAAAAAAAAAAAGAAAAAAGGTCTTAACCAAAATTGAGACTGATTTTTCGGCCGGATTCGTTACGTTTAGGTCGGTGGGGGGGGATGCATCCCGAGATGGAGCCGAATTATTTAAAATAAGGGCTGATTTTTCGGCCAAAATCGTAACTTTTAGGCTGGTGGGGGGGGATGCATCCCCCCCATCCCCCCCCCTAAATCCGCCACTGGCCACGACTAGTTAGATATAAAAAAACAAGAGCTATGTCTTTCTTGCCCAGTGTAGACTGTGGTAAATTTAAGTTGAAAAAAGCTTTTCAAAGCGGCAAGATTATAGCATGTACAAAAAAGTCTGAACTCTGCTCCACTTATACTTTTAAGCTGACTAAAATAATGCAAAAATGCCAGGTAGCGCAAGCCTCTTCCACATGCATGCTTTAATAGAATCTGATTACGCGATTTTGACGTATATTTTGCACTTTTTTGCTTTGTGCCGTAGTCCACATGGGGGAGGCCATGGCACAATGTCCCCCCCCCTAAACACGCCCCTAAATTTGCATGTCTTTTAAAATGATCACAGCATTTTAGTCACAGCTTGAAACCATTCGACAAGTGTTTTTAAAAGGTGTGGTTAGTTCATAACACTGTTTTTTTTATAAAAAGTTTTATTTATGACAAAGCATATAAATATATTTCGGTTGGTGCTTAGATGTCTTTTAGGTGCAAGAAAGGAGAATTTGACCGGTGTTTCAACCGGCTTGACCGGCCAGTCGAAGAACCTCGACCTGGCCGGCAGTTAACTCGACTGGTGCCGGTCGACCCGACCGGTTTCCATCTCTGCTTCACACCCCGCTCTGCTGCATTGTTTACTACTTTAACTGTTCGCACAAAGTCTCTAGCGTAACAAAAATCACCTGACGTTTCCCACTCTCGGCATGGCAGTGAGAGCCAGTCATGGCTGATATTTTATGCCGTAAACAAAAACCAAGACTCCAGTCCAATTAGGTCAAACAACTTTGGTGATCGATCAATATGAACAAACAATGGCTTGCCGGTTCTGAAAACTTCTGGTTGAGTTGTTTGCAATAGTGTTTTAGCCATTTCTTCTTTGGTTTCAACCGAAATATTTTGGTTGCTGCTGCTGAACATCGCAAAAACGACCAATTCTCATGTTAAATACCAGCAATTTTTTAAGACTTTTTGCAAAGCAGCGTCTGCGATCTCATTATCCACGGCTAGGTAGTCCATCATCTGATGAATAAAATTGAGGTCATTGTACGGGGCATCAGCGCCAAGACTTATGTAAATAAAACAAGAAATTGAGTCATTCTAGTCATTTGAGGCATTATTTCCGTAGTAAACGGTAACTGATCAGACAGCATGAAATTTTTTGAATGTGGAGAAGTTGCCCCATTTATCTGGCGCTATGCGTAGCTCCTGGTCTGTGAGGGTGGTAATATTCCTTTTCTCCAAGCAAAGCCAAAGTATTTCTGGGACATAGTTTGCAGTCTCCACGAGCAATCACGGAGTCTGTTTCTGTGGCTTTAGAAAATTTTTCTTTTAGTTTAGAGATAACTTGAAATTTAAATCGGAGAAGGGAGGCGATCCACTACATATTCAGCTTGAGACCATGCTGTACTCCTGTTTTCTTTGGTATATTTTTTTTCGGGCAAGAGCACTTTAAAAACCTGCCTTTGAGTGGGCAACTTGGAGCCCGTAATAAATTTGCTTGAATATCCAATAAAGAAAAGATTGGTTTCATTTCTAGTCCGTTTAACTATCGTCTTTCTTGAAGTGCCACTGGCGAATGGAATGTTGGACATAACTCTCACTGATTAAAATACGAATACTTGATAAATTACAAAGCTAATCAAAATCACTGAAACTCTACGAACAAAGGTTAAACCAACCAATATTCTTTCGCGATAGGCCGTCAGAGTTTTCGCTGAATAGTAGCTGGTATAAACATATCACTTTAAGATGTTAATCTCTGTTATACAAAACAGAATAAACCTCATTTATGGCACAAGTGTACCGCTGTTTCCAGTTTTCCCTATTAATTAGTACGGTAATCAATCCTACCTGGACAGCCGCCTTTTTTATCAACTTCTATTATACAGCTACCATACGTTTTGTGAAAGTTTTCATCTCTTTAGTATTTTGCCTGGCAGGACTCCTTAGTCACCACAGCTAATATATTCGTGTACTGCACGCTATTGCACTTCCCGCATGGCTATATAATAACTACATTGTGTGTGTGGGCCGGCAAGTGATGCTAAGTTGCTATTTTGGCAAATATTATTGGTATTAACCGAAAAGTTTGATGTCCTTCGTGGTCGACTCCTGGGAAATCAGAACCACTTCCACTGGCAGTTAGGTGGCCAGATCAACCACCAACCCTGCAGCTACAAAGCAGCTCGAGTCATAATATGCACAGAGCTGGACAGCGCTGTTTCGAGCTTTTAGTTCTCATCGGCAACCCTCAGCTGCAGCCCTTACCTAACTTCCATTGAAAGTTGTTATGATTTCCCAGGAGTCGACCACGAAGGACGTCAAACTTTTCGGTTATGATATCCATGGCACACAAGAGGAACCCTTGTAGTAGGGATAGCCTATGGCTGTCCTTACTACAAGGGTTCAGCGATTTTTTCTTTTGTTTTTTTTAAGTACCACAAGTAAAAAATCGTTTATTCCCTACAAAGCCTCTGCCACTGTACAAGCCCTAAAGGTTCGTCCAGTTCGGCCAAAAGCTAAGGTTTGTCCAGTTCGGCCTAGAGTCTTGTCCAGCTGGGAAATACCTTCACTCAGAGCGGCTGTGGATGCTTGAAAAAGTGTCTGCAGCTCTCAAAAATACTCCCACTACCATCCCACAAACTCCACACATTTCCAAAAACCCACAAAAAAAAAGAAACAAAAAAAAAGCTGGGGAATACCTTCAGTAAAAGAATACAAAGATTACAATTGATTAAGATTGAAAACAATTGTGACATGTTGTGTTCTGTTTGTTTCTCGTAATTTTGTAATAAAAAAAACACAACAGCTGGGGAGTAACTTTGTTAGAGAAGCTGAGGGCTGCCGATGAGAGCTAAAAGCTCGAAACAGCGCTGTCCAGCTCTGTGCATATTATTGGTGTTGTTAGTGTCGTTGTATTAATTGATGTGCCTCAGTTGCTATATAACCAAGCCAAGTAACACAAACATCACATTTCTTGACTTAAAACGCGTATAAATATCGGTTTGGACTCTTCTTACCTGTTGTGCCATCTAGCGGTTGCTAAAAATTAGTTCATAAATCCTGAGAATAAAAAATCGCTTTGCGCGACCTGTAGACGTTGATGAATCCGACTGAAAATTGATAAGTGATGGTTTTAGAGGTAATGCAACGGGAAAACATGCGGACCTCCTCACATTTCAAAACTACCCTTTTTTTGGACAGGTCTACGTTTATACATAAAATAAACTATCTAGTAAAATCATTTAATCAATTATAGTTTGAGGTGCCGCACATCTGCATACCATACATAATAGGTCTAGGAGCTGCTTCTAAACGAGAACGCGTACTTATGGTTACTCGCTGTATGTATGTAGTCCATTCTTCTGGTGCTAATGGTTACTCGCAGTGACTTATGCTATGCTTGATGTTATTACAGTAGATAGCAGATCATGCTATGGAATGTAATGGAAGGCGATTTTTCCATATTCCACTCTGGCAATTTTCTTCCATTTCTGTTCCACTATATATTAAAAACCTTCAACTTCGTATTTCATTCCAAACTAAAATTTTCTTTCATATTCCATTCCACACTTCCATACCAAGTTTAAACCGGAAGCAACGCTTAATTTCTATTGTAACTTTGCAAACTTTAGCGTAACTTTGCAAAAAGTCGCTCGCGAAGGAAAGCAGTTTGGTACGATGCATAGGCAAACTACCAAAAACATTTAAAAAAATACAAAAAAAAAAATTTGAAGCAAAAATAAAACAAAGAAGAAAGCTCAATCAAAAATAGAAGAGTAAATGTAAATCTTTGTAAGGATGGTAGAAAAAGTTTTGTCACTTAGCAAGTTTAGTGCCTTCGCTACGGGTGGGGGTTTTCCCCCCCATTTTTGCTTACTAAAAATATTTTTTGGACATCATGTAACAAGAAAACTGACAATGAATCAAACACGAATAATACCATTGAATCCTATACCCAGGCGCGTAGCCAGGATCTGGAAAAGGGGGGGGGGGGCTATTTTGAAAGAGTGAGAAGTGTGCAAACTACCTTGACCCGAATTTTCATTGCTCTAGAATCAGTTTCACAAGGTTTGCACGAAACTTGAGACGAAATTTCTCGGAAACCTCGGAAATTCAAAGGTTTTTTGCGCCCAAGATTAGGTGGTCTCCAAAAAAAAAAAAAAGAAAAAAAAAGGTCTTCACCGATTTTGAGACTGAATTTTCCGCCAAAATCTTAAATTCAAAGCTTTTTTTCGCCCCAAATCAGGTGGTCTCCAAAAAAAAAAAAAAAAAAAAAGAAAAAAAAAAAGGTCTTCACCGATTTTGAGACTGAATTTTCGGCCGAAATCTCAAATTCAAAGCTTTTTTTCGCCCAAAATCAGGTGGTCTCCAAAAAAAAAAAAAAAAAAGGTCTTCACCGGTTTTGAGACTGCTTGTTCGGCCTAACTCGAAAATCCGAACGTTTGAAGGGGGGCTGTTTTCCTATGGCGGGGGCTATTTTCAATTTTTCACCAAAAATTGACCTCAAATCCACCAAAAAAGTGCGATTTTGCATACTTCACTAGCCAATGGGGGGGGGGGGGGCTCGAGCCCCCCCTGGCTACGCTACTGCCTATACCCATTTGACCAAAGTTACCTACTTTAGCAGTATATTGAAGTTTTTAAATACCGCAAGTTTAGTGGTTCAAGTTTCAAACACCAGAGTTAACATGCAAAGTTTACACCTCTTAACCTAATAGGCCATTATGTAGTTGGGGTAGTCATATCAATTTCAAACTATGAACGTTTTGCATCGTATTCAATTAAAAGTATTCAAAACTAGAAGCCAGTGTTTCTCTAACTAAGCGTCGGGATGCACAACGCCGTTAAGCGTTCACGGATATAGTGGCGCAACTACACGAGGGCAAAGGGGGCTTTAGCCTCCCCAGCCCAGTTATTTAAAAAATTAACCCTAAAATACCAGCAGTTAAACGTGTTTTTAAATTGACATGTAAGTACAGTAGGGGCTGAGTAGGCTGGGCAATTTGGTTTTTCTTCTGCTGTCTAAATTTAAAAAATTTAATTCTTTCAAACAGGCGCGTAGCATGAAATTCGCAATAGGGGGCTGTTTTGGGGGTCTGGGGGCGGAGCCTCCAGCAGCTGGAGGTCAATAGGAGTCTGGGGGTTTGGGGGCAAAGCCTCCAGCCGCTGAAGACCCGGGGGTCTGGGAGCAGATTCCCCAGCGCTTGAAAATTTTGCATTTTTTTGCAAAAATAACTTAATTTTAGGGCTAGTGTAAGATAAAGCGGTGCTTTCAGAAAGTGCTCGATGATGTCTCAGAGCAATTAATACAATAATAAAATACAGACCATAAAAAGTAAAAGTAATCTAAAACCCCCTACAGCCTGTTTCGTCTTTCGACTCGTCAGGAGATACCCTCCTGACGAGATACCCTTTTCCTACAGCCTGTTTCGTCTTTCGACTCGTCAGTCTTTCGACTCGTCAGGAGATACCCTCTTTACCATGCAGATACCCTCCTGATGAGTCGAAAGTCGAAACAGGCTGTAGGGGGTTTTAGATTACTTTTACTTTTTATGGTCTGTATTTTATTATTGTATTAATTTTAGGGCTATTTTGATCAAAAAATAATGCCTTTAAAACGTGGCTTAGAAATTGGCAGTGCAAACATGATTAAACTGGTTGCATAAACGTGCTATTTGGGAGGTGGCTTATGGTAAAATTTTAGTACTCTTATTTAGATGCTGGTCAATTATAAAATCGAATAGTTCAATAAAACTCACACGGAGTAGTCTATTTCGTATGCAGTTTGTAGGGAAAAATAATTGGGGGGGGCTAATGAAAAGAAATTTGAGAGAAATTGGTAATTAACAATACTAAATAAACCCCCTTATTCCTTAGTTTATAGTATATTTGTTGATGACACCTATGTTTAGCACTTTTACCCTTGCGATCAAATGTGATTGCGTATTTTTGACCATTTTTCAAAGCTTTCATTTATTTGTTAGTTTCATTTTCAACAAATTAGCCCCCCCTAAATATATGTTTCAAAAGATGTTCTAAATCACTGTTTAGTCCACTCTAGTACATTTAACGGTCTCAAAAGAGCTAAAAAACTTAGTGTTTTTCCCATTCTATATTTTGGTCGACATGCCAATGGGGGGACTATAGCCCCCCTTCCGCTCCCCCTCTCTATCTACGTTACTGCTTTCAAATATCTTTAAAAGCATGCAGAATGTGATCCAAAAGGATTTGAAATAGTAATTTTTTCTCGAAAAAACAAAAAATTACTCAGAAACAGGGGCCTCGCCCATAAAACCCCGTCTATATAAAATGATTTGAGCTACACGACCAAGCTCAGCTCGCCACCTAATCGAGGCATTTTTCAAACAAAAAAATGTAACTTCCAAGTCCCCTCCTCTAGCAAAATCTTAGTTGCACGCCTGTTTATGGGGGTGTCGGAGAGTAGAAATGTAGACCAATAAAACTAATTATTTCGTGTTTTGAGAGACCAGCTTGTTACGTCGTAATCTTAGTTTTATTCTTTGTTGCCTGCTAGTGGCCTGTGTTTTTATTGTTTGGCTGACGCTATTTCTGTCTATGATTTTGCCGAGTCGCCGTAAGCGATGTGTCATTTTAATGCTGACCAAATCTTCACACCTGGAGATTTGGTCAGTTCAATTTCAGCAATCCTAGTAGTAGGATGTTTCTAATTTCTTTCGATATTTTTTTTCTCTGTGTAATTAGTTAGCAACTGTAAATTTGAACTCCTCTGACTATCTGGCAAAATCAATCCGTGCGTATTTGTTTATGATTTCTAGTTAGCGTTAATCTTTGTATATCTTGCGTTCTATAATTTTACTGTAGTGATGTGGTAGCCGAGAAGCACACCTATTTAATGGCTTTGGGGGTTGGGTATGGATAGTCTAGACATGTGAATGCTTCACATGGTCTTGGCTCCGATATTTTTACAGATCTCACAGTAATTGCTATATTACGTTTGAAACTTTTCCGTTTGTTTTTATGAACCGCAGTACGCACTACGACTACTTTATCAAATTTGATTAAAACTGCGCGTTACGAATCTGCTTCCTGTGTACAGGTAATGGGCTGCGCCAAGAGCCCAGAGTGTACTCTATACAGCTTTTTTCTCTTTTGGAGTACACTCAAGGTTGTTTAGCTCGTAGTCACTGCTGCAGATAGAGTATTTATTCTACAATCTGATGATGCAATGCGTACACTGTTTGTTCAATGTTTATGAGAGAATTAGGCCTACCTTAATAATTTGTCGATAGATGATTAGCTGCTATTCGCTTCCACATATTTTTAGTTATCACTATCGGCATATATTTTTCTGTAAATGCCGTGAGCGAAATCTACTATGGAATTGGTATGAAAGTATGGAAGATTGTCTTCCATTTCATTCTTAAAATCTTCCATTCCATTCCATTCTGGCTACGAGCAGCTAGCCTATAAAACTCACGCAAACAACGGTAATCAAGCGTAACGGTATGTCGCTTTCGTATGCAAAAAAGCTGCTGCTGCAGAATTGCTATCTCTCAAGCTGACATTGCTACTCGAACCCTAACTCTAAATGCAAGGTTTTGAAGGAAAAAACATAAACTTCAACGCGAATCTCCATTTCTACCTCCATTCCCTATGCAAATTTCCATTGATTGCGAGATATGCCAGACGCGCTTAGCGCGAATCGAACTTGAGCGTGAAGGTTGCAAGGCGCGTACTCTAACCACTACACCATCACAGCCACACTGTGCTTATGTAAAAGTGTCCTATTTAAATCGAATGCATGAGAAAAATGCTGTAGAGCGTTATGCTTGATTGTCGTTGTTCGCATGAGTTTTATCGGTTAGCTACTACCAGAGGTGGAGTCCTCGAGGACGTCCTTGGCCTCGAGGACGTCCTCGAGGACAGATTTTGAAGTCCTTGGCCTTGGCCTCGAAGGTCAAGTCCTTGGCCTTGGCCTCGAGGCCTCAAGTCCTCGAAAATTGGCCTGTCCTCGGCTCGAGGACAGCACGATTTTTTGGAATGTTAAAATTTTGTGGAGCGCTTGAAAAATTTTTTGGAAAACGTTTTTTCGTGGAGATCGCTTGAAAAATTTTTGTGAAGACCTTTTTTTTTTTTTTTTTTTGGAGAGCACTTGAGTTTTGTGTCCTTGGTCCTTGGCCTTGGCCTCGAGCATTCCTGTCCTTGGCCTCGAGAGTGTCTGTCCTCGGAAAGGCTGTCCTTGGCCTTGGCCTTGGCCTCGAGCCTTGTGTTCTCGACTCCACCTCTGGCTACTACTTATTCTGGCATCTTCCAAAATCTATACCGGAATTTCCGTTCCATCTTCCAATCCATACCATGCCGTGGTACATGAACAAAGGAATGAAAAAAAGCAGTTATCAAATTAAGACCTCAGCAACACCTAATAAGTTTTAAAATAATATGAGGCTAGTGAAAAATGTTCAGCCATAAAAAAGCTAGAAAACGATTTGAATTCTGAGACTAAAACAGATACTTGGAATGTTTTTACTGATGATGAACATAGTCCAAAACACTTAAAAATGGATATACTCTAAAAAAGTCAATAAAAACCAGGCTGATACGATCTTAAGTTTAGATTTTAATTAGAAAACGGTTCGTTGATCCTTGGCTTATTGTCATTTTACAGTAGATTATAGGGGTCAGAAATCTGAACCTAACGGAACGTAGAGCTTCCAATTAACTTAGTAAAACGTACTATCAGTGTTTGGCGCATTCAAAAAATTTCTTAAATCATCGATAAACCAGGAATCAAAAGTTAAAGTGGAATCACTGGCCATGCCTCTGATGAGAGAATTCGGACCGCCTGATCCACGCTCTTGGATGACAGAACCGACGTTGAACAAACTGAAAATGAGCAAATGCTGCTTCATTCAAGAAAAGGTTTTAGCACCGGGACATAATGTTTTTGTTATGGTGCGTATCTTAATGTAGATGACCATAATTACACGGTAATTATTAATTAAGCATTTTATTGGTTCATTTGTTCTGTTTTTACAGTATCAAAAAGCTGCTGTGTTGCATTTCTTGAAATTAATCCATAGCGTAAGACCGTTGAGAGGGGGATAAAAATACTCAGAATTTTTGGAGCCCGCCCAGATTTAAAGGGCCTAAACAGTTCAAATTTTAACCTCAAATAAGTACAATGTCTTACAGTGTTGAAGATCGAAGTTCCGATGAAACTTAAAATCAATCAAAAATGAGGTGACGTTTTTATTTTGTGCGTCCTTCACCTTATATTTGGTAGAATATTAGACCCAAATCCAAGCAAAGACCATTTTGTTTTTGGTCTACAGTACGCTCTGATTCCGTGATGACAAAGTAACTTAGTAGCTTTTAGGCCAAGAAGAAATCACCCTTGTATTCGTGCAGTAACCTGGGTCCAGAATTTCTCCCAACTGTCCTATCCATATTTGCAAAGCACTTATCAACGTTCCAAATTTTGAAGATTTTGACATTTTGTTGTTCAATTTTGTGGTTTGTTTTTGAAGTTACCAGTAGAGGTTTGAGCATTTTATCCAACATGGTCATTACGTCACCAAAATTCGAGGTTAAGTTTGTATCACACAATCAGCATTACCTCGCCGAAGAAAACAGAGTAGTTTAATCTCTCCATTGTATTGAACCATGGATCCTTGTAGGGTGCATGATTGAACTGTAGACCGTCAGTTTCTAAGCGAGTAAAATACACGATTACGCCTTTTCACTTTAGGCCTTTCAACAGTTAGCTACCTTGTCTTAACTCGGATCCCATCAGCTTGAGGACGGTTCCACGAGGGTCGTGGTCTGTTGAACATTTCGTTAATGAGAGCGTGGCCTATTCGAAACGCCGCTGTTGTGAAAGAGTTGGACACTGTTGCGTCGTAAGAAGAATCATAACCGTAGTAAAATCCCTGAAAAATAAATTTTACGTTTTTTTATTTTTTATTTCAAAAAACAAATGCTAAGTTATTATGTTTTTGGAATCAATCTAAAATATGAAATATTAGCCATTGCGGCATCAAACTTAAAAAAAATAACGAGTAAAATTACAATTTCTGGTTGATGTAATTACGCTGAAAATAGACGTCCACTTCGCTAGCTTGGATTACCTGCAAAAGTGATGACTAATGTGCAACATCGTAAAATTGTAAAATCCAGCCGTTTGTTGGTTTAGAAAAGTGAAACGGAGCTGAACAATATTGAGCAAATTAACTTCTTATAATATTATTCTGTTTGTGTCATCTCCAGGGGAAATCATTCAATTCACAAAATAATACACAAAGAGCATTCGAAGTCAATTCACTGTGCCAATCTTTACTAAAAACACAGTTTTATCAAAGGATTTAAAAACGCACTCAAACCAGCTTTTTGAAATTAAATTTAGACTAAATAGCCACCTGCACTCATTGTTTTTAATTTTTAAATTCGATTTCATTAAGACGACTCCATGTGAACTACTATGAGGATGGCCGTTTCGGTTGAAAACAATTTAGATAAACTCTTTCAACATAGCAGTCAACAAACATTACAACATAACGGATTTTCTAAAATGTCTTATTTAAATTTTAAGACTTGATTTTTTTGGTTTTAACCAAAAATTACATTTAATCTTACATGTTTCAGCAATTTCAAATCGAATTACTTCATCAATCGATCTCCAATAATGATCGGAAGAAAATGCTCAAACGTAACCCGCTGATGTAAAGCGGTAACTATTTGCTTTGAAGTCTAAAAACACGCAAAAATTTCCTCTTGGAAAGCTAATGATTCTAATGACATTTGTCAATAAAAACGTGCTGAAATGTATGTTTGAATTATGTGAGGTATGATATAATTTTGACAAAGTTTCAGTTAAACCAAAAAATAGTTTTAATCATTAGAAGAAAAAGACTCAAAAGCAATGTTTGTTGTTGTTGTAGTTCATATTTATCCTCCTGTCACCGGACAGCATCAAACGCTAACTTTTGGGTGATCCGTACACTCTTCAATGCAACGACTTTTTTGTAGTTGGAGCAATCCGCACTGCTTAGGAGTTTCCAGTGAATCGCTGTTCCTACCGATTTCTTCGAATTCTTGCCCAATGAATTTTCTGCTTGTTCGCAACCACCAAGCATAGATAATTATCGCAAAACGTCTCATCCAAGTACGCAGCAACGTTACCAGCGTGTGGGTTGAACACAGATCATGCGGTCAGTGTCGTCGTAAAAACGACACCTTTGCCCTTTGGGCAACGCTGCCAACTTTGAGCGACTGAAGTGAAACTATTCGAAATAAACTTTTATCATAAAGGTAATAAGATGACTTGAAATGCCATGTATGATGTAGCTTTGACATTTTTAAAGTCAGAGTAGAAAGCTTTTAGAAATTTACAGTAAATCAAAATTCTCTAGCAGTAAAAACCTAATATACATAAAGTGGTATTTAACGACAAATCGATTAAACAATATTAATATTTTTGTAGTTTTGAAACCGCTAAGAAAATATACGCTGTTTTTTTCTTAGAACTGTTTTATCCAGACACGCACAAAAATTACTGTACAGTTCCTTTTGGTATCTCCAACATAAGAGAGCTCAAAGATCAGAGCAAATTATAATTTTATTTACAGCAAAATTTAGAAACTCTTAACCGTCTACTTCACTCTTACGGTAATTGCAAATAGAATTTGAATAAAAAGTTTTCTTCTGATGATTCCGTAAGGGCGAAACAGACTGTTAAGGGTTTCTAAATTTGACTGTGAATAAAATTATTATAATTATTAATGATTTTCAGCTTAAACTATTTGTAAAATTTTTCTAATTCTGCTTAAAGACACCAATCAGGCTCACGATACTTATACAAACAGAGACTGTCTGAAAGTAATGAAACTGCTGATACAAACCTGTAGCAATAAATCAGATGTCCAGTGTTTATTGAATGTTCTAAGTCTTCACAATCAAGTTGTGAACTCTCATCCACACTGTATGATGGGACATGAGCACGCTGTTCTCATTCGTACGAGCTTCACCTGAAAACAAGCAAGCTCAAATCTTTGCCGATAAACTTGATGCAGTATGAACTGAGCAAAAACAATTTTCATTATAAAGAAACAGCAATATTACGTAACTGAGTAAAAAGGTTAGTAAACTTCGCACGTCAAGCAACTTCTGGGCAACGTCAAAACCGCCTTAATTAAATCAAGGATTTCCTGTTCTTTCGTAGGTAAACTTGAGCTCATAACAGCCCGTCATGCAAGAGCACTCCTAGAAAGATAATTAGGAAACAAAAAGGAGACAAAGTTTACTAACCCTAAAAAGAGAACTCTGCTGATATCATACAGCAAAGATCAATAACATAACATTTAGCCGTCAATTATCTGTACGCACATTTGTTATATTGCTTTTTTTTATGTACATCTAACATACGTAGAAATGGTCTTGTACATATTAACTTACCAGAAACTCTGCATTTAACGTTTGGTGGTTTCCTAACCGTGGCTGGGCAAAACATTGCTTTTGCAGCTGGTTCGATTGAGGGAGAGAAATCGGTTGAAGGAAGTAATTCTCCAAATCCTCCAAACCTGGATTCAACCGCAATTAGCTCTCCACGTTTATCTTCTGAAAAGTTAAAAAAAGACCTGCGTCTGAACGTTCCATTATCATAACTGCGATTATCAAAATGGAAAGCCTTGGAAAAAAATAATTTTAAAACCGCGAAAATTTTTTTCAATTTGAATATTTCCTGCAAGAGGAAAAAATGGCTGCGGGCATTTCTTTTGTGGGTGTTAACTTTTTCTATTTGTGCGCAATGGTACTTATTATGATGATCATATTTTTCCGACACAAAAGCGAAGCTTTGTTAATAATTTGTTTTGGTCTAGAAGTCCTGATTTCAGATTCAAAAGAGGTAAACTCCTGACTAACGCACAATATACTAACCGTCGGTTTCACGAATAGCAGTCAAATGTTCATTCGAATTTCCGTAGATAATTCCCATGTCAAGATAAGAGCTTAATTCGTTCAATTGCTGCCTCACTTCCGAGTTGCCTAAAACAAAACTAAATTTTTAAGTGTGCAATTTATTGTATTGTATTGTATTTGGGCGCAATAAACAGAATTGAAAAAACATAAGACCAGGTAATAATAAATCATAAATTATCGCACCCAAGACTTTTGTCCAGCCGAACAATGGCTTTTGCCAGATGCAAAAACATTGCAGTGGTTCAAGAGCTCTGAAGGAAAAAAGAAAAACTGACCTATATTAAAACAGCAAAGCAAAAGAAAACGAACCTAGAACCGATAGTTGTCAATAATCAATTAGTACGCTAAATTACTATGTAATGATTCAAGTTTGTTCTAAGTAAAATTTTTTTAGTGTGATTTTGAATCTTGTGGAGCTTTTTATGCTTCTGATTGTTCGGGGCAGAGCATTCCAAATTTTAACTCCAAAAAATGCGATAGTTTGTTGGAAAACAAATTTTTCGTATGGGGGCAGATATAAGTTGTTGGATTGTCTGGTTTGACGAAATCTAATATCGAAAGTTCTAAGAAAAGTAGTTTTGAAACAAGCAGGGAAGTGAATATTGACATGTTTGTGCTCCCAACACGCTGCATAAAATTTAAACAAATCATCAACTTGAAGTCTACCATAATTTGTATAAACATCATCTACTTTTAAAAATTTGTCGCGATAAAAAATACTTCGAATAATTTTATTGCACTGTTTTGGGATTTGATTAAGCAATACAGCATTTCCAGCGTGCCAAGTAGTAATACAATAGTTCATACAATTTTTTCAAGTGCATGGTATTATAATAGTGCAAGTAGACAGGAAACATCAGTAGCCGATCGAATTCTATAAATTACAACACAACAAATACGTAATTTTGAAATTATTTTAAGCATGTGTGATTTCCAGCCTAAATTACTTTGAATATCGAGGCCCAAATAATTAAAGTTTGTTACTTTATCTACAACATATTCCTTAATCTTTATTTGCATTCCCATTTTTTCTTTTATGTTATGAGGTTGCGAGAAGAAAATCATATACTTTGTTTTCAAAATATTAAGAGTAACCTTATGAGAAGTTAGCCATCTGCACACTATCCAGAACGTTATTTAAAGTTCGAATTATTTCAAGTTTATTTGCTCCTGCAATGAGTAGAGTCATGTCATGCGCATACATTATTGCTCGGTGGTCAACATTTAAAAAATGATCATTTACATATAAAAAAATAACAGGGGGCCTAAAGTAAAGCTCTGATGTACCTCATAAAGTATTTTTTTGTGAAGATAAACAATCATTTATGCTGACCGCTTGTGTTCTATTACTGAGATAAGAGTTCAACGAATTATGAGAAGGTCCTCGAAACCCATAGTTGTCTAATTCTTTTAAGAAAATGGAATGATCCAGGTTGCCAAAAACTTTACTTAAATCAAGGAAAATTGAAAGAACAATTTTATTCTGATCAAATTGCTCGGCTATGTCGTTAATGAACAATGCACATGTACATGAGGTTGAGTAATTAGGCCGAAAACCGAATTGAAAGTTTGATAAAAACATATTAATAATTAAATACGACCAGTGGCGTACGCAGGATTTTTCAACTGGGGGGTTTTCAAAAGTGACGTCAAAATTTTTTCCCGATCTATACTTTGGCGAATAAATAACTTTGTGCAATGTAACAAAATGGAATCAAAGTCACACACTGCGTAATGCAAATAAATTTTTTCAACCAAAAAACAATTAAGCTTTAAGCATACAGCTACAGTTAACATCATAAAGTTTGCCACTGAACAATGAAGAAAAAATTGTTCAAAACAAAAGCTCCCCACCCCTGCATAATTATAAACATTGCAAAGTGTGGCAGGCGCGCAGCTAGAAATTCGCGATTGGGGGGGGGCTGTCTTAGGGGTCTGGGGGCAGAGCCCCCAGCCGCTAGAGACAATTGGGGGTCTGGAAGCAAAGCCCTCAGCCGCCGGAGTCACGGGGGTCTGGGGGCGGAGCCCCCAGCGCTTGAAAATTTTGCATTTTTTTTCAAAAATAACTTAATTTTAGGGCTTTATTGATAAAAAAATAATGCTTTTGAAACGTGGCATAGAAATTGGCAGTGCAAACTTGATTAAACTGTTTGCATAAATGGGCTATGTGGAAGGTGGCTAATGGTAAAATTTTAGCTCTCTTGTTTACATGCTGGTAAATCATCAAATCTTATAGTTCAAAAAAACTCACACGGAGTAATCTATTTCGTCTATATTTTATAGAGAAAAATATTTGGGAAGAGACTAATGAAAAAAATTTTGAGGCAAGTGAATAGTAATTAAGTAATACTGAATAGCCCCCCTCCCCTATTCCTAAGTTTATAATATGTTTGTTGATGAAACCTATGTTTAGCATTTTTACAATAGCGATCAAATCTAATTGCTTGTTTTTGGCCATTTTCAGAGTTTTTATTGATTTGTGGGTTTTATTTTTGACAAATTAGCCCCCCCCTAAATTTATGCTTCAAAAAATGTTTTAAATCACTTTTTAGTCCTTTCCAGTGCAAAAACCAGTCTCAGAAGTGCTAAAAACGTGTTGTTTTCCTTATTCTGCATTTGGTTGACAAGCCAATGTGGGTCTATAACCCCCCCTCCCCCGCCTACGCTACTGAACTTTGACTCGTAACACGACATTCCAGATTTTCAGTATTACACTTAGTCACTAACAATGTTAAATTAAATAACAAAAAGATATTTGCTATAATTAAATATTTCGCATTAATATGAGAAAAGAAAGAGCTTGTTTGTTTTACGCAATAAGACGATATTTCGAATGATACACGTCGAATCAATAGGGAGGATGGTTTAAACCCCCATCCCCTTTTGTACGCCTTTTTCGCATAAGTGAGCTATATGGGCGGTGGCTAATGGTAACATTTCAGTCCTCTAATTTACAAGCCGGTAAATCATAAAATCATAATTTGAAAAAACTCATAAGCATTTATATTCTGTAGTTTATAGAGTGAGACAGTTGGGAATGGTGTGGGGGTGGGGAACGAATGGAATGAGATTTGAGTGGATTAATAATCAACTAATACTGAAATCCCATCTCTATATTTTTGATGAAGAAAATGTTAAGCATTTTTAGCGGTGAAATATGCTAATTTTGGCAATTTTTTAAAGTTGTTACTAAACTATAAGTTATACCTTTGACAAATAAACCCCCCCTAAGAAACTCTAAATGCTTCAAAAGTTGCTTTAAATCATCTTGGAGTCCATGTCATTGCAAAAAACAGAATCAGAAGTGCTAAAAACGTGATATTTTCTTTATTGTGCAATTTAGTCGACAGACCAATGGGGGGGTTTCAACCCCCAAACCCCCCCATGCGTACGCCTTTGAATACGACATCGTGCGTTTATGAAGCAGTTTTTCTAAAATTTAAGAAATAGAATTCAATACGCTAATTGGCCTGTAATTAGTTAGGTTTAATTTATCACCTTTTTTGAATATTGGTGAAACTTTCGCATTTTTTAGTAAGGTGGAAAAGATTCCTGTAGTAAAGGTTAAGTTGATTAAATGGACCAAAATATCTATAAAAGGGTTGGGAAAACTTTGAATAAGTGAGGAAGGTATATTTAGTCGCCTGCAAAACTTTTTTTAGCCTAATAGAATCAAGAACCCGTTTTACTTCAGCAAATGTAACTGGATTTAAGAAAAATGAATTAGCTGTGCGCTTTGTAGTAAATTGTGCTTGCTCAATTTTATCGCTTTGAAGCTTAACTTGAAAATCCTTCGTATCACTCAATTTTTTTGGAATATTGATGAAATAGTTATTAAAAGTTTCAGCTATTTCCAAAGGCTCGAATATTCGTTTGATTTTTAGTAGCCTAAGTAGCGATTTATAAAAAAATCGATTTTTTTAATTGATTACTTTTCAGAATGATTTTTAATGCGATTTTACGCTTTTTTGGAAGAGGAATCTCTTAGTCTTAGAAATTTAAAGTAAGCTTTACGCTTATCTTTTTGCAACGTTTTTAGATCCTCATCAAACCAGGGATTGAGTTTGGCTTTAAAATGAGATGACTTTACAACTGGAATACAAAGATCAAATGCATCGCTTATTTTTTGCATGGATTTCGAAAATGCTTGATTTGGATCTTGCAACGTAAAAATTTCAAACCAATCACCCGCAAGCACAGGCTCATTGAACAATTAATTGCGTTTTGGTTCAATAAACGAGAATGAGAGTTCGGTTCTTGCGGAGACTGTTTTAGAAAGAAAACGCGTAAGCTGCATTACGGCGAAATGATCAGACACTAATTCCGCTAAAATAGCACTTTAAGTTTGAAACTTAACATTATTCGTCCATGTGTTGTCAAAGAGCGAGCAAAGATTGGCGAATAATCTAGTTGTCTTATTGTTGAGAAGGAAATATCCCATCGTGTGGAGGGAGTCAATGTAAAGTTTTGCATATTTGTTAGGTTTTAATAAGCCATAGTAAAAATCACCCTTGTAATTTTGTTTTTATTTTGTTCAGAAAATTTAATAAATTAGAAGTTTTTTACGCTTTGTTTAAAAAATTGTTAAATAAGTCTTTGAATTTTTCAAGAAATAGTTTATTTTCAGTACCAGGTTGATTAGAAGGGCGATAAACTGTTCCACAGATTACATTAGATTTTCCAATTAACATTTCCACAAAAATTGCTTCGAGGCACCCCTCATAAAACACTGAAAGATCTCTACGATGCCAATGCATTGTACTCGACCTTACATAAAAACCAACGCCTCCACCCTTTGTTTGAGTGGGAGAGTTAAAATAGAAATTATAATTTTGTAAGTTATTAACAATTATTCTGAAAAAATATATGCTCATGTTGTTTTCATTTTGTAATCTTTCTTTTGAGTTTTGTTTGGTTTAAATGAATTCAAAAAAAAAAAACACGTAATCGGTAAGATAGAGCATGATAATGGTTTGAAAATTTTGTGAAGAAAAAGTTTAAAATTTAAAAAAATAACATTGCGAGAAAACTGCAATACGATAGATATCTTTGAAACATTTTTTATTCAATATTTTTGTTTAATTTTTTCCAGGAAATTATTGTATAACAGTGCGACAAATTTTAGACATAACGTTTTACGATGAGCATTCTGATGAAGAAGAATGGCCTAATTTGACAACGGCTGATCTGATATCATTGTGCATGATATTATTATTTGCTTCTAATTTTAACTATCACATCAACAAATTAGATTTATAAAAACTAACAAAACAGTATGTCTTAAGCTGTTTTACAAAAGTTTGATTGAACCTCTAAGACTCTGGATACTGTCTATAGCTTGTCATTAATTTCTCAGTACATTGTTCTTAATTGATAAAACTTTTACAAGTTTAACAAGTACAAAAATATGGTTTCCTACAGTGCCGTCGGTACGGAAGAGCCAGGGGGTCCATGCCCCTCCAAACGACTGCTTGCTCTCCCCCCATTTCGGTTTACTCAAAATACGTTTATGAAACATCACGTAATGACACCGCAACAGGCAATAATGGAAAAAGATATAATTACGTTTGAAGATAAATCTCGTTTGACGTTTTCTCGATTCTGAAAGAAACTGCTGGCCACCAACTGCTGTAGAAAAATGTGACGCAATAATCCGTCTTATTAATACGCCTTTACGGACAGTAGAGTAGCCAGGAGGGGGAGCGGAAGGGGGGCTATAGTCCCCCCATTGGCATGTCGACCAAAATGCAGAATGAGAAAGCACTGCGTTTTTAGCACTTTTGAGACCGTTAAATGTACTAGAGTAGACTAAACAGTGATTTAGAACATCTTTTGAAACATATATTTAGGGGGGGCTAATTTGTTGAAAATGAAACTAACAAATAAATGAAAGCTTTGAAAAATGGTCAAAAATACGCAATCACATTTGATCGCAAGGGTAAAAGTGCTAAACATAGGTGTCATCAACAAATATACTATAAACTAAGGAATAGGGGGGTTTATTTAATATTGTTAATTACCAATTTCTCTCAAATTTCTTTTCATTAGCCCCCCCCAATTATTTTTCCCTACAAACTGTACACGAAATAGACTACTCCGTGTGAGCTTTATTGAACTATTCGATTTTATAATTGACCAGCATCTAAATAAGAGTACTAAAATTTTACCATAAGCCACCTCCCAAATAGCACGTTTATGCAACCAGTTTAATCATGTTTGCACTGCCAATTTCTAAGCCACGTTTTAAAGGCATTATTTTTGATCAAAATAGCCCTAAAATTAAGTTATTTTTGCAAAAAAAGAAAAATTTTCTAGCGCTGGGGGCTCCGCCCCCAGACCCCCAAAGTAGCCCCCCTTTGCGAATTTCTGGCTACGCGCCTGTTTACGGATGTGTTGCGCAATAGGGATGCAAGCCTATAGAATGGTTAGCAGTATTGGTACTTCGTTAGTGAATATGGCCTGAAACAACGTGAAAACATTTTTTAAGACCAGCTTTTGTTTTTGTTTTTTTATAGTACACTCAAGAATTTTTTAGCTAACAGTCAGTGGCGCAACCAGGGTAAGGGGCTAAGGGGGCTTCCTCCTAGTTTAACCAAGTTATTTAAAAAAATTAACGCAAAAATGCAAAGGTTTAAACATGTTTTGGACTTAACCTAAAGTATAAGGGGAGCATTTTAATTCTTTCCATGACTGTCGAATTTTAGCAATGCACTGCAGTTATTCATATGGCTTTAATAACCTGTAAAATGTGATTGAAGTTGCGTTAAAATTGCTATCTTTGCCGCAAAATTGCAAAAATCACCCAGCGGCTGAAGGCTTTGCTCCTCCCCTTCCTGGCCCCTTTTGTGATACGCATGAGTTGCATCAGTTTGTTCAGCACGGGGCCTAAATTACACAATTTTTGTGCAAAAAAAGTTTTACCTTTGCTTTAAGCCCTGTCCCTCTTAACAAAATCCTGGTTGCGCTTCAAGTCGCATTTACTGCTGCAGACAGATTTTTCAAGCGATTTATGTGGGCCGGGTCCGAAACAATCTAAGAAACACTGCCGGCCTTATACGTCTCTGTTTTCAAGCATGAATGCAAAATTGTTAAAATAGCGAACAATTTATAGCCACAAAATATCAGTTTTTATGAGCAAAAGTTCAGTCTATTTTAGTGCCCCCCCCCCCAACATTCCGCTAGTGCCCCTCTCTTTGGTTGCTCTGGTTTCCTATCAATAGCTGATATATGTCAAATTAAAAATAAAAAATTCTATAACACCAGAATTATAAATTTTGCATCGCTAAAGTACTATAACTTTCTTCAAGTAACTGAAAAGCTTTTCATAACAAAAGCGTTAGTGGAAATACAACGTTAGTGTCTTTGGTGTGGCGTGACAAAAATTCAAAAGCGCCGAATCGAAATCCATAAGTCTCCGGCGACCTCGTCAATCACACACTTCAGGTCTGGTTGATTATCTGGCGAGAGATTTGGAACAGGGACGTTGAGAAGGGACAAGGGTTATAGAGTACCATGGCTCGAGGATTTTTGGAGGGCCCAACCGGATTTAAAGGAACCCTAACGGTTCAAATGCTGATTACAGGTAAGAAATTAAAAGGGTAAACATCGTAATCCCGTTACACGTCAAAAATTCAGCGAAAACCGTTTTTTGGCCTTCTCTCTATTTTCGTAATGAAAGACACTGTAACTTTTTGCCTGTGAAGAAATTACGGTACCGTCTCCTAGTATTAACGGGGCCCAGAATTTATCTCCATAGATCTAACTGGGAATCAAACCTGTGACTTGATTGGACTTGCAGTCTTCGGATTCCTTCTCGTATAATGATCGCACCATAATGAAGCATGTCTTCGTTCCGTTTTGATACTGTACGTCATTGCTTGCTATAGGAATGTTGATACACTCCGGGCTTGTTTGACTTTCGCATAAACAATTAACTAAAAAGAATAACAATTTTGATTCAATAGAACCTAAGCAACCGCATTGTACATCGGAACAAAGGCATAACACTCTTAATTGAGAAATAATAGAGTATACAAACAGCTGATGTGTAACAACTAAGAAATTTGTAGCTTGATTTGATCCAGTGTCACCCAAAAAATCTCAAACTCTAGAGCTTTAGAGATTGATATTTTATGGTAATTATTATTGTTATCGCTATCGGTACTACCCTAATTCAAGAATTCTAATGATGCTGTTAGCAACTCTTGCAGTTTAGCAATGTCTCACGAAACAGCAACATCGTTTTTGATGAATACTAAATCAAAGTTAATCAAAAAACAAAAGCATTCATTACTACTCCCGACTGCATGCTCCGTCGTCAAAGCGATGTCGTGCACAAGAAACTGGCCCCAAAAAGGAACCATGTGTGTCGATGAAGTGGATACGTTACGGATTCTTTGTAATGCGTTTGATATTGCGCGCGCTGAGGGAAGAGGTCTGCCATTTGAAGCTAAGCGCAAAGTTTCTAAACAAACACGTAAAAAATGAAAAACAAACAAACAAAATGCACAATCTCTTTAATAAACAAACAAAAAACGAACAAAATACGACCCATTTCTAAGAAAAAAGCCAAAATAAGCAGCCCTTGTTTGGCAGAAAAGCTGTAAACCATCAAACCAAAACCAGACGCACTGCTTAATAAGCGTTCCAAGTTAATTAGAAAATTCAGGCCCAAAAACAAATTTTTACTAAAAAATAGTGATTAAATCTCACGCGCTTTCAAAACTCCCCTTTTCCGGATGAACTATAAACCCATCGTCCAAGCTATTGAATTTTGGTGTGAGTAGTTTTAGTGCTTTTGACCCACTATCTTCCAAACTTATTCCAATGGAAGTTACCCAATTATGGGTCACTCAAATTTGAAACGTAACCGACGACATACAAACATGTGTTAGTAGTACTTTGTAAACATACTGTTGTCCGCCTTTTAACTTAAAAATCGATACTAAAATAGCTGTTTTGCGGCAATTTGATAAAGTTTTAAAGCCAGGAAGACTCATTATTTTGTTAATAACCGCTCACGAATTTATATTTCAAGTGTAACTAGTTGCTTTTTCCCTATGTTGTTTTGAATTTTCTCCTAATGATCCCGTAAGAGTGAAACAGACAGTTAAAAGTTTCTAAATTTGACTGTGAATAAAACTCTAATTTAATCTGATCTCGGATCATTGAGCTCTCTTCAGTTGGAATTTCAAAAAAAAAAAAAGCAGTACAATCTTTACTATTGGTATTTCAAGTTACTGGCAGGTTTACAGTAGACGTTTCTATAATCTAATTTGTAACAAGTTTTTCTGTTAGGTATGTAGGTTTATTCGTAGCATAGATTTATCGGCATCATTTAAAAGATGATGTCATAAATTACTTTTAACCAGTGCTTTCGTTCAAAAGAAATACGAAGGTAGTCTCCAGAAGCTCTGTTTCAAGTAAAGTGCTACTAGTTTAGGGTATAGGTTCTGGAAAAAGTGATAATTTTTGGCCAAAATTTAGGTAAAGACCAAAGAGATCTTTACTCAGATTTGGTCCAATTTTCGGCCAAATTTTGGAGTGGAATCATCGTTAATCAGTGACAAGTAGGGGAAATCGGCATGGTTTAGCAGGCGGGCTGTTGCCAAAATAAGTAAGTTGGCGGAGCCTACCCTTGATGGCAGAACTGCTTTGAATTAACTAAATGTTGTGGGCGTTGGTGCCTTATAATTGGCAGACTTTTACCTTTAATCAAAGATGCATAATGATTTGCTTTAAGTTAACTATTTGCTAAACTGCAATTTTACTTTTCATAGTTATAGTACAATACAAAAATGCAACTACTGTACATTTTTTGCTAAAAATTGGCTTTATTTAATCAATTGTAAAGCCACTTTAATCTTTTAAAATAGTCAAATGATGTTTCAAAATAAATTACATTGAACTTGTGTTAACCCTTCATTACTTTTAATTTTTGATTGGTTTTTACAAATCTAAAACTTAATTAAAACTGGAGCTTTTATCTAACTGAGGCAAAAATACTACAAACCTCTCCCATCAGCATAATCGGCGGAAACGAGGCGTTTAAAAGATCGATGAGCGCTTCCCAACAATGGGTTAATCCGATTATTGCACTTTCCGTCTGGTGTTGGTTACCTTTAAGCATTATTTTAGTCGTATTACAGTAGACTAAATCTTGGCTATTTAGATACGTGCAACTCGAGAATAAATTTTAAGAACTCTCTTTAGAGCAGAAACTTACGTCAAAGGGCTTTAAAAATGTATTTTTTCGCTGTAGTATTTTGGTATAATTGGCTTTACCACACATGAAGAAAGAGTTGCTAGTAGAAAGCAAGCATTATGCTAAATCATATTTAACAGTATATCATAAATTTGTTTTCAAATCGATCTCAATAAAGTTTCGTGGCTCAACTCGTATAATGGGACAACTGGCAGTGCTCTAGTCTATATTATTTAAAATAGTGTAACAGAGGATAAAAGTTTGCATGCAATTTTTACTTTTGCTCAAAAAAGTCCGGACATTTTGGCATCTCTAAGCATTCACTGAAGTCTTTTTCCATGTTAGGAACATCGACAGATATACGAGTGAATGGATCTGTAAGTGCAAGCATTTATTTAATGATTAATCATTTTATTGATCTACGAGTACATCTTTGAACTTTGTTGAAAATCTACTAAGCAAAATTTATAGTTTTTACCTAGTCTAACAACGAACTAAATAAAATTTCCCGACTAGATACTTTTTAAGTTAACTTGTGGTTGGCTTATAAAAAAAAATCAATTGCATTCAAAGCCATAATTTAATATTTTTTTTAATGTATAAAGATTGGCATCTCATCACCAGATGCTGTAGAGTTTCTGCGCCTTTTTATCTATTAATTGGTTCTATTTGCTTTAAGAAATTGCTTTTCCTCATTGCTGAGTATTATAATGCAGACACCCAGCTTACGAATTCTACTCAGCAGCAAGATTTTTAATTAATTGTTTAGCGTTGTTGTTGTTTCTCTATCAAGCAGTCCCTACTTGCAAAGCTTCCGGAAATTTTTTAAAAAAGTCGGTGAAGTCATTGAAGTATTTGACCAGCTTTTAAAATTAACGATGACGCCCCTTTATTTGATATACTGGTAGATTTATCGCAAATAGCAAAATTGACACTTTTTGGTTCAGCTGGTGTTCCCCTCTCCTCCCACTTCCAGAAAAAAAAGCTAATGGCTAAATATCGCAACCTTAAGTTTGCGCAAATCAATTTTGAAAACTATTAACAACCTATTAAATTATTATTTTGAAGTAGTATGACCGTACTCCTGCGTCACTGCTTCGACAAATTGTGGAACTAAATCAAACAAATAGTGCTTTCTGCTTTGTCATTAATATTGCTCAAAATTAAGAAGTTTATGACTTGAATATAAATTTTTGGTTGAAGATTAGGCATGCTGCAATGACTTAGCGACAAGGATGGCAGTACGGTACGGTACGTTCAGAATTTGCGTACTACGAACCGCTCATCTTTAACCGTACCGTACCAGCGCAGAGTTGTAAATGGGCCGACTTGTTCAGGCCCGAACCCGGCCCGAACCCGACAACTAATTTGAAACCCAAATCATGCCCGAAAAAACCCGAAAGTTAAGTTAGGTCTGAAAAATTTAGCAATGTTGCCAAGTTGTTTTGATTATATTTTTGTGCACTCAAGACAAAAAGCACGTCTCAGGCCTGAATTAAGCCCAAAATTTTGGACAACTTTTGGCCCGAACCCGACCCGAAAAGCCCGGCCCGATTTACAACTTTGTACCAGCGTATCGTACTTCAGTAGAATTTTTGAAGCGTACCGGCACCGTACCTACGAACCGTACCTTGGTTCGATACGTTTTTTTGCGTACCGTATCTTTAATCAATCTGGTTAAACAACGATCCATTAATGACATATGCGACCTATGTTGACGTGTTTCTTGTTTATATCTGATTCGTACAATACCGAAAGATAAGTTTGAGGCAGTGTTTCTTAAAATGGTGAATGGTTCAACCAGCGCGATTTGAATTTTTGTGAGGGCGAACCAGCATAAAGGGGTGAACTAAAAAATGGAAACTGGTAAGTTAATGAGAGTAACAGTGGTAACACGCTATTTGCTAAAAGATGATGTTTCGATACAGCAATTTGTACAAAAATAGCCTAAAAATTGAGATTCAAAATCTCCGAGCCTTGATAGCTTGCGCTCATACTCCCAGGTTTTTGAAATTATTTGGATTAATCAATAAACGTAGTTTTATCAGGGGAGAATGAAATGAGGAACTCTTGAACAAGAGTGAACGGAACCGAAAAAGTTAATAAGCATTGGTTAAGGGGCATTTAGACTTAATAACATAATAATTAGTACGCAAATTCTAACAGCACACCAACGCACCGTACCCGTGCCATTAGAAAAAGCGAGTACCGTACTTCTTAACAAAAATTGAGTCCTACCCTATCGTACTTACGTACCGTATACTGCCATTTTAGCTCAACTGCTGGTGTTGAATAATTCGCAGCATTTTAAGTAAAACTTAAAAATAGGGCTTATTAGGCTTTCAGTTACCTTTGCAGTTGTTGTAAGCTACCTCCATCATGACTATGTATGCTTCCAAGTATAAACTGAGCAAAGACCACAAGAAGGTAGACAAGGTTGGCTGATATTAAACTCTTCATCATTTTTCGGTGTTACTGTACTGTGCGAGTCTCTAATGTGTGCAAAACTACCGAAAAATATCACGTCTATAAATTAACAAAGTTTAAACAAAATACAAAAAAGCATTGTCGTGGCTTTAATCATTTTTGAAAAAAGACAGTTAATGCAATAAAAGTGAAATAATTTAAAATCTCCTAAATGTAATATGCTGTGAGCTAATTTGCATTACAAAAAAATATACTGTAAATCTGAAAAAAAATTCTGATAGCGACTAAGCATCCCATCAAAAACGACTAGCTGCATCACAACACAAACTAATTTGCATCTGTCTGCTTCTGCATCTCTTATAACAGCGAGTAATATGGCAATTCCAAAGTGAATGAGATAGATTATAAACTTCCGCAGATTAATTACAAACAGTAAAACGTGTAGTTAATAATCTCTTCTACAGAGGGTAGCTTGTACATCCTATAGATGAAACAAGTTCTGTGGAAAAGATGCAAAGGAAGCATCAGGCCAGGAATTTTATTACGCTATGCTTCAGCTAAAATTCATGCTCAGCAATGCAACGATAACCAACCCCTTGGCTCACAAAGCCCTTGTTGTAAAAATAAGTTTGAATCATTAGAATCATACATCAATAACTGGCAATGTTGTATTGTGCAGAAAAAGTTTACCAAACTATCAGAGGAAGATAAAAAATCGGAAATATTTCGTTTAGCTTTTGATTTATTACAAACTTTGTCGAAAATTAAAATAAACTTCCACATGCGAAAACCAAATTTGTTTGAAATTAATCAACTGTTGAGTGTTTTTCGGTTGTTCAAAAGTTAACTTTTCGAAGCTATTGCAATGTTTTCCGGAATAAAAATTGTGCATCTGTCTCAAGGTGATGCAAAAATGAACCCTGCCTTTCTAATGCATAATTTTTTCGCCACATCTTAGGAATTTTCTTGTATAAGTCACACCATAATGTTCTTATTCCCAGGAAAAAGCTTTAACCCTATTTTACACAGAACCAACGCATTTTACGCGGTAGGGTAGGGGGCAAATATGGCTTTCAATCTAACTTCTAAACCAAAATTTATGGTTACACCAAACTTGGCGTGTGGGCTAGTGTTCGACAAATTTTTATAAAAAAATTGGTTTGGTGTTAATGACGTCTTCATTGTGACGTCACGGCCGCATTATTTTCAAACAATGACGTCATTATTTCGATAACGTCACGAGGCGGTTTAAATTATGTACATAAGTTTTTTTTTTCGCAAAATGCCTAAAGTCAAGAAAATCACGTCACAAAAACGTCTTTTGACGTCACTTAAGTATAGGCTAAAAAATGTTCAGATTTCGGCAAGTGACTTCGGAAAACCTCAAAGCCTAGAAACTTTTTTTGCCTTGGCAAGTTTAAATTTTCATGAGTTGTTTGTAGTAAATTTTGACTTAAAGTTAAGTTGATTTTCAATAAACTTAAATATCGTTTTTCGGAACGGATTTATCACAAAAAAACGAGAGGCGTGAAAAAATGCCCCTAGCACCAAACAAAATAAAATATCTGGACTTTACGGAATTTTTTCACATCCTTATCGGTAAGAAGGGGCCGAATGTGCTAATTCATTTTGTTTTTGAATTGCATTGTTGAAAAAGCAGAGAGTTAGCGTAGGTCATTAAATTGTAAAATACGTACTGCAGGAGCATAACGCTATATCTTGAATAGGTAAATAAAAAACTCTCTCAGGTTGCCTAAATTGGTTTTCGATTCAATTCAATCTCTAAAGTCGTATTAAAAAGTTGTAACTCATAAATAAACTTTGTATGTGATGTTAATTTAATCAAAATCTAACTCATCCTTTTGAAACTACTGTTCAACAAAGTTTCTGCGATTCTTTGTACTGCAGTTTATTTGGACGTCATCAGTTCAGGCATCAAAGCACATTGCGATGTCATTATCGATGGAAAGAATGGCTTTCAGCAATGAATCAAATACTTTTATGCATAATGATTTGAGATGATTAACATTATAGGACGACAACTTACAATAATCACCGTAAAGCATACAAAAATAACGATAAAGAAACATTTAGTTCCGAAAACAGCACTTGTTAGCAAAGCGTGTGGTAGGATTTTGACTTCAGATGTGTTTTTGTCAATCTACAAGAGCACTTTTAATAAATCACTTTTCTTGAACGTTTAAAAATAAAAATAATCTAGCACTTTCAAGTTAAGTCTGAAGACAACAAGCGAAGATTACGTAGTGATGTAAACCTATGATCCCATTTAGATATTTTTTGCACTATTTACACTAGATTTGATTCCAGTAGGAATGTAGTAAAATCTCTTTTTTTTAGTGCCAAATGTTGCGTTGGTTCATCACAAAATTTGCAAAAGTGGCATTAAAATTAATTAAATCATACGCTTATAAAGTAACTTCAAATCTGTTGGCTTTTATAATTCAGGATTTGAAATTTAACAGAAAAAATTGGTCACGTTGAGTGCAGACGTACAACAAAATACAAAGCACAAAACATAGAAAATAAGGTAATAAATAAATAAATAGATTAAGCAACAAGCATTCGAATTTATCATGTAAAATTATCATATCAGTAAGAATTAGAAATAATATCGATTTGAATGAACTAACAAAAGACATAAAAAGAAAGTCAGAACAACGGTCATTTTTGGTCTTCTGAAATTTTGCTTGGCATCAAATACAAAACCCAAGCCAAAACTATGAAGTTTTATTTTAATTTTGCAGATAGAGACAAGGGAGTCGGCAGAAAATTTTTTAGGGGGGCCAACAAGAATAGAGCCAGAATTAACTACTAAAAACGGAAGAATTTTTGAAATTTGGGAGGTTTAAAAGAGAGTAAGTAAAAATCCATGGCCCTCCCCTGCCCCCCCTTGCTGATGCCCATGGATAGAGAATAACTATAGCTCATTAATTGCTGGTGAACAAAAATCAACATTCTCAAACAAAACAACTTGAAAAAATGAATTGTACGCAAAACTTTACCAAGGATTCAATTTACTTGCTAAGTCTTAAAATTTACAGTACCGGTATATCATCTAACGAACAAGGTTCTCGTATAACATATGCGGGGCATAACACTGTAAAAAAGATAAATTCCAGATTGTTTTCAACTAAGAGCCAGACCATATAATGGGCCGGGCTCGACGAAAAGGGAGTTATGGTTGTGTTCCTTATAGTCATTTTATCATTTACGGTACTTGTACATTATGAAAAAACTTAATTTGCCAGCTTATCCAATCAACGGAAACAAAAAATTTAGACTTCGACCACGCTTGATTTTCTACAAACAAAACTACTACTAGCTGCGTAGTAGATAATTTTCGCAATGAGGAAAGTCTAAATATTGAATGCAATCTTTGTTTCGTTAGTAGAATTGACAGAGATATCGCACTCGGTAGGGATGGCAATTTACTCCATTAGGCTGCTGGTTTGCTTCACATACGAGACCTTCTTGGACACTGAATGCTGAGAACACATTATCAGTTCGGCCAGCTGGTTCCTGAAAACACATAAAATTCAAGCACTCTAACTGATAAAAAGTGAAAAAGCAATTACTATTTCTACAGTCTAGTAGGACGTAACACTGTCCATGTTTTAAGGTACTAGTTCATCGTACTGTTTCCATAAGAGATGTAAATAGCGCACAGCTTGTGTGCGTGATTTATTCACAAAAACATTATAAGCCCAACAAACTTAAAAATTTTTATTTTACTAAAACTCTGTGTATTTGAGGACAGTTACTGAAGCTGTCTTCATAAACTCTGCTGATGAGCTTCGGGGACTCCACTAGCTAATTTCTTAACATTGACGCAGGTTGGGAAACGGCTTGCCACGCAGCTGTTTTGTTAAAAAAAGGCAACAACAACAGCATTACGTAATTGCAAAGTCAAAGAATATTGGCTTATTAGTCGTCCTTCATGCTTTGACGTTATAGCATAACAAAGATTTTTCCTAACTAGCAAAATACAGTAAATTAACGAAAGCACATACCTCAGTGCGGAGTGATTGAGCTTGAATTGCAACAGGAAATTGGCAAACACTAGGAATGCTAACAGATCGCACTCTTTCCGCTCGACCAGTAGTTCTAGTCCATTCGGTAAAGAAATCTTGAAACAAATCAAAAAATTGCACGGTTGCATTTAAAATGAGATGTAAGAAGTGGTAATTGATCAATAAAGAAACAAAGGAAGCACTTTCTTTGGACCTCGAGTTTTGGACGAACTGGCTCTTCTGATGCAGATCAGACTGTATATAAGACCCCAAGATATTTTTTACTGATTGATCGATCTTCAGTTTGAACTTAATTCGGGGCTCCGAGCTACGTGCCAATCTTTTTTTTATTTTTATGTTTTTGATTGAGTTTGTTGATGACGTCAAATTTTAGTTGCTTCACGTCCAGTGTACGGCTCGTAAACGCACCATTATTGATTCTGAAATATTTTATTTCAAAAGTTTACGAGATCTTTTCAATAGTATTGCCTGTTTTCTAAAACAATGTTCATTTTTTTGAAATAACATTTAAAATGTTTTTCACATTGTTTTTAAAGCTTCGGAATGCAAGGTTGCAACATGTATCAGTGTCGCAACAGAAATACTTTTACAAGTTAGACAAGATATCCCAGTTCCTAGGAAATCAAAATTTAACTGCCAACACAATGGGGGAGATCTCCTAAACTTTGAAATGAAATATCTCATCAAAGATAGTCATTGAAAGTTAAGATTCGGTGAAGATATGTTTTAGATGATTCTTGTTATTTTTTTGCACATAATTCTAGATAGATGCTTCACCCCTTTTAATTTTTTCGTCAAATCACAATGAAAGTAACCATTATTGTACTGACTTTAGAGAAATTTGTAACTGAAAACATATTAACTATCTTATAGTATCTAGCCTGAAAGCTCCTAGAAAGGAGGACAAAAATTGTAACTCCTCTGCTTCATTGGGTTAAGCCTTGCTCGTTATATCATTTACAATTAGGTAATGTCAAAAGTTTACTACGTTTTAAAGTACATCAGTTTGTTATACTCTTATGCAGTGGCTGAACTTTCCAAGATTTTAGTCCAATCTTTGGTATTTTGCTCAAACTATTCGCAAAAAGAATCGTATTTACATTTTCTTGTTTAAAATCTTGTTTCATTTTTGTATGCAATTGAGGAAAAATCACTCAATTGTTGATTAATCTTACAGCTTAAATTATGAATTCATAATTAACACCATTCCAAAAAATTGCAAACTCACATCTATTAGAAAGAACCGGTGGAAAGTCGCTGTGACCGATTGTTCCTGGCAAACAGTGGAATCGAACCTGCTTGTTTTGATTTACAAATCTGGTTTCTGTGTCCAATACTTGTCGACAAACCTCTGAGGGCCGGTTATTTAAAAGCCAGAAGTGGAGATCAGTAGAGGTTATTTTTGTAGTGGGCTGATTAAACAATGAATGAATACTGAAAGGGAACCATGCAGTCTTTTCGACGTCTGCAAAAAAGAGAAAAAAACTGCGTAAAGCTAAGCTTGCGAGTTGTCAACATATAGTGTTCCAGGTTAGATTTGAACCCGGTATTTTATTTTTGTAGATCTATCACGCGTTGTTTCTTGTTTTTACAATACATACTCTTGGCACTAATCAATTAAGCGTACATTTCGATTTTGCATTGCTTTAAAAGCCAGATTTTGTTCTAACTCCACATTAATTTTTTAGTTTGATTTTGATTTGATCACAGTTTAAATTTGTTTACAGAAATATTAAGATAAAAGTTAGTTTATTCGTTTCAAATTATTGTTAAAAAAATAATTCATTAACCAAAGAAGAACAAAGAATTAAGAAAAAGGTAAATTTAAAACTAATAAGAAGAAGCTGTAGACGTTGGGGAATTGGATTTCTCTCAAACGCCATAAACGTTCTCATGGTAAGTTCAGTCTGATTGTTCTTAATTTATAACCATTTATAAACAAACAGCAGTCAGATAAATAAGGTATAAAAAAACAAAAAACTGAAGCTGTAAACCATGAAAGCTAAGTTACTAACTAAAGTGACGTCATTTCAAACCATGGGCTTTTTTATGATGTATTGTTTTTTCCTATCTAATTCATAAACATCTGCTTTTTTGCTTTGAAAAAATTAAAATTTGGTTAAAAAACAATGAAAACTGATTTTTAGGTATTGAGTAGTAAGATTGTTTCAAGAATCGTCGTTCAAAACTGTTCCGGAGATCATTCGGATTACCGCAGAAGCGAACAGCGGAAAGCAAAGAAGTAAATGATAGTAGTTTACAGTAGAATGATTTTTGGAGATTTTTGATTATCATGCTAACTTGCAAATACGTGAATGTAAATTTGGTGCCCCTACGACCAACACAAAAGGGTAGCATAATACCTCTTCGATCTTCATCAATTATCACTAACCAATCTAATTTGTCAAGACGTTACAAAAAAACAATACTTGCAACATTCCTGTTAAATGTGCCGAAAATTAGGCTTCACCTTGTTCGATATCGACCATCCGGCTAATTGCTAATGGATCGCGAAAAGGTAAAAGATCAATTTGAGGATAACTTCTGCACGATTGACGTTGGTTGTAAAATGCAACTTTCCTCATAGGCATGGGTTGAATTGACTGCATGTCGCTCACCATTTCGCAGAGTAGACGAGCGAATGGAATGTTTCGAATAGCTTTCAGTTGAGCTAAAAACGAAAAATATCGGAGCTATTAAAAATTTACAAGAGTGAGAAATGTGGAGTGAGGTAAAGACTACTTTTGCTGAAAATGTTTTATTGCTGTCAACCAGCAAAAACTCATAAATTGTCGTTGAAAAACTGTAAAACTATTTCGTAAAAAGTTGACAATACGTTACCAATTTTTTAAAACTATTATTATTTGCTGAAAAAGTTCAGAAGTATTCTTTACGTGTGAATATAGTTTCAGACAAGTTAAAAAAATTGAATGCATCTTACCGAATACTTACAAAACCAAGGTCAAAAGTAAAGTAACAAAAAGTTGTACAGCATAAGGTACATTATAATTTATGATGATCTTTTAAAATAAGTCAATTGGATAGGAGATAGCGCGTTCGTTTCTAAGATGGAAGTCTGAGGTTTAATGTCGGACCAGTAAAATCGTACACAGTGTTGCCAAATGCTCTCCACCGCTGCGACATTTTTTTGAAAGGAGCTGTGTTGCTCACAGGCACAATGACGCGGAGATGGGCCCCGCAAGCTTGTCCCACGCTTCGCCGTAATACAGAGCGTATAGTGAATGATTTGTTGATTTATTTAATTTTAAAATGAGAATTGATTTGTCATAATTGGTGACTTTAGAAAGACTACCGTCATTATGAGGGCAGTGCTTGAAGCATTCTATTGAATTCGTATTATACATCAACAAATAGAGCAAAGCAGAGGTAAATATGAGCTGCAAATTGATTGTATTTTGTGGTAATAACCAGGAATAAAACTAGCTGCAATTGCATTTATTCTGTCAACCGTTTTACTTGAGGCTTTGCAATGGTGATCATGAAAAAAATCAACACCATTTTGTCATAAAAGATATTACGGTTTTTATAAGTACTTTTATAAGGTAATGATATTCGTGATAAAAACTACTGTGATGCAATAGTCAATATCTATGACGGAATAGTCTTGAAAATTTTCACCAACATCATTGCATAATAATCATCATCATCATATTTATTTATTTACCAAGTGATGTCATATCACAAGAAAAAACTGCAACTTCCTCTAGGTCTATCACCAAAGCATCGAAATACACAATTCCTTTAAAACCAACACACAAACTTGCAGAGTCACAGCGATATTTAGTCACTTGGTGAGGAGACAGCAAAGGACCGAAAAGTCATCTAAGTCTACTGCCACCTCACCAAGTTAAGGTTAAAAAAAACAGCTTCTAGATTTTCTCAGTCTGCTACTTCCTATAATAAAAAATTTTACGCAAAATTAAAACAAAATGTTGCAAAGATTTGTACACTTTGTACAGTGTATACACAAAACTCACAGTCACCATGTAAAGAAAATGCAAGGCAACATTAGAATTGTTCTAACTCTAAGCATACTAAAAAATAAAAAAAAATACTGTAACTACAGATTGGATTGAAAATAAAATTAATAAAGTTCATAATGCTTATTTATGTTTATAAAATTTAAAGTGGGCAATTGGAGCGAAAAAAAAACAAAACAAAACCTCCTTGCTTTGTTTTGTATTGTTTGCCAATATGTCATTAGTACTGGTACAATTTCCAATACCAGTATATATCAACCTCAGTCAGTTACTGCAAAATCACTAATAATTTAAGGGCATATCAAAATGAGAGATGACGTATTGTATAAATGTGTGATGGATGAGTGCACCAATCTCGTGCCATTCAAGCAATAGAATAGGTTATTGTTGAACTCAAGCATAAATATGCAACTATGATTCCTGTAATTACTACTACATTGCTGATAGAAAGCTGTTATTCTAGCTTTTATCGGTTTCATAGTTTGATAAAAAATGAGCTTTAACAGCTTTTTTAAATCTGTAGAATGAAACTGCTTTTATACTGCTTGGAATTTCATTCCAAATTTTAATTCCTGCGAATGACAGAGACTTTTTCCCTAATCTTGTTCTAGTTCTTGGAAGAAAGAAGTTGTTTTTGTGGCTCAATCTTGTCTTATGTGTATAGCAGTTTTTTATTAGGTTAAACTTTCAGGAATTTGCAAAAGATAATACATTATTGATATTGTGAATTTTGTACATTAGCTTTGCAGTTTCCAGAGAGTAAATATCCTTGAGTTTTAAGCATTTAGCTCGATAGAACAAAGGATTAGTATGCTCACGATATCCACTTCCAGTTAACAATCTGATGCTTCTTTTTTGCAGAATAACGAGAGGTGCTAATCTTGATTTTAAAGCAGTCCCCCAACTACTTATGCAGTGTTGTAGATGAAAGTATATGAGGCAGTGGTAAACAGATCTTAAGGTTTGCTCATCTACAAAGTGTTTTAATTGGTTAAGGGCCCAAGATCCCCTTGCTACCTTTGAACATTGTTCCTTAATTTGTTGTTTCCAGTTTAGATTGTCGTCTATGAGAACACCTAGATACTTTATGTGATGTGATTGCTCGATTGGATTATTATCTATAGATACTTTGAGTTCAGGTTTATTGTGTTTTGTTGTCACTACCATAAACTCAGTTTTATTAAAATTAATTGCTTACATTGACTAATTCATCATTAATATTTTGTTGCAGCGTTAAAAAATTAGAATGGGAGAGAGCAAGGTTTGTATCATCTGCAAAAAGATGAATTGTGGAATTTGAGGCAAGTGGTAGATCATTAATATAAATATTAAATAACAACGGACCCAGAGTTGATCCCTGAGGAATACCGCAAATAACATCTCTTGACTTGGATTTATATTGATTTACAATGGTATACTGTTGACGGTCAGTCAGGTAACTTGCTAGTAACTGTAATGGTAATCCTTTAATTCCATATTTTCTAGTTTCTTGATCAGTATTGTGTGATCGATGGTATCATATGCTTTTCTTAAATCTAAGAAAATAGAACATGTAATGAGCTTTTTATCCATATTGTCAAGTAGCTTATTGTAAATATGTAAAACGGCTTCATTCGTTGAGCAATTTTTCTTAAAACCATACTGGTTTGGACTAATCAAAATATTGCTCACAAAATAATTGTTTAGTTGATCAAGCAGACACTTCTCAAATAGTTTGGCAAAAGGATTTAAAATAGAAATAGGGCGATAATTACTGCATAACTCTCTTTCGCCGTTTTTGAAAATTGGAACAACTTCAGCGGTTTTTAACACTTTTGGAAAATATCCTGTTGATATGCATGCATTAAAAATGTTGGTTAGAACTGGAGCTATAACAGAGGCTGACATTTTTATATACTTTGCAGGAATTCAATGTCTTCCTGTACTTTTTGATGGATTCATAGCTCTGATGTAACTTACTACTTCTTCTTCAACTATTGGTTCCAGAAAAAACGAATTGCAACTACTCTGAATAAAAGATGTGGCATTAAATTTGCCATTAATTATAGCTGGTGTTTTGATTGTAGATGCAAGGTTAACTCCTATCTCTATGAAATATTTATTGAACAAGTTACTGATGACCTGTGGACCTTGTGCACTTTCACTTTTGGAAGCATACATTTTATTAGGAATGTTATGTTTCTTCACATTTTTCAAGTGAATAATTTTATTTATAATTTTCCAAAGCGACGAGGCGTCATGCTTATTATCATTCACTAACCTTTTACTGTAAAGTCGTTTTGCATATTCCTTAATACGAGTCAGTTTATTTCTATAGACTTTGTATTGTGCCCATGTATTACTATCATTTAATTTAAGGACTCTTTTGTACAATAAATTTTTTTGCTGGATTGATATAAGGATTCCTTTGGATAACCATGGTTTGTTTTTTAGTTTTGTTTCCTTTCTGCTTTGTTTTCGTAATGGTGCATGTATGTTTAATGTCTTATGAAAAATGTCAATAAACTTTTCAGTGTAGTTGTCAATGCATTCCTCTTTGATATCACCTAATAGCTCCATTCCTTCAGTTAATATGTCTAGAAATTTTTCTACTTCAAAATTTTTTGTATCACGAATTAGGGTGACATTTGATTTTTCACTCTTGGGCAGGCTTAAATTAGAACACACCATTACTGGCAGGTGATCACTTACATCTTCCACCAGAATAAAACTTTTGTGTTCACCCACTACATTGTTTGTATAAACATGATCTAAAAGAGTTGAGCTTGTAGTGGTTATTCTTGTTGGGTGTGTGATTAAGGGAATGCAGCCTAAGCAATATGTTAAATTCATAAAATCTTTAATATTGGTATCAGAGTTACTTTTCAACAAATCTGCATTGAAGTCTCCTCCGATATAATACATCAATTTTCTACTATTCAATTTTTCAATGGTTGATTCAAAACTGTTGCAAAACTCTGATAATTTTTGTTTTGGGTGTCTGTAAATTACTCCCACTATACATTTCTTGTTATTCCCTAAATCTAGTTGAATCCACATATCTTCACAGTTAGGAATGTTTAAATCAAACTCCTTACAAATTGAAATTGATAAATACTCCTTAATAAACAATCCTACTCCTCCCCATCTTGTAGTTGTGCCTTTGTGGTAAAAATGGTACCCACTTAACTTTTCATTCTATACCTGTAACAATTTAAGTTTGGTTTCACTTGTAGCAATGATATCAGGTAAGATATCATAATTTTTTAAAAGTTTATTCAATTTATCAAAATTTGCATTTAAGCTTCTTATATTCACGCAAAGCAAAGAAAATTTACATTTTTTGTTAATAATATTGGCTTCGACCTGTGAGCAGTATTTTGAGTCAACCAAACCAGAATTTAAATCATTTAGTAAGCTTTTTATCTTGTTGTCTGCCTGTAAGCATTTAGCTGGGAAAAACGAATTATTTGTGAGATTAATATCAAAGTTTAGTCTGTCATCATTTCTCATTTCATTTAACAATTGCTTATCATCTAGGGTTTGAAAAGGAAAGAATTCACTGTAACAATTTTGGCAGAGGTATGGTACAGTAGAAGGACAAAGAGTGTGAAATTTAAGGGGACTAATGACTGTGCATTTGAGGTGAATCTATCCATCACACATATCACACTGAATAGCACACTGGTTCCTTTTACTAGGTCTTAAACATATTTCACATGGACATTTAACTGGCATTATCAAGCAGTCAACCAATCAAAGATTCTACACTAGTTAGACAAAATAGCAAATTTAGAATCAGCCACAAAATACGCAGAAAAAGTTGTTTTGAATTTAAAATGAAAACAGGTGAAAAGTATCTTTCAATATACTGGTAATTATAAATTTAGACAGAAAGGTACAGAAAAAAAAAGTCAGATCCAACTATGTACCCAAAAATACAAAAAATACAAATGTCAGATCCTGCTATGTAGGCACAAAACACCAAAAGAGTGCTGAGTGTCAGGTTGAAGTAGCCTTCTTATTCATACACCCAAGAGTTGTTAGCACAGCAATAATTGTTAAGTTCACCTTCTTTTCACCATAAAGCTATTTCTTTCTTTGCTGTTTCCACAGAGTCAGATCTATGACATATGTTTCTCCCAATGTCAATACAATAATCTCCACGAATTGTTCCAGGAAGAGAATCAACAGGGTTAGTCTCTCCAAGCATTTTACGATCAGTTTTAACTGCTCCTTTTCCTTCCCAAACCATTGCCACAACTGGCCCACACAACATAAATTCAACAAGTTTTGGGAATTGAACAATCGGACAGAAAAGCCCCTGAATTTCCGTGAAGACCTTTTTTTTGGATATCTCCTGAAACTGGCAGGAAAAAACCTTTCATTCTGTTTGAAGGCCAATCAAACTCTAGATCAAGATCGTTTGATCCTCCAAAACAGCCCCCCCCACCCAATCCAAATTCCTGGCTACGCTACTGTTTTCACGTACTGTTTCAGATCCTAATCATTAACGCAGTACCGGTAACGATTTTATTGGCTGACATTTCGTATTCAAATAAAATGTATTTTATAATAACTCTAATTCTGGCGTTCTTCCGGTTAAGTCTAATAATAACTCTAATTCTGGCGTTCTTCCGGTGAAGTCATAGTCACAGCAAGCTTGAACTTAAAAGCCTTGTTTTTATTGACGTTTCGTTGGTCATGACGACCAGCATCATCAGAATACGAGCAACGATAAAGAACTACGACTGAAGTTACGTAGCATCAATATGAATCGTAAGATTTTAAAAATTAATTTTACGATTCATATTGATGCTACGTAGCTTCAGTCGTAGTTCTTTATCGTAGCTCGTATTCTGATGATGCTGGTCGTCATGACCAACGAAACGTCAATAAAAACAAGGCTTTTAAGATCAAGCTTGCTGTGAATATGACTTCACCGGAAGAACGCCAGAATTAGAGTTATTGTACTTATGTTCGGTGAACACCGAACCTTTAGGCCTATACCTACATTTGCAATTTTTAACCATTACATAATCTCATGCGAATAGCACATAGCTGGACATCGCTGATTCGAGCTTTTTAACTCTCATCAGCAGCCTTTAGCATATCTAACCAAAAGTATTCCTAACTGGACGAATTTCTCGGTCAAACTGGACAATCCCTAAGGTGTTGCACAGTGGCGGAGGTTTTTTAAAAATAAACAATTTTTCACTTGTGGTACTTTACAAAACAAGTGAAAAATTGCTGGGCTATTGTAGTAAGGAGAGCCATAGGCTGTTCTTACCACTCATGTAAAAAGGTTTTGAGATGAGAATAACTTAGTTCTCATCTGAATGTCAACTTTTTTACATGAGGTTTGGCAATGGTGCTGATGGTAATTTTCAACACCATTTCGCCATAAAATATTGGTTATTGCATTACAAAAGCATGTATTACAAATACGATTCCTTGTAAAAATTTTCAACCCTTTTACATGAGGTTTGCAATAGTGTAGACGAAAATTGTCAATAACATTTCGCCATAAATATTGGCTATTGGATCACAAAAGCCTTTATCACGAATAGTATCACCTAATAAAAGCACTCACAACAACTGTGATATCTTTTATGACAAAATGGTGTTGATTTTTTCATGAACACCATTGCAAAACCTTATGTAAAAATGTTGATTGGTGTAACTAAATACAAATGAATGAATCAGTTACATTTTATTTATTTATTTACCGCTATTAAAAGGCCCAAATGGAGGTGCATTTTCATGCCAAAATCGATCTCCTTTTTTCAAGTCTCTGAACTGGTAGGCAATAATGCAAGCAAATGTTGGCCCCACAGTTCCACCTTTAACAGATCTTTCTGAAACTCCACCAGCATAGAGATCAATGTCCGCAACATCACTGTAAAGGAAAAAGATAAATGTTGTGCGGTTTGCGGGACCTGCTCCTACACAGGAACACAATGAATGAGATTTTCAATTCTCAGTATCATTACGTCTATTCCGCAACCATGGCAAGACTATGTAGAAAGCACTGCTTTAATTCTTATTTGGATGTGCCATTGAATAGCAGTTTTGTGATTAGTTACTCCTTACTACTTCTTTTACGGTAGCCTACAATAATTTATCCGAGAGAAAAAAGCATAAAATAAATTTGTTTTGCTTTTTTATTCCATGCACGCGATGGCTGTTATCTTTTTTTTGCTTGGTTGTTTGTTTTTGTTTGGTTTTGGCAAAGAGTCATTGTAACAAGTCCTAAAAAAAGACTGATGGAAGTTAACTCTCCAAAGCAGTGACGTAAGCAGAATTTTCAAAGAGGGTGAAAACCAAAAAAAAGTCCTCGGCTCATCAACGCTGTCTTTTGAGCCGATTGTACAATGTGGCCAACCAAAAACAACATTGCTTTTTGAAGTGAAATTAGGTGAAAATCATAAAAGGTCTTCAACCTATGACTATCGCATTTCGGGCAGCCTTTTGCAAAAAATTAGACAGATTTTAAGCTTTTTTTGCCAAAATTATAACCAATGGCTGATTTACACTGGCGCTTTAAGCAGAAAATGGGGTTGGGTGATGCAAAAGGGAGTCCATGACACAATGCCCACCAAATACGCCCCCAGTTCATGAAGTGTGACCAGTACGACTACTTAAAACAATCAGCATTTTTTGAGGTGCGAAACTACAAAACAGTACATGGCTAAGTTCAAACGTTAGGAACAGTTTTCGCAACAGTTCAAAAACCAATAACCTCCTGTAATTATCAGAGGTGTAGTCGAGGACATAAGGCTCGAGACCAAGACCAAGGCCAAGGACACAAAAAAAATCCGAGGCCAAGGACCTAGGACACAGCCACAAGTGTTCTCCAAAAAAAAAAGGTCTTCAAAAAAGTTTTTCAGGCAATCTCCAATTCATAGGCGTACTCAGGATTTTTGATTAGGGGAGGCCTAAACCACAAATCACACCTTATGACGTCATCAAAAATTTTCAAAAGAGGAAGTTTTTGTGGGACAAAGATATCGTGGAATGGAAGATCTGAAATCGTTGCCTGTAGACACTTAATCCGGATTTTGCAAAAGGAGAGGGCTTAAACTTATATTTGAAACGTACAAGTATCCAACTTTGGAAACGTGTTGAGAAAGCTAGCGTAACTCAAACGTATCACAGACAAGAGTCTGGGGGCGGGGCTACCAGCTACCGGAGGCTTTGGGGGCAATTTTTGGAGCTGTTGGGCAATTTTTTGTAATTTTGTGGAAAAAAAATCTATTTTAATGCCATTCAATAACAATTCGCAGGTGTTCAGAGCCATTTGAAAGCACTAGATTTTTGACATTATTGAAAGCCAATTGAAAAAATCAAATTGTTTAATCCTCTTTTTACTAGCCAGTTAAGTCCAAAACACGTTTAGCACGTTGCATTTTGGAGTTAAATTGTAATTGTAAGTGATTTGGTCCAGGTAGTGGAAAGTAAGGTGCATTGGCTCTTGCAACATTTTAGCAGTAAATAATAATCCACTCAAAGGTTTTCCTTAGAGATTTTTGTTTTGTCATGAAACTAACCAGTTATTGGGATACATGTTTGGCCAGGAGCTCAGGCCCCCTTAGTTGAAGTTCAATGATTTGTTCAATCAGCATTTTCCATCGCAATTTTTTTAAAGTCTTTTGTGCGTAAAAGCCGGCAAGATAGAAGTGAATTACTGAATTGCTTTCAAAAAATCGTACAATAGATGGTTACGCTTACGCCTACTAACCATGTTATTGCCGAATCGAATTTACATCGCGCTGAGCCCCTGGCACTTGGGAGATTTTTGCAAAATCCTTCTGCCAAAAATAGGCTAAGACCAAAAAAGTAGCGCAATTTGAGCGCGGGGTTCCTAGCTGGTACTGCGTAATAATATGGTAAATCCGACCCTGGTAAATGAATTACGTTCATAAAAAGGCTAAATGTGGGCCCAAGATAGCAACTTTTAGGACAAAAACTCTCCACTTCTTCTGCGTTATAAGTTTCAATTGGAGAGTAAGAATTGAATTGAGGGGGGCCCGTGGTCTTCAATATTGTTGTTAGTTACTGTTGTCAGCGAAAAATGCTAAAAAGAAACTGAAACTGAAGAAACAATAAACTTTTTTATCACATTTTTGTCATTGGTAAAATTTCAATTGGGGGGTGCAGGCCCTCTGGGACTCCCTCCCTTTCCCAACGCCTGTGCTCCACTAAACGAAAACAAAAAAGGTATTCGCTAATTTTCCGCAAGGTTTCTGGCGTTTTCCAACAAAATTTCAACTGTTCAAAAAATAATGATGTCCTCGAGACGAGGACAGGGCAATTTTCGAGGACTTGAGGCCTCGAGGCCAAGGACTTCAAAATGTGTTCTCGAGGACGTCCTTGAGGCTAAGGACGTCCTCGAGGACTCCACTTCTGGTAAGTATCAATGAGAATATAATTTTTCTATTTTAGTGTTTTAACTAACTATAATTGATTACAACAATTGATTCAATCAAATGGCCTATATTGTACTAAATTGTTTTTATGAATAGCTTTTCAACAAATCAAAAAAAAAAAAGACAAAAAAACTGTAGGCTGCAAAAAATTTTGTATGCTTTTGGTTACTTTATAATTTTTCTCATGATTTATTAATCGTTTTGATAGTACTATGTTTTGTTCTTTGCTTCGTTTTATTAACTTTCTTTGAAATATGGAAACAAAATTAAAGCTTTTTGATTCTTTGACGTAAAATACAAATAATGATGAGGTGATTCCTTGTAGCATCTGGCTAGAGATGGTTAATCTTTTTACCTGTAAATTTCTTGTAGCTTCTCAATGCGATCATTATTCATGGTGTCGCTCAAATCTTCAAAGGTGTCTGGAACAGACAATCCACAAAATGATCGATACTCCACATAAGGAGCAAGGCCGTGATCTCTTCCTCTTTGGATATTTCTTGCGAGAAGATCACCACCATATGGGGGAGCTAAAAGTCAAATAGAATGCTAAGTTATGAGCAAAAAAGGTTGATCTGCATCAAGAATGTGCCTGTTTAACTTTATCTACAATTGCACACAACTTCTGGTCAGTCTGTATTGTGAGTGTTGCAGTTCATTTTAGGTTTCTTGAACGCGACAGTATTCAAAGCGACTGCTTAAGTTTAGAGCAGATAAAAATCATAATTTCAAAACTAAGTTTTGTTTGGAAATACAATACAGTGTATTAACATTACCAACCGGTTTTCAAGCCGAGCAAAACCTTATTTTTCTGACATTTTTATAGATAATCTTTTTAAAAAAGGCTAATAAGAACTTAAAACTGAAACGTGAAACAAACTAAAAAATAAACCAGATTAAATCGGATACGTATCAAAATAAGTTTCCAGGAAGGGGTAGGGATGTCAAACTCTTTTGATTCCTCCAAATCTATTGAGCAGCAACAAATAGAGTTGCAACTAATGTGAAGTAAAAACAATAATTTTTTATTATCAAAATCATGAAACGCCTAGCTGATTCAAAATGATGATGTCACTAAACGTCTACTAACATATACCACAAGTTGAATTTAGTCACAAATGCATTAGTTTTGATAAAATACTTTGACAATCATTTTTCTATCTTTCAAGGTTTATTGACTGAAAGTAAAATTGCTTTGCAAAAAAATGTTTTTCATTATAGCGGTAAACAAACAACAAAAAAACGAGAGGCACATTTTACCCAATATGAAGAATGTAAGTGTAAAATAGGAGGAAAAATATCAGATTTTCACAATCATAACTACAGACTTACGAGTTGAGCCAAATTCTACTGCGGTTGAGTCATTGTTTAGTATTATTGGTACTCTAGAACCTTCAAAAGGATGGGCAAAGTCTTTCGCTGAAAAAAAAGTAACTAAATCATGTACAAGGTTACATATATAAGATTTTTTTGCTAGAGTAGTTTGTTTTGTAGCAACGTTTTCTTTTTACGTAAAAAAAAGATGATTACAACGTTGCTGCAAGCATTTTTGCAGAAAAATCTTGATTCGCCAAGCGTGCCTTAATTGTTTCAGAAAAGTACTTAGTTATTTCTTTAATCGCACTTTATACACTTGATGTATAGCTATGAGCTGACAAGCTTATTCTTGATTTATTTATGCAAAATTTTAGTACGTTCAGCATGTCGGCTTAACAGCGTAGCACTTTACCAGCGCAAAAATATTTCTCCCAGAAATTTGGTACGTCCGGTACCATTGTAGTCCCAGTCTACGTTTGACGTGCAATCGTAATCATAAAATCTTTAGTACATTGTGTGTTTATTTGAGCATTTCTACGATGCATTTTTCCGGCCTACACTGGCGTAGAATTGTGAGCTTGCGAGAATGCTGGCATATGCTTAGTTTCATTTGTACAGGAATTTGGCTTGCCCGCGGGCCTGCTAGCTTCCCATTCCAAAAAGCAAATTTATCGTTAAAATAAACAAATGCTACGCCTGTCGCTAAAAATTCAACGCCCTGAGTATAGATAAGCCTCAAAACGGTAGGCTTTTAAGTAAAGTAATACACAAAAAATAAAATCGAATGTAGGCTACGTTTTATGCAGCTTTTGCCGGTTGGTACCCAGATAGCAAGTTCATCTGGCCCAGACCAGGATTTCATCGGGCATGCCATGGCATGCACTGAAACTGCTTGTTCCAGATCTGGCCCAGTTCTTTCCCAGATCTTTCACCACAGACGAATTTTTATCCATTCTTGCCAGATCTGGTCCAGATGTGCTTCATAGTGATTACAAAATTTCAATATTTGCGTTGCTTATGCCAGATCTGACCCAGACCATTTGACACATGCTATGTTTTTTTTTTTTAACACAAATGATTTTGTGAGATGCAACAAGTTTGGTTCATAATTTACAAAATATTTCTTAACTATTATGGTAAAAAGAAGGATAGTTTGTTTGAGTAAGCTTTAGTTAGTATCGTACGCAGGATTTTTGAAAAGGGGGAGCCAGAAAATTTGAGATTAATGAAGACCAGATTGAAAATTTTCCAGCCCAAAACTAAGTCCGTTTTTCTGCCCAAAATTAGGTAAAGACCAAAAAAAAAGGTCTTCACTCAAATTTTGTCCGGTTTTTGGCCAAAAAAAGGTCTTCGCCTACTGTTTCTGGGCTCAAACCTTCTGCCCAAGTAAAAGGGGCGGGGGGAGGGGAACCATGCCACAATTTTGCATACTTTTTTATGCTAATTATACTACCCTGGCGACCCAAAAGGGAGGACCATGGCTCATTGGCCCCCCCCCCTAAAAACGCCTTTGGCTTTGGTATATTGCAAACGGCCAAAAATTGCAGTTTTAAATGAATAATGATGCAAAATGGGAATCATTTATTGGTAGGGGACATGCGCTTTCCAGATGGGAAAGTTTTATTGCAACAACAAAATTTAAACAAAGAAAACGATGAGTGTTCATGTATATTTTAGTTGTCAAACCTGCTGTTATTTAGTCCCTTAATGAATTTTAATAAATTAACAATTACTGAGTACTGAAGCAGAACAACGTCAACTTCTTTGAAAAAAGTCATTGGAACGACCGACGCTCGCGTCGCGTGTTCCTTTGTTTTTACTCGGCCATTTTCTAACTAATGAGTGCGAGATTTCAGACTTTTGCTTATAACTCGAGAACCGTTTGGTCTAACTACATGAAATTTTGACAGCAGTTTGAGATTAATGAGTTTTATGTTTGTACCAAATTTCGAGGCAATCGGTCACGTGACTTCGGGTTTATGACCCGAAAACCGCCCCGAAAGTTTGGCGTAAAAAGCGGTCTAAGTTAAAAACGGCTTAAGTACGGCAAAAAATATTTCTCATGGTTATATGTCTTAAGATATCCTTTCATCCCTACCAACCCACTTTCGGCCGCGATGAGGTTTTTTTCTTATTTTTTTCCTTTTTTTTTCCTTTTTTTTTCCTTTTTTTTCCTTTTTTTTCCTTTTTTTTCCTTTTTTTTTCCTTTTTTTCTTCCTAAATCTTGTACGCTCGAGTTCTCCTAAACCACAAAACATAGAAATCTAATTTTTGTGTGAAGTTGTTGAGGTACATACGCAATTGTGTCTCCTGAAATTTTTTTGGGGCAACTCCCCCGGGAACCCCCCCAAAATGGGGCCCCAAAAAATCAATTTTTTGAACGGCTCAAGCTAGGGTGCCAGTTTTTTTTGATATCAGTAGATATTTGAGAGACAAATATTTTGACATAATTTGGGGGTACCACCCCCCCGGGGACCCCCCCAAATGGACCCCCCCAAAAACAAATTTTTTTAACCATATAACCTAGGGTGCCATTTTTCTTTGATATCAGTAGATATTTAAGAGAGAAATATTTAGACATGATTTGGGGGTACCACCCCCCCGGGAACCCTCCCAAAATGGGGCCCCAAAAAATCAAATTTTTGAACGGCTCAAGCTAGGGTGCCAGTTTTTTTTGATATCAGTAGATATTTGAGAGACAAATATTTTGACATAATTTGGGGGTACCACCCCCCCGGGGACCCCCCCAAATGGACCCCCCCAAAAACAAATTTTTTAACCATTTAACCTAGGATGCCATTTTTCTTTGATATCAGTAGATATTTAAGAGAGAAATATTTTGACATGGTTTGGGGGTACCACCCCCCCGGGAACCTCCCCAAAAAATCAAATTTTTGAACGGCTCAACCTAGGGTGCCAGTTTTTTTTGTTATCAGTAGATATTTGAGAGACAAATATTTTGACATAATTTGGGGGTACCACCCCTTCGGGGACCCCCCCAAATGGCCCCCCCCAAAAATAAATTTTTTAACGATTTAACCTAGGGTGCCATTTTTCTTTGATATCAGTAGATATTTAAGAGACAAATATTTTGACATAATTTGGGGGTACCACCCCCCCGGGGACCCCCATAAATGGATCCCCCCAAAAGCAAGTTTTTTAACCATTTGACCTAGGGTGCCAGTTTTTGTTTGATATCAGTAGATATTTAAGAGAAAAATATTTTGACATGATTTGGGGGTACCACCCCCCCGGGAACCCCCCCAAAATGGGGCCCCAAAAAATCAAATTTTGAATGGCTCAAGCTAGAGTTCTACTTTTTTTGATATCAGTAGATATTTAAGAGACAAATATTTTGACATAGTTTGGGGGTGCCACCCCCCAAATATCAATTTTTTGAATGGCTCAACTTAGAGTGTCAGTGTTTTATGATGTAAGTAGATATTTAACAGACAAATATTTTGACATAGTTTGTGGGTGCCACCCCCCCAGGGACCCCCCAAATAGACCCCCAAAAATCAATTTTTGAACGACTCAAGCTAGGGTGCCAGTGCTTTATGATATCAGGAGATATTTAACTGACAAATATTTTGACTCTACTTTTCTGGAGGTTCCATAATCAGATATTTTTGAATAATTGCTGATTTTACGGTAGACAAAAAGTACTTTTGGGCGTCACAGCATTAGCTTTGCGTCGGTCGTTCACTGGGTTTGCTGGCAAACTCCCATCTAGTTTTAAACGTGTTTCAATGTTTTTTAGGATTAGTGGTTGGTGAGTGTTTTGAAGTTGACTATTTGGCGTTACTTTAAACGTATCGAGTGCATTTCGAAGACTATATCAATAATAGAATGTTAGGCCTATGTGCTGATAATTTGGATCGAAAAGAGTTAAAATTACTGTCCTACACTAATCTATTACGGTACGTTATGGGTGTGGTACCGGTAGCTGTTTAGGTTAGAGTGAGATTGCAATTTAGGTACCTAGCCTAGCCAATGACTTATGGTTTAATGGGTTTTAAAACACAAAGGAAGAGTCTAATTTGCCTCTAGAGGCGAAAATCATTTTCCCTCTTGTAAGGTTAGCATTAAGGTTAGGGTAAGGGTAGCAAGTTACCGTAGGTCTATAGTAGGTTACTGTAAGACTACGGTAGGGTACCGGTAAGGGTTAGCAGGTTAGGGCTACAGTAGGTTACGGTACTGTAAGACTACGGTAGTGACTGGTAGTGCAATATATGTAATAGTCATTTGATCTATTTTGTCTCCAGAGGTAAAATAGCCACTGCTTTTTTTAAATTGACAGGCTGCTGTAACCTATTGTAATGTAAGAATGAAAAAAAATGTTCAAAATTTTTTTCAATCATCATCAAGTTGTACCTGTATAGTACCTTTATGGAATGATCTCCCTCAGAATATAGTTTCTGCTCCAACGTTGCATGTGTTCAAAAATTGTCTCAAACACTTTGATTTATGTACCGGTGGCATTGCAACAATTCTGTAGGGTTACCGGTACCTCGGGTAATTCCAGACAGGAAAAATTCCGGACAGCCTGGGGTAATTTTGGACATGAAACTAAAATTGCAAGTATTATGTTTTTGTATTACCTACCGGTATGTCATTGTAGATTATAATTTTAAGAATCAAATAAATGTCTGGTCATTTTAGGAGCGACAAAACGATTCTGCGTACCGGTAGTTGCTTTCTACTTTTGCTTGGGCCTATAGATAAGGTTAGATATTAATTTGTACTATGTTGTAACCGAACACGCTCTCAAAACCTATAGGCTATTTTTAGCAAACCAGATTCTGATCAAGGTTATTTTTTCATAATTCCAATTTTTTTCGAAAAAAAGTTAAATCTATTCCTACTCTGTGTCCGAATCTCACTTCAAAAAATTTGTAAAACAGAATGAGTTTAGGAAGAAAAAATGATTGTTAAAGAAAAACAACTGTAGAGGATAACTTGGGGGTTAATAATGAAAAACTTACATAGTTTCATTTACTTTAAGCCTATGCATTAAAAAGTTACAAGTTGCACTCGATAAATCTGGGATCCGCGGCAGAAAATCACAGATAAAATTATAAATCTGGCTACAGCGTCGTGCAAAACTAACCACATTCACAACCCAGGCTCTACGGTAATTTCAGAGTGGTTGTTAATTTAAGACGGCTGCCAATTCAAGCACAATTGCGAGTAGCCTAATGATCTTTATTGGTAATTTAACCATAGGAAAGGCGTTAAAATAAAAGTTTTAATCAACATGGCTTAGGTTTTTCAATTTTAATTGATGTGGCGCAGTGACTAAATTGGTGCTAGGGTGGCGTAAATATCCGGCGGAGTGTTTTAAAATTTCCAAAAAAGTAGCCATTTGATGCTTAGCATATTAGTCTAGTTTAAAATATTTATAAATCTGTTATCAAAAAGTATCAATTTTGCACTTTTGTTTTAAATACGTATATGTCCGCTTTGTCCGAAATTACCCTATCAAAGGTAATTCCAGACATGTCCGTTCAAACCGATTTTTGTATCTATTCATTAAATATTTTTTTGAACCAGTGTGAAAATACTAAAGTCCAATGAATATTGATATGCACAATTGAAAGCAACAGTTTTGGAAATGATTGTAGTAGAGAGCAGACAGAGCAAAAATAGCAGAATTTTGTCTGGAATTATGCGAGGTAACCCTATTAGGTCTGTTAGGTGATGTGACTGTGTGACAACGTGTTTTTTGTATGTGCTCGACACTATTTCACCTCTGTTTCTTTTTGTGTGCTGTACATTCAGACATTCAGTTATTGCTTTTTTCGCTCATTTAAGTGTGTCTAGGTGTTAACCTAACACCATTGTATCCTTGCCAAAAACTTAATCCAAACTCAAAAGTCTCATCAGACATTCTTGTCTACAGTACCAGAGTACAGGCTACCGGTAGTTCTGAGTTGATGGCCTTGGCTCTACCGTCTGACTAATCCTAACCAAACTCTAAAAATAATTCTGAAATCTAACCCTGAACCTATATCGATAATGATTAAAAAAATAAAAAATAGTACATTTAATGAGCAAATAAATATCCTAACCACTCACTCTTTGCTCTCTTATTCTCTTTATGAGTGTTATTGTTAATGTTTTCAAAAACTGCTCTATTTTCAGAGATTACTGTTAAGGGTTAGAGCTATGTCTAGAGTATGGGGTTAGCAGGGTTCTAAATTAACGCTTGGCCCAAGCAAGCTGAAATTACCTTGGGCAACTTTTTTTTGGTCTAACTTTTCCTACGGGCTAGCTAACAAAATAGCCTACAGGTAAAACATTAAACAAGATTAAAAAAACGCAATTTATGTCTGCTCTTGTAATAATAGAATAAAATATGTTGGCAGAGAAAGCTGTTGCTAGCTTTATTTTAGTTTAGTTACCTGTAAGTAGGCCTACTTTGCAATCATCACAATTAGCACTTTGCTTAATTGTCTGCATAGTATTAATTGCAATTAACGCATTATTCGCACACAGATATTATTAAACTCATTTACCAAAATGCTGTTTTGTTTTTTTTTAATTTTCCCATGCTTGTTGCAATAATTAACTACTGTTTCAGATGTCATAAGTACTTCTCTAAGCTGCATGAGGAAAACATTAAGAATTTTGCTATTTTTTTGTTATGATTATTTTTAAGATCTTGACCAAAATGCTGCTTTTAAAAAAAATTTTTTTCCCATGCTTGTTGCGATAATTGACCGCTGTTTCAGATATTACAAGTACTTCTCTAAGCTGCATGAGGAAAACATCAAGAATTTTGCAATTTTTTGTAATGATTATTATTAAGATTTTAACCAAAATGCTGCTTTTTTAATTTTCCCACGCTTGCGATAATTAATCCCTGTTTCAGATATCACGAGTACTTTTCTAAGGTGCATGAGGAAAACATCAAGAATTTTTCAATTTTTTTGAAATGATTATTTTTAAGATCTTGACCAAAATGCTGCTTTTTTTTAAATTTTTTCACGCTTGTTGCAATAATTAACCCCTGTTTCAGATATCACAAGTATTTCTCTAAGCTGCATAAGGAAAACATCAAGAATTCTGTAATTTTTTTGTAATGATTATTTTTAAGATCTTCAGCTTTTTGCAAAAAATTTCAGCTCTTTAAGTGGTGTGCCATAGTTCCCAAATTATTTGCGATTAAAATGTGCTTGTAGCAAAGTTACAAACCACAACATTTTGTTGCAACAAACCGTAAAGTAATAATTAAAATAATTACGGTTAAAAAATCATTCTTGCATATTGCATGATTGAAAAAAATTCTCCTGCGTCACATTAACATCTGGCATAACGCGCCCAAAAATTTGATTTGTTAAATTCGATATGCGCTTCACTTATTTCTAATTTTGCAAACTCAGTGTTTTTTGCTAAGAAGTACATGTTACAAATTTTTTTCTGAAGTTAGCCTTAAATCGTACTGTACCTATATGTTTGGAGGCAAGAAGACATTTAATGTTATTTGCCAAAAAGCAAGTTGTTAAAATAGTTAATTTTGACTGCTGGTTAGGTTTTTAAAGGGTAATTCCATGCCAAATGAGTAACTGGGTTAGACCATATGTTTTGTATTTTAATAAAATTTAGCACAGTTGTAGACCTTAATAATAAAACATAAATGGAAAAATTTTTTCGAAGAACTCCAATTATTTACAAAGTTATGATCAATTGAAAAAATGTTATTTTTGCTTGTTCTGCTTCATTGCAGATGCTTAAAACTGTCTTAAATCTTTAATTTTTTTACTGTGGTCATAGGAGACTGCTGAAAATTGCTAGACAGGGGTTTTGAGACCCAAGAAATCCAAAAATCTAGCTTAAAAAATAATAAAAGAACGATTTCATGGAGTAACTAAGCTTTCAATTTATTTATTGCGTTTTTTGGATGCCCAACTTCAAGAACCTGTTAAAAAAATGGGTATAAAATTTAAAAGCTAAAATTTACAAATTTATTTCTACTACCCTGCTCTTTTATTTCATTTAACAAAATTGAATTAATTTTGATGCCTACCATAAAAAATTTTGCTTTTAGGTGACATGCGTTTTTTCAATAAAAATAGCATTGAATCAGTTTAAGATAAAAAGCAAAACAGCTCAAAATCAATGGAAAACAGTAGAGAGAAAAGAAGTGGTCAATAACTGGCCCAAACGTGCTAAACAGAGGTTTTATCCAAGGGAAAATCTGCAACACTGATTACTGAGCATGAACCTTAAAGTATGATGATAACTAGCACATGTTCTGGCTTTTTGGACCACGTGGGCTCTTTTATGCACATTGTGTTGTGTGACAGGAATGATGAAAAGTATATGATTGCAAAAGTTTGATGGATTTGATTTGTGTTCATTCGATCATATTTCATTATAAAATTTTTGATACTATCAACTCGAATAGTTGGAAATGTACGGTAAAACATTGGTGATTTCAATATCAAATACCAGAAATTTTTCAGGAAAATTTCATTTCCTAGCTTTGCAAACGTTAGTATTATTGTGATTATATCTGCTTAATGTAGTACAGTTTCAATAGGCAATGGCCAACTGCTTTTTAACTGCGATATTCATTTTCAATTGTTTTATGTTGTATCAGTAGCTCTGCAGTGTTTCCCAATAACATCAGAGCAAGGAGTTTACGACAAAAATGTGGCTTTGGAACAAAATTGAATGAGATACTTGTGCCAAAATTATGAATTGTCAACAAGATCCTCTTTGCTTAAAGCATGTTGAATTAATCTGTCGTAGTACCTCAGTGCTGAGAGATGAAATTCAAACCATAAAACCAGTCAAGACTAGTTTGGAAGCATTTCTCTGCTTTAAGCTAACAAATGGTGCATGTTACAAGTCTCAAGTGCTGATGACACTACCATTACCAGCACATCATCATCCACAGAGAGTAAGGTAGAAACTCCCATCTATTCAACTATGGATGCTGAAGTTATGAATACATCATTTGAATTGTGCTCTATATGTGATATCACGGCCCTTATAGCTACATGGTAGAAATTTTAAGCTTGTTGCAAAATTCTGAAAACTGCTATTTATACTTTTGAGCAAAGCGACCAGGAAAAATATGTGACAAATAATACAATCCTGTTACAAAAAAAGTTAAGAAAAAGATTGAACTTTCAGACCATTTTGCCAAGCCTTTAAGTGAGAAGGTATAATCAGCTAGCCAAAGCATCCTAATCAATTGAACTTTCAGACCATTTTGCCATGCCTTTAAGTGAGAAGGTATAATCAGCTAGCCAAAGCATCCTAATCAAATCTATCACTTTAATCTCTGGTACCTGGACAATGAACAAACACTGCACAATATACCTTTCTTCTTCTTCATTTTTTGTTCCTTCTTCACTTGATCACCCCAAAATGTTGTGCTTCCTTTTTTCTGACAAAGTATCAGAGATTAAAGTGAGAGGTTTGATTTTGGTACTTTGGTTAGCTAATTGTAGCTTCTCACTAAAGGCTTGGCAAAGTCTGTCTGAATGTTCAATCTTTTCCCTTTTTTTGTGATACTATTGTCTTGTTTGTCACAAATCTTTCTTCATGTGCTTTCCTGGTTTGTTTTACTCAGGAGTATATGAGCAGTTTTCAGAATTTTGCTGCAAGCTTCAACCGCCTGTGTTAGCTTGCTTTTACTTCGCCCCTTTAAAGATCGTGATATGGACCAAAATTCAAATAATGTGTTCATAACTTCAGAATCCATAGTTGAATAGGTGGGAGCTTCCATCTCACTTTCTTTGTGTGATGATGTGCTGGTGATGGTAGCGTCATCAGCACTAACAACTTGGTAACATGCGCCAACATGCTCATCAGATCTTCTGACCTAGTACAGTATAACAATTTTTTCACTGCGCAAATGCACATTTGTTACCTTGAAGCAGAAAAATGCGTCCAGACCTGCCTTAATTGGTTTTTAAGATTTGCATATGATTCACAGCTTTTTTTCACTGCAAATGATATTTTGAGAGGTATGCTACACAATAAGGTGATGCTTGCAGATACTTGTAATCTTATCTCGCGGCACTGAAGTTCTGCAATAGATTAGTTCAACATGCTCAGTGGATTTTGCAAAGTGGATTTTGTGGGCAGTTGTGGCACATCTCATTCAATTTTCTTCCAATGCCACAATTTTGTAGCAAACTCATTATATTTAATCATATTTTGAAACTCGACAGAACTACTGAGATAACATACAGCAATCTGAAATGAAAATCACAGTTAAAAAGCAGTTGGCCATTACCTATTGAAACTGTGCTATATTTAAGCAGATATGACTACAACAATATTAGCTTGCAAAGCTTGGAAATGGTATTTTCTTGAAAGATTTCTGGTTTTTAATATTGGAATCAGCAATTTTTCCACCTACATTTCCAACCATTCGAGTCGATGTCATCAAAAATTTAATGAAATATGCATTGATTGAACACGAATCAATTCCATTTCAAACTTTTGCAATCTTGTGCTTTTCTTCATTTTTGTCACGCAACACAATGTGAATAAAAGAGCCTATGTAGTCCAAAAAAGCAGACTGTTAAGCCAAAGCATCCACTAGATATCATGGTACTTGAGTGTTCATTCTTTGCCTTTAAAACAGCTGCTCAGTAATCGGTGTTGTAGATTTTCTAGGAGCTAAAAGATCTTCAAAATAATAATAACAAACAAATTGCAAAATTCTGAACGTTGGTTTTATGCAGCACAGGAATAGTTGTACTTGTGATATTTGAAACAGCGATTAACGCAGCAAGCATGGAAAATTTTTTCTTAAAAAAAAGCCAAAAAGTTGCAAAGCGCGTCTGAGTATCGAAAAGTTTGTATACAATGAAGAAGTGTTAATTGTAATAGTTGCAAAGTGCTAAAATGAATTGTAATGGTTGCAAAGTGCTAAAATGAACCAAGTAACATCTTTCCCTACTTGCATTGTATTTTATTCCAACAAAAAGCGGACCTAAATTGCATTTCTAGATAATCTTGTTTGATGTTGTGTAACATGCTGTATTTTGTTAGCTTGCCCGTCGGGCAAGTTAAGCCGAAAAATAACTTGCTTGAGGCGATTTTTGCTTGCCTCGGGCAAATGTTAATTTTGAACCCTGCTCGAGCAAGTAAACATTTGATATCACTTGCATGATGGGCAAGTTGATGAAAAAAGTAATTTTGACCCCTGCTCTGTTGTAATGACTTTGTAACATCACTGGCAACTAAGCTAAAGGAGTTAAGTAATTAAAATCCGTTAAAGGTTTAGTGGTCAGATGGTCCAATCTGAGCATTTAGCAATAAAAAGATAACAAATTTTTAACATACCGGTAGTTTATAACTTTAATTAAATAAAACATCTATATCAATACTATAGACCAGGGGTGTGCAAGCTTTTTCAATAGCGAGCCAAATAGCAATAAGAACAATATACTTCGGGGCCGCACCTTTAAATTGGATATTTTACCAACTATTAATATTGCCATCGTTAAAGATAAAACTGCAATAATATCGAAAACAGTAATACCAGTATTTTTCGAAAAAAATTGTTTAGTTAAAAAGCAAAAACATAAGCAGTATGATTTAATCTTCCTAGAAACAATTCAGTGAGAAACATGCAGCTGGCTTTTTTGCTGAACCACTCTATTCCAATTTACTTTAATTGAGGTGCTGGCAACCCTAAGCCCATTTTTCAAGTGTTTGTCTGTCATTACTGATTGATAAGGAGATTTCATGAAACCCATTTCAGAAAAAAATTGTTCACACAAGTACGTTGAGCCCAAAAGTGCAATTTTAGAAGCCATAAACTTTCTTAAACTTGGGAACTTCTCTTGGTCAAGATATTTCCGATAAAAATCGTCGTGATCCATTTCCACATACTTAACCTTCAGGTCAGTTCTCTCCTGAAGATCAATCAGTTCCGTTTGGATATCCATGGGGGCTTTTTCAATGTCAGTGTGAAATGGTGAAGAAAATATTTCAAATAAATGTTTATGGGATTTGAAGTCTTTAAAGCAAGCCAAAAATTCATTAAGCAATTGTTGAAGTTGATCTGCAAATTCGTTCTTCTTTTCTGGAAGCATTCCCATTTCTTTTAAAGTTGGAAAGTGAGCGAGATTTGCATTCTGTATGTGTGCGTGCCAAAGTCTCAACTTGTTTATAAAACCTTTTATGTGACCGTACATTTCACTCACATACTGGGCTTTTTGTTGCAGCTTAGTATTGAGTTCATTCATGCGAGTAGTAGTATCGATCAAGAAAGCTAGATCACACACCCAACTTTTGTCTTTCATTTGAGCCATTGGTCGTCCTTTACTTTTTAAAAATAGTACGACTTCTTTTCGCAGTTCGTAAAATCGTTGCAACATGCTATCCTTGCTTAACCAACGCACCTTGGAAAAGTAAGCTAGATCTTGATGTTTGGTGTCGAGATCCTCCAGAAACTTTTGCAACTGCCAGTGGTTAAGTCCTCGAGCTCGAATAAAATTTACAGCCTTAATGACTGGGCCCATGACATGTTTGGACTTCAAGGATTTTGCTCATAGATTTTTTTGATGAATGATGCAGTGGAAAATTGTTATATCAATTTTCTCTTTCAAAGCAGATTTCAAGAGACCTACAAATCCTATGCCAGTTCCGGACATGGCTTGAGCACCATCAGTTGCGATTCCGCATAAAGTGGATAGGTCCAAACCAAACTCGTCAAAAGCATTGAAAACTTCAGAAAAGATTTTAGCACTAGTTGTGGTATCCTTCATGCACTGCAGTGACAGAAGTTCTTCGGTTTCCTTCAACTCCTTGTCCATTCCTTTTATAAATATAGCCAACTGTGCTGCGTTCTTCACATCGGTACTTTCATCGATTGCAAAGCTCCATGATACAAAGTTTTTCACTTTGTCTTTAGGAGTGTCACAAACATCACCAGCAAGTTCATCGATGCGACTTGCTATCGTCCAACGCGATAATCTTATTTTCTCAAACTCCTGTACCATTTTAGGACACAATTCTTCTGCAACTTCAGTGAAGCACTTTTTCACAAAATCACCTTCAGAATACGGCTTCATAGTTTGAGGTACTCTCTGCGCAATTAAGAAACTGCATCAAACTGTTTTTTCATTATCAGTATGCATTTTTTGAAACATCAAACGCTGGCTCTTCAACTGTTCCTTCAATTGCTCAACTTTCAGCTCTATGTTTCATCCTTTTAGCTTTCCGTAAACACCGTTAGCATGTTTTGAGTCATAATGTTTAATGTTGTACTCTTTATTAACACTTACAGTTTGCTCGCAAATCAAACACAAGGGTCTACTGTCTGCATTTTCGATAAAAAAATATTCAGAAGTCCATTTTTCATTAAAATTTTGCATCTCTTCCTCTATTTTTCTCTTTCGTGTCTCTTTTGAATTTGCCATTGCAAAGAGATGAATTTGAAACCAAGGTTCAAATTTGCTAAACTCTTGTACATGTTGATTAGAAGTAGACAAAATCGACAGATATGCTAAAACCAAAATTCACAAAGTGAAGAAATGTGCTGGCAGAAATGGATGAAGAATGAATGAAGTACATCTTTGCTAAACTAGGCTTTAGCCATGTATATTGTAGTTATAATTAGGTGGAGTACAAATGAAGTACATCTTCGCTAAACTAGGCTGTAGCAAAGCACACAATAGCTGGTTTGCAGTACAAATCGCTCGTGCCAGCATGTAAAACACTTTCTGGAAAGATTGTTACATAGCAAACTGTTTTGAACAGAACTAATCAAATCAAACCATATATCGTGGTGGTTACATAGCACTGTAATCTTGGTGATTACATAACACTGTAATTATACGATAATTAATCCCGGGATCGGGATTGACAAAGATAGGTTGAAAGCCCGTCATTCTGGGATTTGCCGGGTTTCCAAACGCTAATACCTACACTGTATGCGTACCAGTAGGCAACCACATCCGGCTGTCGAGTACTTTTGCTAACTGCCATGTGCTTAACTACAAATTTGAGTAAAAAATAACCTAACTGCTTACCAATAGACTTAGCTTTTTCGTTTTTTGCACTTAATCATAAAATGACAATAACCACCATACAATGACAATAACCACGTGTTACTAACTTTCTTTACCTATGAAAACTCCAAAACCTAGCTCTATGCAGTATCGGTACCTTTTTGCCTTTTCCTCGATCGTTTGTTAGTTTTTGTGCTGCTGCTTTGTGCTTTGGCGGTCGTGGAATAAAAATACAAACTACACTAAACTAAACTAAATTTCTTTGATTCAAATGCTGAATGACTCAACTTGCGTTTTTAACATCTACTAGCTTGGTTTCTTGAAACAAACTTCATCAAGAACGTCATGTACTTTTCCCACACAAAAATTCTTGCATTTTGAGCATAAGCAAATTACGCATGTTTGAAACTTAATAATTTTATCAATCCGAGATGAAAATTGGAAAAAACTCACAAAACTTTTAGTTGGCCAATGCACTATCCAAAATAGGGTAGCAAGTTAATATTACTTGTTTCTTGGCACTTGATTTTTTAGCTATTCTCTTTCCACATTCTTTGTGTCAAAACGCTTTATTTATTCTTCCATATTTTATCAAGCACCTCAAAAAGCACGTGAAATGTTCGAGGGCCGCAATCTATTCAAAAACCACAACCCTTTGTGGGCCGCACAATTTCTGGAAGCCGGCCGCAGTTTGCACACCTCTGAGTTACAGTGAAGATACCATTTAAGTGAAATACGAGTATATTTGCTATGCTTTTAGATCTAGTGTGCCAGGTTGATATGGTTTTTAAACTTGCATTTTAATATTTTTATTACTATCTGATTTCATAAAAGTTTTCAGATCTGATTTGCTTTTACTTGCAAAATTTTTAATACCTATTAAATATCAATTTTGCATTTGTGAAATACATAATGTTGTGACACAGGCTCTACTGGACATGCAAATGCTTATCTTCATTTTTACATTGATTTTTACAATACGTTGTATTGATTGCTATTTTAAAGTAGTTGAGCAAATTATGGTGATGCGGTATTAGATTTATTACTTTTAAAAAGTTAACTGCCGGTAAAATCACAAGGGGACGTAGTGGTATTGTCGACAGGGGTTACTTTGGAATCCATGGGTAACTTTGGACAGTTTTCATATTTAGTTGTTTTGATGTAAATTTTTTTTTCCAGCTGAAGATTCTTCAGCTTTTCATTATGAATATGTAGTTGAAGTATATATGCTGTGATGTGTATATACTACAGCATCACTTGTCATCACCTCAGGCTAATTTGACATCATTACTTAAAACAAAACAAAAAATGTGCAATTTCGTAGCGCACAAAATTTTGATGCTGGTGCATGTATAAAAGTACATCCAGATATGAAGGTACATACAGTGTAAGCACTGAAGCTTGTTTTATCTGTATGTCTAAACTTAACATCGAGTCTTGACAAGAAGTAGGAAATAATGTCACTTTTTACTTTTTGATGATAATTGCATATTTGATGGGGTTACTTTGGACAATTTAGCTAACATTGGGCATTCCCATTATTAAGAGTTTTGGATTACATGTTACTTACATGTGTGGTAGAAATTATACAAAACACACTTAATGTAAACATGTAACTTTATTGTAGGTACAGAAGCCATTATAATGGCTTAAGAAGGGTCAAGAAACGGCAGTGGCTATTTTACCTCTAGAGGCAAAATAGCCACATGCCATTTTGGCGCTGGAGGAAAAGTAGCCCAATTGCAATTTTGCCTCCAGTGCCAAAATAGCCAAACCCTAACCCTTAACCCTAACAGAGGCAAAGTAGCCACTTCTTAGAGATTGGTATATTGTGAAGTGACAAACTCTACATTAGACATTGAGACAAGTTATGAGCAGTTGGTGAAAACATTTGAAAATTGAAAGTTGTTTTGTTACGCTATTTTGTTCTAGTTTTCAAACACTTTCACTTGACTCTTGTGCGTTATTGTGCATGTGGATGTATAAACTAGCATAGCCTATCATTTCAGAAGCCAATTCAAAAAATCAACTTCTTTGGAGACTTTTTTAAAACTTTTGTTTACCACATAAATTGATAATGCCCAAAACCAATGCCTTTGATTTTGTTGCAAAAAGCTTTATCTTTTTGTATATTACTGATGGTTCATAACATTCTGAATTTGAAAGTCAAATGCTTTACGGTAATTTACCTTTGCTAATGCTTAAACCAAAGTGCTTTACAATAATTTACCTTTGATAGGTGAAATCTAACAAGCACGGAAAGCACATGTCAAAATCTCAAAAAATCAATAGGACAATTTAAGCATCGGAAACTTTTAATCAGGTTATCCAAACGTCTGAATTTTCACAGTCATGACAGAAGCATAAATACTGAGAAACAAACAAACAATGTGTTTTTTATGTGTACTGAAAAACATAGAAAGCACAAATTAGCTGATCTCAATTACTTGTACTAAATGTGGCATTTTGATCAGTGATAAGTTATGTTTCCAGGGTGTTATTGCTTACTTTTAACAATAAAACTGCCATGCGTTGAATTTCTTTAGCTTTTTTTTGAATACTTGTTGTCCAATGTTGTTCCTCTAACAGGGTAATTTCAAACAATTTAGCACATAAGCTAGGAATAGTATTTATTTTTGAAACTATCCAAACTGGCCTCATGCACGAGGCAACTTTGGACGCTGACAAACTTTTAAAAAATTCTGATTTAGTAGCAAGTGATTTGGAAACACTATGGTGAATGTATACCCGAGTTCACTGGTGACACTTTGTGACAAAAAAATATAATTATGTAGTTGGCGGTATTGAATGATTACAAAAACAATCTCAAAATTGTTGAAAATAACCCCTGTCGACGGTACCTAATGTCAGAGCAATCATATTAGATTAGATTGTGGTGAACTCCATCCTTCATGATTAAACTGTTTCAGTGGTAGTTTAGTTCAAATACAATGTAGGACCTCCTGAATTTAAGTTTATTGGCAACTCAGAAATTAGTAACATTGGTGATGCCATCCCAGTTCTATCTCAAGCCAGCGTTGCAATTAGATTATGGTACAGCATTGACTTTGTTGCTATGCGTTAATCGGTTTGATCTCTTCAGTGAACAATATATCATCATTATTACAGATGTTATAAATGTTAAGGTTGTCAATAACAATTATAATGAGGAGACTCCTTTGTTGTGTTTAAAGCAGTGTTTCCACTAACATTTTTGCTAAAATGTGGGTACCTAATTTTCTTTAAATAGTCGTGCCCAAAGCTTTGAGAATATGTTTATGAGCCCTAATTTTTGTCTCGATTCCAATTTAATATTAAAGTAGGTACAGTCAACTTCTGTGTTCCCTCTAACTTTAAGGCTAGTCGGCGAGTGCCCAAATTATCTTAAAGCAATTGTGCCCAAAGCTCTAAAAAGACATTTATGGACCAAAATTTTGTGTCAATCCAGTTTTAAAAGTATAGCAAATGGCATATTTCCATAAATTTGTAGAATTTTCTAAAGCTTTGTTTACCATATTGCCAAAAAATATTTACCCTTGCTCCAACAAATCGCCGATTCGCTGAAAAACATCGGCTTAGTGGGAACACTGGTCAACTTCCATTAATTGACCACGATTTTTTGCAGTAATTCCATTCCTTGACAATATGTGTCTATGAAAGAGAGTCGACTGTATATCAAAGTCATATTTGTACAAATTTGTCGACTTTTTTAAAGCTATGTTTATCATATTGTTAAAAATTAAGGGATCATGTCTTTTCGGCGCCACCTATTTTGTTGCCAGACGTTTTCTACACAGATCGTTTCGGCTCCAATTTGGTGCTATTTGACAGTTCACTTATTTAGGGTTAGGGCTTTGGGTTAGGGTTAGTAAAAAGCACCAATTATTGGCACCAAAAAGGTACGTGCCGAAATGGTTGCGCCGAAAAGTCGTGTACCCAAAATTAATTGCCCTTGATCCAAGAAATCTCTGATTTTTTGACAAATATTGAATTAGTTGGAAGAAGACAAATTTTGTTTACTGTCGCTCAGTAACAATACCTGCCAGTCAAAGATTGCTTAGAATTGAGACAAGGAAACTTTAAAAGCACCTTTTGGTCATCAAACTGGTTTTAAAGTGCAAAATCTCTGAAATGGCTTGGTCAAGAAGGTTGGAGTTAACGCCAATCTAATCAATTGATATCTGCATTGGTTAGGCCTGCAGTTTTCATAAACTGCGATTATTTGTGTTTTGTTGCATATTTATCTTATTGCAACCAAGCAACAATGGCACTTACCCTTTAGAAAAATTTGCTTAGAAGTTGACCAATTCTGATTTGCTTTGGCTTTTCTTGTAAATTTGCTGCTTGTTTTAAAGCTACTTAGCAGAAATAATTGTGCTTTATCCAAGGATGCAACAACGCGACTTGTGTGCATGTCAGTGTTCCTTTTAACATTCTGTTTAATCAGCAAGTGCTTAAATTTTCTCAAAACAATTTATTGCTGATCAGTGATCAAGTGGATTGAGCGTCTGCTACTGAAGTGGTAGACTCCGGTTCAATTCCCAATCGGGTCAAACCAAAGACTATATAAAGTGGTTGGTATTCACAGCTTCCCTGCTTGACGTTCAGCAATCAAAGGGACAGTGTGAAGCCTCCGACGTGTGTGGTTGACAAGTGAGCAGGTGGCAGCTTGTCTCGAAGATCGAAAGGTTCATTCGCTGTCTCCTGGCCAAGGCAACTTAGTGAATGAAACGTAATTACAATTACAGTAGGCCTACCCGAAACTGAAAATATGTTTATGTGCCTTAAATTTTGCACTAATTCAGTATTAAAGTATTCTAAAAGTCATTTTTCAAAAAATTTGTCTGCTTTTCCAAATTTAAGCTGATTGTATCATTACCAAAAATTGGCTTGCTGGGGATGCTGGTGTAGGTTGAGCCTTGATTAAGCAATTAGAACCATTGTAAAAAGGATGCTTTTACCCTCTTAGTCTTGGCCATGCTGCCAACCAATAGGTAATATCTTACCCAGCACTTCAGCAGCCTGATACACATACCAAATACCGATAATGCAATCACACCTTTTTGTTGGATTTTGAGTTGGTGAATTAAAATGCTTTAGTTAAATAATGTAAAAACAAGTTTTTTACATTATTTCTTTTAAGCACGGAAGGGCTTATTTGATTAAATAGTTTAAGTGGTGCTGCTTACCAAAATAAAACTTTATTTTTTCACAGCACACATGAATCATTTGTAATCATTTTTTACACATGGATTAACAAGGCCTTACCAAGTTTTGGGAATGTGTCAATTTTGTATTTAAAGGCGGTGAATCATCCAGCCAATTCCGGTGGTTTACAATAGCTGAAATTGAACTATAATTTTTGATATTTTTTGTTTTAATTTTGGGGCTGCGGTTGCAAAAATATTCAGCAAATACAAAAAGATGTCCCCCGAAAAAAAGTATTTGGAAACTCTGAGTTTTGTTCTTCCCGCCAAAACCACAGTTCTCTAAACTATTAGGCCTACTGTAATCTTATTAAACTATTAGGCCTAACTATCTCTAAACTATTAGGCCTAATAGGTTAGAGATAATTAGACCTAAACTATTTAGAAATAAACTATCTCTAAACTATTAGGCATACCACAGTTCTCTAAACCATTAGGCCTACTGTGGTTTTAGCGCGAAGAACAAAACTCAGAGTTTCCAAATACTTTTTTGCGGGGGACATCTTTTTGTATTTGTTGAATATCTTTGCAACCGCAGTCCCAAAATTAAAACAAAAAATATCAAAAATTATAGTTCAATTTTAGCTATTGTAAACCACCGGAATTGGCTGGATGATTCACCGCCTTTAAGTGAATGTATGCTTTGGCATCTGACAAAGTTGATTGATTTATTTATTTCGGCGTCAAATATTACAAAACTGATTAAAACGAAATAAAATAAAATGCGACGTCGCAGCGTCTATGAGAAGCCCAAAGACGACTTTTAATCGGTAGTTCACAGTGGAACTACCGATTCAGAGACTCTGCATGAAAAGGAAAACCAACAAAAAAACAAAACAATAAACAAACTAAAAGGATAAAGATGTGAGATCCCGAGAGTGCTTGAGAAAATAATGCTATTATAAAAATGATGGAATTTAATAATTATTTAAAATATATTGTTTCATTTTTTTTCTAAATTGAGTTAAATTTTTTGATCGTTTAATTTCATTGGGTATTTCATTCCATAGTTTGATGCCGACTAATTTAATTGACTGCTTGCATTTGCTTTTTTTAAATAGAGGAAAGTGCAGATTGTTTGATTGCCTTGTTTGTCGAGAATAAACTTCAGAGTTGCGCTGAAAAAAAAATGTTAAAACAATCAGGTAACAAACGGAATAGTGGAAATTTAGTGTTGCTGTTAAAGGTTATTTACATACTTAAAAGTTATTTACATACTTACCAATTAACAAGTGTCAATATCTAATGCTTAGCTAAATGTGTGTTATTAGTACAGGTCATTTTTTACAACTGGTGCTTCATTGTAAATTGCATCTTTCAACTATATGAGTGGATACAAAATTTGAAAATTGTCATTTTAAAATTTCTCATTATATAATGTTGGGACATTTCCTTTTCGCTGTAATATCGGTAGTGATTTGACTTGATCACCATTACTTTTGCTAGGGTGAACCACTAGTCAGACATTCTGAGTGTCAATTATAACCTATAGGTTGTTTTTTTCTGTCAAATATTCAGATTTGTAAATAAATTCATAAAGCACTGCTTAGTTTGTTCAATTATCTGGCTTTTTTTGTTTTATGCCTCAGCTCTTTTTAAATTGAAAATTAAATCACATTTCCTCGAAATAACAGGGAAAAAAAGCGTACCAGGTTAAGTTGATTTAATATTGATTCTTTTTAGCAATCATTAAACGTATAGTGTTTTAAATTCCTAAGATGGAGCAAGAATTTGATTTGGGGTATGTTGTGGTGGAATTCATCAAAGGTAAATCTTTGGCAGTTATTCCAAAAACTTGGTTGCAAGAAAATTATGCTGCGTTTCCTCCATATACGAACGCATGAAAGGTGAAAAGTGCCGCTAAAAGTGGAGAGATTCCAACCAAAAATTGTAAAATATTCCAAGTCAAAGAGTGGTTTCGATCAGGTATGTAGGTTTGGTCTTATTCAACGACTGTGGCTTAATGGTACCGAGTTTAAGTAAAAGGGCTGCAAATTTTTTTGATTTGTAAACAAAATACTGGAGCTTAAGTCCTAGGTCTTTTAAAAGTTTTTTTTTTTTCTTGTTTTAAACAGCAAATGAGCACTAAAATTTATTGCAATAATAATTTTATTAAAGATACTACCAAATAGTAAATATGTAAGATATTGTTGCTTTATGTAGAATTTGTAGATGTGGTGTAAAGTCTGATTTAAAGTATATTGAAAATTTTTAATCTTTAAATTAAAGTCTTAACTTCATGCAGATAATTGGAACAAAGCCCAAGAAAAGACTGATCGTTTGGAAAATCTCTCCAATCTGGAATTAACCGATGATGGAAATTTGGCAAAGTCGAAATTGTAAGATTTAATTTACTTAAGTATTCTGCAATTGTCATTACCAACATTTAGATTATGACTCCTTTAACAATTTCACGGTTTTACATGTTTTGATTTTGAACTAAAAGTTGTATTGTTGATTGCTTTGCATTGACATAACATTCGAATCAAGATTATAGATTAGCAGATTGTACAGCGGCATAAAGTTACAGGTTTTCAACATTGTTTATGTAAATGGTTCTCAATATCTAAATTTGCTTAAAACAATCCTGTTGAAAAATTGCTTTATGTAAAATAAAAATGTAATTTGTTATGCTAGGAACATTTTTAAAACGATTTTATTGTTTTGAGAAATAGTTCTGATTTTTTAGACTGTCGTAAACTTTCTCAATAGCATAAAAACTTACTTTACCTCTAGGACAGTTTACTCATATAGTACATTGTCTCTGCCCCATCAAATGCCTCAAACTAGTCCCAGATTTTTTTTCGGAGTAAAAGACGCACCTGAGTTACTTTAAAAAATTTCTTATAATTGAGCGTGTGCCTAATATTCAGCTGTTTCTTAATATATAGATCAGGTTGTACGATACTCTATAACTGAACTTCCTGCATCGTTAACTGGCTCTAGCTCATTGTCCATTGAGCACTTTGGAAAGTTGAAAGACTGTGATCGAGTTACTTTGAGAGTTATGTATAGCTTTACTATTGTAAAATCTGATAACTATTGTTATTTATCATGTGCATCTTATTTATGAAAGTGGAGGAAAAGGTGCATGATTATTTTCATGTAGTTCCTAGCTTGAAAACGGTCCACGACAACTGATCGCGACAAACTGACTGCGAACAAGCTGACCGCGAGCAACGCCGATTGGCTGAGAAGGGCGATTCTAAATATATTTTTACTATCCCCAGAGCTATCTTGCCTAAAGCCTCACTTTGTGACGAAATCAATGTAACGAAACCGTTGGTTCGCGGTCAGTTTGTTCGCGGTCAGTTTGTCGCGGTCAGTTGACTTGGCTCGGCTTGAAAGGACACATGTGCATTGCGCAACATTTTATGAATAAAGGAGAAATGCTAGTGGACTTTGTTTATCAGGTCAACTTTTGAACTGCAGCCTGTGGCTGTCTATTGTGTTTGTTACAGTATCTTTTAATTGATGACGGCCACAGAATAAACTAAGGCCAGGAAACCCTGAGGATTTGCATAAAACGCACAATGTTTGTGTCTATAGCTTGCAACCTCTGCTTTTATTTCATTTGTATTTAGTTCCAGATTGTATTGCACCTAGACTCGCTACAGTTATGCTCCAGTTCAAAATTCAGCAGCTGATCTTATTTCTGGGTTGGAAGCAATATTCGGTAAGTTGCTTTGTGTATTGTTGTTTGAGTAAGTGTGGTCTACAACTTATGGTGCTCTTATTAAGTGAACAAACAAGTTCAATTAAGTGAAAAAAAAGCAAAGTTGGGGCTAGCTTGGTTTATGCAGGATAGCGCAAAACCTCGCATAGCTTGCGTGACTTTAACAAATTCAGAAGACTTGTGAAATTCACAAAACAAAAAGGATAGACGTGACTTGACTTTAACAAAAGGGATAGCGGAAAAAGGTTTATGACAAGCGCTCAAAACATTAAAAAATTGCGGTACAGCCTATGCTCAGTGTTGACTGTTAATGGTAGCGGCCCGCCCATATTTCAAACCAAGTCAAGTGCCAACATTAGGGTTAATTTGCGGCGGTCAGCTGTCGTGGATGCCTCGTATTCATTAAATTAGTAAGGTCCCAGCAGACCGCAGATTTGTTAAGTCATGCCTGGAAGCTCTTGCAAAAAAATCTTTGTCACAAATTTTATGATTGGCCCCTGACAGTCTTGACTTGAATCCACTTGATTTGTGGTTTCCAGAGCAGCAAAGGGGAACGTCTATGCCAACACACTGATGTCAAATAAATGTGGCAGTTTTCGCTGTGGAAATCATCTCGTTGAGACATTAAAAACAATGACAAAATTTCTGCAATTATGAAAAAGCATGCTTTACAAAAATGGAGCTCACATCAAGAATATAGACTAAAAAAAGTTTGTGCGACTTTAAAGCATACTGGTAATCAATAGTCATCCTCCAACTTTTTTAACTTTGGATGTTTTGAGTTTTCAGCTTGTCATTTAAATACTGCCTGAAGGCACCCTGTATATAATTATTCATCCAAAAGTCCATTTAACTATAGTTTTTTTGTTCATTGCATTATCACAAGTAAAACATTTTAGAACGAATTTTCAATACATTGGAAGAAATTAAAACGAGACAGAAAAATTTCAAAAAATTGTTGCGCGACAAAAAACATTCGGATATCATGTCGTCTGGATTTTTAAACGAGTTTCCCATGCGAACATTTAAAGTTTAGCATTGCGGTATTGGATGAAGTTTATTTAAGCTTTTTAAATATTTAGAACCTTTTCTATTACCCACTTCGTTAAATGAAACGATTTTTTTTTTTTTTTGTATTTTACCAGACAGAGCGAATATATAACTTGTCTTGCTAATATTTTAATGAATGCACTTCTGTTTAGGTTGAGCATTTAACTGCCTTTAATGGCAGATCTCCAGCAGAGACTGTAAGAAAAATGTTGGAAGAGACCTTTGCTGTGGAGTTATCCTTAAAATGCAACTTAAGTGGCAAAGGAGCCCAGGCTAAGAAGGCGTTTCTGCAGCTGCGACTGTACAAAGTCATGTTTGGTAAGACGCATTAATTTTTATTTTCTTGGTAAAGTAATGGAAAGCAAAGGAAGGCCCGATCTGTTAGCATGTGTGGCTATTAGAGTTATCAGTCGAATCGACTTTTCCTCGATCTTTAGCATCTAACCAAATGTTGTTTATCTACACCAGGGGTCGGCAGCGTTTTCGTCTCTTGGGCCACATTTAGACCCAATAAGGTTTCAGCGGTCCATCACCATTTCAATATACCCAAAAAAAGGATTAAGCATTTTACAGCCGATTTAATGGCGATGCCAAAAAAAGAAAGGTCTTTGGCCGAAAATTAGTCACTTTACAGCTGATTCAATGGCGGTTACCAAAGGAAACGGGTCCGCGACATCCTGACGCGACCGACCTGATGCGAGAAAGTTCACTCCGGTATTCTTGAGGCCAGGGACATCCTGACGCCCTAACTCTAACCCTAATGTCAGGATGTCCATGGCGTCAGAATTTCCGGGTGAAAAGTCTCGCGTCAGATCGGTCGCGTCAGGATGTCCTGCTTCGAAAGGAAACAGCAGTTCGGCGGGGTTGTTGGTAAATTTTAATCATAAAAAAGGTCTTGGGCCATGTAAGCATAAAATTGCACTGGCTGAGTGAAAGTGCTTGGCGGGCCGGATCCGGAGGTTGTTGACCCTTGATCTACACAATTAAGTGGATGGTCATTAACTGAGTTGGCTGGCAAATAGTTAGCTCAAGTCGGAGTGTAAGAGAGTTCGTTGATATGTGCAACAAATTTTTTGTTGTTCTTACTCTTATAGAAGTTATTCAAATACAGCTGAATGAGTATCGTTTTGCTGCTGCTCCGGTTTCTGATTTTTATGTATCTGTACTCGAAAGTCGGTGCTATCGCGTAAAATTGTGCTTTTAACTTGGCAAATTAATCACAATTTCATTGTTTAGTGCACAGTAAACAATCAAGATATCTTGAAGTATTGTGCTGTATGCGCACTTCCTCAATTTATGCTAGATTTCTGCTATATTAAAACATTCTGTTCTAGTGTTAAGTTTCTCATGATATATTCGTGTTTAGCTGCTCTCCGTCGATCTTATTCTGATGCCAGCGAACGAGAATATCGTAGCACAGTGACGAATTGGTTGGACGGGTCAAAAGATCGTAATGGCGGAAGGAAAAGACGTTCCGAATCTCATGCAATTGCCAGGGATGACACTGACAGTACAGAAAAAAATTAATACCCTAGTATATCTGTCATGGTTACGTTTTCTGATGGAAATTTTTGCATCATTTTTAATTTAAGCTTTGAATGACAACTCTTGATTTTGTGCTAAAGCCGTTTTAACGCAATTTTAAATTCGACGCAATTGCAAATCAGTGAAATGTTTCGAGTCCTACTTGGTTGTTAAAATTCAAGTTTGAAATTATCACTTTCCCACGTATTTTGCTAATGTTTGTGTGATCGCCTTGTGTATTGTGAAATAAAGTTTTGATTCGAAAGCTAATCGCTGTCGTAATTTAGCGGTCAAAATGCCGCAGATCATTGAAGTTTATTATCTGGGCCAGATCTGGATCTGACCTGGCACGAGTAACAAGTGCTCTAACGCCCGATCAGGACCAGATGTTGAAAACCAGCTGTATTGGATTTTAAGGTGGAATGCCATAGCTGGCGTTGATCTGGACCAGAGCTGGTCACAACTTTTTATGTCGGGTCCAGATCTGGATTTGATCTGTCTCAAACAACAAGTGCGCTCTTGCCCGGTCAGGGCCAGATGTCAATGCCACATCGGGGCCCGTTTAGCACGCCCGACCTGGCTTCGGCCAGGCACAGATCTGGCTGAGTGGTGCCAGGTCTGGCCCCGGTTGCTCGAAACACATGATGCCTGGTCTGGCCCGTATGTGAGCCAGATGAAATTGCTATCTGGGTAGATTTTTCTCAAGTCATTCTAGTGCATCATTTCACTTCTTTTATTTCGTATTCACATTCATTTCAAAATACTGACGTATGTAGTGCTGCAGAAGAAATACGCCTAAATAGCCGTTTTTGACAATTATCAGGGCACTGACATTTAAAGGTTAAGTCCTGTTGCCGATTTCAAATCAGTAAGTTCATTACATTGGTTCACAGTTATGAACTGCACAACGCGTAGCAGTACAATGCACCGATCGTTAAAAAAATGCTTTGTTTGAATATTATTGATAAACTAATTCATGTAACTTAGCCAACTAGAGCTCCCAGGTCTTGTTGCACTTCAGATTGCCTAATTCAGTTTCTGGCAGTCGGAGTAATTTGATGAAAATATAAGTGCATACATTTTATCTCGAAATTAAGCCAATAACTCAACTGGTCATTTTAAATATCCAAGTTTCCGGTAGATTAAACTTTTCTTCTCTTAAGTTTGGCTATTAAAATTTTCAAGTAAACTAGAGCAAAATTAAACTTCCCCAAAGTAATATGCTCTGGACTCGAGTTTCAAAAATTTAAGAGAATTTAAGTTTAGTTATCACTCAGTGATATTTTTTAAGTTTAGTGTAATATATACTTATTTTTTTATAAAGACAATTTATAAGAACAAGAGGATCAATTTTATTCAAATTTCAAAAACAAATTAAGACCATTGCCAGCCTCGGCGTGAACAAAAAAATTAGAACGCGGGTTAAAACTTAAAAAAAACATAGCGTCTTGGCATTTTCTACGTTGCAGCCATTTGTGAATTTTTCTAAAGCCTATTTTTATACTCGCGATCAGTGACAAACGAAAACGTTAAGCCCAGCAAGAATAAATTTCTCAGAGGTGGAGTCCTCGAGGATGTCCTTGGCTTCAAGGACACATTTTGAAGTCTTCGGCCTTGGCCTCGAAGCCTCCAAGTCCTTGAAAAAGCCCTGACCTCGGCTGAGGACAGCATTATCTTTTGATTTGTCAAAAATGGGCTAAGGTCATGACCTTTTTTTCTTCGTCTGAAATTTCACGCAAAATTTGCGATTTCCTGCGCGAAGACCTTTTTTTTTATTTTTAAATTTCATTTTATTTTTTGGAGGACGCCTGAAATTTTGCGGAAAATTTGCAATTTTTGCTCGAAGACCTTTTTTCATAAGAACACTTGCGCGGTGTGTCCTTGCTCCTTGGCCTTAGCCGCGAAAATTCCTGTTCTTGGCCTCGAGAGGGTCTGTCTTCGGAAAGAATGTCCTTGGCCTCGGATTTTTTTTGTGTCCTTGGCCTTGAGCCGTGTGTTCTCGACTCCACCTCTGCAATTTATGTCACTTTGATCTCAAGCAAATTTTAAGAACAAATTAAGAACAACTGAGGCTAAAAATTCATAAAAATTTAAAAACAGTCAGCCTCAACTTAAAACTATAGTTTCTTATAACAAAAAAGTAAGTTTATTCAAATGCTGACAGTGCATTAAATCTATAGTTGGATATGTTTAAAATAAATGCAATTGAAAAATACCATCATTTGTTTCTGCAAACAAGAAATTTCGCAAATCGTCTGAAAACGTGGGATCGAAAGTCAAAGCGGAGTCATTGGCCAATCCTCTGATGAAAGAGTTCGGCCCTCCAGATCCTTTTTTTTTTGTGACAGCACCGACGTTAAACAAACTGAAAAACAGTACATTTTATTCTCTCAGAGCATGCGAAATGAAGACAACAATTAGTATTTTATTTTAGTTACTAACTTAAAGAAAGTTGTCGCTGTCCTAATCTACTATTACTGCAAATAGAAGTTAATCAAAGCAAGAAATTGTACAAAACTTTGCAGATATTGTTCTTTCTTTCGGTTGCATACTTGCCGCAACAATGATATTGATTGCATTCTTCACACTTCACTATGTCCACGATTCGATCATGCTGACAGAATAGCATTTTGTTTTTAGATTTGCGGTGTTGCAACTTAGTTTAATTTTACCACTACGACTACATGAATGAATATCCACATGCACATTTTTGAAGATTTTCAACAAACAACATTTTGGTATAAAATAATTGCGTACGAGTACGCATCAAAAACCAAACTTGACTCCAAGCACATGCTCTCACAATACGGCTCCGTAGAAAATTGCTGAAGTTTCTGGCCGAATTTAACTTACCTCTGTCTAACTTGTAATGGAGAAGCTTGATCTTCTTCCCAGAGGGCATCGGGGCGGCTAAACATGCTATTAATGAGAGTATGGCCCATTCGAAATGCCGCTGTAGTGAAAGCGTTGGACACTGTTGCGTCGTAAGAAGAATCATAACCGTAGTAAAATCCCTGAATTATAATGTTAATAAGCCTTTGTGAAAGCTTAATTTGTACGTTACTTGCATTTAATTGTAGTTGTTTTGTGCTCCACGGACTTCTGATGCTGTAGTTTAGACCCAGAACCCGTCGGAGCTCCCCGAATCAAAATAAAATGCAGTGAAGCCCAAAAATTAAGTAGAATTGTACATACGAAATTAAAAATCTAGTAAGTGTGCATCTTGGGTATGCAATTTGCTTGCAATAACAAGATGGTTCAAACAAGGACAAATAGAGTCATAAGCATAGTATTTTTGCAAGTACCTGGTTCTTCACTCCCGCTCGATTGATAGTTTCAAATACGACAACGTTTTGATGGCTTTGCTACTGTACTATTGTTTGATAGTTTAAAAAAGTACAGTTTACCATGAGTAAGCTACATCACCAGTGCCATAAAGTTAAAAATTTGCAAAAGTTACTCTCAGAGTGCTTGTTGATGAACGGTATGGCCAGCACAACGTAGTTCACTTAGGCCACAACAACAAGACCCTTTCGATTCAAAATTCAGTCACTACTTCTCAACTAAAAAAGCTTAAAGTCCATCAGGGTCGATCCCTGAAAAGCCATAACGACTTTCACTTGGCTGCTGAGCTAAAAGCTCGCAACAAGCTGCTGACAGTGTCGAAATCTGTGCATCATACTCCTTGTTGTCGTAAGGCATTAGCTGAGTAGGCAGTAGCGTAGTTTGGGGGAGTGGGACTATAGCCCCCATTCCCTATTGGCCTATACACTAAATTGCAGATTTAAAAAAATGTAAGAAAAATGCTGAACATAAAGTGTTTCATCAAAAAATAGTTAAGCTCAGAAATAGGACGGGGGGCTATGCAGTATAAGTTAATCACCGATCACGTCTTAAATCTCGTTCAATTACCCCTCCTCCAATTATCGTTTTATATAAAATGTAGACGAAGTAGATTACTCGTTGTAAGTTTTTTTAAACTATGGAATTTACCAGCTTGAAAATAAAATTATTGAAATTTTGCCATGAGCTACCTCCCACGTAGCCCATTTATGCAACAAGTTTAATTATTTTTTACTCTGCTAGTTTCTAAGCCGCTTTTGAAAGCATTAATTTGTATCAAAATAGGCCTAAAATAAAGCTGTTTTTGAAAATAAAAAAAATTAAAAATTTTTCGAGCTCTTGAAGCCCCCGGACTTAACTGCACCTCCCCCCCCTCATTGTAGACTTCGGCTACGCGCCTGTGAGTAAAAATAAAAAACCAAATTGTATCAAACGGTACTATTCAGTATTTGATAAAATGCGTTACTTGCAGTCGCATTTAATTGTGCTGAATAATTACTGTTCTACACGACATCTATTGAGCAGGTCAAAAATAAATATAAGAAAGTAAAGGGCATATTGTCATTAACGCCATTTTAGCCGATTGTTCGAACGCACTGACTCATTAAGGTTAAAAGTTTTTTTTTGCTACAAATTAAATAATAATAAGATTTAAATAGGGAGTTAAACTTACATCATTTAAAAGTCTTAAACCAAAATCTTCCATGTATTGAGAGCCTATGATGGCCGGTAGAAAATGTTCGTAAGTAACGCGTTGATGTAAAGCAAGGACGATTTGTTTTGCGGTCTGAAACAACATCACGCAATTGCACAAGAAAATCACATCAAAAGCTTAATTATTTTTACAGCCTAACTAAGTCAAGCAGAGTCGGTAGTCGGGCCAGTTTTTTTGGGTCGGGATCGAGCCTAAAGTTGACAAAAATTTCGAGTTTAATGCGGGCCTGAGACGTGCTTTTTATCTTAGATGCACAAAAATATAATCAAAATAACTCGGCAACATTGCTAAACTTTTCAGACTTAACTTAACTTTCGTTTTTTTTGGGGGGGCATAATTTGGGCTTCAAATTACTTTTTGGGTTCGGGTCTGGTTTGGGCTTATATTTTTGGGTTCGGGCCGGGTTTGGGCTTGAACAAGTCGGTCCGTTTACAACTCTGAACTCAAGTACAGTAAGTTGTTACAACTGTTTCGATATGCAATAGTTTGTTATAAGCTACAGTATAATGAAGTTAGACTCAGATTTGAACTCAATGTGTAATAAGACTCTGACTCCTCGTTCAAATCATTGAAGAAAACCGGTTCTGTCTTCTGTACTATTAAAGTAAACATTATTGAAGTAAACAGTCGTGCTTTTTTGCCCTTCATATCCTCCAAGCTGTAAAAATAAATTCAAAAGATATAATTACTTCTTCATCAAAATACTATTTCGACCTCCCGAAGCAAAAAATACCAAATTTTCTGCACTATGTGAACCGAATTTGATTCTACGATATGTCCTTTAAAAACAGCCGCGTAAAATGCTCAAGTGGGACTAAAACGCAATTATTTTCTACAAGAATTGTGCCACCAAACAGCTTTTCATAAAACCATAAGTTTGACTTCATTCATAATCCTTTTCAAGTTGTGTTTGCACTGCATGTCCAACAAAAAATAATTGGCATGCTTTTAAAGCTAACGATATCCGACCTACAGGCATGCATAAACATGAAATGGAGTGACAACGGCTGAAAAAACTTTGTCTCTGCGCAAAATTCATAAAAGCCTGCAGATAAAACTCCATTGAATACTGTCGCAATTTTGCTGAATGGCAGCAAATCAAATGATTACCGTCGTGGACTACAATTAATTGCAATGCTCTAACCTGAAACAGTTGATCAGAAGACCAATGTGAATTTTTAATTCTGAGATTCTTTGCAATGACATTGTGTATCCTCATCCAAACCGTGTGATGGGAGAGCAGAACGCTGTTTTCATTTGTGCGCGCTTCACCTGTTAATAGGCAACTTACCGATCAATGGTTTAAAGTAGAAAGGGATTAATTTTGCTTTACTAACACGATATGATAGATTTAATTACTAGAAGGATCAAACAAAAGATTAGAAAAATCAGTAATGTATGGCTGGCAGGCGGCAGCTTATTATTTTCAAAAACCGCACGGAAAGCAAACTCAGAAGAAAGCAACTTCTTTGCTTTCTCGCGAGCAAGGTAACGTGGTAAAGAAAAAAGTAATTGTGTTTAGATTTAGCAGGAAACTATTAAATGTTTTTATTGCAAATGCAGAAAGCTATACCAACTAAACTACAAATCCATCCTGAATTCCATTGAGTAAAGGAAGGGTACAATATTACATTTCAAGATTATCTTTCTAGAACCAAGTCCACCTTCTTTCATTGCGCAAACCCAAGACAACAAAACTTTTTTTGATGCGGTTTTATTGGGTCGCGATCACTCAACCACACTTATGAATGAGGTTCTTCGCGTCTGTTTAACCACACCAACGCAGAGCTCTTTTTATGGGTTCAGTTTGCAAGTATGCTGATTTTGTCAAGCTTGAACACCAGAATGGGCATACTGCTTGACTTTAAAGTGAAGTTATAGAGTAACTGCAATTGTCAATTCCAAGGATGCAATGATGCATTGCTAGATCAGAAATCGAACCAGGAGCCAGATACCTTTTGGTCACTAACTTCACGCTCTACCACCATATCTTTCTCAAGGAGTTAGCTTTTATTTTTGAGTGCAATGCTTCTTATCTTCTACAAAAAGCTTTTGTATTTGTGGTTCTCCCACTCAATTTTTGACTTCTAGTCCAGACGTTGATTTGTGGCCCTTTCGTTGGGTCTCCGTGGAGTTTTTCCTTGCTTCTTCTTTTGAATAATGCTTATAGCACAATTACCACGTTTTATCAATTAAGCTACTGGCACCCTAGATTACAGTACGTTAGTAACACCCACCAGAAACCCGGCAATGTACGTCTTTTGGTTTCTTCACCTTTTCATCACAGAGCATGACATCAGCAGCAGGTTTAATGGAAGAGGAATATTCAGTTGACGGTAGCAAATCACCAAAACCACTATACCTCGACTGAACTGTAATGAGTTCGCCACGTTTATCGTCTTAAAACAAAAACAATCTATTAATGATCATCACTTTTGCAATTCTTTAATAGTACCGTCCGCTTGACATCTCAAAATTGAATTCATCGATTATGAGCTACTATTTTCTACTGCTCGAAAATTTTCAGAAATTCGACAGATCTGATTTTTTTTGAAATCGTGGTATGCCTCCGTTAGAAATAATGTAAAATAAATTTGTAAAATCTTTTTTCGAAAATTATTGTTGATGTTAATTTTTGGCTTGGCTTGTGTCAAATAAACAACTTGATTGAATAAAAATTAAGCTTCGTTTGTGAACTGTAGCAGCAGCAGCACATAAAGTTTGTTAAGTAACTTAGACTCTTTTGATGAATCGATGTTATAATTAATTTCACCACAGTTTTTTTACAGTTACTGCAGGTACTTTGCGGTAAATAGTCTCTTTACAAGTTCAATGGTCTGTTTTGTCGAAAGTGCTTCGATAAGGAGAGTTTGGCTCTTCGAGTTTTTGTGAAATTTATTGATGTTATACCTCTGAAGATTGTAGGCTGTGGAGCAAGCAGATGGAGGTCCCACAACATATTAACAATTTGGTGAAAAACGTATATAAATATTTGTTTTAAATGTGAATAATTTTAGTCCTTTGTTACTTTAGTTTCTGCTGTAGAGGGGGCCTAATTTCAAAACACCCTTTATATTAACCGTACTATAAACAGCTGCTTAACCTAAAGATTCCTCAAAGACGTGTGATTAAATTAATCAAAAGCCAGCCAGTCAATTTGCAGCCCTTTTTGTTCACAATCTTTTCTATTAGACGAAAACTTTGACAAAGGAAAAACTTGAAAAAAAAAGGCTCACAAAAAGAGCGTAACAGATCGTTGCAGAAAATTATTGTCATATCTTAGAGAGCTACCGCTCGAAATCGGTTTTACTAAACAAATGAGAACTATTTGAGGTAATAAAGATGTGCCCCAAACTTTTTCCCTCGCTTCTCCTTCTTTGTGAAAACACGATTTAATCCGTTTGACTGCGATCATTTGCCACCTTGCATTTCGCAATTTTGTGACATCTCAAAAAGCATAATTTTGCAAAAATCCTCGCAGACTATAAGAAACTCGATTATCAACTGGTATCAGTGAAAAGCGTATAATCAAATCTGAAAATTTGGCTATTGCTATTGGTACCTGTAGACCTAAGCTATCAGTAGCAATCTACTGTGATAGCACAAAATTGCGAAATGCAGGGTTGCCAACGTTACCGAGTCAAAGGATTAAATTGTATTTTTGTGAATATTGATTAATTGATTGATTGCTTTATTTTTGTATAGAAAGACACATACAACAAATAATATGCTTCAATATGAAACTGTAGGCAAAGTTTTTCTGGTGAGAGGCTGCGAAAAGACCATGGTCCATATTCGAGAAACTGGCGCGGTCGCCGAGTCTGCAGTCTCTCATAAAAGGAATTGTAGAAAATGGTTTTGGTCACCTTTCATTACCCCAAGTAGTTCTGATTTCTTTAATTGGTTGACTTCGATTTCGAGGAGGATCTCTTTAAGCCTGCAGCGTTTTTATAATTCTGTCAGAATGTGATGATTAATCGATATAATGAGCATTTATTTGGTTGACTTCCGTTGCAGTCTTTTTACACTTTACAATAAGAGTAGTTATAGTGACAAGAAAAGTATAAAAACTGCTTGATTGATCTCACAAGACTTCATTGGGAGCTAGCTGGGGCAGACAATGTGATATTGCCAAAGGCCTTTTCATTAACGTCGAGGGATGCCTTTGTATGACTTATAATCTATGACGTGATATCTAAGATTGATGCAACAAGTCACAACGAGAAGCTGACATCTTTTCAACGTTCATAATTCTGATAACCTCTTTTAACTAATTTAACATTTAACCATAGGTGGGCAAGTTAATGCAAAACGTTAGCTTCGTTAACCACTAGTCCGTTAACAAACTTCACACCTTCGTTAACGTTAATCCGTTATTTTCAGCTTTAATTAACGGAAGTTAATAAAGTCCGTTAATCCGTTAACATTTTGCGTGTAATTTACATTTCGTTTTATTCACTCGCTTCTAGAACACGTATTGACGCAGTTGAGCTGATTGTAAGGAAATATTTATTGCTATGGTGGTCTTTTTGTGTTTTGAAAGATACATTTTACAGTGTAATCTAATTTCAAGATAAAAACATCTTCATATGCACTAACAAAGCTGCAAGATATTAACGATAAAAACCTTAACGGAAGTTAACAGAACTTAACGGAAGTTACTTTAGTCCGTTAGCAGCACTTAACGGAAGTTAATTTAGTCCGTCAACATGAATAAACTTTTTAACGGATTAACGAGTTAATGAAAAAGTTAGCTTCGTTATTAACGGATTAACGATTAACGGACTTGTGCCCACCTATGCATTTAACTAACTAAACTAATTAAAAAAAAAATTCTGAAGTTCTGTTGGTGTTATTGGCTAGCTTCGAGAAATCACCCGAGTGCTACTCAAAAGACTAACTTTATTTGCGAAAGTTTCACTCGTTAGCATCAACTAGTTTCATCAAAGCATTGCTATCAGTGGTGGACTGGTGGTAACAAATCGCCATCAAGTACTGATAGCAAATAACAGAAAAACGATTTCACTCATTGCTATAATAAAATTATATACCTACCGAAAAAATTCAAAACAAGGCTCCGAAAAAATTTATTGTTACGGTAAGCTACGTTTTTCAGATAAATACAGGGTGTCCAAAAATTCTCGTACCATGTGGATTTTTATTCACCGGAGATCATGGGAACACCCATTTTGGCATGTAGAATGCTGTTCACTAAACGTTTTTAAAAAAATAGTTTTGAGTTGATGGCGTCGTCATAGTTACGTCAGAGCAATGTTTTCCAAAAATGACGTCATTTGAATGACGTCATTGGGGTTCAAATTTTGCCCGTAAGTTTTCTTTTTGATGTTGAATCATAATTTGCCTAAGTCAAATTGATTATGTCACAAAAATGTCTATTGTGACGTTGTTGAATTGAACTGGCTGAAAAGTGCCAATAACTTATCTTAATGACGTCACAAGAAGTTATTTTGAAGTAATCAATTTGACTTGGGCATTTTATGATTCAATATCAAAAAGCAAACCTATGTGCAAAATTCAAATCATTGATGACGTCATTAAAGATGACGACATTAAAAATGACGTTATTTTTGGAAAATATTGCTCTGACTTAATTATGGTGACTTCATCAACTCAAAACTATTTTTTGTTTTTAAGTTTTGGTGGACAGCATCCCACGTAGCAAATTTGATGTTCCCATGCCTCCGGCTTTGTATAAAAATAATTTTTCTCAATTACCATTGCAGCAAAATACGATAAAACTAACTCTAAATCTGGGAGCTTGAATGCAACTTACCACTACTTTCTCGAATAGCATTTAAATGAGCTTCTGTGTTTCCGTAAACAAGGCCGACGTCAATAAACGAGCTAATTTCGTTCCCTTGTTGTCGAATACGGTCAGAGCCTAGAAAAATAACAGAATAGATCTGCTTTTATGGGCATGTAGTAAAGCATTTTTCTGCGGATAAAGAGTGTAAGTTTGCAAAAAATTTTTTTCAAGGAAAAAAATTAATTAGAAACCGATATTCATTGAATGTTAACTTGTCAGGAAAAAATAATGTAATTGAAATTTGGTTTGACTCGATTCGATTGGAATCTAACTAACACTCTACAGTATCATGAGCGGATACTAAGTTCCCGGCTACTCTAAATAAACAAATTTGAATCTTATTTAGAACAACAATTTTTTTAATAAATTTCCTTGAATGAGGGTAATGAATTTGTAAAAGACAGAACTTACAATCATCGGAGTTCAACACTTTTGCTGATCGTATCAGTTCAAAACAAGTCTTTGTTTCAGGCTGAAACTGCTCGTCTCGGTTAGGTATTGGAATGTTGATACATTCTGGACTTAAATTAGCAGCATCACAGTGGCAATCCACTGCAAATAAAAAAAAAAATTCTGTTATTTTGATGTGGAGTGCCAACTGAATATTATTATCTTTAAATTCTGTTAGAATACGATCTTTTGATGATACCTTGATGAGTCAAGATTTGCTATAACTTTAAAAAAACGTATATAGTGATAACCATCCAATATCTTCTAGTCAGAATAATCAAAGCAGATGAAAAAACGTCGTACCACTGGATGTAATCTAACTATCAAGCAATCAAGAATCAAGAAAATTTAGTGCATTTAAAGAGTGCATTCATTGGAGAGTGTGTGCTCCATCTCGCTTCCGTATTCCCTTTAGATGTAGCCACCTTTCGATATGAATCTTATTGAAGCTTAGGTACATTGGGCATATACCAAAACAGTACCTATTATCCAGTTCATTCATTGTTTTGCTTGCTTTAACTCTAATACCAGCAATATTGCCATTTGTTTTTAAGTTTTAGCAAAAAATACTTAAACCACGCAAGTACCCGTTTATGGCGTAAATTGTGCGTTCAAACCGAAAATCGATATCATAATTGAAGCCTACTATTAGTTTCACTAGCAAATAAACAACTGCAGATTAAGTCAACTCAAATTTTAGAATCAACTAACTCGAGTAAATTGATCTAATCAAAAATCTTTAATCGGTTTGCGTGCTTCTGGCCTAAAGGCTACCAGCTCGGAAGCCTTGGGAAGTGCCACCAGAACGGCGACTACTTGAAACAAGCAATGCGAAAAAATTCTCTTCCGGCATGAATCGAGTTAGTGGACCGGTAATCCAAAGGCTGCAGGTTCGATTCCTGCGGGAAGACAATTTTTTCGCGTTGCTTGTTTTAAGTAGTCGCCGTTCTGGTGGCTCCTCCTTAGGATTTTGTGCTTGTAGGCTTTAGGCCAGAAGCACGCAAACCGATTAAACATTAAAAATCTGGCCTGCTTTCGTCAAAAACATCTTAATTGACTTATTATTAAAAAAATCTTTTGTTAATCGGGCGTCTAGAAATGATAGAGTTTTAAATAGGCTCCACTCATAATAAAAGTATGTATTTTTAGTACATTGCATATCTTGCAAACTACCTAGGACATCTGCAAAATATGTTCTGAAGTTTTCAAATAAGAGGATCATCCAAAACACAGTCACGAGTGTGGCAGGCAATAGCGGCATAATTAGTAACGATAACGGCATTAAATGATAGCTGTTTAACAGTTTGATACGGCTCTTAACTTAGTGTCTGCAAAATATAAAGTGCAGTACATGAAAAACTTTATAGGGTTGATGTCATTGCAATAGAGTTAGGTATTAACTAATTATAAACAAACAAAATAAAACATTTTAAAGAGATCTACCTTATGTAAGATTTGGTGCTACTGTTGCATCTCCGTGCAAAGTAATTTAGCCTCAGTAAGGTACTACAGGTATTTGTAAAAGTACTGTAGGTACAGTTCTGCAGGACTTCTACAATTAACGGTGAGTAGTAATTTGAACAACACGGTTTTACTTTCAGGAACTTCCTCCGTCAGAGCGAGGTCATGCACAAGAAACTGTCCCCACAAAGGAAGCATTTGTGTGGATGCAGTGGCAGTGGATGGTGTTCCTTGCAACATATTTGAGATCCTACGAGCAGATGGTAAAGATGCTCCATGAATATCTTGTCGTAGACTCTCTAAAAATGAAAAAAAAAAATAAAAAAAGGAACAATAAACTTACACTATTCGTGAATTATACTGTACTGTCGTTATGGTTATTGAACGAAAAATAAAATATCAAAGATTTCGCTAACATCACCAATACGATTAAGCATTAATTGCTTAATTATCAACAAATAAGAAATTCGATGCTTAATTTTGTATTACTACTAGCCCTTGCTTCAATATAGTATTTGAGAAGCAATGGCACTAAAATTTTGGTTATAATCTGTTTGTTTTTTGTTGCACTCGTTAATATGGCTATTGCTTACTCCGAAAAATAGCAAAAATATTGCAAGAAAAACACCACTTTCTGCTGTTTTGTCTACAGTTTTGACAAAAGTAAAAGAAGTTTTCGATAACGTTATTGGTTGGGTGTACTAAATTGCAAAAACTGAGTTTAGATCATAAAAAAAGCTCTCGATAACAGAATTACTTATTTTCAACAGCTAATACACAATTGTTCTACGCTATCTATATCCAATATTTTGATGATTTAATTTAACCTGCCAATGGCGTCAGCATCATCAGTTTTTTCATTTTTTCAAAGCTGGGAGAAGTTGAAAATTTGTTTTTTTAAATATCTTCAGAACTTTTGTCTGATGTGTATTTTTACTTTTTTCAAATAGGAGTACGGCATGGAACTTTTTTGGTATCTACAGTAATCAAAATTCATGGTATCTGCAGTACTTGCTTATAGTTAATGTGCACTGGGCATTTAGCAGGCAGGTAGGCAGGTGGGAGCTTAATTCGAAGACCAAAAGGTCATTGCGCTGGCCGAGGCAACTTGACGAATTAAGTGTAATTACAACCTTTCAATTTATATACAGTGTTTGGCCGAGAAGTAACGCGTTTGTCTCTGGAGCGGTAAGTTGAAGGTTCAAACCACGGATTGGTTAATTTGGCACAGTTTTGCTAAAGGCTCGCCACGGCTGCAGCATTTTTTTGAAAGTAGCTGTGTTGCCCGGGCACAATGGTGCGGGGATGAGCCCCGCAAATTCGTTGCACGCTTCGGCGTAATACTGCGAGTATAATGGAAGATTTAATTTGATTTACAGTGTTTATTTCTAAAATCAGTAGTTTTTATAAATTTTGCATAAGAACTAAACAATGCTGTTACCGCTATGCTTACCCGTTCCATCACCATAATAAGCATTAAGAACCCGCTTATAGGATCGATGGGAGCTTCCAAGTTTGGGATTTACACGGTTGTTGCAGATTCCATCCAATCTTGGATATCTAAAATAAACAGATTTTATGTTAACCAACAGGTAGTCGGTTGAGTGGTAACTTACACCTTCGTCCCGAATCACAACCGGTCGAATCAGAAACAGTGTTGCCAAGGGCTCGTTGCGACTGCAACATTTCCTTTAATGGGAGCAGCCTTGCCCGGTTCAATGGCGTGGAGGTAAGCCCTCGCCATTTCGTTATACGTTTTGGCGTAATACAACTAGGTTAATGAAAGATTTGATTTGATGAATTTTTTCATCCATTTTGTTAAGTTCTAAGGTTAAACCAAAGTTTTTTTACAGTTTTTAGAAAAACTGATGTTGATGATGTGTATCTTTACATATCTTACTTGTGCTTATTCTTATCAAAGGATGCCTGACAAAGATACTTAGCATAAAGCTTTATCGTCAAGCAAGGACGCTGCAATAAGAAGCTCAGGTTTACAGTAGAAGCAACGCTTTTACCCCAAGGACTTCAATGGTTCACTGATCGTCTCTCGCGGTAGGCAATGAGAATAATAAGCACCAGGACACGTAAGACTTTTTTTTTCATTTCTTCCCTGAATCAGACCGAAATTTGACTCATTGCAGAATAGTTTCCTTTTTGCTTTCTTTATCGTTTACTTGCTAGAGATCCTAGCACAAAAGTATTCTGGCAACTGATTATTTCGTGCAGCTGGTCTGAAGTGTTTCGAGTCGTTGCACGTGGACCAATCAAATAAAAAGATCAATGTTGGTAAACCACTGATTTATTCATTTAGACCATAATGCCAATTGACCTAATCATTATTCAATACAGAGAAAAAATTTCAAAAGTTAATTTTTACTTTGACTTGATTTGTTTTGTGTGGATCGTTACGTGAACAGTAAAAATTGCAAATGATTTTTTAATAAAAATCGTAAAATTAAAAGATTGCATACATTAACAAATACAGAAAACTGCATTTACTTTTGAGTTGGATCAAAAAATTCGGGACACTCTGGTTCCGACGAGCATTCCGCAACCTCAGCTTCAATTACTGCAAACAAAGGAATTGCTGAACTGCAACATTTTTCATGAAACTTTGCAATGTTGTTGATGAAAAGTTTTAACTCCATTTTGTCTTAAATATTATTGGCTACAGCATCACAAAAGCTTGTGCCACGGATACTACAACTTTATAAAAGTCTTCATAACAACCGTAATATTTTTTACGGCGAAACGGTATTGATCTTTTTTCATGAACGCCATTGCAAAGTCTCTTTTAACAAATTAGTGTATGTAGGTCTAACAATAATTAATCAAGAATAGATATGGAATCAGTCACAAAATTGGGAATCACAAACATCAACTCTGTCGAACAGACCTGGGACTCGGTAACCTAATTCAATCCCAAGTGTCACTGAGAGTAGCAATCAAATGATAGGCTAGAAACTCTATACTAAAATTCAGTGCAAACCGAGGATTACAAGATTCGCAATAGGCTAGAAAAAATTACAAGATTCGCAATAGGCTAGAAAAATTAATAAATAAGGGTTGTACCAACAAAGTCCAAAGCATAGCTATTTGTTAAGTGATAGAGCTCAGTCAATTTCTTGACCGAACTACCACTTAGCAAAACAGTCGTGCGGGAAAAAATAAAAAAATTTATATTCTGTTGTAAATAGGAATTTTCAGAGTATCGCAACTTATTTACGAGTATTACAATTTATTTACGAGTATTCCCTCTCCCCCGCACAACTGTTTCGCTTGATGGTAGTTTGGTCAAGAAATTGACTAAGCTCTGTGACTAAAGAAAATTTATGCTTTGGACTTTGTTAGTAACTTGATCGATCAGTTTTCATGGCCATTATTGGAAATTTCGTGATCATCATGTAATGAAGGTAGACTGCAACTTTGCAGGTGATAAATGTCTCTAAAATATTTGCGCTTAATTTATGGAATCTAAACTGTAAAAAAATGGAAACCGAGCTTTGACAAAAACGCGTTTAGATATTAATCTCAATTGTGCAATAAAATCAGAAACTAAAAAAAGGGGATTAAAGAAGTGCTTATTTTGAAAACTATGCTGCAAAACAGCATCACGAAGATTTGTTTCTTGCCCAAGCTTTTCTTCCTCTTTCTGTGCTTGCTTTTTACATTTTACATGAGGCGTAACTCTATGTAACCAGTGCTTATTTTCTGTAACGGTATAAATTCTACGACACTTCAGAAACCTTTTACCGACTTTTGTCATGGGTGGCCTATACTTTTTTACGACTTTTCAATTAATTTTCTTGAATTAATTAAAGTTTGAAATCGGTCAGTTTTTTTGCTGCACATAACTCTATATTAGTCAAGTAGAAAGACTTAACTCTACATTACGCGGGAAAGGTGAAGAGCAAAAATTCCCCCTTATCGATTTTTTTGAGATAAAACTACAGAAGCAAGATATTTCCTCAAACTAACTTAACTTTGAGTCAAATTTATCCACAATTAATTCCTGAAAATTTAAAGTTGCTGGAGCAAAGAAAAGTTTCCCAATTTTAAGATTTGTCGAAGTCACTTCAGAAAAATTTGGTCAGTTTTTTGGCCCGGAATTAAATTAAATGATCTCAAGACATTTTTGTTAAGCATTCACTTGACTTAAGTTTATTATAATTAAAGTTGAAAAAAACAAACTTATGTACATAATTTGAACCTCTTATGACCTTATCGCAAAAATGACGATATTTTTTAAAAATTGGCCGTGACTTCACTACGATGATATCATCACGTAATACCAATTTGTCCAAAATTTTTTGATAAACACCAACCCAAATGCCAAATTTTGGTCTTCTCATGATCTCAGGTTTAAAAGTTAGATTGCGTAATAAAGCGATTAGAATGAAAGATTTGATTTGATTTGAGTGAAGACTTATTCCGCTATAAAAGCATATTTAGCTATTTGCATACCAAAGTCAAAAAGAATGCAACTACATCTTTAAATTATAATGAGCCATAATATGCTTACGTTTATAACTGAGTTGAAATCCAGTACTTGTAAATACTGGATCAGAGTGAAATACAATTTCAACTGAACTGGTTTCGGAAAAATAAGATTTTGGAGAGATTCTAAGTCCACTTATATTTCGGGTTACATGCCCATTTTCTTGAATCTGAAAAAATATTTTAAGTAATAAGCTACAGCTGCATGAGCTGTAACTGCATGATTATAACATCTTCAGATAATCTTTAAAAACATCTAAACATTCAATCATGTACGAAAAAGCTACACGATTTTACGAGTCAAAGTAAGATAATAATCGTTTCGTTATCTTGAACAGTGTTTCCAGCAAGATTACCCTAAAAACGTTAGATTTTTAGAAAAACATCAAAATGGGGTGTGGACCCTTCCTTTTTACAAAAAAGCGTTAAAAAGGCTGAAGACTTTCTTTTTGGACTTCGTGTTCCCCCCATAATTTTGGCTTTCTTGCAATAAATGCTTAGAAAAGCGTAAATTTCAATTTATATCAGAATTTTGTCAAAAAACATCAGAAAACAAATTGCAAGTCGAAAACATCAAATCTGATATCTTTATCTACATTCACGTTGCAGTACGACGCATCAGTTCTTCAATCTGAAGCAAATCTTCGAGAAAACTTGGGAATTTGGCAAAGATCTTTTTGCATGCTTTGTCGATCTTGAAAAAGCATAATGACTGAGTTCCTCGAAATAAACTTTGGAAGGTTTTGCAGGAGTATGGTGTTTATGGTCAGTTGTTACGCACCATTAAGTCATTCTTCTGCCGACCGGAGGTTTGTACTCGCGTAAATGGAAAGCAACCAAAGCCATTCCATGTGGGCGTTGGACTCCAGCAAGGGTACGTTTTGCTACCTCTCCTTTGTATTGTTTACATGAATTGGATCGACAAATACAGTTAAACTTTTGAGTGTGCGACAATCGGAAATTGCAAAATCAGTTGTTTGCTATTCGATGCTGATTTGAGTCTGCTTTCTTTTACAGAATCTGGCCTCCAGCCAGTGGCGTAAAAGCATACTTTGCCGCCCCTGGCTTTTGTTAAAAATGCCGCTCTAAGTAGGATGTAGCAAATTTGAAATAGTTTCACGTTCAAGCAATCTTTTCAATAAAATAGTCACATATAATGTACTGTATGTGCCGGGTCTCAGAAGTTCTATATTGCTAGAGAAAGAAGCCTCACTGTCTCAAGGTTATGGCTAAAAATTAAAGAAAAAATGGTGAACAAATGTAATAAGCAAATAAAAGATCAATAGCCGCCTCAAAATTAAACTTTAAAAGCTTTCGTCGAAGGAAAAACAGCGATGATATTTTCAAAATCAAGTTTTCGTAAAAACGACTTTGTCATTTTGAGCTTTGAGAAACTCTTCTCACAGCTCGTATTTGAAACACCGATGGTAAGATAACGTTTCAGACACCAGCATCAATATGGCATCGAATCAAATAAGCATGATTTTGCAAACCACCGTGAAACATCACGCGCTGTTGCATTACGATCAAACGTGGTTTCGCTACTTCGCACCAGCCTCTTAAATCTGTCAATTTTCACACCTAACTCAGTGCTTTCCCCAAAGTAATAGCGAAAGTGGATTTTTATTTCTGGCTCACCAGAGCAACCTTTAAGACGAAAAAGCTCACTACCAAAGCAGAAAAAGGAAACAGCGACAAAAGGATATACGTTGAAACATGCACAATTTCAAGTTTCATCAGTCACACACAAAAAGCAATGACAATGCATGCTCGCTAATATCTCTGTGTTGCACTGCACCCGAGATCTGACTGCAGAAACTAATGTGGAGTGCTGGCTGTTGAGACAGAGAAAATGAATCGTTGATCATAACAACAGATTTATGACGTAATAAACGGTACCATGAATTGAGCAACTGACGGAGTACAGCACTACTGTCCAACAAAGTCCGCATAACTCCGCGCTATCCAACACCAAACAAAAAGCAACTCAAACTTTAAGCTTTTTGATGTGTGTTAGCTGCCTCCATGTAAATCAGGGGTTCTTAACCGGGGGTAAATTTACCCCCTGGGGGTAAATTTTACCTACCGAGGGGGTAAATTTGCAGAATCATAAACTGAAGCAAACTTCAATTATCAGTATCAAAAAAGTGATAGTGTTGCACTGAATTGCAGTTTCGCCACATTTTCGTTGCCCAAAAAGAGGACAGCTCCGGAAATATGAAAAAATTTGTGAAAAACCCGCAGAAAATCGTGGTTTTCGGCCTGAAGACCTTTTTGTTTGTTTGTTTTTTTGTTTTTTGAAATCTCCTTAATGATCGTAAAATTTGGTGGTTCTTCGGACTGGAGACCTTTTTTTTTGAAATCACCGCAAAACACGAAGAAATTTGTGGACCGCCACCAAATGGGGGTAAATTTCTTTTTTTTTATTTGGCAAGGGGTAAACGAGACAAAAAAGATTAAGAACCCCAGATGTAAATCATTTTCTCGTTTTGCTTTTTTTTGTTTTTGCGTGCTGTGTGCACTGCAAAGCCTCATTTTGTCGCCCTCTTGCAACCTGCCGCAGAGCCAGAATCGCCAAGTGGCTGCTACGCTACTGCCTCCAGCGCGCATTAAATAGTTTTGCAGGTGCATGTGACACCGCCGGAATGTAAATGAGCACGACCAAAACTGAGATACTCCATCTTTCAACATACGCTAATCAATGCGTGTTGAAAGTGAATTTAGCGAGACTGAAGCAGAAAGAGAAGTTCAAGCATCTTGAGGTTGCATTTACAAGCGACGGAAAGCAAGACGAAGAAATGGATACCCGATGTGACAAGGCTAGTGCAGTAATGCGAGCTTTGCACTATTCGGTTGTCATGAAACAAGAATCGTTGAAAACGACAAAGCTCTCAATTTTCAAAGCAGTAGTTGTTGTCCACATTTTCACTAATGGTCATGAATTTTGACTATTAAACAAGGAGCCTATAGCTCTCAGATTCGACAATTTGTAAACATCGAGCCGTTACTGGTTTGATTTGAAAGAACTTAGCTTAAATGGTCTGGCAATTTAAGCAGAATGCCTCAGGAAAGACTACCTAAACAAGTTTTGCTCGACTAAGCAAATGAATAAAGAGCAGTTGGACAACCTAGAACTATAGATCAGTGCAGTGCCGTTGCTACTTGGGGGCCAGAAGGGGCTGTGCCCCCCCCTAGCCACTGCTTGTGCCCCCCCACTTCCGTTTACTCAGAATATGTTTTTGGAACATCACGTAACGAAAAGACAACAAGCAGTAACGAAAAAAGAATAATAACGTTTGAACATAATCTTTATTTAAAGTTAGTTTTCTCTATTCTTTGTTAAATTGCTGGCCACCAACTGCTGTACGTAAATGTGACGCAACAATCCGTCTTATTAACACGCTTTTACGGATGTATTTGCGAAATAGAGATGTAAGCGTATAGAATCGTTATCAGTACTTCGTTAGTGATTATGATCAGAAGCGAAAAAAAAATTTTTAAAGATCAACTGGTTTTGGTCTTTTGGAGCACACTCAAGATTTTTTTAGGTTGCTGCTAAGTTGCACAACCAGGTGAAAGGGAAAAGGAGGTTTCATCCTCTTTAGTCAAGTCATTTAAAAAACTTAAACCCCAAATACAAGCGTTTAAACTTGTTTTGGAGTTGACCTGAAGTAAGGGGGGAGGGGCTGAAGGGGCTAGGCAACTTAATTCTTTCAATGACTTCTGAACTGTAGCATTTTTACTGCAGTTGTTCATGTGGCTTCAAAAACTTGCGAAAAGTGAATGAAATGGCGTTAAAATTGCTATTGTTTTGCCGCAAAACCACATTTGCTCAGCGGCCGGGGGCTCTGTCCCCACAGGCCCCCTTTGTGATACGCTTGAGTTTTGTCAGTTAGCTCAGCACGGAGCCTAAATTAGACAATTTTTGTGTAAAAAGAATTTACTTTTGGTTCAAGACCCTCCCTCTACAAAAAATCCTGTTTGCGCTTTTGGTCGCATTCAATGCTGGAGACAGCAGATTTTTTTAAGCGATTATATGGGCCGCATAAGAAACGAGCTAAGAAACGCTACCGGCCTTATACGTCTTCTTTTTTAGACATGACTGCAAAATCGTTAAAGTAGCGCATAATTTTTTGCCGTAAAATATCAGTTTTTACGTGGAAAAGCTCAGTCTATTTTAGTGCCCCCCACTTTCGGCTAGTGCCCCCTCACTTAGTTTGCTCTGGCAACGGCACTGGATCAATGGTTCTCAAACAGTGTGTCGCAAGAGATTTCTATAAGTGCCGCGTGGTTTTTTGGAATCTTGGAAAATATGCTGGTATTTCAATTAGGTTTAACACCATGTGCTTTTTGTCTTAGTTATTGTTTGTGTAAGCGTTGTGACGTAGTCTATGTTTATTATTTTTCACCATATTTCAAACTAATTGTTGAAATTTCTCTGTAGTTACTGGCAGCTCAGTTTGCAGTTTTACGACGACATCATTATTACCTACAATTATTGTTACTTATGCAAGCATTGTGATGTAATAATTACGAGTTTTTATCTCGTTTCAAAAATTTTGTGGTAAGATTGCAGTGTTGAATTGTTGATATTAGTGGGCTATTATAGCTCGCAGGCTTTAAGGTTTCTGATAATGTTGGTTGTGAGATCCGATAAAAATACTCAATAAACTTTCAAGGTGCTTAGCACACTGTAAGAAAATCTAGTAATTAAAGTGTTTTGTAATGTATTGTTTATTTGGGGCTTCCTTAGAATTAGATAACCAAGCAAGGAAAAGTATTCAAAAAAGCTAGTTCAATCAAACACAAAGAGACAGTCCTACAAAGCTAAAAGCGCAAATACAACATTTTCGGGTTCGAAAGAAAGCAAAACACAAAAAAGACTTCTTGAAATTGATGAAATGCAGTTGTGTTTGACAATGACGGAACATCGTTTCGATCTTATATCTTCTCAAAACAGGCGCATCCATCGCATTAAAGTTTGCAAAATAAAATTTTTAGAATAGATTTGTTTTTTCCCATTAGTGTACCCTGAATTTTTCTTTAAGGTTTTTAGTGTGCCGCAACATACAAAAAGTTTGAGAACCACTGAATTAGATTGACCAATTACATTGAAGATTTTGGAAGGAAATCGCTTGTGACTTCACCCAAGCGAAATGGTGGAGGTGATGGAAGACTGTGAACAGGCGCTTAATCTCGAGTTGCTTTTCACAAACCCCCACGAAAAGCGGGCAATGAAAACAGAAGAAGAAACTATTTGACTGATTTTGTGGAAGCATTGATTGTTCCACCAATACAAACTTACATGAAAATTCTTTCAAAATCAAATGGTTTTGCTTAAATCAAATCATTCATTATACTCGCTGAATACGCCGAAGCATGTAACAAATTTGCGGGCCCATCTCCGCGTCATTGCCCCCGGGCAACATAGCTCCGTTTGAAGAAATGTTGCAGCGGTGGCAAACCATTGGCAACACTGTGTCCGATTTGAACGATCCGAGATTTGAACCTCCGACCTCCCGCTCCAGAGGCGAACGCGTTACTGCTCGACCAACTGGCCGGTTTACAGAAGATAAAATTAATTTGCAGTGTGAGAACTCATCATCAGGTACATGAAATAAACTGTTTGAATGATCCCTTAGGTATTTTATTTCTTTTAAGTTGTAAATGACATTGTTGTTTTCACATTTTATTGATTTTAAGCGTTTCAAATAAACCGATTGATTTTAAAAAAGCAAGCTTTAGTAATTTATTCTGTTGAGTAAGTATATATTTTACACGTGCTAAAATACACAGTATTTTGGGCAGTAAAACTGATTTGGACTTTTTCTAAATTCTGGCCAAAAAGCATGGAAATAATTTATTAGACAAATTGGCTGATAACCTTCCTCAGTAGTGTAACCAGGCGGGGGGGGGCTATAGCCCCCACATTGGCCTGTCAACCAAAATGCAGAATAAAAAAAATACCACGTTTTTAGCTCTTCTGAGACTGTCTTTTGCGCTGGAATTGACCAAAAAGTGATTTAAAGCATCTTTTGAAACATATATTCAGGGGGGAGGGTAATTTGTTAAAAATTAAAGTCACAAATCAATGAAAACTTTAAAAAATGCCCAAAAATAAGCAATCAAGTTTGATCGCTAGTGTAAAAACGCCAAACTTAGGTTTTATTAACAAATATATTATAAACTCAGAAATAGGGGGAGGGATATTCAGTGTTAGTTAATTGCTAATCACTTTTCTCAAATATCTTTCCATTTTTACATGCCCCCCCAATTAATTTTCTTTATAAAATGCAGACGAAATAGATTACTCTGTGTGAGTTTTGTTGAATAATAGGATGTTATGATTTACCAGCATGTAAACAAGAGAACTGCAATGTTATCATTAGTCACTTCCCAATTAGCTCATTAATGCAACCAGTTGAATCATGTTGCGTTGCCAATTTCTATGCCACGTTTTAAAAGCAATATTTTTAGTAAAAATAGCTCTAAAATTAAGTTATTTTTGCAAAAAAATGCAAAATTTTGGAGCACTGAGAGCTCCGCCCCCAGACCCCCGTGCCTCCGGCGACTGGGTATTTGCCCCTAGACTCCCAGCCTCCGGCAGCAGTGGGCTTCGTTCCCGGACCCCCAAAACAGCCCCCCATTGCGAATTTCTGGCTACGCGCTTGACCTTCCTACACGTTTGAGAAAAACCAGTTTTGACAACATTGTTGCCACTAGGGCACAAGCATTGTAGTAGCCGGGGTCCTGTAACGGGATAATTCAGTTTAAAACCAAAATAGCGATGATATAATATTATTTGTGCTATCAAGCAGATAAATTGATCAAAGTTTATATTTTTGCTAGCGATAGCAGAATATTATCAAGTCCGGCGGAAGTATAATTCACCAAGTTCGCATTATTATTCGCGTATATAATTATTACAAATGGCATTATTGCCATAGATAGATATGATAATAATATAGCAAAGAAACAAGAACTCCGAGTGCTATCAGAACCTCTGGATTAGTACACTTAAATACCAACATTTGATATAATAATAATAATTTGTAATTGTTGCTAAATCGCATCATCATTATCATAATTATCAAGCAGGGATGTCAAACCAAAACCCTACATTAGCATCCCTGCCAAAAGTTTGAATAAAGCAAAGTCCAGGAAGAAAAAACAGCCGAAAATTCCAGCAAATTATCAAAGAAAGCAAAAGAAATTCGAGCAAATCATCATCGAGCAAAAATTCGAGCAAATCAGCAAATATCAGAAGCATTATCAGCAACCGAATCAACACCATCACCAGACGAATCCAGAAATCAACGGTAAGAGTGATTGATTACGCAACTATCCTAACGTACGAGCAAAAGAAAACGTCATTTTGATCAAAATGAACTTAAGCTTTCAAGGCATCCAAAAAACCTTGTTAAAAGGCGGACACTATCTGCAAAGCACAAAACAAAACTCAACAATGAACAACGACGGTGTTCCAATAACAATTTCGTCAAAAATTCAACCCTCGGATCAAGTTATCATCCCGACAGTAACATCTAAAGCTATAAGACCGAATCGACCACCACTAATCCCTCCAACTGGATTGACCTAGGCAACAACCGAACCGCCAGGCTCAAGCAGTCGCTAAATTCCGCGAACAACTCCAAACCCAATTCATTACGAACTATTTGAGTCCGAGCCAATAACTATGACAGCAACTTTGCAACCTAACAAAAAAAAAACAAGCTACGCCTGCTTCGGCAAGTACATGTACTTCTCACTCTATTATTAATAAGTTCATTCGCCTGCAGCTTTGGGCTTCATGTTATAATATTGTTTGCAACACATCCGTTTTGAACTATTTCTTTCAATAACTTGTACTGTAAATAAACGAATTGATGATTTTTACTACATTGCATGCTTTTCAGTTGATAGAAACGCAATTTATAAAAACTCCTTTTCCATGAAATAAAGTGTATAGTATTGTAATGTTTTTGATTACCATTAGCAGCAACCACGATAATTTCCGTTTAAAATTTTCAAATAATGATGATTTTTCCTTTTTACTACTTCTGTGCAGAGCATTCTTTCCCTTATTGAGACGTGAGCAAAACGCTACTTAAATTTTCTTTCTTTTTTAACCTAAGAAAGACTAAATCAAAACATTTGCATGCGCTCAGCTAAACTTTTTGTGTTGCGTATATTGTCTCGAGCAATCAACTGCATTGCAGCAATCAACTTAGGGAGCACATTTCCGCAACTCATCACGGCGACATGCCGACACCAGACAAGAAGTTCTGGGCACTTCTATGTATGTCTTATTTTTGCGCAATAATCAGAGCTCACAGACTCCGACAAGCGCATATTTTTCTTCCCAAAGTGAGGGAAGTGTAGCTGGTCGCATGCAAATGGAAACTGCTTTCGGAATTTTTCAGCGTTTGCAGATTCCTTTTACTTTCCCCTTGTGATGAATAACACCTTTTTATTGAATTTTGCAAATTATATGTATTTTTCATGACACCGCATTGGATAGTATACTGAGTATGTTTTCATGTAATCGCGTTGTGAATTTCAAATAACTGCATAATGTATTATGTTTTTTTTTCGCGTGTACTTTTAATTTTACCGGCGCAGAAGCCAAAAGCCAAACACTGGCACACGATGCAAAACATTTTTCTCCTAAATCATAGAAGCAATTTGAATTGCTAAGCCTGAATCGAACTGCTATATTTCGTGTAACCGCTCATATTACATATATCTTCCATGGAACCAAATTGTGCGTTTCATACCACCGCTATATCTATATACGTTGCTATTTTCGTACATTGCAATTTTCATATTTGTTGCTATTGTCATATTTAGCTGTTTTCACATATGTATATTGCTATGTGAATGACATTTGACCTTGAATTTCCGGCAGAGCTTTAACGATTTTCAAATTTAACGTCCTCTCCCCTCCCTCGTCCATTAAATTCAAAAATCTGGAGAGAGATATGTAGCCACTAGGGCACAAGCATTGTAGTAGCCGGGGTCCTGTAATGGGATAATTCAGTTTAAAACCAAAATAGCGATGATATAATATTATTTGTGCTATCGAGCAGATAAATTGATCAAAGTTTATATTTTTGCGTGAGATAGCTGAATGTCATCAAGTCTGGCGAAAATATAATTCACAGAGGTCGCATTATTATTCGCGTATATAATTCTTACGAGTTGCATTATTAACAATATAACACAATAATACACCAACTTGATAAGAATTATTGAGTGCAACCAGAACCTTTAGATGAATACACCCAATCCCTGCATTGGCATCCCCGCCGGGACACAAAATCCCTACATTGGCAAACCCCAAAATTCCTAGAACATCATCGCCGATATGATGATTTATTTAAGCATTATCAAAAACCGACCAATGACGTGAAACTTTCGCTGCATGCAGTCAATATTGAAAAGTCATCAAAAATACTGTAAATCCGTTTTAATGCAGCAAAAATCACTGTAAAAATTGTTTTATTATTCTGTGAGATAAAATTGATGAATACAATATTGCTTACATCGTGGTACTCGCTGACACGCAGGAAAAGTACTTCATGTAACAACACGAGATCTATTTTAGTGTAAATCATTATTATTCGACTTACTTGTACATAATCATACATATCTTCTGTACTAAAACGTTCAAAGTCGATTTGAATTCGATGGTCAGGGAGATTAGCATCCAATTGCCATACGCAATCTTGGCTGTTGGCATAGTTAACGGTATTCTCGGGATAGGCAAGTATCTCACTGGTGGAGCCGTAGACGACTATCTGCCGAGAGTTGCATCGCTCTGAAAAGAAAGGTTTATATGCATGGAAACGCGAACTTGGACGTGTACTGTAACTGGGCATGTAACTGCAACCAACTTAGCTATCTTCGCCACCGCTCCCATCAGTGACAGCGTCATAGTCTCGAACAGGAATCAGCAACAATTGCGATAAGATAAATTCGTTGTATTATTCTGTTGTTTTCTTCAGGCGCGTAGCCAGAAATTTGCTTTTGGGGGCTTTTCCGGGTGTGTGGGTGCGGAGTCTCTAATCGCCGAAGGCATCTGGAGGTCTGTGGGCAAAGACCCAAGCCGTTGGAAAAATGGGGTTTGAAAGTTTTTTACTTTTTTGCGAAAAATAGCTTAATTTTAGGCCTAATTTGATAAAAATCATTGCTGTTAAAACGTGACATAGAATTTAGCAGTGCAAAAACATGATTACACAAGTAGAATAAATGGGCGATGTGGGAGATAGCTATTGCTAGAATTTTAGTTCTATTATTTACAAGCTGGCAAGTCATAAAATTCTATACCGGTTAGTAGTTCAATAAAACTCTCAAGAAGTATCTATTTCGGCTATATTTTGTAGAGAAAGACATAATTAGGAGGAGTAATGGAAAGAAGTTTGATAGTAGTGATTGGAAATGAATAGCCCCCTATTCTTCAGCTTAGATATTTATTGATGGAATCTATGCCAAGCATTTTTCAATGAGCGATCAAATTTTAGTGACAAGTTTAGCCATTTTCAAAAATTTTTTTCATGTTTATGAGTTTTATTTTTGACAAATTAGCTCCCTCTAAATAAAGTTTTAAAATATGCTTTAAATCATTGTTAGTTTATTCCAGTGCAAAAAACAATCTCAAAAGTGCTAAAAATGTGGTATTTTTCTTATTCAGCATTTTGGTTGGCAGGCCAAAGGGGAGGGGGCTATAGCCCCCCTTGCCCTCCATGGCTACGCTAAGGTTGTTTTTTTGTGTGTGTGTTTTTTTTTCATTACTTCAAACCAAAACTTAAACAGCAAAATACTGTGTGGTGGGAGGGACGATTCCGCAGCCGCAACCGGACGCATCCTGAAATAAAAACGTTTCAGGGCAACAAAACAAAAAAATATTCGCGCTTATATGACCTAAAAAAGTGATGACCAAATCATGGTTTTCACGTCCGATTCAGTCATCTTTTGTCCAAATTTAGTAAAGTCTTGCCAAAAATAAATGTAATCGGGACGCTTTGTTTCTGTAGGAGAACGGTAAATTTTGATGAGGGATGCAAATTTTTGATGTGGGAACTCGTTCCCCTGCGTTCCCTTTACAATTTAAGCACGGCTTATAACTGTTTAGCTCTGGTTGTGATGTTACATGACCCCAAATCAAATTTTTTCCACTATCTGCATTGTTTTTTCTTTTTGTTTTACTCTCTTTTATTTTGTAAGAAGTATTCATTCGATGAGATACAAAATGAAGTTGCTGTAGAAAACACAATAAGATTAAACTGACCATACTGGAATTTGAAAAAGTTCAAACATTTTTTTAAAGCTTGAAATTAAAACAATTTTGGAATTCAAATTTCAATTCAAACTTATTTCGAAAATTCGAAACTCAAACTCATGAGCTTTAAGATTTCAAATTTTAAAGATTTCAGAATTTTGAAATGCAGATTGAAAAAACGTTTTGAAGGTATTAAATTTAGTAGCGTAACAATGGGGGTGGGAGGGGAGCTGTAGACTTCCCTTATTGGCCTGCCGACCAAAAGACAGAATAAGAAAGCTATCTCATTTTTAGAACTTCTGAGATCGGCTTTTGCTCTAGAATAAACTCAAAAATGATTTAAAGCATATTTGAAACGTTTATTTTTTTTGAAGGGGGGCTAATTTGTCAAAAATGCAACTAAGATATCCGAAAAAAATTTGAAAAATGGCCAAAGTTTGTATTCAAATTTAATCGCTTATTAAAAACGCTAACATATTTTTCATGAAAAAAAAAAAATGTATAAATTAAGATCTGGGGGGGAGGGCTATTTAGTATTAGTTAATTACCAATCACTTCTCTCAAACTTCTTTCCATTATTCCGCCTAATTGTATCTTTCTCTACAAAATATAGCCGAAATAGATTACTCCTTGAGAGTTTTATTGAACTACTAACCGGTATAGAATTTTATGACTTGCCAGCTTGTAAATAATAGAACTAAAATTCTAGCAATAGCTATCTCCCACATCGCCCATTTATTCTACTTGTGTAATCATGTTTTTGTACTGCTAAATTCTACGTCACGTTTTAATAGCATTGATTTTTTTCAAGATAGGCCTAAAATTAAGCTATTTTTGCCAAAAAATACAAAACTTTCGACCGCTAGGGCTTTGCCTTTAGACCCCCAACAGCTCCCCCAATACCAAATTTCTGGCTACGCGTCGGATTAAATTCTAAATAAAAATTCAACTAAGTGGTGAACTAATTTTCCTGATTTATTAATGGTGTAATCCATGAGAGGTTTGAAATTGCCACATTATTGCACCATCAATATGATGACTTAATCTAGGACTAACGAAAAAATCAATTGGGTATCTTAAGCTGGACCAATCGCGTAAGGCTATATCGGCGTTGAATTCTTCCTTCTTGACCAGCCGTTCCAGGAATATACTCTACTTCAAACACGACATAGGGGCCTCTAATCCATAATTTTTATTGGCAATCCTGACGTTGATAGTCTTAGCGTCGTTAGCAACGCTAAGCCAATTCTAATCTAAAGCAACGTCGCTATTAGGCTACTGCATTGAGTCGTTTTGCAAAACACTAATCAGTTTAATCTTGTCAGTAGAACTGATTGAAGCTGGAAAAAAGAGTAGATTGTCCTGTATCCTAGGTAACAAACGTCTAAAGAACAAGCAAAAGTAAGGGTAGTAGGCCCAGAGTTGTAAACGGGCCGACAAGTTCAGGCCCGAACCCAAAAATATAAGCCCGAACCCGAAACCTAATTTGAAACCCATATCCTGCCCGAAAAAACCCGAAAGTTGAGTTAAGACAGAAAGAATTCGCAATATTGCCAAGTTAATTTGATTATATTTTTGTACACCTAAGACAAGAAGCACGTCTCAGGCCCGAATTAAGCCCAAAATTTTTGTCAACTTTAGGCCCGAACCCGACCCGAAAAGCCCGGGTCGACTTACAACTCTGAGTGGGCCATGGTTTGCAACTTAGTTGGAAAAGTTTATTAAAGGGTCACAAAATTATTCTGTAAGCAAATACAATAGGCCTACTACTCAGGTACTGGTAGTCTTTTATCTGAAATGAGTTTGTACTTTGTAGGCTAGTAATAAAAGCCTTATTGCTAGGCTAGCCTATGATTTAGATAGAAATGTATCTAACCATAGACTGTTTATTAGTCGACTGGAAACTGACAGTTTTGTCTTTTTTTCTTCACGCTTTAGTTTTCTAGATTATGCCGATTCGTCCAATCAGCGTGACTTTTTTCTTCTCGGTTCACTCGCGCTCAGAATATGTCCAATCAAATCGGTCGAATACGCGTGACCGCAAAAAAACTTCGCGTAAAGAACAAACTTTTTTTCTTCGATGCTCTTCTCTTTTTCTCCGCATGTCTGTTTCTTGTCTACTTAATGAAGAGTCTATGATCTGACAGCTTGATTTTTACTGAGAACGCTATATACGCTACCAAACAATCTACTCTTTTTACCCGCTCTGATCTGTTCTGCTGACGTGATCAAATTGATTAGTGCGCAGCGAAACGACTCAATGCAGTAACACAATAGCGGCGCTACTTTAGATTAGTACTGGGAATGCGTCGCTAAGCCTATCAACGCCAAGGCTGTCAATAAAAATTGTAACATTAAACGCCCCTAAGTCGTGTTTAAAGTGGAATAACTCTGAAAAGGCTGAGTCAAAAAGGATGTAGTCAACGCCAATGTAGTCTAATACTGCACAATTTGCTTAACTTTGAATACCCCATTGATTTTGTATTTAGTCCTCGTTTAAGCAACGTTACAAAAACAAAACGATACAAATTTGTAAAAATTTTTGAGTGTTCAAAAATCGAAAATTCAACTTTATCGATTTCAATGACACAAATTTACTCAAATTTATCGAAAAGCGGAATCAAATTTAAATTTAGTTGGCCCCTATGTTCTTACCTCCAGGCGTATGGTAGTCTCGACGTTCAACAATGAAATCCGGAATTTTTGGTTGACCTAACGTTGAAACGAAAATAGTTGCAAGCAAAAAAATTAACCACATTGCTTTTTATATTCTCTTAATTGTAGTGTTATAAAAAAAGTGAAATCTAAAAATAACTTACGGGATTAGCAATATCCTTTTTTAGCCATCCAGCCCTTTCGCTCAAAACTGTCAATCGAGCCAAATTTGGCGAGACAAAATTTAGCTAATGCCACTAATCGGATGACGTTTCAAGTTGTATAAATTTGTTACATGCTACCGAATTCAAATTGGTTTGCCGAATAATTGCAAATTCTCCGCGATTGTGATCTTTTACAGCCGTTTTATGGAGGGTAGTTTCGTTTGGCACTCTCAATCAACTGTACAATTTTTGAAAGCAAACAGTAGTTGAAAGTTGCTCTTTAAAATAGACCATTTGTAGCTGACGAAATTTTTTATTTGGACTGGGGCATTTACACACGGTAGGTTTTTGACCGCACTCCCTACGAAGAGCAACCGCGTGGTTTGCTGCAAACCATTTAAAAAACTTATTAACCCTGGCCCAAGCGTACTTTAATCTACGGGCCAAAAAGGGCTAATTTTTGATTCATGAGTTTGATCATCCAATCTGTGCATCCAAAATAATTGTTACCCAAAAATTAAGTTTAACACATTGTTTTAGAATCAGAACTAAACGACTCTATGTGGAACTTTCAATTAAACTTGTTACTATGCTACGGCTGTTCGGGCTATTTTTTTAAATTGTCGATATGAAGCATCTCAAAAATTGTGGATAAGTGTAAAAAAGTGTTACAACGTTATCTCAGACAGTTTTTGCGGCAGTGGGGAGAGATTGGATAGTATTTAAATGCTGATGAAAACTTTCCACAGCTCAAGGTAAACTTAGTTAACAAATTTTGATGATATTACAAGTGTATTTTCTTCGACTTGCAAATTTGATTCATAACTTAAAGATTTATTTTTCGGAGGTTCAAAACAAATCTTGTAGTAGTAATGGCTAATGACAGTAAAGCTATTTTTAATCATTTTGGCTAGGTTTTCATATTTATCCTGCATTACTTTACATTTTTAACTAGCATATTGCGGAAAACAATCTAACTTAAAACGAGAACAAAAAATTCACCAACACCAAACAACATTTTTTTGATTTTGAAGCATCAACGATTACATGCACAAGCAGAAACCATCTTCAACACAAAAATAAAGAAAATCAAACTCTCAATTCTTTGTGAGAGAAAATTCAATGTGATGTCTCTGCTTTTCGCAGATGAATCTGTCAACTTTTTTGCCAATTCTGTTATCTTTTATACTCAAGACGATGACGCACCCCACAATTAAGGGGCTTTAATTTAAGACTAGAAACAACAACAACAACAACAACAATGTAAAACAAAAATTAACAGACGTACGCTTTCTTAATTTTGAAAGATTTAATTCTAGGTACAAATCAAAGAAAAGACAAACAAACAGACGTTAGATATTACTTTATAATGCATTATTTTGTGTTTTGATAATGACTCATACTTGGAGTTAATGGGTTTCATTTTGAACGACCGTAAATTGAAAAACAATAACAAAAACACAATTAATTATAATTCATAGCTATATTGTAAATCTTGGTTGTTTTTATGCAGGCAAAAGTTTACACAATTTAACACTTTCATTTTCAAGTAATTTTGTCACGATTCCGTCAGTTTGTTACGGAAGTGCGAAGCACTATTTAGCTTTTGATACATTCATTACGATCACCCTTTTTAAATAAGGCTCTTTTTTATTGTTTCTAATCTCAGTTATAGCGACCAGGCAATTATCGAGTGAAATGTATGATCCCTAGTACCTAGAGCTTTAGCCGTTGTTGTCGCGTGAGCGCGCATCCTAATAGAGTAATTGCTATTTTTAAAATCACATCTATGCCAAGTATATTTAGTTTTCGGTCGAATTATTACCACCATACCATGTTGTATTGACAACCGACGGGAAATGAATTCAACCAAGCGTTGTTCAGCTTTCTCAAGCTTCACTGTTGCCTTGATCAAAACGTAAGCTGCTTGTTCGAGGCCCTAGTTGGGACTTCACGCGCGCGCGCGTAGTTCGTAGGTTTTTACTCGGCTTTTTTGATAGATGAACATCAAAATTTTTTAATTTTATGATAAGACAAAAACGGCAAAATGTGGAAAGCTGGAATTTGGACACAACATTACAAGTTTACAAAGCATCATACATGCCAATTTTAGGGGTTGAAAATCACGTGATAATGATTTGGAGACCTAAAACCGAAAAAAAACGTCTATTTTTGAGCCGAAATTTTTTTGTTTTGCTTTTAACAAAAAAAAACAAAAAAAAACGCTGAACCTGGAAGGTGGCAATTTGGACACAACATGGGTAGAGATGGAAAACGCCTTTTTTGTAATTGTACGGGCATGGTATTTTGATAAGCGGTTTGATTTTGCGTACTAAACGTTTTTCGTACCACGCGTGGCCGTCAATGAAGATTCGTGCGACCGTGTCCAACATTCACATAGTCTAGTCTATTCTCAAGTAATCATTAGAGCCTCTTAATTTGTCGTTACAGTTGTACTATGATGACACAAGTCATATAGTCACAAGTATGGCTAATTGTGATGACATAACTATTGCCTAAAGATGCCAGGAGCCTAGGACAATCGTGGCATGTCATATATTGAAGAAAAATTTGAACGGAAACAACTGCGACACTTTAGCTGAACACGAAGTGGTTTAAAAATCCCAGTCTTTTTGCACAATGCGCTGGTTTTTTGTATTATTGAGGAGAAAAGTACTAATAATTGCATTGCAATAACGCCTCGTAGATGGCGACACGTAAACAGGTTTACGATACATTAAAATCAACTTGACAGACTAAAAATATGCAGATATCTTTGCTGTACAAACATACAAGAAAATACAAATTTCATGGTGGTAGTAGCGTATTTGATATCTTTGTTTATAATAAAACTGAATTTTCGCACACAAATTGTCATTTTTTATAACTCATCGTAAAGAATTCTTAAAGCATAGAGAATCACCTTTGGATTGGCATTATTTTTTGTTCTATAAGATTTTGATGGCCTTGAAAGAAGTATCGGCATATAAAGCTTAGCATTTTTTAAGTTCAAGAAGACAAGATAAGACAACACCAATTTATTTCATCGCTCAGTAATAGCATGAAGAAGAAAATATAATCAGCATTTTTTCAAACGGAGACAGGGAAGTTGCAAAAGACCTAACGCTCATTGAGTCCAGCAACCACCTTCTTGTCAGAGAGGCAATTTATGCCAGTATCATGTATGGTTTTCATTACTTTGCTTAAGTGAGTTGCGACATTTTGACGATTTCATAAAAAAATAAAGTTAAAATTAAAAAAAAAAAATTACGACCCGTCATCAGCATGAACTCTTTATGTGACCAAAGCAGACTTTTGCATAATTATATCATGAAGGAATACGCAAACTGTGTGAACAAAATCTTTGATGCTAATGTTTGTACGAAGATAATAGAAAGTTTTTGTAGCTCGTATATTTGGATTTTTTGTGCGAGAATGCCTTAATAATTGTGGAAATTCAATTCCAAATTCTGACTCCTTGATACTTAATGCACTTCTCTAATTTAGTAGCACGGTAACGAGGTATGTTTAAATTGTTACAATCACTCGACTGCCTCGTAACTCAACTTGAGTGGTCATTAGTTTTACAGAAATATTTGCGAAATGAATTTGTAGTTTTGTTGTGTAAGGAACTATAAACAAATTAAGCGACTTCAAATTTGAACAAGTCATCAGTTTGCAGTATTTTCTTTGGAAGTAATGCGGGGTTACTGAATCTCAAAAATGAGCTCCAACAATGGTTCTTATTGATCGATTTTTAACCCATTAGTTCCTACTGGTCAATATATCGACCATTTTCGTCATTGCACAGTACTAGGCTACAGTTATAATTTAAAAGTTGCTTTTTTCGGAGAAACTGTTTTGGCGATATATTAGATTGCTCAGGCATAATAAATCACTATTTTATCAAAAGTCCGACTTTCACTCTGTGCCACACGCAACATTTCCTGAAGAACAAAAATGGCTGAAGCATCTCAGTAAGTGTCCACTTTTTTATTGTTTTGAGTTGGATATGAAATACTGGTAAATTTTTTTGAAACTTTAGAAAAATATAAGGAACAGTATTAACTTTCATTGAAAACTAAAAAAAAATTTCAATTGAAAAAATTACTTGGAAACATGGTTTTGAAGAAAAGTGGTCGAAATCTCGACCACTAGGATGAACTATGTCAAACTCGACAAATTATTATTCTGCGGTTTATTTTTTCTAGAGATCAAGTTTTCACTGTTTGCAAAGTTCACATCACAGTGATTTTGTGACAAGACAGTGTTCACATCACTGCAACTTAACTACACAGTTTCAACTATCTTGTAAAATATGAGTAGCATTGCTTGTTTTTGTTACGTGCAACTAAGATTTTAAAGTGTCATATTTTTCAAACCATAAGGTGCACCAATGATACTTAAAGTTTTTTAAGAAATCCAACTTGTGCCTTATAATCTGATGCAGTTAATCTGTACTTCTGGTTATGCTCTCTTACAGCCAGTTGATCAAGTGGTAATGCATTCGTCTCTGGAGTAGAGGTCTGAGATTTAAATCAGCCTGGTCAAATCAAACACAGCATTGCCAGTGGCTTTGTATCGCTGCAACATTTCTTTCAAGGCAGCTATGTTGCTCGGGTGCGATGATGCTCTGGTGGGCCCTGCCAACTTTACGCACTTCGATGTATTACAGCATGTATAATGAAAGACTTGATTTGATTCCATCATTTCATTCAAAGTTAAACCATTTTGATTTTAAAAAAATTTTTTAGAGTTTAATAAATTTAATGTAATGTAGTGCATCTTATAGTTTTGTGCACATTGTGCCTAAAAACAAAACCTATAGAAGCCATTTGGTGCGCTTTATGCTAGAAAATTATAATTATACAAGCCATATATCGATACTACGACAGCGTGCCAATTAACAGTTGTATGTTCCAGTTTACTGTGCCTTATGGTTTAAAAAATGCTGTAGTGATATCTTTGCTAAAATTAAATTTGACAGAATAAAGTATTCTTTGTTTAGTTTAAAAAAAAGTTGTTGGTTTTTTGCTTTAATTTTGCTAACTTGATTTGATAGCTTTGTTTTGTAATGTAGTATTGGCGCTTTTTGAAATTTAATGTGACCGGTTTGATGCAAGAAAATTTGATATGATCAGGGTTTTGCGTCAAACATCTTTCGAGTCTGGTTTGGACTAAGATTAAAGTAGGCCAAGTCAATCGTCTAGTGTCAACTGGTTGCCTCTAAAAATTTTGGACTCTTCTCTGAGTGCAACTGTTTTATGCATAATTGGTCCGTTTTTTTGATATGTCTATTGTCTACTGCTCATGACAGTTTTGGACACTTTGCAGATCTTTGAACTTTTTTGGTAGGAGTAATTATTATTTGTTTTGCTCTAGGTCCTCCAGCACGTAGAAAATAATTGGAAAATTGTTGGAACTGCATGATTGAAAACCAGAAGTCTTCAAGTGCCATTAATGTTTGTTGTGTATTTCTACAACATGCTTCATGGTCATCACACCCTACTTGAAATTGATCATGATTTGGGTTAAGCGCTGTTGACTAACAATATGACATTTTCTCCTTTAGTGATAAGAGTGAAAAGCAGAAGTAAAGTCATCAAATTTCATTAATGTTTGTACTGTATTTCTTCAGCATGCCTTATGGTCAACACACTGTAATGAAAATTGCTCATGGCTTGGATTAAGTGCTGTTGGCTGAACTAGTGACATTTTCTTTTCCCACCATGAAATCAATCAAGACATTGGTGATTATTAATGCTTCATAGAGTTGCTGCTTGACTTTTCCAGGATCCAGGCATTACTCATATCCAAGTTTTATAATCAAAATATTGGTGATGTATAATAAAATAACTGCTTTCTGAGACTGATTGGACATTGGCGTTCTTTTTAATCCTCTGGTTATTTTTTTCTACAAGTTTTGATTAAACCTATGAGACAGCTTTTGCTTTAAGCAAAAACTCTGGAAATGAACTTTCCTACAAGTTTTGATTAAATTTCTGAGGTAGCTTTTGCTTTACACTTGTTTATATATCAATACTATCAATAATAATATGTGCTTGTCTAATCTGCGCTGATATCTACGTGAAGCGACAACCAGATGGAGGGTTTTTCACTCCCTCCAAAACATTACAATCGTAAGAGATGCCCGATGTGTTACTTTCTGAAATATTAACTGCTTTGCGCTTAAAATTTTGTACTTTTGCTTGCAACAAATTTAGTTTATTGAGTTTTTGAAAATATTGAATACAGTTGTATTACAAAAGTTGCAATATTTGTCTTATTGGGAGAATTCAAAAGTTCCTCCTTAGAGTACAGTAAACTTAATGAATGCTCTAATCGCACAATCAATTTTCTGCAGTTTCAGTGGTAATAATATTACTGCTGTACAGGGTAATTGAAATTTTTTAGCTACCATAGTTCGCCCTATTTTCGTTTTATGTTTTATGAAAGTGCAAGTAGCTCGAAATCTGTGAGATTTCTCTCAATTTTTGGCTAATGCTAGGGTAAGCATTTCTCTGAATAAGTTTAGCTTTAGCGGCTGAGGGATTGAATCCCAAACTTTTATTATCAAATTCTTGTGCGTTCCTGTGATACAAAACTACCAGAGTGGTAGTAAAAAAAAGCGTTCAGTAGAAGCGTTTGTGTGAAAAAAGAAAAGATGAATACTGCAATAATTTATGCTGCGAGCGCTGGAGGGCTACAAGATTTGTTAGATGTGTGTAGTAATTATGCCAAATTACATGATATTGTTTTTAATTGTAAAAAGACTGTTGGTATGATTTTTTCTTCAAACAATATGTACACGTTTATGCCTTGAAATATGAATATTGATGGTCAGAAAATTAAGTTTGTGAATAATGTGGTATATCTTGGAGTTAGTATTAGCAGTGATTTATGTGATGATACTGATATTGCAAGACAAGCGAGATATTTATATTGTGCAGCCAATAAGCTCAAAACTCGTTTTTTAAATGTTCAATTGAGATGAAAAACATTTTATTTCGTGCACACTGCATGTGTTTTTATGCTAGTCAACTATGGTGTAACTACTCCACATCAGCTATAAATCGGTTAAAAGTTGCCTACATTGATGCGTATAGAATTGTGCATGGCATGACTCGCTATCACAGTGCTAGAGCAAGTCAAATATACTATAACATTGATTCCTTCTACGCTCTACCGCGTAAAATTACTTATAAATTTGTTGAACGCTGTCACTAATCTCAGAACCTTTGGCTTAAAATGTTAATGTCGTCTGATTGCTTCTATGATTCTATATACTATGATCATTATTGTGGCATTTTGTTTGTGAATGAATAGAAGATGATGTATGTCGCACCATTCAGGAAAAGAACAGCTCCTGCTGTACAGTGTTTTTTTATTTTTTTTGTGTGTGTGTATAGTGTTTGTATATGGACTTCATGAGTCTGAAATAAACACTGAATAATAATAAGCATGTCAACAAAAATTTTAGTTATGAAATCACGAGTTATAATGCAATTTAATCTGATTGGTTTCAAGGAATTAACTCAAACCGCTTGGGGGGAGGAGTGAACACAATAATCATAAAATGCGTGTTGTTTTTGCAGAAGGGATTAAATGCGGAAAAGATTGTAGTTTAATGTGTTCGCACACTCAAACTGTTCGACAATTCGAGAGGATAACCTACATCTGCATGCTACGCATCACGCACCGTCTGTTGTGTTTCCAGAGGTGGACTGAATAAAGTTTATATAAAAGCTGATATGGGAGAGAGGCGAAAGACGCTCAACATTTGGTTTAAACGGACACAGGACAGAGGTGGAGTTGAGGGCACAAAGCTCGAGGCCAAGGACACAAAAAATATCCGAGGCCAAAGACAGCCCTTTCGAGGACAGACCCTTTCTAGGGCAAGGACACAGGCGAAAGCATTCTCATTCGATGCAAAGCGTTCTAGCGTGCGGATGTTTTTTCACAGCTAAAAACTGCGCATTGCTGTCTAGTTGAGCGTTGAAAATTGAAAAATTGGTGCGCAATTCGAAATTCTTCTGAAGTGCTAGTTAAGCTGAAGTGCTTGATTTTCTACAGTTTAAAATGGCCCCTTCGAAGAATGTAGAACAGAAATTGGATATTATTCTAAAAAGGTTGGATAATATGGAAACAAAAATTGATAAATTTAACAAAAAGTTTAAAGAAATGTTCGAAGGTCTAAACGAAAAGTACGGCGAACTAAAATCAGCTCTAGATAATAAAGGTTCTGTTGATCTTTTCAAAATATTAAAACTACGAGTTGAGCAACTTGAACAAGAACGAGCTAATGCTAAACAAGACGAAGTCGCAAGAGAAACATATAGCAAAAGACTAAATTTGCTAGTACATGGTATCGAAGAATCAAAAGAAGAGGTTTGGGAAATTAAACAATCCACCTTAGTTAAGTTTGATCAATTTCTGGAGAATGGTCTAAAAATTTGTAGGTCACAAATAAAAGTAACCGATATTCATCGGCTTCCACAGCGGCCTCTCTTCAAGCAAGGACACCAAGTTTGCCGACCAATTATTGTAAAACTAAGCAGTGTTTTCGACAAGCAGCTAATCTTATCGTCATGTAAGAACCTGAAAGCGTACAACGCTAACCTCTTCCATGACGGTAAGTTGACAAACGGCAAGCAGGGCCGAACTATCTATGTAACAGAACACTTGCCCAAGACTTTCGTAAACCAGAAAAAGTTGCTGCTTCCCTCTTTCAATAAAGCCCGAAAAGAAAAAAACAAGCCTACTGGCGAATTGATCACGGACAATATTGTTTATTTGTGGATAACGAAAAAATCCCGCCACCAATTACATCTAGTCGTCTTGACTCTAGGGAAAGTTCTAAGTCTGCAAACGAGTATGTGTCCAGTTCTCAATCGGAAAGCGGATGAGTAACTCAAATGTCAATACTAAACGGACTACATTACTATTTAACTGTTATTCACATAGGTGTTGTATTGTAACCGGTGTATCTGTTAATGTAAACTTGTTGTGGCTTCAATAAGCGGATACGAGACATATAATTTTGCAACTGGTTTTCAACAAAAACGATTCTGTTTGTTGTAGTACTACTAATTATGTAATAGACGAACTAAACTGGATGGTAATACTTGAAGTATTCACACGTACTGCTAGATTAGTTTCTTTGTCTTGAAGTAATATTAATTCTTTTGAATCACATTGTATTGTTTTACTGTAAACTTCAAAACTAATGGTGTGAAAGATAAAACTTGCTTTTCATAAAATTGTGGTAAACTTCACTCCTACAAATTCTTGTTAACTAATTTAGTATGCAGTAGTGTTAACTTAAATTAATATGGTGTGAATGATAACAGTTTTCCTTTCAGACATTTTAAGTGCTTAACCAAGCTCAGGCGTATTGAAATTAGCGCCAACTAGTTTTATGCAATTGATGTTGTAATGCTCAGTAGATTGCTACGCTTATGCATAGTGTATTATTTTTCATTTTTGTCTTTGCGTTTAACTGACACTTAATTTAATGGCCTTTTTTGCCAATTGCCTACCAAAACACCCCAACGAACACTGCGAAGCTTTTTTAGAATTTTTAGGTTCGAGTCAAGTTGCTACTCTTAACGACGTTGAAAATCACTACGACAACTTAATTAGGTCTTTTACCAAAAACACTATCACCTGCAAATATTGTGAATTACATTCGAAATTTGAATTGGAAAACAAATCTAAATTGTTTATATTGCACGCTAACATACGGTCTTTACAAAAACAGTATGAATCTTTGTATGAAACTATTGCAAATTTGGATCTTAAACCTGATATAATTTGTCTTTTTGAATCTCGAGTTAAATCGGATGGCTTGCTTATCAATCTTAAGCTTACAGGATACGATTTGCTCCTCACGAATCCTCGCAAAACTGCCGGAGGTGTTGGTGTTTATATTTCGAAAAACTTAAATTATCGTGTTGTAAAACATAACTGGCTTGGGATTGAGGAATGTGAAGATATTTGGTTGAACGTTGTAGAACCTTGTACAAACTCTATCATAAATGTCATTGTTTTGTATAGACATCCCAACACATGCAAAAAAAAAAAATTATTTTGAAATTAGACGAGGCTTTGGATGAACAACCTTTTGCTAACACAACTACTTATATATTAGGTGACGTAAATCTGGACATTAATAAATTTAATCGTTCTACTCTTGCACAGAATTATTTAGACGGACTAATTAGTAAGGGTTTTTTTCCATTAATAACCCAACCCACTTGGGTAACGGACACATCTGCAAGCATCATCGGCCATATTATTACTAATAATTTGTCACACAAGCTAATCCCGGGAATTATTAGAACCGACGACTTAAGTGACCATTTCTTGACATATGTAATTATTAGGGATAAAAATAAACCAAAAGTTAAAAGATGCAAAAGAATCAAGCTAAGGGATACAAATAACTTTTCGCCAACTATATTCAAAAATGACCTAGTAGTTGCCTTTTCCGAATTCCTTAATTCTCTACCTGTAGTTGATGAAAATAATTTCAATATTGTGTTTAATGACTTTCACGATAGATTCACGAAAGTCTTGGACAAAAATGCTCCATTCAAATTGTTATCGCGCAAGCGAGGTAAACTTGCCCACAAGCCTTGGATTTCGAAAGGAATCTTGGCTTCCATTCGAAATAAGCAAAAAATGTATAAAACGCATTTTATTGGTGGCAGTGAAATCGCAAAAACGTCATACAAGGCTTATGCGAATAAGCTTACTAAAGTAAAGTGTCTGGCGAAAAAACTATATTTTCATAGCAGATTAGAAAACTGTAAAGGTGATGGTCGCAAAATCTGGGATTTACTCTACTCTCTTTTGCCCAGTAAAAAAACAAACAATGTCCTAAAACATTAGAAGTCGGCGGTGACATTACGCATGATCCAAAACTCATTGCCCAAAAATTCTGTGATCATTTCAGTACTATAGCTTCAAAAATTGTAAAAGATAATCCCAACCCTACCTCGGCCGACTCGTTTAAACGATTTCTTAATAGACGCATTTCTGACTCAATATTCTTGCAGCCTACTGAACCGGGCGAGATTTTAAACACAATCAATTCGCTAAATGTAAGAAAAAGTAGTGGTTTTGATCATATCCCTCCTTATTTTGTTAAACTAGCGGGGCCTGTAATTTCTGAACCGTTTTCTGTGCTCGTCAATCACTCGATCACTCTGGGGATTTTCCCAGAAGTTTTGAAAGTAGCAAAAGTGATACCTGTTTACAAATCTGGCAGTAGACATAATCCAACTAATTATCGTCCAATTTCACTGCTGTCATGTTTTGCCAAAATTTTTGAAAAATTGCTATATAAAAGACTCGATATTTTTATACGTACGCACTCAATAATAGCACCTACCCAGTATGGCTTTAGATCAGGACTTTCCACCATGCATGCTGTAACTGATGTATTAACTCTAGTTTATGATAACATCCATGAGAAAAAATATTCTGGATTAATATTTCTTGACATCCAAAAAGCTTTTGACACTGTAGACCATAATATACTGATTGCAAAGCTTGAACATTATGGTATCAGAGGCATTGCTAAAAATCTGTTTGAATCCTACTTACAAAATAGACAGCAATTTGTTGCTTTGGATGACGAATCAAGACTATACACAACTAACTGGGGAGTTCCTCAAGGATCAACTTTAGGCCCATTACTATTTCTAATTTACATCAATGACTTAATCAATTGCACATCAGTAACACCTCGATTGTTTGCAGATGATACTTGTCTGTGCTTTAGTTCGCCAAATCCTGAAAACTTGCAAGAGATAATTAACTCTGACTTAAAAATTGTTTCTGATTGGATAACTGCTAACAAATTGCGCATTAATGCTCAAAAATCTTCAGCCTTGATAATATCGCCAAAAAGCAATGATAAAGCTTTTTACCAAAACTTGACCATTCTCTTTGACGGCTTCAAAATCAATCTTTCTAAATCTGTTAAATATCTTGGTGTACAAATAGACGACAACCTTACATTCAAAACTCATATCAACTTCCTCTATTCTAAGCTTTCCAGAACCTTAGGTGTAATGTTCAAAGTCAAACACTATTTACCAAAAACTTATCTACTTCTATTGTACAATACGCTCTTTCACCAGCATCTAATTTACTGCATCTCTGCCTGGTCTTCTACATTTTCTACTTACCTAAATCCTTTACAAACACTTCAAAATAAAGCAATAAAATTAATCGAAGGCTTAAACCATTGGCAGAGCAGTACTACAGCATATAAGAAACTAAAAATCCTTAAAATAAACGAATTAGTCAAGTTTGAAATAGGTAAATTCCTTCATCGACACTTCAATAACAAACTTCCTTTAAACTTTCAAAATTATTTTGTTGGTTTGAATCAAATCCACACAATAGACACCAGAAGACGACTGACTGGTTGCAATTATCGCATTCCTCTTTATAAAACATCCCGAATGCAACGTTCAATCAAATATAAAGGCGTTATTATTTGGAACAATATTCCTTTCGATGTAAGGAAAAATACTTTCCGAAAATTCAAATCTAACTACAAAGACCTGCTAATTGCAAATTACTAAAATTCAAATGCAAAAATTTTGGTTGAAATGTTGATGTAAAGCAACACAAGTTGCAAGAGACATCCAAATACTATTAGCTTTTATTCGAATTTAATTGGTAAATTGCCTACCAATATAGGGTGGCTGCTTGACTCGAAGACCTAACGGTCCCTTCGCAGTCTCCCTGTCCTTCCCTTGTTAATTTTATACACGAATCGATATGTGATTTGTATTATTTAAGTGTAAGTGAGTTGGACGCAATAAATTCTGAGTTGAGTTGAGTTGAAAGTGTTCTCCAAAAAAAAAAATAATGTGTTCAAAAAATTTTTTTTCAGGTGTTCTCAAAAAAACAAAATCAAAAAATCTTCAAAAAACAAGTTTTTCTACAAAAAACGATCTACAAAATTTCAAAGATTCCAAAAATACTGCTGTTCTCGAGCTGAGGACAGGGCAATTTTCGAGGACTTGAAGCTTCGAGGCCAAGGACTTCAAAATGTGTCCTCGAAGACTCCACCTCAGTAAACGGAATGTATAAGTAGAACTAAAAAACAGTTGAAAGCTCAAAACAAAATGTACCCTGCAAAAGATTGTGATCAGATCTTTCCACCGAGTCACTCTCCGCTAAGAGGAATTCAAAAGAGAAAGAACTGGACCTTTGAAACTAGCCTCTAGTGCCCATCAGTGCAGGCCCGGCGCCACGAGGGGGCATTCCGGGGCCGTGCCTCCCCAAATGACTGCTTTTGTACGCCAGGCGAGGACTGTGTTCCGAAGAAGTTAACATGCTCGGGGCTACTGGAGAACAAGTCGAGGCCTAAGACTCCTAAATTGGTGCTTATCGCCATAGAATTTGCGAGCAAGAATTGTTTTTTCGTAGTTTTTGTGGACTCACACCGGATTTCATGAAACTTTGGGGACGAAGACCTTTTTTTTTTATCTTCGCTTTAGGATTCGTGGAAAATCGCAACATTTTGAGATGGAAACCAAAGTTTGTGAAAATTTTTGACCTGAAGACCTTTTTTTTACGTCTTCACCTTTTTCGTTTGATCCACACTCTTAAATTCACGTACTGTAAATAAACTTCTCGTGCTCCCAAAAATTTATTTCTGCCCTCCTAGTCACGCTATCCTGACGCCCGGCCGGCATCAGTGGCCTATAAGTTAATTTTTGTAATTTTGTTGTATTCACCAAGTTGCTTTGGCCACGAGACAGCAAAGAAACCTCTTGGTCATCGAGTTAAGCTGCCACGTTTTGTCTACCACACACTGTGGAGTCTTCACGGTGTCTCTTTTTATTGCTAAACGCTAAGCAAGGAATCGAGCCCAGATCTAGCTTTTTAGTAACAGACACTCGATCACTGATTGGCCGTACGTTATGCTTTTTTGTGAGGAAGGTAGAAAAACATTCATGTTCAAATTATCAAAAAGACAATACTACTTCTCGTGATGCATAATCTGGCCTAAATTTAACCGAAACAACAAAGAATTGTAGTAAATCTGTAATTTCCGTCATACAATTCAGCATAATATTATGGCCACCCACAGAGGATGCTGTTAAGCTGTTACGCTCGTAAGCGCTGTTTTGCATAGTGTAGACACCCTCGACGTACGAGCGTAAAAATTTTTGAAATTTTGTACGCACAGTGTAGACCGGCCCTAAAGCCTTGCGAAATCCGTTACGTCATTCTTTCTCGCTAAATTTCTTCGAGCGATTGCGGAAAGCAGTTCGAGTAAAAAAACGTCACATTTTCCTCGCCAACTTAAAGAGAATCTTGAAGCACTCTTTAAGCGTGCGAGAAATCTTTTTGGTTCAGGAATGTAATGGCGAAATGTTGAAAACTTCTAACTAAAGCGAGTTTTTGCTGAAAATTAATTAAAATCGTCGCCATGTTTGATATTAGACTGCTGAGAAAACAACGCATTGCATTGAGAACAATTAGCTGTTTCGACTGATAAAGAAATGTTAAGTAGTGCCAGTTGACAAAAGTAGCAATATACACCTTTCATAAGAACGATTTTCTAAAACACGAGGCTCACTTTTGCTCAAAATTTAAGAACAAATTAAAAACAATGCCAGCCTCGGCAGCAAAATAAACCCAAAAAATTCAAACTAATCAAAGAAACTAAAATTTGTGCTGATTCAAAACAAAAAAATTTCAGTGATTTTCTTGAGTTTGCAAGCAAAATTGCAACTATTCAAGATTATTACGCTCTGTAGCTCTGCGCAACCAATTGAGAAATTTTTTTGGCAGTTGTTCAACATGAAAAAAGCTTGTTTTTCGCTTTTGCAATTTTACGATGCTGCAAAAGCAGGAAAAAAGCCTTCACTTAAGCAAACAAAGCAATAGAAATTAAGCAGTGTTTCAAACATGCTCTCTAAAATTGACATCGATGCTTTCAAAATTTTTACAAAATCAAAAACAAATGAGACTGAATATCGACAAAAAATTAAAAACAGCCAGTCCTAACTCAAGATCTTTACCGGTTCTAAAAAAGAAGAGTGTACTTCGACTTGCTCACTTTTGAAAATTTTTGAAACCTAAAGTTACTGTTAACATATGAGTTTACCCACCAACAACCTCAAGAGCGCTTTACGTCATTCAAAAAAAAAAAAAAAAGTATGGAAAAACGTACTATCACAAATTACAAACATCTTTCGAAGAAATTTGAGCGAGCAGTTTTAACGTGTGTTGGGCGAGACGGCTCAGAAATGGCAGTTTGTCTACAAAGTTTTTATGTTCGTTAGCACTTTTTAGCGAGCGAGAATGGCCTTTACGAGCTCGCTAGCACGCAGTAGCGTACGCAGAATTTTGAAAAGGGGGGGGGGGGGGGGGGCCAGAAACTTCAGAAAATTTGAGAAAAACAAAGATCTGAATTTGAAATTTAAAAAAAAAAGGTCTTTTCTCAAATTTTCGGCCAAAATTTAGTGAAGAGCACAAAATAAAAGGTCTTCACTCAAATTTCAAACCTTTTTTCGCCCATAATTAAGTGAAGAGCAAAAAAAAAGGTCTTCACTCAAATTTCGTCCCTATTTTTGCCCAAAATTAGGTGAAGAGCAAAAAAAAAAGGTCTTCACTCAAATTTCGACCCTTTTTTCGCCCAAAATTAAGTGAAGAGCAAAAGAAAGGTCTTCACTCGCTTTTAGTCCGATTTCAAGCCCAAACGCCTGGAAGAAATGCACGCAACATACCCATTGCGTAATCAAACCTAATGCCCAACTTGAAAACGGGGGGCTATGCGGCAATTTTGCTCACTTTTCTATGCAATTTTGCAATCCTGGCGATGCAAGGGAGGGGCCATGGCCCAATGACCCCCTCTAAATACGCCCCTGCTAGCACATTTGGTCATGTCGGCCCAGATATAAACAAAACACACGTCAACATAAGTCGCATTATCATGTCATTCATTGATCGTTGTTTAACTAGATTAATTGAAGGTACGGTACGTTTCACAAATTGAACTGAAGTACGGTACGCTGGTATGGTACCAAGGTCAGTGGCGGATCCAGATAATTTTGGTGGGGGGGATTTGAAGCCAAAACCTCAAAAATTCGGATGTCTTCACCAAAATTGAGAGTGATTTTTCGGCCGAAAACGGAAATTCAAACGTTTTTTTCGCCCAAAATCATTTGGTCTCCAAAAAAAAAAAAAAAAAAGGTCTTCACCAAAATTGAGAGTGATTTTTCGGCCGGATTCGTTACGTTTAGGTCGGTGGGAGGGGATGCATCCCGAAATGAAGCCGAATTATTCAAAAGAGAGGCTGATTTTTTGGCCAAAATCGTAACTTTTAGGCTGGTGGGGGGGGATGCATCCCCCCCATCCCCCCCCCTAAATCCGCCACTGACCAAGGTATGTTACGTCAGTGCGGTACGTTTCAAAAATTGAATTGAAGCACGGTACGCTGATACGGTACGGTTCAAGGTGCGAGGTACGTAGTACGCAAATTCTGAACGTACCGTACTGCCATCCTTGCTTACCAGTACCATAATCTGTATTTTTCAAATAACATAAAACGCAATTTGATTCGAACTATAACCAAGTTAGTTTACTTGTTACTTTTATTTCGCATTTACCTTTACGGTTGGTCAGCGGTGCCGAAACCCGGTGGGGGGGGGGGGGATATATCTACCCAATAATTTGACTGCATCCCCCCAAATAATTCGACTATGGTCTGCATCTGCACCCCCCCCCCCCCAATAATTTGACTATGGTCTTCATCTCAGCGCTGGATGATCTGTGGACTTTTTTTGGTCTTCACTTGATTTCGGGGACAAAAACACTTCAATTTTTCAGAGAGACCTATTTTTTGATTTTTGCTTGATTTGCTTACTTAAAAAGAATAATGGTCGAGCTTCACCCACCCAATGTTGAATATAGGGCAAAATTGGGATAAAATTGCAAATTATCCCCCCCAATGCTCAACATAAATCGGCACCCCTGCGGTTGATTTAACAGAACTGTTGGTGTTTAATGATCTTCTTTCAATAAATTTGCTTGCTACATACAGACTTGTCGATATACCGTACTTGCCGTCCATGAGCACCAGGTACAATGCAACGGCAGTTTTATTTGAATTTTTTTCAAAAACCTATAGTTTTACCTGGGTTAAGACTACCGGTATGCTCAAGTTGCAGTAGATTAAGTTGAAATTTCGATGTTTATCAGCCAAGTTGTCTTTGACAATATGAATATTCATGCCCTAAAATAGACAGTAAAATGACCTAAGCAGTCTTCCGTTAGAATTGATTTTTGGTATAGCACTTTTGTTTTTATTACCTGAAGGTGAATTTACACAGTATCCGTTTTTCGTACGTTTTCGTCCGTTTTTTTACGTTTTTACTTCTCCTTGAAAAAGTATGCGCTTTTTCATCCGCATTTTTATAAGTCCACGTACGCACTAAGTAGACTGTTAGATATAGATAAAAAGTTTGTTCAAAAATTTTGTGTATGAACGATAAGAGCGATATTTCGAAGTAGAGCTGTACCCCTTTACAAAAAAATTTTTTCGGAAAACTTTTGTCCAGTATGTGACTGTCTGGTTAGTGCAGATATGGACACATAAAAATGCGGATGAAAAAACGTTTCCTTTGTCAAGAAGCAAAAACGTAAAAAAACGGACGAAAACGTACGAAAAACGGATACTGTGTAAATTCACCTTTATACGTTACAAAAATAATTAACAAGCTACTTATGATATAGCCTTGTGTAAACACTAAACACCATAACTTCATACTGAAACTACACTTAACACCTCAACTTCACATCAGAGCATCGTAGTATATCTTGCGATCACATAAAAGTTGTATATGCACTCACTTTGAATCTTCTTTGCCCAATCACACCTTTCTTCATTTCATTCCCTAACACTATAGCTAGGTAATGTGCTGGTCATGCTCGAAACTCTTATTAGACAGAAAGACCTTAAGAGGGAAATCCCTGAAGTGGCGCAATAAAGTCGCGTTCCGATTGGATGCGTCATGGTCTAATGCACCTCGACGAAGTAATTTTCTGTTGGTAGCATATATTCATCCGTTTCGCCAAAAGCAAGATGGCATTACAAAAACACAGCAGGGATTAAAGTGGAGAACTTTTTGTTGGAAGTTGGTTTAACCGTATTTTTCTCGACTCAAATCATTTTGAAAAAGTAGCCCCCCCGAGAGGTGGAGCGAAGCGACACGTTGCAGCTTTCGGCTTAGAGACCAGTAGTTTTGTCACATTTCCAGCAATTTGTTACAGAATTGTACAGTTTAGCTTTTAATACCTTGATTACGACCAGATAGTAACCCCCGTTTTATTCCGTAACTTATTATAATTTTTTGGAATCTGAACTGCTCGCTGGTTCTGAATTCCTATTTGTGATGTCATTCATGATGCTTCAATTTATGAAATTCTGCAACGACATCTTAGTTAAAAATTTTGTATTTGTTTCGTTTCGCACTATAGTTATATTATATTAAACCAGGGCATATATTCTTCATGCAAGCAAGGCATGCATTGCACGCCTAGTCATTTAGCCGCAACAAAAATTTAAAACTTTAAAATAGTTTTAAAAATTTAAAACAAAATCAAACTACAGTAAGTAGCAACAGTTACGGGCATGAACTTTCAAGTCAAAGTACTGCGGCATTAAACAGTCGCACTTAATTCATTAATTTCAGTTTTAGCCTGGTTTCAACATACCGCTAAATTACAAAAAATAATGGCAACACGCATGCATTTTTAAATATTATTGTATTCAACGGTTTTAGAGATCGCTATGTTTTGGTTTGATTACATATAAAAGTGAATAGGTTTGAAAACTTTGATTGACGCATTGTTTGCTGCAAAAGTTCTTTTATACTTCTAGTTTCTTGTTTTCGTAAAATCTATTCTCTATTTTCATTTTAGATTTGTCACAGTAAATTAGCTTAAAATACGCCACAAGCTATGCACCAAAGCATGCAGTTTTATTGCTAAAAGCGAATAACTCAGCGGCGAAACCAAGCCGTGATAGCTGTTAGGTATTAGCATTAGGCAATGTGAGTCAGACTGAGTTTTTGATATGGTACTGTTCGCACTACTTAGGCTAAATTTTGGGCTATAAGAGTGAGAGCAAAATATGAAAGCCATTTAAACGGAAAGTTACCGTTAGTTGGTTCAGTTAGTACTAAGTAGGCCTGAGCTAGTTGTAGAGTTTGAACTAGGTTTGCAAAAAAGTTTTTAAGACTATCATTAAGTTATTGGTAATTTGTTTAGCTGTTTTGTTTGTGTTTTACTGGTTGTTAAATAAACTACATAAGGCCAGGCTTAACCATACTTCCATTAGACTAGTCTTGAGCCTACCAGCCTGCTTAATATTGCATATCATTGCCGATGGTTGCCAGGTTACAAAATGTTATAACGAGATCAGAAAAAGAGGTTACAAAAGTAGGCAATGTATTTGCTTTTCAGCAAGTTGGCTCAACTTAGTTCTTCGACTAATATTTTTATGTCAATATTATTAGGTCTACTGTGCTGTAGCTTAGTATATAGTATTGGCTTCTGGTACATATAAACTGCTAGCTTTATCACTGTCTGTAGTAACACAAGAAAGATTTGTACTTGTACACACTAATCTGTACTGGAGAAAGAAGGCCTAGTTGCAATACTACACATTTAGAAGTGTAAGTTGCTTTTTTTTATTGCCTGGTAACCAATGACGTCATCAAAACTGCAGACGTCATCATAATTGCATGCCTTATCTGAAATGTCAAGCTTCGCCAGTCGCCACTGTGTTAAATCTAATTGCAAATTGCGCTCCTTGGTTTGAAATGCTTTATCGTACAATACTGCTGCACCTCCAGCATACTAAAGTCAATGTAGTATAAATTAAATTTTTTATAGCAAATCACATAGGAGTGCAATTTGCATGTTACAAGAGTACAAAATTATGATTAATAAAATAGTAAATGATTTGCTTCGCTGTTATACAGCAAATTTAACATTATTTATGGATGCGGTACTTTTAAATTCTATCAGTACATCGTTACAGTTGCAAGTATAAAATCGTAGCTCAAATTATGTATCTGTTTATAATACATCTTGGCAAGTAATTACGTATGTACTTTTAGTATTCGAAGATCAAACATTGCAACTATACGTGATTGAAGTATTGCATTTCACTCTCCCTTTTTTACATATAGTTTTGCCGTGGTGTCAATGAAAAATTTCAATTCTGTTTTGTCATAAATATTTGCTATTGCATCACAAAAACTTGTATCTCGAATATTTTTACCTTGTAAAAGTCTTCATAACAATAGTGATTTTATTTATGACGAATTGGAATGAATTTTTTCATGAACGCCATAGCAAAACTTTATGTACCAAGTTTGACTGTAATTAGAAGTATTTCTGTATAAGAAATGCTTTCGAACCAGTTTTGGTCATACACCAGACTATCTTTTTGTATGAAGCTTTGCAATGATATTTACGAAAAAAAATCTCTACCAATCGTTATAAACAGTATCCTGGTTGTAATGAAAACTTTTAGAAGGTAATAATATTTGTGATAACTGCTTTTGTGCAAAGCCTGCGAGAAGGTCGTTCAGGAGGTAGATTGTAGCCGGAGCTCGGGGGGCTTGGGGGAACTATAAATTCACGTGCATTCAAGTAGTTGCCCTGCGCTCTGTTAGTTGCAGCTCGGTGTGCAGGCCAAAGCGCAGCAAAAAAAAACTTTATTTTTATCTTTTTTTTTTTGGTGAAACCTTTTTTGGTCTCCACCCAATTTCTGGCAAAAAGCTGGCCGGATCTCCGATGAAAACCTTTTGTTAGTCTTCTCTTAATTTCTGGCTCTGGTCTTCGGCCAAGAGGCCCGATATCAGTCTTCGTACTTCCTGGTTAAATTTCTCTCTGAGGCCCTGATTTTGTGATGCAATGACCAATAAAAAGAAGGGAGCAAGATCTCATGGTCATACAGTTTTATTTTTTAACAGTTGTTGCACAATAATCCTGTACCTTTGCCACCCCAGACCAAAATTTCTGAAAGGATCATGCTTACACAAAAGATTATTCTTGATTAATTTGCAGACGATTTTTACTTTCAACTCCTATTTGAGTTATTTAGAGTTGTTTACTTTCTTCGAAAAAGTCACAACTTTAATTGTCTAAGAGATTGCTTCAGGTTTGTTTCTCGGGGAGTAGACTTCCTAGCTCCACTCAGGCGCGCAACCAGGATTTTGCTAAGGGGGAGGAGGGCTTGAAACAAAAGTTGAAAATTTTTTGTTTGAAAATTATCTCATTTAAGTGGCATACTGAGCAAACCGGTACAACTATATACATGTACCACAAATGGCGATCTGGGAGAGGAGCACCCGCCGCGAGGCGATTTTTGTATCGTTTTTGAAAAAAAGCCATTTTAACGCCATTTGCTTGTTTTAAGAGTCTTTTGCAAGAAATTGCAAAACTTAAAAAATACTGTATTTGCAAGAAATAAGCAGCCCAGCATTTTCAGTTTTCCCTTCAATCCTTGCTTATAGATGGACTCCAAAACAAGTTTAAAATACTGTAATTTGGGTAAAATCCTTTAGGTGACTTGGCTAAGAGGTCTGAAGCACCTTTAGCTCCCTTCCTGATTGCGCCACTGGCTCCATCCAAACCAAAATGTTCTAACACTGACTGATTTTGTAATGAAAACTATAATAATTAATTTAGTAAATTAGCACAATTAGTACAGTATTATCAGCATTATTGTTAAAAAAAATTGATCAATTTCGACAAAGAAATCGAACGTTATAATCTTTGCATTTTCCTGATGATTGTTCTTTATCATCACACAAAAAGCCATTTCGAGCACTAAAATCAGTAAAAACATCTCCAGAACGTCTTGCAAATTCCTGAAAAACATATTTTCTGTCCAGTATTCTCGACTGTACAAGAGTAGATAATGGAACTTGTACAAGACCATATAAATCTGCTACTTTATTAATTGATGCTTTTTGTACTATAACTCTTCTGAAGCAACAGATTATGAAAAACTCCATTCCAGCGTTACGTTTCAGCCATCCCTTATATCAAGTTATGAATCAAAGATTTAAAATTACGATATTAATAATTAAATTCTTGGGACCGATTTCTTAAAAAGGTACAGATTTAGCTATAGAAATGTTTTGGAGAAAAGTTGAATCTAATAAATCGTGTCCATGACATGATGTAAAACTAACTGTTGGCGGAGGTTGTCTGGACAGACTAAAAAATTAGTTCAAGTGCAGAAGATATCATTTATGGGTCCTTTTGTTAATTATTTTAACTTTTAGGCAACTTACCTCATCTCGAGTTTGGGCTTGAATAGCGATAGGGAACTCGCACTCTTCGAGAGGTTTTACACGGACTGCGGCATTCTTGCGTATTCCTCCCTGCCACTACTGAATTGATTTTAAACAGTAAAGTAAATTGGTTGAAATAATAAATAGCAAAATACATCAAAGGCGTCCAACCCGCGGACCACTTGTGGCACACCAAGCTTTCAAAGTCACCCATTAAACTTTCTACATTGGTTTGTTAATTTACCGTTACGTGCTGACACGATATTGTGAGTTGCAGATACGAGTCCTTAAATAGCATGTGATAAGGTGCTCCACCACTGATATGCAAAATACACCATGTGCATGTACACACGAGCAGCACGCACACTGTATTATTTCGATTGTTTTGTTTAAATAAACTTGTTGTCATGATGATGTCATAAACTTGTTGTCGTAATGATGTCATAAACTTGTCGTCATAAGGATGTCATAAACTTGTCGTCGTAACTTGTCGTCATAATTATGTCGTCATAATGAAACATGCTGTCACACGTAAGTGAATACGCGTTCGTATTTCTGCGCGCTTTGCACGTGCTAAGATATTCTGCTTTTATTTTAAATTTAGCATTGGGTACGGCAAGCAAGAAACAAATAATTTGCAATGGTGGCCGAATATTTCAAGAGTGATGGACGGAACAAAATTTTTTTGAGCATGTCAGTTGTAAGCGTAACAAGAAATGCCAAGTATCGCATTGATGTTTAAATTGGAAATAAACCATGATTTTTCAAATTGTTTTTATAATTGCTTAATGTCGCCCTGGTAGCCTACTAAATTTTGGCCCGCGAAAATTTTTGAAAAGCAGATACGTCCCCTTACTTAAAAAATTTGGATGCCCCTGAAATACATGAAGAAAAAAAATACAAGATTAGTTTAGTTTGAGGTCATTTAAACAATGAACATTGGGAAGTCAGCAATGAGCCACTAGGAGACACAAATATCTTCTGACTGTGCTATAAAAAAAAAAAAAAAAAATACAAGATGGCTATGAATATTGCAAAAAAATCATGAGATATATGTAAATCATTTATTATTTTCTGCAGCGAAATGTCGGGAAAACTTCTTAATATAACTCCATGGATATTGGAATACGCTACTTCATTTGTTTACCAAATTGTTTTGGCTAGGTAGAACAAAAAAAAAAACTTTTCTAGTGTGTCTTCGAGTTATGTCTGTTTCTAGCTTAAGGCAAGAAAATATTCTAAATGGCAATGCCGGTTTCAAACTTTTTTGTTTTACATTCAATAGGAGAAACTGAAATCAGTTCTACGGTATTTGTACTGCAGTCTTGACAGAAAATTAATATTTTGTTCTCGATTACACTTACATTTATCTGAAAGAATTGGTGGAAAGTCGCTATAGCTTATTGTTCCCGGCAGGCAGTGAAATCGAACCTGTTTCCTCCGTTCACAGTTTTGCCTTCTGTATCAATCACTTGTCGACACACTTTTGATGGTCGGTTTATGAGAAGCGAAAGGTGAAGATCTGAGGCCGTCATTTTTTGATCGAAATTTTTTGTAATGGCAAACGGAAACCAGGCTGTCTTTTGCATATCTGTAAAAAATATTTTGTTATAGTTAGACTTACTTTTTACAGCAAAGTTCTTTCAAAACTGTACTTCTTCTATCCTTTAAGAACAGCCATCATGTATTACTTCTTCTCATAACTCAAACTCCCACCTCTAAGTGCATTTTTAAACGTAATAAATATTTAATGTTGATTCAATTGATTGAACGGTATTAAGATTTATTGTGCTCATCATCAGTCAGTGATTTTATAGCAAGTTAAACAGTATTTCAAATACCCTCTCCTCTTCCATTTGTACGGGATCTACAGGAGGTAAATTTATTCAAAAATACTATATTTTTTAATAAGGTACCTCCTGAATAACCCGTTAAGTGAAAAATAGGCTTTACAAATATTTTATTTTTGCTTTACTACATTTTAAATCAGAAAATAATTTAGTGTATTACCTTGTTTTACCAAAACTGTGCGCTCTCTAGCAATAGGATCTTTCCAAGCAACAAGGTCAAGAGATAAATAGTTTCTGCAAGATTGGCGCTGATTTGCGTCTGATATCTTTCTCATAGGCCAGGGCTGGATAGACTGCATGTCACTCACCATTTTGCATAAGAGGCGAGCAAACGGTACTTCCCGAATAGCTTTCAGTTGAGCTGGCAAAGACAATTTGTATGGTTAATAAGGTTGCTGGAGTCAAACTTAATAGCAAGACACAAGCAAAATTAATTAAGATAAGCAATTTACAGTATAGGCATTTAGCTTAGCAATTGCTACAGACTAAAGCAAAAGTCATATAACTGTGCTGCAATCTTTAACCATAAATTAAATCTAACAAACAAAATTACCGCAGAAGGTTAAAGCAGATACTTTCAGCAGAAGCAAAAAAACGATTTAAAACAATAAGTTATATTTGTTTAAAATGGTTGAAATGTAAAGAATTACTAGTATGATTTCAAATGGAAAAGTTGTCCCTAGGATTCTGAACCTATCATCATCAACGTGAATGAATGCTGATTCCTTTCTACTTCGTGCTGTAATTAAGCGATGAAATAAATTAGTCTGCTAAGGCTGTATGCGTTATGCTATAAATTAGGCTGTATGCGTTATGCTAAAAGAATAATGCATTTTGATCAGTTTTGGAAAACTGTAGATAATGATTAGCAAAAAACATAGGTATCGTTTTTTTTCTATTTGTAATAACATAAGGAAGAATTACCGCTATTGAAAGGTCCAAATGGAGGAGCATTTTCATGCCAAAATCGATCTCCTTTCTTTAAATCTCGGAATTGATATGCAATGAGGCAAGCAAAGGTTGGACCAACTGTTCCTTCTTTTACAGGCCGTTCTGAAATTCCACCGGCATAGAGATCAATATCCGAAACATTGCTAGAAAAATAAAAGAATACTAAGCAAGGAGCTTTGTGATGCAGAGATTAGCGAGGATAATCCTTTTTTTTTTTACTTAAATAGGACAAACACATAAAATCATGATTACCACAAGACAATTTTAAACACAGGCATTTACACGTACTTGCGGAATTTGTAATGGCAGAGAATGGAACTTTTATCCTTACGAGTTTGAATCCAATTCCCTACCGCTGTGCAATCAGCAATTGCAGCGAGGATAATCATGATAATGGCTTTGAGGCAAACTGATGCTGAGCCAGCTAAAGACCATTTTTTAACATTCCGTTGATGGCGTGTAAGAACTAATAAAATGTGCCGATAAAGTGTTAAGGGGGAATTGCAATCAAAACAGATAATTTTTGACATCCTATTCGTGACTTTTTTTAAAAATGTAGCTGATGTTTTTCGATGGACCCAAAAAATATTAACCGATCTACTATGGTGTTTAAAGTCAATGAAAATATTCATACATTAAACAAAATAACAAAAGATTTCCTTCCTACTTTGGGTTAGTCAGACAATAGTTGTTAGTGTATTTACATGTTTCAATTTTTCATAGATTTTTGCCACGAAATACTGTCTCCACGATCTTGAAAATTTGGCGTAACCTGTAGTCTATTTGTAATCTTTTTAGGCCGTCTTCGCTGATAGTTTCCGTTAAATTTTGAAACGTCTGCGGGACGGTTAATCCACAAAGTCTCCAGTACTCCGCATATGAAGGTAGTCCATGATCTCTTCCTCGCTGGAAGTTTCTGGAGAGGAGATCAGAACCAAAAGCGGATGCTAATAAAACAAATTTTTGAAATGTAACAGGTAGTCATTACGTAATTTAAACAATACTTTTCAAATCTATGCCCCAGCAGTTGAGAGCTAATACTATAATTTTACTTAATTTACGGCTCGTGGTAAAGCGAACAAGATGTTAGAAATGTAAAAACTTAATTACGTATTTTGGAGCAGAAAAGCGGGACATTATGAAAAGCTTGGACAAAAAAAACCAGAACCAAGATAAAATGAAAACTTCTATTTACGAGACATTTCGACTAAAACTTAAATCAGTTTCGATCTTATTCAAAGAGAATCTCATTCATTTTCAATCTAATCAACTCCAATTTCGTATTTTATTTGATTTTGACAAAAATGTATTGAGATTCCTATATTCACTTTGCTATAAGATTTATTTGTTTCTGAAGTTCTCAAATTTTAACTAGTTTTGATAGAAAATCTAAGACATATTAAAACAAGTTAATATATAATAACCGTAATCTTTTTATTCCAAAATACAGTAACTCATTTAAACTTGCATATCATTGGCTCCAAAAGTTTCATAATGAGGTTTGCCTATCACTTACAATCAAAATTAGGTGAATCCAAAAAGTTTCGCAAATCATTAGGAAATGTTGAATCGAAGGTCATTGCGGAATCATTTGCCAATCCACGAATAAATGAGTTTGGACCCCCAGAATTCTTTTCTTCAGTCACACCCCAACATTGAACAAACTGCAAATAAGTATATTTTATGTTCTTGGCAGATAAGTCAAAATCTTACCAGCAACCTGCAATCTTCACACAAAATGACGAAACATTTTGGCCCAATCCTAAACTCCAAATTTATAAAATTTTTAAAAAAATCCTTATTACTATTTAATTGGAACTTGCTTGGTGCAAAGCTTCTTACCGTTAGGAGTCGATTGGAATTATCTCTTCCTTACTTTAGAGACCAGAATTTTCTGGCTAAAGTAATGTGCTGCGACTTACCAAGTTTACGTAGTTTTGACCCGGATCCCATCGGCTTGTTGACTACCCCACGATGCACGAGGTCGATTGAACATTTCGTTGATAAGAGTGTGACCCATTCGGAACGCAGCTGTTGTGAAAGAATTGGAAACTGTTGCATCATAAGAAGAATCATAACCATAGTAATAGCCCTGAAATGCGGAAAAGTTAAAGTAAGAAAGTTGATTGGTGGTGGAAAACCTAAAAATTGCTCAATTAAAATGTTCATTTCTTCAAAGCAGCTTTTCGTCTAACACTTGTAAAGAAGGATCGAACTCCATTATGACAAGTCCTCTTGACAAGTGTCTGACGAAAAGCTGCTTCGAAGAAATGAACATTTTGATTAAAATATGAGCAAAAGGAGCAACTATTTACACTTAACAAATCATGCTTCTATACCGAATAAAACCATATTTAACCAAGGACTGAAGGCAAAATTATCGAAGGTATTTAAAGCTAAGCCAATCGCATTAGATTGACGTAGACTGAATCCTTCTTGAACTAGGGGGCACATGACAGACATTTCCTCGTTCGCTTTAATAACGAGTTTTTTTTTAAAAGGCGCTAACAAACGAAATGCTCGCTAAACGTAAGAGGTCATTTCTGCACGTGTATGTAAAGCCTTGCGAAATCCGTTACGTCATTCTTTCTCGCTAAATTTCTTCGAGCGATTGCGGAAAGCAGTTCGAGTAAAAAAACGTCACATTTTCCTCGCCAACTTAAAGAGGATCTTGAAGCACTCCTTAAGCGTGAGAGAAATCTTCTTGGTTTTGCAAATTCAATGGCGAAATGTTGAAAACTTCTAACTCATGCGAGTTTTTGCTGAAAATTAATTCAAATCGTCGCCATGTTTGCTATTAGACTGCTAAAAAAAAGCAAATTGCATTGAGAACCATTTGCTGTTTCGATTGATAAAGATATGTTAAGTAGTGCAAGTTGACAAAAATAGTAACACACTCTTTTCATAAGAACGATTTTCTAAAACACGAGGCTCATTTTTGCTAAAAATTTAAGAACGAATTAAAAAACACTGCCAGCCTCAGCAGCAAAACTAACCAAAAAAATCAAACTAATCAAAGAAACTAAAATTCGTGCTAATTCAAAACGCTAAATTTCAGTGATTTTCTTGTGTTTGCAAGCAAAATTGCAACTATTCAAGGTTTGCTGCTCTGCGTAAGCAATTGAGAAATTTTTTCGGCAGTTGTTCAACTTGAAAAAAGCTGGCTTTTTTGCTTTTGCAATTTTACGATGCTGCAAAAGCAAGGAAAAAGCCTTCACTTAAGTCTTTAGCAGACAGAGCTATAGGAATTAAACAGTGTTTCAAACATGCCCGCTGAAATTGACATCGATGCTCTCAAAATTTTTACAAAATCAAGAACAAATGAGACTGAATATTGGCAAAAAATAAAAACAGCCAGTCTAAACTCAAGATTTACCGGTTCTGAAAAGGAAGTTTACTTCGACTTGCTCACTTTTGAAAAATTTTGAAACCTTAAGACCTAAAGTTACCGTTAACATATGAGTTTACCCACCAACAACCTCAAGGGCGCTTTACTTCATTAAAAAAAATATACTATGGAAAAAGTAGTTCTTGTTTTACATTGATCCAAAAATATAATTAACTTCTGTCGTTCATTTACTAATTGTTATCAGTTGAAGAATTTGCTTGCGTAGAATAATCACGCATAGCTTAAAGTATCTTTTTCCATAACAATGCATTACATACAATACGCTTGAACGCATTATTTTGAAGTAGAAATGCATCTGACGTCACAATGAGATATTTATTACGTACTAACACAAGTTACAAACATCTCGTAAAAAAATTCGAGCGAGCCGTTTTAATGTGTGTTGGGCGAGACGGCTCAGAAATGGCAGTTGGTCTACAAAGATTTTTTGCTCGTTAGCGCTTTTTAGCGAGCGAGAATGGCCTTTACGAGCTCGTTAGCACGTTCTGTCATGTCGCCACAGGTGTTTCAGAGATATTTCACTTCAAACACGATGTAGAGACCTCTCCATGTCTCAAATCATAATTTTTATTGGCAGTTCTGATGTTGATAACATAGGTGACGCCATCTTAATTTCATTCTACTGCAACGCCGCAATTAAGCAGAGTCTAAGAAGCTTTTCAACCTTAATAAAGGTTAATAAAGGTCTCTGTGGTCTATGCTACTGCATTGAAATGTCAGGATTTCCAACAAAAATTATAATTACGGAGGCCCTTCGTCGTGTTTGAAGTAGAATATCTCTGGAACGGCCTGGTCAAGAAGAATTGAGTCAATGCCGATCTCATCTGATACAATTGGTCTAACTTTAGAATATTCCTTCTGATTTTGCCTTCAGTCCTCATTCAAGTTATGCATCGTGCAGACGGAATAAAAAACGTACAAAATTTGAAATAAGGCAAGATGGTTTTTATGTACAGAACCAGTGCTTTAACCTCAAAACTTTGAGAAATCTCTCCCAAACCAAGAATGTTATGCGATCTGATGATTGATCGATGCAACTTTATCCTCCTGCTACGAGAAAACCACACTCCAGAGATGTAAACGGGCCGACTAGTTCAGGCCCGAACCCGAAAATATAAGCCCGAACCAGAAAACTAATTTGAATCCCAAATCATGCCCGAAAAAACACGAAAGTTAAGTTCGGCCTGAAAAATTTAACAATTTTGCCAAAATATTTTGATTATATTTTTGTGCACCCAAGACAAAAAGCACGTCTCAGGCCCGAAATAAGCCCAAAATTTTTGTCAACTTTAGGCCCGAACCCGACCCAAAAAGTCCGGCCCGACTTACAACTCTGCCACACTCTCGTTTGGACAATTTCGCACCTGCTTAGGAGTTGACCATTTTCCAAGATTTCCGATCGACGTTTGCCTTCTTCCCACGTAGATTTGCGGCTTGTTCGAAGCCATCAAACAGATGAAATAATCATCGTAAAGCGCCTTATCCAATTTGACAAAAATAAAACCAACAAATAAATGAAACCTTTGATAAATGGTAAGAAATAAGCAATCAAATTTGATCGCAAGTGTAAAAATGCTGAACATAGATGTCATCTGCAAATATACTATAAACTAAGGAATAAAGGGGGGCTATTTAGTATTTGTTTATTACCAATCATTTCTTTCAAATCTCTTTTTATTAGCCCCCCCAATTATTTTTCTCTATAAACTGTATACGAGATAGATTACTCTGTGTGAGTTTTATTGAAGTATTCGATTGTGTAATTTACCAGCATCTAAACAAGAGAACTACATTTTACCATTAGCACCTCCCAAATAGCCCATTTATGCTTCCAGTTGAATCTTGTTTGCACTGCCAATTTCTAAGCCACGTTTTAAAAGCACTATTTTTTAATCAAAATAGCCCTAAAATGAAGTTATTTTTGCAAAAAAATGCAAAATTTTCTAGCACTAGGGCTCCGCCCCCAGACCCCCATGCCTCCGGCAGCTGGGGGCTTTGCGCCCAGACCCCCATTGGCCTCCAGCGGCTGGGGGCTCTGCCCCCAGACCCCCCAAACAACCCCCCCCCCCCCATTGCGAATTTCTGGCTACGCGCCTGGGTCTGAGTGCGAAGCTCCCAGCCACTGGGTGTTTTTTTGTAATTTTTTGAAAAAAAGCTATTTTGATGCCATTGGATCACATTTTGCACATGTTCAGAGCAATTTGAAAGAACTAGATATTTAATTCGGAAGCCAATGGAAAAATTTTTTATGGTGTTAAATTTTGTAAGTGATTCGGCCCAGGTAGGGGGAAGTAAGATACCTTACCTTCTGCAATATAGTAGCAGTAAATAATGATCCACTTGAAGATTTTTTTTAGAACTTTTTGTTTTGTCATAAAACTAGCCAGTTATAGTAGTACATGTATGGCCAGGGGGCCGAGGCCCCCTTAAATCAAATTCAATTGTTTGTTCAATAAGCTTTTCCTCTTGGCTAATTTTTCCAAAGCCAGCTGGCGAGGTGGAGGTGAGTTGTTATTGAAAAATTGTACAATATATAGTTGCACCTACTAACCATGTTATTGCCCGTGCCGGATTTACATTACGCAGGGCCCTTGGAATGGGGATTTTTGCAACATCTTCCTACCTAATATAGGTGAAAACCAAAAAAAGTCTTACCACCTGAGCATGGGGCCCCTGTCACTGTGCCATATGGTAAATCCGACCCTGGTTATTGTATTACATTCATGGAAAGGTTAGATGAGTACCTGAGGTAGCAACTTTTTAAGACAAAAACCTCTTAGTTTAACCCGGTGTATACATTTAAATTGGTTGAATTGAGGGAGCCCGGGCCTCCGAGTCGTCAATTTTATTGTTAATTACTGTTGCACACGTGTGCAGTTGTACGCGAAGAAACTGAAAAAACAATAGGCTTTTTTGTCACATTTTTGTCATTGGTGGCAATTCAATTGGGGGGAGGGCGGACCCTTGTAGCTCCCCCTGGCTACGCCTACGCTTCTGTTCAAAAATAAACCTTGTAGTTTAGGGATGCATTTTGTGTTTGACACATTTGTGTGCTTATTTTCAGGTTTCTTAAGTGAACCCACAACCCATGTTCGGATTCATTTTAATGCTAATTATCCAAGCTTTGTTGCAACCGGAAACTTTGTGTCTTTTATTAACAATTTGTGGAAAGTAATATCTTGCAAATCTTCATTGAAAGGTAAAAACCTCTATTTCGTTCAAAAAATTCACTATACAATTTAAAAGAAAGGGACAACAAAGTTGTAGCATAAGGAAATCCATCCAAGCTAGGTGGGGTGCAGTAATCACGTATTAAAACAAAAATTGAAAAGGGAACATCGTTTAAAAGGTACATTACGAAAGCAATCGAATATTTCGATAAGGATTTCTTTATTCGGTAAGGATTTAGTTAGATTAATAACCTGTAACTTAGTTTCATTTGGTAAATATTTCTGTGGGTTTAGCACTTTGAGACCCAGAGTTTCGTTCGGTAGCTATATCTCAGTTGAAAAGAATTAATTAATTTAGCATAATTTGCTGGGTAAAGATTGTTATGGGACAGAGTTTTATTACAAACAATTATTTATTTTCTTGAGTTTTTTTTTCGGAAGTTTTAACACTGTAATAATTGTCATTTTGGCCCTGCTAAGCCTAACTGATGAGCCTTAAAATTAGGCGAAACAGCTGTCTTAGGCATCTTATTTAAATGCTGAATTAGTCGTAACTTTTTAATTCAGGCTAAATCCGCTGCATTTAAACGCTTGAATTTAACAACAGTGCATATCATAATAAAATATTGACCTCAATATTACTGACTAAATTAGAAAGTTTTGACAATTAGGGTGGTTGCTTGACTTGTTCGCCAGATTCTTTCGCAACTTTCTTGTCGCAATTCTAATCAATCTTTATGACTGCTATATATTGTTACTAAGTACGGTAACTAAATTACAATTTGCCTTGTCTTGAGTTGGCAGTTATTGCAACCAAAGTGTTATTTTTCATACCAGTCCTGTTTATATGTTTATAGCCATGTAATTGAAAATAATTAATCACCAATCACACTTTTCAGAATTTCGAAAAAACAATTCAATGTATAAACCCCTTTTGTCTCGATGAAGATGGATCTAGCAACTACACTCTCCAGTTTTTGCTAAAAGCACTTGCAATCTTTATGTAATGGAAAGCATCTGGTCAATCAGGCTTAACAGCTGAAACGTTTACTGCCTGCACTCTTATTACTGGAGGCAATGGTGGCAATGACCTTCCACCTCATTTGCATGCATGGATTTAAGTATTATATTACCTGGCAAATTTACCAATGATCCAGTTGAGGACGTTTTGACTGGTATAGGCGAATAAAATGGTGGCAACTTTTATGTCAATTCCGCAGTTATTTTGGCTGAAAAAAGATTCGTTGCCTGAGTCTACTGTACTTCGCCAAAATGCTTTGCATACCTTGGCTCACCTAAATACCACCTCAACTAACTCAACAGAGGATGACATGGAAGCTTTGGACTGTTTGGAGGAAATAAGATTAAAAAAAATGCTTCAGAAATTGAAGTTGACGAAGTATTGATGCAACGAAAATACTTTGGCTGAAAAGAATTGTTGATTGATACTGAACATATCCCGGGTTTGGAGAGCAAAAAGCCTTTTAGTGGTATTAGCGAATCGTGGTGGCCTATATGCTCCCAAGTCCCAAGCAGCACTGCCATGCTAGCCTAGTTGTGTTTTGGGAGTTCAAATTTACAACTAAGTAGCTGTCCGTGAAAGCGTTCGACTGCAGTTTTTGTGTTAAAAAAGCCGAAGCGCTCTTTGCTGTACTCTTATAAAGGATATTGCTTAAATCCTCAACGCGAGTTTTTAGTGACTCAAACGTGCGCGGCAGAGCATTGCAATTTCAATCATATCTTGAAAGCTTCATTCAACTGTTTTGCTAAAAATGACCTAAAGTGAGATCGAGACTCTTGCAAATATGAACCGTAGCATAAGAAAACTTGCTTCCAAATTCACTCCCAAAATCTAATGTTACATGCTGTGCCAATTTGAACTTGACCATACTGTAGTTTTACTGAGATTTTGTTCGATTAATTATTTATTGTTTGAATTTGTGAATTCGCTTTTTGCTAGTTAACTTTTAAGTCGGGTGTTGTCATTTTATTTGAGTATTGCTACGGTTCAATTAAATTTTTTGCTGATTTTCAATCTGCATAATTTAGAAACGACTCTGGAAGTGAACCCAGGTCTATAATTTTCTCATGGAAATAGTACGGTTTTCAATGTAGTATGGTTTTCGTATTTTCGCAACTCTGTCTCTAGTTTATATCAACAATACGTAAAAAAATTTCTAGCACCACTGTTGTCAGTGCATAATTACAGTGAGCGATCCCGATGTTCTAGATATCCCTGGTCTAAACATAACCAGAATAAGTTAGCAGCTTAATATAACGATGTTATCAATATGTCAAACTGAAAAGCTTACTTAAAAAGATTTGGGTTGGCAGCAAAATATTGTTACTTTAAAACAAATTGCATGAATTTGTCAATGTTTTCTGACGTTAAATCATGTAATGAGTTCAAAAACAACCCAATCAATACTATTTTTACATCCTCTTATAAGCATGTTGGTTTGTTGGGTTATGAATGCAAATGTTTGCGGTTTAGAGCAGTAGAACAACAAGAGGATGGGCTAAGAGGCTTCAGCAGCGCCCCTTAGTCTAATTAAGTCACTTAATTAGAGTATTTAACCTCAAAATATAAGCGTTTAAAGGTGTTTCAAACTTGATGTCAAAGTACTAAGTAAACAGGGGTTGGAGGTGCTGGGCAATTTTTGTTCTTTAAAATGACTTCTGAATTGTAGAAACTTAATTGTATAAAATGTCTCAAAAACGTGCAAAATGCGATTCAATTAGACCTAAAATGGCTAATTTTAACCAAAAAATCGCCCTCTTGCTGGGGAAACACCCCCTGACCCCCTTTTGTGATATACTTGAGTAAAACAAATTAGCTCACCATGTCGCTTACTGGAGACATTTTTCAAACAAAAGTGTTCTAACGTTTGGTTCAAACCCTAAGCAAAATTCTTGCCTCACGCATGGTTTAGACTCAACATACAAGGGACTTGGTTCGTACAAATACATAAACAAAAAATGACATACACTGTAACACTCCATCTACACTCTTTTAGTACAATTACGGTACTTTGTCGCAGTTTATAAGTATTATTGTGCACGTAACTACTACACTCTTTTTGCTAAAGTTAGAACATTGCGATTTTTGAACCTATCTGCAATCGAGTGGATAAAGAGTCTGCTAGCGAAATGGTAGACTCGGGTTCGATTCCAGTTTGGGTCAAACCAATGACTATAAAAATTGGAATTTACAGCTCCCAAGCTTGACGTGCAGCATTAAAAAGAACAGTGAGAAGCTACCACTGTGTGTGGTAGACAGGTGGGCAGATGGCAGCTTGACTCGAAAACTGAAACGTCTCTTCGCTGTTTCCTAACCAGAGGAATTTGGTGAGTAAAGGTGCGTTTAGACTGGACGCGAAACAACGCGAAGCGACGCGAAGCAACCAAAATTTGACGTCATCGACAGCTCGCGAAAGGTTGCAACCGCTCGCAACCTTCGCGAGCAGTTGCGCAACAGCGCTTGCTTGCAGGCTGTAGCAAGATAACCTACTAAATCACTGATTGGATTTTTACGATTGCAGTTTGCTAGAAAATAATGTAAATAGTATATTTGTATGGTTTAGCACCTATTTATCAGTCCAAAGAGTAAGTTGTTGGCAAAGTTAGATTCGCGATAGCCCTAGGCTAGCCAAGTTAATTTGGATTTAGACAGCTAAGGCTGTAAAACCTAGAGTGATTTTTCATAGCTATGCTGGATCTCAGAGCTTCATTATAATGAATACACCAAAGCAGTAGGCCTAACCCCAAAACATTTAGCTTTTAAAACAAAACTTTTTTTTCTGTGCAGCATAGCAGAAGCTATTGCATCAGTCCAGTGGTTCTTTTGGCTGAGCTGCTTCTGCTTTTTTGTCTTAAAGTAAACTTAAACCAATGACATAAAACTAGATGATACGCAACTCTTTTTCCCACTCTTTTTCCTCTTTGTTTCTGTACTGTGCGGAATTTTGCTCTGTCTTTGCCCGCGCTAAACTGCTGACAGTGACTGCACTGTACAGCCTTAGCCTTGCTCAACTAACAATAGGTAGCAATTATTACAAATATCGTTGTCTCTGGAAGTTGTGGCTTTGCGTAATTTACGTAAAGTTTTGTCAACTAATAAATTACCTCCTAATATCCAATTTTCGAGTTAGTGCTGCGTAAAATACGTAAATATCAACGTGCTATTGCAACTTAATGTTACGACATCACTGAACTGTAAATATGAAAAGTGTTCTGTTTTTTTGTTTTGTTTATTGTTGTGGTTTCTCATTTCTTCTGCTTTTCTGAGTCAAAATATGTTAAATGCTTTACACTGAATTGATTGAACTACTCTAAATATGTAAGAGTCAGTTTTATGTTTCATTTTGTGTTGTTGTTATGGTAGTATTGAACTTTGAAGAGTCAAGAGCGTACGTTAATTTTCGTTGCTTCCATGCCAGAAATGGCAAAAATAAACTGAATTAAATAATGTCAAAAAAAATTGCCGTAGTTTTTCACGGCATATAGTATTTTTTTACAAGAACCAATGGATATTAAGTTAAGGCTTGCTGTTCGTAGTTTTTTGCCGAATTTTGGCCTCAATTGTTCTTAAATTTTGAAAACACGGATGTTAATTTTAGCGACCACATTTGTACAAGTGTTTGAGATGTTAGTTTTAGCGATCATATTTGTAAAACTTAGTGTTTAGTCCAAAGCTTTGTGTGCTTGAGTGAACGTTTTTTACTGCTTTTGCCGCAACGGAAAAATTACTCTTTTTTTGACTTGAACGACTGCCAAAAGTTTTCTTAGTTACTCGCTTAGAGCGCAACAGCATTCTTTAATCTCGTAATAGTTGCAATTTTGCTCGCAAATACAAGAAAACCACTGAAATTTTATCGTTTTGAATCAATACAGAATTTAGTTTCTCGTATTAATTTGGATTTTTTTTCCTTTTTCATTTGTCCTTATAATTTATTTTTGCTGCTGAGGCTGGAATTTTTCTTAATTTGTTCTTAAAATTTCAGCAAAAATGAGTCTAGTGTTCTTATAAAATTGTTCTAGAAAAGAGTGTATGATCAGTTAGTTTGTGCGTTTTTGATTTCTTTTTTTTAAGATATGTCATACTGTGATGAAGTATCTTTATAAAAAAGATTAACTTCTACTTTGGAATGCGGAATCTTTGCCGCTGAAAAATCTTGCTTTTTTACAAAAAAGATTGATTTTATAATATTTTTGCGTGAAATTTTGGTTGCAAATTTTATTCTGGAGTCGCCGCTCAAGAAATTTTTGTTTAAATTTCATTAAGAAAACCGTCGATTTTGAGACGTTTTAGTGAAAAAAAGTTGAATTCATCAAAATAATTTAGTGAAAAATCACGGTTATGTTTCGAAATTGATCGCAGAGAAACTCCAAAGCAGATGCGGTTTTGTCTAATATACAGCGCCACTGTTGTTTCGTGACAGCAGGATAAAGCAAAAATAAATCATCAGCTACAGCATACGATCAAAACTCTAAATGTCGTCTGATGTCTTACTTAAACCCCTGTACCTTTGAAGATTCATATATTTTACCAACTTCTTGCGAAAAAACGTCAACGCACTTTTTTTTCAGAATTAGTGACTGCAGTACGTCCTTGTGTCCTTGGGAAAGACACCTGACGCATATTTCCCATTAGGGCCAAGCAATCTACCCGCAGTGGAGGCCCAGCAACAGGAAAGACTTGCAAACAGAACCCAAAAAAGTGCTTGGCATCATAGGCGTAGCTAGGATTTTTAATTAGTGGAGCTCAAACCGAAAAGCAATGGCGTCATCAGAACTTTTCAAAAGAAATTTTTAATGGGACAAAGATACCGTAAAATGGAGAATCAGAAGCAGAAACCTGGGTTACCATGTAACCAGGACTTTGCTAAAGGAGGTCAGGACTTGAACCAAAACTTGAAAAGTTTTCAAAAAATTGTAAATTGGGAGAGATGGCGAGTAAACTAGTGTAACTTAAACGTATCACAGAGTAGGGTTTTGGGAGCTTTGCCCTGTTTTTTTGTAATGTTTAAAAAATTTTTTGTAATGTTTTTTTTTGTAATGTTTTAGAAAAAATTGCAATTCTTAGGCCATTTGGATCACATTTTGCACGTTTGTAGATCCATTCAAAATCACTAAATTTTTAAGATTTGAAAGCCAACTGAAAAAATTAAATTGTTTAATCTTCCATTTACTTGCAGGTCAAGTCCAAAACACATTTAAAATCTTGCTTTTTTAGATTAAATTTTGCAAGTGGCTTGGTCCAGGTAGGGTGAAGCAAGATGCAATGCCTCCTGCAATATTTTTAGCAGCTAGTAAATAATAATTCACTCAAAGATTTGCCATGGAGATTTTTGTTTTATCATAAAAATAACCAGTTTTAGGAGTACATAAACGACCAGGACCCAAGCTCGCTCAATTCAAATTCAATAATTTGTTCAATAAGCATTTTCCCAAGCTAATTGTTTTTTCAAACTATTTTGTCGCGATAAAACTGCTGAGATGGAGGTGAATTGTTATTCAAAGCTGGTACAAAACATGGTTACGAGTCATGTTATTGCATTATGTTCCCAAAAAGGTTAGATGAGGGGTTGAGATTGCAACTTTCAGGACAAAAAGCCTGAGTTTCTTCCGGATAATACGTTTACATTGGTTGGATATTTATATTGTACAGTTGAACGCAAAAGTGCTAAAATAAACTTAAGCTGAAAAAGGACTTTGTTGTCATTATTTTTATCATTGGTAGCAATTCAATTTGCTCCCTCCCCCCCTTGGCTACGCCTGTGCTAGGCGTTGATAAGGTAAGACAGACGCAAAGTGCCTGGTTCATACAAATGATCGATCGAGTGACTACAGCAAAAGTTCATGACCTATAAAAAATGTTGGTGCGGATGAGTAAGACTTGGACTATTTCGTTCACACCCTTTAAACAATTAAGCACGGACACGATCCTACCCTGAATATGCTATCAAAGACCTGCAGAAACAGCTCCAATTTTCAAGATATTGCTTTTACTCGAATGATAAAAACATGAATACCGATTAGTTTACTTCAAACCACCGTTAATTACTTTGCAAACCCATTATTAGCGCTTCAACCGACCTTTTTCAAACTGCGCACTAATCGCCAGTGCCAGAGAAAAGCAGAAGAGTGAGGCCTGCAGCCAAGCGTGACCGAGCAGAGAATAAAATGAGCGCATTCGCGCAGTTTCCGATCATCTAGTTTTATGTCATTGCTTAAACTAACATGGTGTTGTTGTTTTTTCAGAATATAAAATAACCCACCAACAGGCAAGTTTTGAATGTGTTGATGGTGTTTTTACCCATTGTTTGTTAGCTTGTTGTTTTAAAGGTAACCACAATTGAACAATTCCTTGAAGACTGGAAAACTCGCAAAAGTTTTTTTACTGTCTACTTGATAAAGCCAACTTGGTGAATAAAACTGTATTTAGAATTGGTTTCAAGCTACACAGCTACATACAAGAGCTAAATAGATACAAAAAATCGAAAAATTTCTATGAACTTCTGGATTGGCCAATCCGTAGTCACTTCTTTAAATAGCTACAAACATGGAACTTTTTCTTCTGAATGTCCTCGTAAAAGTCTTCTTGTTTCTGAAGGTTTGTGACAGTGATTAAGTTGAACTGGAAGCAATGGTTTTGGACTACCCCAAGTTCTATAATCATGAATATTGTAGTCTGGTTGTGATTTTTCTCTGCAGTCCTATGTGATGAAAATAGAAGTGTCAAGTGTGCTAAATATTCATTTACTGTGTTTTTGTGTAATATCTGAATTTAGTTGTTTGTGAATTTCAAAACATTTTTGGTGTCTCTTTAAAATTTTAACTGCTTTACATGGTGAATGAAGTGACAAAGTAAACTATTTTAGGTCTGAAGTTCAATCATTACAATTACAGTCAGTGTATTTAGATGAACTAGAAAGCCAATATATATCTAACCAGTAGAAAGTGAGTTCTATTTTTTTGCTGAGGTTACTATTATTGGTAGAGAAGTACCCGCCAAGCAAGTTCATCAATATTGTTCCATTCTCATTAGTCACAACTAAACAAAAAACTTGATACAGCATTCACAATAATAATAATTGGACTGGGGAAAGAAACGTCAGTAACATGAAAATGTGAGAACTAGCAACACTTTTATTCAGATGCTTGAGTAACAATTTTCACATAAAAAATCTAAATGTTTCTTTTTATCAGGGGCATAACCAAAAACTTGCTCAGAGGGGGCTTGACCTTACAGCTATAAGTTTGTCTGTGTCTTACAAATGGTGGTTTGGAGCGAAGCCCTTTGAGGTAAACGCGACCGTCGCAACGTAGCCTACTGGTACCGAAAGAAAATGCAAACTAATAAAATGCTATCAAAAGCATTTAACTTCGCACTAAACATCGATACGCGCTCCGCTAGCGAATAAAACACCAAACTTAGTTTTAGAAGCTGAATTTTCCTCAAAGCAACTGCTGGTATTACTGTGCTAAATTCTTGTCCTTCGATGATAGTGTCAAATCATGCAAAAACTGCAATGTTTTTTTGCTTTCTCCAGCAAATCAATACAGCAATTCATTGCACACTAAGCAAAAAATCCACTACATAACTGATGACAAATCCAGCTTTCAGTTTCACTCATAGCGTTAACATTGGGAGTCTTCATAAACAGCACTAAATAGCAAAACAACTGTTTAAGCTTACTACAGACATCACAACAAGCTTGCCTGAAAAAGAAAATCACATAAAAAAAACAACATAGTTTAGGCTTTAAATGTACCTGTAGACTAGCCTATTGGTCTACACTCTACAAGATACCGGTTGATCTACCACTACCATAATGAGACATGGATGGTGAAAGCGTTTAAGGATTTGCGAATAAATGTGAACTGAGTAAACATCTAAAGAGAACTTTTGACATCTGCTTCCAGCTTTTTGCGTTTCTGCATTAAAAGCCTGAACTGTCATCGTCAAAACAGATTATGGCAAGTTTTCAGAGGAAGGATATAAACAAATCATTGATAGCTAGTAAATAGGCTAAGTACTACAACGTTTTTGAAGAAATGACTGGTCTTTTTATTTCCAAATTCGGAGTATTGCACTTCGTTTTTCACTTATACTTCACAAACTTTTTTCCCAAGATTGTTTTGTTACCTGAGCTGTTAGTCTAGACTGTTCTTCACGGTAAGTGCGTGAGCTATAATTCCAGCGCTCTATGACGAAACAGAACCTGTTGTAGCGATAGCACGTTTTGCCGCTTCCATAAATTGCACCATTGTTTCTCAATTACAGCGCACCAATCAAATTTGCCCATTCTTTTTATCACTGTGACGCTCCTGTTACGTTGACGTAACAATGATATACAATGGCGGTTGGTATATAAAGCTGGAGCGAGCCGTCATTTACTCCCTTACTCAGATAGTCAGAGAAACAAAATTTGTATGCAGTGTTGATTACGAATAAATGAGAGGTGAAAACTTATCCGTCTGTTCGACGTTTTGCTAAAATATATAGAGCCGCTAAACTGTGATTACTATAATAGCGCTTCAATAATAAAGTACACAAAGCTTTCTGCTCATTGAATACATTTTAATAGTAAGTTATTAAAATTAGCCTATGAAGCGACCAGTCGCGAAAATTAGCAACCACTCGCGAAGGTTGGCAACCTTCGCGAGTGACGTAATCGACCACTCGCGAAGGTTGGCGAAGGTCGCCAACCTTCGCTTCGCGTTGCTTCGCGTCCAGTCTAAACGCACCTCAAAGTTGAACTGACATATTTTTAATTAATTATTTACAAACCTGCAACAAAATGTCGGACGACCACATTTTCTTCATTTTTCTGAGTCTTTTGGCAATTAAGTTGTGTACTCGCATCCAAACTGTATGATGGGACAAGAGCACGCTGTTTTCATTCGTACGAGCTTCGCCTGAAAACCATCACATTCTGCTGTAGGCCATATTGCATAAGAATTTTAAGCAAAAGAAATCATTGAAAATGCATAACGTTAAAAAGCAACAAAACTTTGTTTGTTTTTTCATAATTTCCGAGCATTTTCGGGGAAAGTTAACATTGATTTCAATTACTTATGTCAAGAAAAGTTAGTTTAGTCATGCTGAAACTTACCAGAAACTCTGCATCTAACGTTTTCTGGTTTCCGCACCATAGCAGGACAGATTATTGCGTTGGCAGCAGGAGAAATTGAACTGGCAAAATCAGTTTTCGGAAGCATATCACCAAAACCTTTAAACTTTGATTGCACTGCAATTAGTTCTCCACGTTTCTCTTCTGCAACCAAAAAATTGAAATTCATATCACAAAATATGACTAATAAGGTTTTACCAGTAAAGTGCAACAACATGGTTGCACAAAAATATGAATATGCAGTAAATCATCTCCCTTCCCAATAAGTAAGTGACAGACTATTTAACCGAAAAACGTTAAGTTAAGGGGTTAGTTTTAGAGTAAGTGTAAGGCCCGTATTCTAGGAGAGGACTTGAGCAGCAGGTACAGCTCAAGCTCTGCTTGGGCTCAAAATCGGTATTCTAAGAAAAATTTCAAGTACCACTTTCAAGCTCAGCTTGGGACTTACTTGGGAGCTTTGAAGTACAACTTGAACCGGTGTGGTATTCTACAAGTGAACTTGAAATGAAAATTTGTCAAGCTGGACTTGGAAATTGCCAAAATCTCGAGCCACCTTAGGGGTAGGCTTGAGCTTACGCTTCACTGAAAAATTGGGATTAAACCTTTTGATTTCAGGTGAAATTATTATAATATAGGCCTAGATTTCAGAATAGTGGTTATGTTTTGGCCAGGCCGAAAATAGTCTATGATGGTTTCGAGACCTTAACGGCATGTAGGCTACCGGTAACCTAATTCAATCAGTTGCGGTAAAAGTTTGCAGTGAATCGGTATGGTAGCCTAACTTTCCAAGCTAGCATTTAATAGCAGAGAAAAATAGGCCTAACTGTTAGATTATCAAGCTTAACAATAAACATAAATCAATTGGGCTGCAAACAATACCTTTGCTTGAGTTGCACGTCAGGCGTGTGATCCGTTGCATTTGATACGTTAGTGCAATTTGGTACCGGTAGCCTAGGCCTATTTAAACAGAATTCGAGAAACGCGTTACGCATGTTACTGTTGCTCACTTACCGGTCTCCCGATAATTACGGTAGTTCAAAGTTAGATTTAAGTATGAAATAGCCTAGTAGTTTTTTTAACTTTAGTATCGGTAGCTTACCTACCGGTATGGCTTATTATTTGGTGACATGATTTATATTTTTTTTAATAGGCTGGCTGAAAGTAAAATTAGAGGTCTGTATGCAAGAACTCTACAATCTTCAGCTTGTTTTTTTATGTTGTTCCCTAAACAGCGTTTCCTACTAGGCCTATTCAGTATAAATTTAAAGTGCATATATATGCTACTCAGTCAATAGGCTAATGTATTAATCGTTTGACATTTTAGTAACCATTTAGCAAATTACTGGTATATTGTCTAACCTGCTAACTTATTGCAACATCTAAGCTAAATAAGATCTTGAGCTAAATGCCAAAAATCATTTAGCTTTATGATAAATGAGCATGCAGAAAAAGAAATATAAAAAAGTGTAAATGAAAATTGATCCTTATACCCCTATTTTTTGTCTAGTCATCCAATTCGACTATTTTCGACCATATCAAAATAATGACGTTTAATTTATAGCAATATGCAAGTACAGAGTGTAATGCAATGTCTGAACAACCAAAATAGTACTAGCGTTTTGGTACTTAGCACTACTCGATTTTTTGCTGTTTCAGAAATTAAAGATTTTGATTAAAGTTATTCAGTATGGTAGTTGTTGCATAGTTGAAGAAGAAATTTTCTGCATGCTGGTCGAAATGATTAAATGATAGATGTCGTCCAAACACTAAAAAAATCCATTAAAGACATTGCTGTAGCATGTGATTGTGCAGCACAGGTAGGCCAAGTTCTAATTCATTTCTCAAGTTACTTACTGCACAATATTTAAAAATGCAATCATTTGTAAATCACGTAAGAATTATGACTGCTAATAAATGCTGTTTTTGTGCTTTTTCTGTTTAACAGTAGCGACACTCATCAATAGTAGGTAGTTTTGTAGTAATATGCTTTGTATCGCAGAACACATGCTTTTTAGAAACATGCATATTTGAAACAACTGTTTACCGGTTGAGTTAATCAATGCTCCCCCAAATTTATATTGTGCAATTTGCATTTTAGAATTTCTTGTTTGTAATTTGTGATGTTTTCTGAGCTGCGCTACAAGAAGTATCTTTGCTGTACCTTTGGCCAAGGCAGCTTGGCGAATAAAGATGCAATTGCCAGAACGTATACAGAGAGAAGCGGCTCATATGTGCGGTATCAGCTCATGGTCGCCTGCGTGGTGAATCTGGTGAGGATGAATTTATTCTTTACTCAATATTGCAGAAACATTTGTTTTAGAAACACCTGTCTTGATTAGGGTAATGACTACAGAAAAAAAAATTAGCCTGCTATGGCATGAGATGAGTTTTTTATTATGTATGAAGAATTTCAAAACAATTTTTGAAAATTTCACAAAAAGTTCCCCCACCAACCCAATTTTCTGACCCCACTTGCCCAAAATTTTGGTTTTTTTGGTTTGTGGTGCACAACAGCGACAATTTGCAAGCTTAAACACCCTTTTGGTGTTTGGGCCTTATAACTACTCACAGTTTGAAAAAAATTTGAACGGAATTGAGCAATAGGATCAAAAGTTATGAGCAATAAAGTGCTAAACTTGTGAAATGCTGCCTCTAGCGGCAGAAATGCAAAAAGTACTATAATTGGCTTATTATAGTGTGAAATTGATGTCAAATTTTATTTTAATGGTTAGGAAACAATTAAAGCAAGTATTTTATGAATTGTTGTGACTATAGAGGAAAATATCACTGTTCTAATAATGAGATGTTGAAAAATAAACTCGAAATATTTTTAAATTTTAAATTAAACGTAATCATTCATGCTAAACAGTAGCATTTGGTGTTGATGGCGGATTGCTTTGAAAAGACGACCGCTTGGATTCAGACACGTGGCTAGCGACAAACCTCAGGGTTCATCATTAAAGGGGAGTTGCAACATATTACTGGTATTCGTAGCTTTATTTTACATGCGGAGTTATGAAAAAGAATAAAAATTCTGCAAATTTTTGTTAAAACTATTTTTTAAATTTTTTTCTTACTCCACAGAGACTCCCGTAGACATGAGCCCCCAGGTGCAACAAATTTCTGCAAAAACGCAAACGACAAAAATGGGAAAAGTCTTCACCTAAAAATAAAAATGATACGAATAAAAGCATTGAGTTTTTGGTGAAGACGTTGTTTGGTTTGGTTTTCACCATTATCTGGCAGAAAAAAAAGCATAAAATTTACGGTAAAAACTTTTGTTTTCTCAACCAAATTTAATAGAAAAATCTCGCAAATATGTGGTGAAGCTTGCTCCCTTTGATTAAAACCACTAGTTGCGCCTTGCCAAGGAGGCTAAAGCATTTCCAGGAAGGGTCTTGGCCCAGCAGGCTCCCCTTTGACTACGGCCTTGAGTAGAATATATCTGAAGCTGCATTCACACGGGCGACTTTTAGCTGCGGAGAATCGGCATTTTGCCTTTTTTCTTTCTCAAATCGATAAAGAAAGAAACATGAGCAATTGAGGAAGAATTAAAAAGCAAAATGCCGATTCTAACAGCTGAAAACAGTGGCGTAGCCATGTGGGGTGGGGGATTTGGCCTACCCATTGGCATGCAAAGTATGCGAAATACCCTGTTTTTATTACTTTTTGAGACCAATTTTTGTACTAAAAGTGAAAATATTCCCCCCATTGGCATTAGCAATGAGAATATGACTACTTTGACTCAGGACTTGAAGAGAATTCGATCGTAAAACTCAATCCCAACCTGGACGAAGATCTTTTTTTTGGTCTTCACCTAACTTTGGGCAAAAAACTGGACCAAATCCAAGTGAAGGCTTTCTTCACCTAATTTTGGGCAAAAAAACGTTCCAATTCCAAATATAAACTGTTTAAAATTGGTTTCACACCTCTGAACACCCCCTCCCATTGCAAAATCCTGGCTAGGCACCTGGCTAAAAGTCGCTCGTGTGAATGCAGCTTGAAAGTAATCCCTTCGTCATCCCAAGCTAAAAGAATTATCATGATTGTTAACATCATTCAAAAAAAAGCTCATCGTACAATTCAGTTTTCTTGAAGAGTTCTTAGTGTGGTTCTATATGCAACGATATTTTTGTAAAAAATCAATCGCTCGGCAAAAATTGTCACTTTTCAATGCTTTTTTTGTGCTAAAATTTAACTAAACGCTAGGCTAAAGTAAGTGTTTTTGAGGTCTGCTAGTGACGAAGTTTAAATTTCTTTTTTTTTTGCTTTTGATTGCGTGCTGCAGCGTATTTTGACTGAATTTTCAAGAGAAGAGGAAGAACAAATTTAGTGTGATGTTGCTCAACTTCGCTTAGATGCGAATCTACTTGCTAATCTGCGTACTTCCAATATTAAAAATCGTTGTACTTTCCAAAAAAGGAAACTTGATGCTGTTGATTTGATTACCTACTAGCATTGAAGTTTGGGTATAGTTTATGATGGTGTTTTTGTGAGGAAGAAAAACAATGTAGTACGGTAGTTCACAACAATCTGCGTTAATATCCTTGATAGTTTGAAGGTGTTTAAGTACCTTTGTGCACAAATTTGAAAAATGATCGATGGTTTAAGTTTTCTGCAGTAAACTTCTGTGAACACGATTGCAATGACATAATCAAAAATAGGACAACGTTAAGAGTTTTACTACTCAAAATTGGAATTTGAAACTATCATAAGCTTTAACAAGTTAAAAGTATGTCAACCTAAGCACAAAAAATCATGTATAGGCTATTGCTTTTAAATGACAAAAATTTTACTAAAATGCTTGCTTTAATTGTTTCCTAACCATTAAAATAAAATTTGACATCAATTTCACACTATAATAAGCCAATTATCAAATCAAAAAAAAAAAAAAAATTAAGTCGATTAAGTTTCAAGGAAAGAGCAATCATTTCAATCTAAAAGAAGTACTTCTACAGTAATTGTTTTTGTTTTTCTGAGAGTGATTTTTTTTTGCGGAGAGTGCAACAAAATAAGACGTTTTTCGGAGGAATGTATGCAAAATTTTTGGCAGAAAGTGTAAATATATTTAAATCACAAAAAGATGCGCTGAAATTTCGGGGCTTGGGTGTTGTTTATTTATAGCATCCCAAGTCCGATAGATTTAAGATCTAACCAACTAATGAGAGTTCGAGTTGATTGACGCGATGTTTATTGATAAATGTTAGCAGTAGACTAGGAAAATTGATTGATAAATGTTACTGTAGCATTATGCTAGGCTAGGAAAATTGATGGATAAAGGTTAGCATTAAACTAGGATAATTGATTGATAAATGTTACCGTAGCATTATGCTAGGCTAGGAAAATTGATGGATAAAGGTTAGCATTAAACTAGGATAATTGATTGATGAATGTTAGTATTAGATTAGGAAATTCATTGATAAATGTAAGCATTAAGCTTGGAAAATTGATTGATAATATTACATTAAGAGTAGGAAAAATGATTAATATTACCATTATTAGACTAGAAAAATTGATTGATAAATATTGGCATTAGGCTAAGAAAATGGATGGATAAATGTTACTGCAGCATTACGCTAGTTTAGGAAAATTGTTGCTAAAGGTTAGCATTAAACTAGGAAAATTGATTGATAAATGTTAGCTTTAGGCTAGAAAATTTTGATTGATAAATGTTAGTATAAGACTAGGAAAATTGATTGATAATTGTTTGTATTGGTGTAGGAAAATGATTGATAAATGCTAGCATTAGGCTAGAAAAATTGATGGATATTAGGCTAGCAAACTGAATGGATATTAGGCTAGAAAAATCGATTGATAAAGGTTAGCATTAGACTAAGAAAATTGATTGATGAATGTAAGCATTGGTATAAGAAGGTTAATTATGGGATGTTGGCATTAGACTTGGAAAATTATTTGATAAATGTTAGCAGTAGACTAGGAAAATTGATTGATAAATGTTACCGTAGCATTATGCTAGGCTAGGAAAATTGACGGATAAAGGTTAGCATTAAACTAGGATAATTGATTGATGAATGTTAGTATTAGATTAGGAAATTCATTGATAAATGTAAGCATTAAGCTTGGAAAATTGATTGATAATATTACATTAAGAGTAGGAAAAATGATTAATATTACCAGTATTAGACTAGAAAAATTGAGTGCTAAGTATTGGCATTAAGATAGGCCAGGAAAATTGATTGATAAATATTGGTATTAGGCTGAGAAAATGGATGGATAAATGTTACTGTAGCATTACGCTAGTTTAGGAAAATTGTTGCTAAAGGTTAGCATTAAAATGGTTAGTATTAGACTAGGAAAATTGATTGATAAATGTTACCGTAGCATTATGCTAGGCTAGGAAAATTGATGGATAAAGGTTAGCATTGATAATTGATTGATGAATGTTAGTATTAGATTAGGAAACTCATTGGTAAATGTAAGCATTAAGCTTGGAAAATTGATTGATAATATTACATTAGAGTAGGAAAATTGATTGAAAATTAATATTACCATTATTAGGCAAGGAAAATCGTTTGATAAAGTTAGCTGTGGAGTAGGAAAATTAACTGATAAATGTCAGCATTAGACAAGAAAAATTAATTGTAAGCATTGGCATGAGAAGGTAGATTATTGGCTGTTGGCATTAGACTAAGTAAATTGATGTAAAAATATTAGCATTAGGCTAGGAAATTTGATTGACAACTGTTAGCTCTTAACTGGAAAAATTAATTGATGAACGCTAGCATTAGGCTAGGAAAATTGATTGACAATTGTTAACTCTTGACTAGGAAAATTGATTATAAAAATGTTAGAAGTAGACTAGGAAAATTAATTGATGAATTTAAGCATTAGTATAGGAAGGTTGATTATTGCATGTTGGCATTGGGTGGAAAAATTGATTGAAAATATTAGCGGTTGGCCAAGAATATTGATGGATCAATGTTAACGTTAGGATAGCACTCCAATCCGATATTTAGACAATGGCACTCTAGTTTCTGCTAAAAAGTGCAAAATGCGACTTCCCCGCGACTCCAGTCTATGAATTGCAAAGCTGGTTTCCGGAGTGGATTTGTTTTATCCTGTATAGGTAAATAATTATGGTTTTGTTTATGGTATAGCATGTAGTAGGCTTAGTATGGCACGATAGGCATAGTATGGCAGTGTAGACTTAGTACGGCATATAGCATGCCACAGTGGATGCCGCAGCTTAGCACAGCATTGTAAGCATAGCGTGATACCCTAATAGGTTTAGCATGACACTCTAATAGGTTTAGCATGACACGCCTGTACGCGTAGCGTGACACCCATAAAGTAGGCTTGTTATGGCACAGTAGGCATAGTATAGTGTAACACTAGGCGTATGGCATAGTTGGCTTAATATAGACCAGTAGGCACTGGAGGTTAGTATGTCACAGTAGGGATAACATGACATCCTAGTTTGGCAGAGTATGGCATATAATAGACTTGTTATGGAACAGTGGGCATAGTATTAGTAAGGATAATATGCCACGTATGCGCTACAGGCTAGTACAATATTGTAGGCATAGAATGGTATATAGTAGGCTTATTATGGCACAATAGGTATATTATGCCATATTGTAGGCTAATTTTAGCACAATAGACAGTATGCTGATTATGGCACAGTAAGCATAGTATGCCACAGTGAGCACTGTAGCTTTGAAGGCATAGTATGGCATTTGGTTGGCTTGTTATGGTACAGTAGGCACTGCACCTTAGTATGTCATAGTAGACGTAGTATGGCATTGTACACATAGTATAGCATGCGGTATAGTATGGAATGTACAGTAGTAGCCTTATGGCACATTAGGCATAGTATACCACAGTAGGCGTAGTATGTCATAGGAGGCTTAGTATGACATTTTAGGCATAGTACGACATGAAGTAGGCTTATTATGACATCCTAGTAGGCATAGCATGTCACAGTAGGCTCTGTGGCATAGTTGGGTTTATATGGCACTGGAGGTTAGTATATCATAGTTGGTATAGCAGGACACCTTAGGAGGCAGAGTATGGCATATAGGGGGCTTGTTATGGAACAGTACGCATATTATTAAAAACCATAGTAGGCGCTACAGGCTAGTATGACATTGTAGATATCGTAGGCTTATTATGGTACAATAGGTATAGTTATGCTATATTGTAGGCTAATTATGGCACAATAGACATAGTATGCTGATTATGGCACAGTAAGCATAGTATACCTCAGTGCGCACTGTAGCTTTGTAGGCATAGAATGGCATTTGGTTGGTTTATTATGGCACAGTAGGCACTGCAGCTTAGTATGTCATAGTAGACGTAGTATGGCATTGTACACAAAGTATAGCATGCGAGTATAGCATGGCATGTACAGTAGTAGCCTTATGGCACATTAGGCATAGTATACCACAGTAGGCGTAGTATGTCATAGAAGGCTTAGCATGGCATTTTAGGCATAGTATGACATATTGTAGGCTTATTATGGCACTCTAGTTGGCATAGTATGTCACAGTAGGCACTGTGGCATAATTGGCTTTGTATGGCACAGTAGGCACTGGAGGTTAGTATATCACAGCAACGTAGTATGGCATTGTAGACATAGTATAGCATGCGAGTATAGTGTGGCATATACAGTAGTAGCCTTATGGCACATTAGGCATAGTATACTACAGTAGGCGTAGTATGTCATAGGAGGCTTAGTATGGCATTGTCACAGTAGGCTCTGTGGCATAGTTGGCTTAATATGGCACAGTAGGCACTGGAAGTTAGTATACTTCGTTGGGATAGAAGGACACCTTATTAGGCAGAGTATGGCATATAGGAGGCTTGTTATGGAACAGTACGCATATTATTAAAAACCATAGTAGGTGCTACAGGCTAGTATGACATTTTAGATATCGTAGGCTTATTATGGTACAATGGGTATAGTTATGCTATATTGTAGGCTAATTATGGCACAATAGACATAGTATGCTGATTATGGCACTGTAGCCATAGTGTGCCACAGTGGGCACTGTAGCTTTGTAGGCATAGTACAACATCAGAATATGACATATAGTTGGCTTATTATGGCACAGTAGGCACAGTATCCCACAGTAGGCGCTACAGCTTAGTATGTTATAGTAGGCGTAGTATGACATTGTAGACATAACAGGCCTATAGCATTCGAGTATAGTATAGTTGGTAGCTTGGCCAAATGGGTAAAGGCGAATTGTTTACGACGACCTTGATTGAATGATCTGGGTTCAACCAGCACCCTGGTCACGCCGTAGCGTCCTTGGATAAGACGTTTTACGATAATTATCTCTGGTTGGTGGCTTTGAACAAGCAGCAAATTCGGGGGCAAGAATTTGAAGAAATCTACAGGAACGTTGGATCATCGGAAACCCCTTAAGCAGATGCGGATTTCTCCAATCACGAAGTAGTCACTGCAATAAAAAAATGTGCGGATCGTCCAATAAGTTAGCGTCTGATGCTGTCTGGTGACTGGAGGATAAATATGAGCTACAACAACAATATACTGTAGTGGGCTTTTGGCACCATAGATTAGTAAGAGCACTATGTCATAGTAGGCTTAGTATGGCATTGTAGGCATAGTGTTACATGAAGTAGACTTGTTATGGCACCCTAGTAAGCATAGCATGTCACAGTAGGCACTGTAGCTTACTATGGCACAGTAGGCATAGTTGGCTTATTATTGCACAGTATCCCACAGTAGGCACTGCAGCGTAGTATATTATAGTAGGGATAGCATTACACCTTAGTAGGCAGATTATGACATACACGAGGCTTGTTATGGAAAATAGGCATAGTATTAGTAAGCATAGTGTGCCACAGTAGGTGCTGCAGCTTTAGTATGACATAGTAGGCATAACATGGCACCCTGGTAGGCATAGTATGGCATACAGTAGGCTTAGTATGGCACAACAGGCATAGTAGGCCAAAGTGGGCGCCGTAGCTTAGTAGGCATAGTATGACATATAATTGGCTTATTATGGCACAGTAGGCATAGAATAACATAGCTCGGCAATTAGACCTACAATGCATAGCTTTTCCATGAACTATCACCGTAACGAGGTGGAAAAGTCTATGTGCCTCAATGACCTGCAGAGCTGTACTGGCTGGAGATTCAATTCTCCTGAAAGGGTTACCCATGCCAGATAGGTCTAATGGTAGAAGCGAGACGAAGTATAGTTCAAATCAAAATAGTTGGAAAACTTAAAACCTGGGTTGGTTATGCCCATCAGCTGTGGTAAGCATATAACCTAGGAGAAGGACAACTCTGATATAAAACCTCTCCGCAGTTAGATTAAACTGCATAACAAATCATGATGAGCACAAATAATGAAAATTACGTGAACGACGTTAATGGGGCCACCTTCACAAGTGGAACCTCGTCCGGCAGGGGAGCGCCTAGGGACTCCCAGGTCGTCATTCAGCGAAACCCCTATGGCGTTCGAGTCTTAGGCAGAGGGGCTCGTTCGAAAAATAAGCGACGATCTCCACCAGCCAGCCCTAGTGGCAGCTCCACCAATGTGCCCGCTACACGTTTGGAGAGGCGAATGGAGGCAGCGCAGAGTATTCGTACTCGAGATAATGTCGCACACTCACGGGTCAACCATCACCAACTGCTGTTGGGCAATTGGAATATCCTCACCCTCACAGGAAAAGAGCTAGAATTGGTTGAGGAAGCAAAGCGGTATCATCTCGATATTATCGGAGTTTCTTCAACCAAACGACGTGGCTCTGGAACTGTGGATCTGGATGGCGGATGGAAACTCTTCTATTCTGGTGCTGATCCTAGTATGTCTGCACAAGCGGGTGTGGGGATTCTCACAAGCCCCCGTTTGTCAGACTGTGTGTCAGATTGGATTCCTTTGGGATCACGGGTCTGTATGTTGAAGCTCAAGGTATTGGATCGGTCATTGTGCCTGTTGCAGGTATATGCCCCCAATGCCACGAGTGAATATCAGACTTTTGTGGATGAAGTAAATGATGCTCTTCTACGAGTATCAGCTACTGAATCTACAGTCCTTATGGGGGATTTTAACGCACATGTTGGAACAGACACAGATACGTGGAAGGGTGTGATCGGAAAACATGGAGTCACTGGACTGAATGAGAACGGAAGGTATTTATTGCAGCTCTGTTGTAGCAACGGACTCCGCATCATGAATACCTTTTTCCAGCACAGAGAGGTTCACAAGTATACATGGTATCGACCTAGTATGGATAAAAAATCTTTGATAGATTTTTGCATAGTTTCGTCAGATTTGTTTTCTGATGTGCTGGACGTTCGAGTGAAGCGAGGTGCTGAATTGTCAACTGATCACCATCTGGTAGTATGTTCCTTACGACTTTCGAAACCTTGGCCAAACAAGAGATCCAACCGGTCGTCTGTGACTTACCGGATCAAATGGGAGGCTTTGGAGGACAAAGAAGTAAGAAAACAGTTTGCATCCAGTATATCATCTAAGTTCAGACAACTTCCTGATGTATCCGAGGACATCGAGAAGGAATGGCTGCTGTTCAGATCAGCAATCATTTCATCAGCTGCTGAAAGTTGTGGGCAAAAACGGCTTAGAGTGGCGGGCGATAGTGAGAAAAGAACGCCTTGGTGGAACCAAGAGGTTAAAGAAGCTATTCGAGCAAAGAAAGATGCGTTCAAGGCCTGGCTGCAGGACAGATCGTCATCTGATTTGCAATCCCGGTACACTGAGGCGCGAAAAGCGGCAACTTCGGCAGTAAAGAAATCCAAGGAGGAGGCATGGGAAGAGTTTGGTCGTCGGTTGGATTCCAACTATTTTTCGGCAAACAAAGTATTTTGGCAGACCATCCGCCGTTTACGTGGCAAAAGATCGAGTATCACGTACTCCATCAAGGATTCTGACGGTAACATTCTAACGGATGAGAATGAAATCCTTTCACGATGGAGAGAATACTTTGAAGATCTTTTGAATCCTGTAAAGGCATCGACTCGTGACACACACGAAGTGACACATCTAGGGGAGGACGAAGTTTTCACTGCAGCAGAAATGGCAACTGCAATTAAAGGGATAAAATCTGGAAAAGCTGCTGGTGAAGATGAAATCAGACCCGAGATGTTGAAAGCGCTGACTGGAGAAGGAATTCTCTGGTTAACGCGAGTGTGTCAAGTTGCGTGGAAGTTTGGCAAAACTCCCAGAGATTGGCAAACAGGTGTGATTATTCCGATATTCAAGAAAGGAGATCGCAAGCAATGTACAAACTACAGAGGGATATCACTCCTTAGTTTGCCAGGGAAAGTATATGCCAAATGCCTTGAAAAGAAATGCCGAGAAATAGTGGAATCAAAACTGGAAGATGGTCAGTGCGGTTTTCGTCCGGGTCGCAGCACCACGGACCAAATCTTCACTCTGAAGCAAATCTTCGAGAAATCTTGGGAGTATGGCAAAGATCTCTTTGCATGCTTTGTCGATCTTGAAAAAGCATATGACCGAGTTCCTCGGGATAAACTTTGGAAGGTTTTGCAGGAGTATGGCGTTGATGGTCAATTGTTACGCGCTATTAAGTCATTCTACTGCAGACCGGAGGTTTGTGTTCGGGTAAATGGCAAGCAATCAAAGCCGTTCCATGTGGGCGTTGGACTCCGGCAAGGGTGCGTTTTGTCACCTCTTCTTTTCATTGTTTACATGAATTGGATCGACAAATGCAGCCAAGCAGATGAGTGTGTCACGATTGGAAATTGCAAAATTAGTCGTCTGCTATTCGCAGATGATTTGGTTTTGCTTTCTTCCACAGAATCTGGCCTCCAGCGCGCATTAAATAGCTTTGCAGATGCATGCAACACCGCCGGAATGAAAATAAGCACGGCCAAAACTGAGGTACTTCATCTTTCAAGAAACCCTGATCAGTGCGTATTACAAGTGAATGGAGCGACACTGAAGCAGGTAGAGAAGTTCAAGTATCTTGGGGTTGCATTTACGAGTGACGGAAGGCAAGACGAAGAACTGGATACCCGAATAGGCAAGGCTAGTGCAGTAATGCGAGCTTTGCACTACTCGGTTGTCATGAAATGAGAATTGTCGAAAAAGGCAGAACTCTCAATTTTCAAAGCAGTTTTTGTCCCCATTCTCACTTATGGTCATGAATCTTGGGTAATGACCGAAAGAATGCGATCACAAGTGCAAGCGTCCGAAATGAGGTTTTTACGAAGAATCGAAGGAGTTACACTGTTTAACAAGGTGCGTAGCTCTGAAATTCGAAAATCTCTTAACATCGAGCCGTTACTTCTCCGAATTGAAAGATCACAGCTTAGATGGTTTGGCCATGTAAGCAGAATGCCTCAGGAAAGACTCCCCAAACAAGCTTTACATGCCAAAGCAAATGGGAGAAGACCAGTCGGACGACCTAGAACTAGATGGACCGATTACATTGAGGATCTTGGATGGAATCGCTTGGGACTTCGCCCAAGTGAAATGATGGAGGTGATGGAAGACCGTGAGGTGTGGCGGCTCAATCTTGAGCTACTGCCCCCGCAACCCTCACGGAAAAGCGGGCAATGAAGAAAGAAGAAGAAGAAGAAGAATAAGCCAATTATAGTACTTTTTGCATTTCTGCCGCTAGAGGCAGCATTTCACAAGTTTAGCACTTTATTGCTCATAACTTTTGATCCTATTGCTCAATTCCGTTCAAATTTTTTTCAAACTGTGAGTAGTTATAAGGCCCAAACACCAAAAGGGTGTTTAAGCTTGCAAATTGTCGCTGTTGTGCACCACAAACCAAAAAAACCAAAATTTTGGGCAAGTGGGGTCAGAAAATTGGGTTGGTGGGGGAACTTTTTGTGAAATTTTCAAAAATTGTTTTGAAATTCTTCATACATAATAAAAAACTCATCTCATGCCATAGCAGGCAATTCAAAATTCTGAAAAAAAAAATTTAGTCATTGCCCTAGTTTTGATGCCTTGGCAGCGGATAAATAAACTGACACCCGAAAGGTCAACAAAAAGCTTACGATGAAAGTTGCGCTGAAGAAAACGCATTTTAAGCCCAAAAACAAACTGAAAGCAATAAGCAGTAAAGCAGGTAAATAAGTAAAACTTAGTGCGGTGATTTAAGTCCTTTTTTTAACTGATTCTAAAAATTAATCCACCGCTAAGTGTTAAAGCGTGTATCGGACTACATCAGTTATATCCCACAGTAGTTGAGCTAAGTTATAGTTTTCAAACCCAATACGTGCTTTTTTTTCTGAAGTTGTGTGACTAAATGAAATGCCATTGCAATATTTCCAGGTTTTTGATTTCATTTTTTTTATTTGGGCCAAAATGCGACTTCAAAAAATAAATAAACGCAATCCACTAAATGAACAATGCATTAGTACCAGGTAGCTCTAATATTATGTGAGAATCAGTGCTGGGCACCGCAAATTTAAACTCTATTCCGCAACCGCAAGTTCCGCAAAATAGCTATGGGTGGTCCGCAACCGCAAATCGCAAGTTTGCGGTACGTTTGCGATAATTTTTGGCACTTCCACAACCACAAATAACTTTTTACTTCCGCAAACTTGAACCGCAAACTTTGCTGCACTTTTTTCCTGGTTTGATAAATAGAGGAGACCTATAGTAACATAAGATTGCTTCATATTTTCCATGTATCCTACAGACCTGTAATAAACATCAGTAAGTTTTCTTCGATTTATCTAATATCCTGTTTTGTTTTTGTAAATTATAATATACATGTCAACAACATGGTCGAGTGAAAATTTATGCAGGTTTGTTTAGATAAAACTGCAACGGAGTTGGATTACGGCTGCAACTTTGGTGGCTGGAGTGGAGACGTGCAAGAGAGTAACCTCACCAGCCAGTCACTTTCGTCGCTCGTTCTAACTTTTAACTACAGTATGTTCGTTGAGTTGAAAAACCGTAGTTGATTTACGTGCTTGTACAGCGTATCTACTGGTCAAATATGACAAACAGAGATGCACAAATCTTTTTTGAGTCGTAATAAGTAAAAACTCGAGACGCACGAACTTGCGTTTTTGCGTTCTTGAAAATGATACTTTACAGGCTACTTTTTACTGCTTGAGTGACGGAACAGGGGGGGCAGTTCGCTGTCGATGTCACTTTCTGCTCCCTTCATCACGGATGTCAATTTAAAGATCACGATTAAAACAACTTAGTTCAAACGTGATAATTGCAGTTAACGTTTTTTTGTCTTTTCGCTACTGTACTAATGCAAAAATTTTTTAAATTGTCTTGAAAGGTTTTCATATAAAGGCAAACTTTTGCAAAGATGAAAAATGTGCTAGGTGTGAAAAGAACAAGGCAAAAGTTCAGTTTCTTTGTTTATTTTATTTCAGTTGCAATACAGTTCTAATTAATCCACTGTGCCATGGCCTTCCCCTCAGACCCTAAAAATGAAACAAAATAAAGCAAAACCAAGCAGTTTTAAGAGGATGTACGTTATAACTGCGTAATTACAAAAATAAATCGACCATCAGTTTGGTTTGTCTTCTTCCTCCACAAATGACTTGCTTTTTAATTCCGTAGTGTTTTGAAGCCTTTTCATTTCACGATTTTATTCTTCTAATAAGTATCATAAAAGCATTATCCTAAAACTTGTTTCCAGAATGCACGCAAACGCGTATTTTTAGCGTAATTTTGCAAATTTTTTTCCGGAGCATGCCCCCCCAACTACCCTACAATGGCCTTGCCATCGGCACTCTCCATAAAATTGATTTGCGACGTCACAGTGTGACGAAACTTTAGGTTCCTATCGGAAACTTGTTGTGTATGCTACTGGATGCAGATATTGATTTTGTTTAAAAACTTGCTCTTATTTAAAATTTTATGCTTCTGTTTGGCGCTGAGCAGTCAGCACTCAGCACCTAAGGTAATTTCAAAACTAGAAAATTTGGGTTTTAAGTCTTGGTTATCGGTGTGTAACGCAGATTCGGCAGTTAATGGTGTGTAACGTGTGTAACACAGATTCAGTTAGTGGTCACGGTTAAATCAGAAATTTGTTTCGACAGCGGCCAGTTTGTTGGTGGTGCCAAAAATCTACAATATCAATGTGCCACAGTGATTTACCCGCCAAAAGATTCACCAATATGATTAAGATTGCTCATAAATTTTGGAAAAATTTTGAAGTAACGCCGCCAACTGCTTAAAATTTTAAGCCATTTCTTGAATAAAAAACAGGCTAAGTATTTTGACGTATCATTTGCATAATACACAAACTTTGGAAAATCAAAAATGCATAGTGTTGTTTTATAATATACATCACCAAATATCACAATATTATTCAGGATACAGAAATTTTTTCCAGGATTCTAAAGCGGGCAGTAATATTAATTTTCAAAAATCTTTGGAAATTTCTAGAGCAGTAACGCAAGTAGTCTAAAATATGCATTCTAAAAAGACGATCAACAAAACTAAAAACAAAAAGACTAAAAAAATAAAACTAAGATTGAAAATGCTATTAATAGCCTGCAGTCAATTATTTACTAGACGTGCTGGACATGTCATCAAAAGTCGTCTTGTGCAACTCTTTGCCACATCAAAACGTCTAAGTTTTCCTTCAGAAAAACAATCCGTTTGAAGTTTTTTGACGTTAAGCCAACTCATTTTGCTTTAAAAATAGCAGAACGTCTGAAAAATAATCGTTACACAACAGAAGAACTTGGTTCGGGAATGTTGTACTTTGCGAATACATCCACCCAAAACTGTCGATACAATGAATCGTAAAAACGTTTTTTTTTTTTTTTTTTTAAACTGAAAAGAAACGATCCCAGCGATATTATTAATTTGCGGATTTGCGGTAAATTTCAGTTTTTTTACCGCAAATCCGCAAATGTTTGCGGTAAGAAATCGGTTCGCAATTTCGCAAACCAAAAGTTTAAGTCTGCAATTTGCGGATTTGCGGACCGGTTTGCGGAAGTGCCAAGCACTGGTGAGAATCAGCTACGTACTGGACGTTGTTAAAAAAAAAACAAAAAATAACGTTTTAATCCAATGTGCTGCACTTTCTTAAGTATAGGAAAAATAATCACTTGAAGGAACATTTTTCTAAACTTGATGTAGCCTATTTTGTTGCAGAAAAAGCTGTAAAATTATCACGAGACGACAGAAGCACCTAGCTAAAAGAAGCAGCAGGTTCAATCACTTCGCTAATTTTGTGGCTGCTTGATTGTGACATGATAAGCAAAATCACTGTATGGCGTGGATAGGTGGATAGTGAAAGGGATAACAGAACACTACCAGTGATGCAATGTTTTTTGGGGGGGCTGACTGAAGTTGCAATACTGTACCTGCAGGACATATCACGTGAATGTAAACAATGAAACAAGATTAGACTTTTTCCGATTGGCTATGCCGTTTTTGTTGCTTTTGCATATCAATCAACTACAAGACCAGGCGCTTAACCAGATTTTGCTAGGTTGGGATGCGAGCTTGAACTAAAAAAAGTCATATTTTTCTGGACGATGTATGTGATTTTTCGAAAAATATAGCTATTTTAACGCCATTTGTGTGCCATTTTGTACGTTTTTAGAGCCATTTGAGAGAACTAAATTACTCATAAAATTTGTAAGATGTTGGAGTTTTTTCTAAATAATAATTGGCTCAAATCCTCTCTTTATTCATTAGTTAAGTCCAAGTTTGTGTTAAAATTTACAGAATAAATTTAAGGTAAATCTTCTTACGTGACTTAGCTGGTGAAAAGGGGCTGTAATAATCTATTGTGTATATTAACGGGAAGCATCTCGACTAAAAAATTTTAAGGTTGTTTGGTGCTCCTTGTCTTTCGAATGTGACTTTTGTGTGTTTACCTAGCTACAATAGAACTACTGCTACAGTACTTCGCTTTTTTAGCCCCTCTTCCCGATTATGATTACGCCATTGTCAACTGTATTTTAGGCCAAAAAATACAGGAACCACCACATCCACATGTTTACCATTAGCGTATGATTACATCTGTAGTGAATCTTTTTCACCTAACTTTTGTGGGTTTCTCTTGTTGTGCACTTGATTTTCTTTATTTAATAAAGTACAATTTGATAAAAAAATCCTTGAGTTTGAGCAAATTGGAAAGATAAAAGGCCTTATAACTGATTGGAGGAGATATGACTGCAAACGGTGCTGAAGACATCGCTATAAGCATGAAACTGTACGACTATTTTTTTCATCGCTCAGTATAGTGTATAACTGTCCAAAATAGAAATTATTTGGCATTCATTTTGAGAGAAGTTTGTCTAAATAATTAGAAACGCTGTAATACCAATTGTTATAGTCTGTTGGATTTCTGAGTTAAGATCAGAATTCTGAGTGTACTATTTCAGTAGTATATGCTACATCCACTAGGCTACGATCCAATGCAGAGATGGCATCGGTCAGGATTTTCTCAACCCCCCCCACCGACCGGTAAATTTCCAAATCTACCCCAGTCGACCAGTTTTTTTGCAGAAGGTTTTTGTTAACTGTGCAATGCATCTAATAAAAAATTTTCAAAAGGGGGGCATGGGTGAGGTATTAAAATTTGTGACTCCGAACGAGCGCAGAGTTGCAAACGGGCTGACTAGTTCAGGCCCGAAACCAGCCCGAGCCTGGAACTATAAGCCCAAACCCGGCTCGAACCCGAAAGCTAATTTGAAGCCCAAATCATGTCCGAAAAAAAAAACAAAATTTAGTTAGGTCTGAAAAATTAAGCAATGTAGCCAAGTTATTTTGATTGTATTTTTGTGCACCCAGGATAAAAAGTACGTCCCAAGCCCGATTTAAGCTCAAAATTTTGTCAACTTGAGTTATTTTCCTTATTTTTGCAAAACGCAAAAACTTTTTGCGTTTTGCAAAAATAAGGAAGTAGAAATTTAATCTGTTATATCTCAGGAACGGAACGTTCTAGAAAGCTCAAAGTTGGTCTTCAAATCTGTCAAAATTTTTTTAGAAAAACTCGAGCAAAAAAATTTTCGACCTGAATGCCATTTTAAGTGCTGAGTGTAGCTATGAGCCTGTAGTGGTTACTATAGACTGCATTTGTCTGTATAGCTTGTTTTTTGTTCCGGAATAATTCAAGCAAATACGTAGGCTATCATTTTTTGGAAACAAGGAAACATTTATTTAATCCAAGCAAATTATAAAAATGCAGAAGACTACTAATGTTGCATTAATTCCTTCTGTAAATATAATTATATTTTGACACTAACAGTCGCTAAAGAGTGCGTTGCCACGCAACCTTGCAAACTAAATGCATCTTTCATTTTCCTTTCACTGCAAAATATTTTCCAAAAAATGGCCAATCAGGTGGTTGAAATAAATCACATGATAATTGCGTAATTCAAGTTGAAATCAAATTTGGTTGATCTGAAGTTCCTGCCAAGTTTGCTCTTAGAATACCATTTTCAGCGGGGACTTGAGTAAATCCCAAGCAGATGCTTGAAGTAGATGCTTAAGCAGTTGCTCAAGCCTTCTCTTAGAATACGGCCCTAAGATTAGATTTAAATTAATAAAAAAGTAGATAGAAATTTTGTTGAAATAGTCTCTTCCACTAACCCTATTTTACATGAACAATCAACGTGACTTTGAGTTAAAATTTACTACAAATAACTCCTGAAAATTTGAAGTTGCTAAGCTTATGGAAAGTTTCCCGATTTTTGAGGTTTTTCAAGGTCACTTTTCGAAATCGGAGTATTTTTCGGTCAATACTTAACTAAAATAACGTCACTAGACGTTTATGTGACATAACTAACTTGATATACGCATTTTATGATTCAGTATCAAAGTATCAAAAAACAAACCTATTTACAAAATTTGATCCGCCTGTGACGTCATCGCAAAAATGGCATTATTTTTTGAAAATAATGGCCGTGACATTACAATAAAGACGAAATTTGGTGTTCCCATGAATTTTGGTTTAGGAGTTAGATAAGTGGGCAAAACTGCTCCCATCGGTGTAAAATGCGCTGGTCAAATACCCTGTGTAAAAAAGGGATAAGAAATATTGCGCGAAGTAATGGTTCTACTTACAATAGTTGTGTTTTCGGAGGCAAAAATATAACAAAAAAAAGAATATTTCAAGATAATAGATTTTTTTTCTGGTGAAAAAACCTTGCAAGCCACTTACTATCATTCTCGCGAATAGCTTTCAAATGCGCTTCTGAGTTTCCGTAAATAAGACCCATGTTAAGATAAGAACTCAACTCGTTCAGTTGCTGCCTTACGTCGCCACTGCCTGTAAAAATATTTGTGTATCTACAGCGTATCTTCTCTCATAATGTAAAATCAGTAATGGCTGTCATTACTGATACAATATGTGAAATTTCATAATGGTTTTCCATGGTTTTAAGTAATTTTTTTATCAGAATTTAAAACGCTTTGTCTCAATGATTCATTTTATTATGCTTTGGTGTTAAAAGCGACAACTTAATACCAACAAAAATTAAAAAGAAGAAGTCGGCAGCGGGGCCGAGACTCGAGAGAGTAAAAGCGTTGTTTTTATGACAACCATGATGACATGATTTGGGCTCAACCAGTACCCTGGTCACGTTGTTGCGTCCTTCAATGAAACGTTTTACGACAATAGGAAAAGAATAAAAAGAACATTGGATTTTACTCGAAACTCCTAAGCAGGTGAGGATTCCTCCAAGCAAGAAGTAGTCCTAAAAATCATCCAACAGTTAACGTCTGACGCTGTAGGGTGTCAGGAGGATAAAAATGCATTAGATCACTAAAGCAAGAACAACTCACAATGGTCTGAGTCTAAAACTCCCGAAGATCGCTCGACTTTAAAGCAGGTTTTTTCTCCATTTTGATATTGAACATCGCTAGGTGCTATAGGAATGTTGATACACTCCGAGCTGGTTTGATGACCACAGGAGCAGTCAACTGAAAAGATATTTAAGGAAACGTCCGGTAATATAAACTTTTGAAAGCAAATACATCTATCTACTGAATATCCTAAACAAGAAAGTTTTTGTAATTTGGACTCAGTATTATTAATGTTTTTACATTAGACAATTCAGCAATAGCAGCAAATGATCTAGTATCGCTTCTTACAGTAGAAGGCTCACAGATTTTTGTTGGATGGATCACCCAGTCGGGTCTCTGTTTGGATTTCAGTCTTTGAAAAGAAATGCATAAAGGTCTCACTATAAATCACTTGAGCGGTGGAAAGCTTAATACCACCTTATTGCCTGAATTCTTCTCAAGGCAAATTGTCAAGTAAACACAGATAGGTACACTGTGGGAATTCTGACTGGTTATTTCAACCAATGCTGCGTGACCATTTTTTTTCTGCAGTATCTAAAAAATCAAATCTACATTATATTCGCCGTATTACGCCAATGCGTGTTGCGGGTTTGCGGATCCTATCTCCGCATCACTGCACTGCGGCAACACAGCTTCTTTTAAAAAAAAGTCGCACAATTTAAGTGGTAATGAGTCGTTGGCAACAGGAATTGCTCAAATTGACCGGACAAAATTTGAAACCTAGATTTTCATCAGAGACGTACGAGTTACGATTCGACTAATTTCCGGTGTAAAGCAAAATGGTCGGTCTGATTTGGAATATATACTGTAGCGTCACACTCAAACATAGCCACAAGTGAAAGTAAAACGAATACAAAGGTAATTAAGCTGGAGAATAGTTTTTTAAGTTGTTCAATCAAGCTGGTCAACCACATAGGGCGCATTCTTTGGCCCGAATGTTACCATACAAAAATATTATCTATTCACAACAATAGGCCTACTTGTTTCTGATTCAGGTTCTTTGGTCAACGCAATATCGTGCACAAGAAATTGTCCCCAGAAACGAAGCATGTGCGTCGATGGGGTGGATGTGTTACGGATTCCTTGTAATGCGTTTGATATCGCACGAGCAGAGGGTAGAGGTTGACCATCTGCAGCTAACCGCAGCGTTTCTGAAAACAACTAAAGATAAATACTGTGAAAATATAATCAATCGCAGTTATTTTTTACTCTGCTATTGAAAGGAAATGTTGATTTGAAGGCGTGTTGTAATCTTTGAAACATTATATTGAACAATCTAAACCAAAGACTTATTACTGCACACTAAATATGCACAGATTTCCTGCTTGAAGTTCAGCAATGAAAGACGCAATGTGAGGCCTTTTTTGTGTGTGGCGGATTGGTGGTAGCTTGACTAGAAGAAGTATTGGATTTTTTTGCTTGGACCAAGGCAACTTGGTGAATCAAGCTAAATTACAATTAACATGGCAAGCCAAAATCAAAATGAATAAAATCATTGATCAGTTGTTTATTCATTAATGCTTAAACGAACTTGACGAACATTAAAACTTGATCGTATTATGTAGCTTTTTTAACTTATTTTCAATCAACCACAGGTTTTATGAAAGCGGTAGAAAAATTCTCACCTCTGCCGTCAGAGTAATCAGTTGGAATGACTCGTTTGAAAGATCGATGAGCGCTTCCTAACTTTGGATTCACCCTGTTATTGCAAGTTCCATCTGCGGTTGGATATCTGAGTAAAATGCAAACAACCAATTACCAATTTACTTTTGCAGAATAAGAAGTCGAACCTATAGTCTAACCTATAGCGGTTATAAAAACATACTGCATTTTGAGATTTATGCATTTCAAATGACAGTATATGCCTCCTAAGCAAACATTATCTTTGTTTATCTCGCATCACTTTAACTACAATAATTACAGATGCAACCCTAATATACTTGGTTTCGTTTTCGCTAGCAATATTAATTAATTAGTTTTGAATGCATTTCTTTCGGGAAAGGGGCTAAGGGAAGGGTAATTTCTATAATAGATTGTTTCACCTTTGTGCAAAAAAATCAGGGCATTTTGGCACCACTAAGCACTCACTGTAATCTGTCATCTCGGATACCGTATGATGAGAAATTTCATCAAAATTCACCATTGAGTCACTAACTCTTCCTGTGAAACCTCTGAACTGGGCTTGGTCTGGAAGAATAAGTAAGTAACAACTAGTTTTCAAAGTGGTGCTGCAAGCCGAATTACAATAAAAAGCATTATTTTATATTTTATTGATTTGATTAATGGTGTTTAGCCCGTAGGCCTACACTCGCAAGGTTACGATGACGGCACATCTGTTTTGGACAAATCTCATTTGGGACTTCTTACGAATGATTTGCAATTCGTTTGGTTGGTTTAAAGACGCCTGCCTAATGCCTAGCAGACATAATTAGAGTAAAAAGCTTTGGCTATTGTCGTAACAGCGTGACGATAATGAGATTTTAACCAAGTTCATGCGATAATGTCGCCTTAAAAACGAATAATTCTCACAGCCACGTTGCCCTGGCTCACACACATTTCTACACTAGCCTACCTTTTTCAAGGTTTTTAGAATTTCCATTGCCAAAGAAAGCAAAGCATAGCGCAAAAAAGCAAAGATTCTTTAACCAAAAGTGCTCAATCATCTTTGTTTTATCAGGTTCTAACCTGTAGCAAAATTGTTTCAATCAACGTTATTGTGTACATGTCTGCACAATAACTATGTTTTGTAATTTTTATCAGATTACACTGGTGGACATTTTTTAAAAAATTTTATGTTGTTTGGATAGCAATAGGTGTTTCTGGATAATTTGATGGTGCTGATTCCGAATCTGTAGTTAGAATTTTTCTATCACGTAAGGATTTTTCACAAAGTATGAAAACACTTTTCAAGTAAAATAGCGATATTTAACATAAATACGAGTACAAGGACATGCAGCTAGCTCGTTTAGCATTGGCATAATTATCAAGAAAGTTACACATCTTTGTCACAAGCCATAAATTTTTTTTTCTTGCTTTGCGTCAAAGTTCATTGTGTACTAGGCAATCTCGTTTCAGTGACCAACAATAGTCAGCCATCATCGAGCAATCCCATCGTCCCTGGTACCGTGTTTCCATTGTTTTAATGTCCTGGTGAAATCGCTCACCTTGTTCCTCGCTCATGTGGCCTAAATTTGCAGGAAAAAAATCAAGATGGGAATGCAAATAATGGACTTTAACACTCATTCGGCAACCTAGTGTTTGGAAATTGGTTAGCATTTGCTCCACAATCGTTTGGTAATATGGACTCTTTTTGTTACCAAGAAAATTAGACACGACATCTTTAAACGACTGCCATGCGTTTTTCTCCGTATCGTTCATCTTTGTTATGAAGAGTTCATCATTAATCAACATCCTGATTTGTGGACCAATAAAGACACCTTCTTTGACTTTTTCTGCCCTCAATTGGGGAAACTTTTCAGATATGTATTTGAAGCATAGGCCTTGTTCATCCAGGGCTTTAACAAACTGTTTCATTAGGCCCAATTTGATATGCAGAGGTGGGAGTATTACTTTGGAAGATTCTACAAGGGCAGGATTGGCTATATTCTTTTGACCAAGTGTTCTTGATACCCTTGTTGGCCATTCACGTTCGACCCAGTGATTCTTTTTATCTCTGCTATCCCATTCGCATAACAAACAAGAAAACTTGGTATATCCAGAGTTCCAGACTGCTGGCCTTGCAGCATATTTAATACTTTTATATCAACACATACTTTCCATCCATGATCGTGATACTTCATTTTGGTCAACAAAATTTCCATATTTTTGTAGGATTCTTTCATATGAATGGAATGAGCTAGAGGTATGGATGCAAAAGTGTTTCCGTTATGGAGCAACACTGCTTTTAGGCTTCGTTTAGATGAATCAATAAACAAGCGCCAGTCGCTTGGTTCATAAGTAGTGCCTAATTTTTCAATAAGACCTTTGATATCAACACAATAAACCAGATCATCTTCTTTGGTGAAAAATGGAAGATATTCTTTTTCCCGATGCTTGTACCAAGAGAATGTGACCTCAGAATCCAGCATATTCCGAGATTTTAGCCTAGAACCAAGAAGAACAGCAGAAACTTTGGGCAAATCCAGGTCTCGTACCAAATCATTTAGTTCCTCTTGACTGAAAAGTCTTGGTCTTTCACCTTCAAAGCATTCGTATTCTGAAAATCAGAACTGGTAGTTGAATCTTCAACGTCTATCAAAACTGGAGGAGGAGTTGGTACAGGAACATCTGGCTGGTGAAGAATAGGACGAATAGCGGACGGTAAATTAGGGTACTGAAGGTTATGCTTATTCTTCATGTTAAACCCAGAAACATTACAGTTACAAAAGTAGCAATCATTGCCGTGGCCTTTAGGCTCTCTCCACACCATTGGGACACCGAATGACATAGATTTCTGCTTTCCTTTGCTCCAAAGTCTCAGTGGTTCAACACAACTTCGACAAACCTTGTGTGGAGCGCATGTTTTATCTTGGTCCCCAAGCTTAATTCCAAAGTAGGCATAGTAAACATTTTTAACAAAATTTGTGATGTTTTGGCGTTGAGATTTTACAACATATTCTCCACAAATATAACAAAAAATATTAGGATCATTCGTACAGCCTCTTGATCGTGATGACATAGTATTTACTGTACTGTTCACACAGCAGCCTAAAATTTCCAACTAACTTTATACCACTAGCAATTTTGTTCTTTTTCCTAAACAGAAAGGTTTGCTTTAAGAGTATGAAGTCTACTTTTAGCATCCTCACGAACTGAAGTATTCTATCAGATGCAAAGCTTTGCGAATGACTGCAGTATAATGTCCACAAAACTGTATGATCTGTCAAGTAGCTTACTCAGTTTTTTACTGTGCGTGTCTACAACTACCAGCAGTTAGTCTATGTACATTAGAATGACGTGGTGCATATAGAGTTTAAAGCATAGTAGCCAATTAATAACTGATTTGGGAGTATTGCTAGCAGACTAAATTAATACTTTTGATCATTTTCTACTCCCATACTGAAACGGTCAATAAATCGACTTTGTTCAAGTACTCATGCATAGTAATGGCTATCTATTCTCTTTTCTAACTCTGTTTGCTGATGCTACCTGGGTACAACTGCTCAAGCCTTTGATGCAGTGTGACATCACAATAGCCAACAAATAGCAGACAATGCCGCACAGTATTGAAATGCATGTATGATTAGAGAAATTTATCCAATTAAATCGTAAACTGCGAAAAATCCTGACGTGATAGAGCAAAACGATTTTCAGATTTGGAATCAGCGCCCCAAAGTTATCCCGAAATCGTCTTCAAAATTAAAACAACGAAAATCATGTCCACCAGTGATTCAACGATAAACTAAACTTGCCGCTCTTACTGCATTTTAACTGTTTTAGCTGAGGTTGTGCGCGTAGACTCGAGTATAAAACATTATGTTACGTCATAGCATTACATCCTGATGTGCTGTATAGCATTTTTTGAATTCTTGATTTGTTTGCCTTTACGCAAAGAGCGCGGTCTGCAGGGCGTTTTGCAGCTGTTGCAATTTTAGCTCGACACCTGTTACAAATCGCTGGCGTTTGTACGTGTTTAAATTTGCATATAATTAAGTTTGTTTCTTTCTTTATGCGCGAAACATGAAGAAGGCAAGCTTTGCGCTTTTGACTGTGATGGCAAGCATTCTTCAATTCATTCTTCTTTTTTAAGACCTGATGGTCAGACGTAAAATGACGTTATTTATGTTTAGATATTTCGTTAGCATGTATTTTTTCGGTTTAGCCAGCTGGGTCTTTTCTTTCGTTAGCTCGCCGGTTTCAAGTTTAATTTGAAACCGTGCTGTAGCGTGGTATAGTTATTTATTTATTGCATTATTTGTTTCTGAATAAAGAAGAGTTCAAACCATGGCAGCACGCGTTCTGTAAGAACCCCAGGCGAGCTTAGTCCTTTTTTTGGAGTTCGTTACAAAGTTTCAAATTAAACTAAGATAAAGTTTCAACTTACACTAAGAAAAAGTTTTAAAATAGACTTAAGAAGAAGTTTCGAAATATACTTGGAAGAAGTTTCAAAACACACTTGGAAGAAGTCAAAGTAGATTTCTTCTCATCGGCTGGAACAAAGTTTGATTTGGCTTCTTTTGGCTCCGCATTTAAAAGGTTTCTGGTTTTCCGATCTCACGAGCAATTTTGCCGACTGCAACTCTGAGTTCTTGCGCTGTCTTTTCAAGTAATCAACGGCGAATTCTATCTGCATTTGGTTCGTCAAGTACAAGCAGCAATCAACTCAACATCTACTACTTGTTGTCGTTCATAGGCGTAGCCAGGGGGGGGGGGGGGCAGGGGACCCGGGCCCCCCCCAATTCAAATACCACCAATGATATAAAGTTATGATAACATAGTCTAGCGATGTTTAGTTGCAGTTACGGACGACGAGAGAGCCCAGAGGCCCCTGACTAACATCTAGGGGGCCCCTAACCGACAACCAGGGGCCCCAGGGCCCCTAACTGAGGACCAGGATCCCCCTAACCAACAACTTCGAGGCCTCGGGGCACCTAAATAAGGACCAGGGGGCCCAGGGCCCATAACTAACAACCAGGGAACCCTGGGGCACCTAACTAACGACCAGGGGGCCCAGAGCCTATAACTAACAACCGGGGGGCCCGGGCCCCTAACAAACAACCAGGAGGCCCCGGGGCCCCAAACTAACAACCAGGGGGCCCCAGGGCTCCTAACTAATGACCAGTGGACCCCAGGGCCCCTAACCGACAACCAGGGGGCCCCAGGGCCCCTAACTGACAAACGGGTGCTCCGGGGCTTCTAACTGACAAACAGGAGGCCCTGGGGCTCCTAATTGACAACCAGAGACCCCGGGGCCCCTAACTAACAACCAGGGGGCCCCAGAGACCCTAACTGACAACCAGAGGGCCCTAGGGCCCCTTACTGATGACCAAAGGTCCGGGGCCAGGGGCCCCGCAATTCAAATTTTTAACAATACATAGGCAAAACCAGTGAAAAATCGAAAAATTTTGTGCTAAAAGTTGCAACCCCAAGCCCTTGTTTAACGTTATTATGAACTTAATGCTATGACACAGGCGGTAATGCAAACCCCCAACTAAAATACTACCAATGATACATATAATGAGAGCATAGCCGGTATGTTGTCCTTGTCCGGAATTGCAATTTCTTTAATTTAGGATATACGCGTGCAAAAGCAAGTAATAATAATGACTACCACCTGTCCACGTCATAATAATGTCATGCAATTCCTGGAGGTTTAAAAAACTGTCCAGTGACGTGACTCGAGTCCTCCACGTTTTTGGAAAAAAGTTATTTCAATTTTGCTTTAAATGTTTGTTTTTATGAAAGAACTTAAGGACGCGATCTTATGTCAAAATCATAGACGTAGTCAGGGGAGTAGCCCAGGAGGGTGGCCGTGTTTGGGCCCGGGACCCCGCAATTGAAGCACGTTGTTGCAAAAGTTGATAAATGACATTTTTCAAAAAATGAGTTTTTCATAGATTTTGATTTACTTACTAAAACTAATTTCCCTGAGAAAAAAGTTGTTTTAATTTTCAATCAATTTTCGGTAATAAATAGCTTAATATGTCGCACTTGACAACAGAGCCAAATGGAAATTTAAAACTTTAAACGCGATTTACTCGAAACAGCGAATTGCGACTTATCAACTTTTGCCAAAACATGCTTCAATTGAAGTGCCACCAATGACAAAAATTTGACAAAAAAACCTTGGTTCTTCATTTCCAGTTTCTTTTAGCATCTTTGCGTACAACAGTACACGCGTACAACAGTAATTAACAATAAATAATACTGACAACCAGGGGGCCCGGCGTACCTCCTTAATTAAATTTTTTCCATCCAATTTAAACGTATAACCAGGGTGAAATCTAGGATTTTTGTCCAAAAGTTGCTATCTCAGGCCCTCATCTTAACTTTTTATGAACGTAATGCAATAACCAGCGCCGCATTTGCCATATGGCCAAGAGCCAGGGCCCGGCCCACAAATGGTAGAACTTTTTTTGGTCTTCACTTATATTTGCCAGGAAGATGTTGCAAAAATTCCCTAAGTGCCAAGGGCCACGCGCAAGGTAAATCCGGTCCGGGAATAACATGTTTAGTAAGCGTAACTATCTATTGTACCAACGATTCACCTGGCCAGTTTTTACAAACAAAACACTTAAAAAAAAACAGGGAAAATGCTCATCGAACAAATTATTGAAATTGAATTGAGGGGTCCTGGGCCCCCTGGTCGTACATGTAGCCTAATCCTGTAACTGATTAACTTCATGACAAAACAAAAATCCTGAAGGAAAATCTTCGAGTGGATTATTATTTACTGCTAAAATATTGCAGGAGGCAATGGGTCTTACTTCCCCTTACATGGACCAAATCGCCCACAATTAAAATTTTACACCATAATGCATGATTTTAAACGTGTTTTGAAATTTAATTGCAAGTAAAAGGAGGATTGAACAATTAAAATTTTTCGATTGGCTTTCTAATGTTAAAAATCTAGTTCTTTCAAATGGTTGTGAACGCGTGCGAAATGTGATCCAATGGGATTAAAATAGCTTTTTTTTCTAAAAACTGACAAAAATTGCCCAGCGGCTGGGGGCTTTGCCCCCAGACCCCCATAGCCACCGGCGGCTGGGGGCTCCGCCCACAGACCCCCGTCTGTGGTACGTTTGAGTACACTAGCATACTCAACACGTCTCCTAAGTTAGACATTTGCATTTTCTAACGATTAGTTTTTGCCCTCTTCCTTTATCAAAATCCTGGTTAAGTGCCAACAGACTACAGCTTCAGATCTTCTATTCTGCGATATCTTTGCCCCTCAAAAAGTTCCTTTTTTGAAAATTTCTGATGACGTCATTGCATGTGATTTGTGGTTTGGGCCCCCCCAATCAAAAATCCTGGCTACGCCTATGTTGTCGTTCAATCAAGACTCCGAGAGAAAAGGACAATCTGGTTAGTTTAAATTTGTATACGTAAACTAATACTTTTTAGTGAATTTCAGATTATCTATGATCGTTATATTTTGTTGTTAGCGTTCGAATTTAAATTCTTCCTTTCCAAACGGGAAAAGTTTCTTTGAAGTGTTTGCTGGAGGTTCGAGCGAGCATCAACCTATCTGCTGTATACGAATTGTTCTATGCTAAAATTAATTAGTTTTTTGTGTGTGCTAGATTTTTTGCGATTGTTAGGCCCATTAGCCATGCTGGAGTCAGAAACTCCTGGACCCTGTCTTGATAAGGGGGGGCTAGATCAAGAAATTGAGAAATTACATTCTGTTCTTGACGCCAATTATTCTGCCGCTGAAAAAATCATGAGCTTGCGCAATCCAAATTTCAAACAATTGGAAAAGGTTATGCGTGAAGTTAATGACAATAGTTTTAAACTAATTGAAATGGTTAAAAATGCTGATGACGAATCTGCTACCATTACTCCGTTTGGGTTAACACAAAGTAAACAAAAGTTTAACGAACGCGTTAAAACATGGCTTCGTGATGTTCCTCAAATTTCCGGGTTAGATAACGAAACTAAAACTGTTGTGCCCGAAGAAAGTGGGTTAGGCGGCGAAACAAAAACTGTTCCCTATGACGAAAACCAACCTAATACTGCGCAAATTGAAAATGATTTCTATAAAGACGTTCATGATAACTCGTCAACTATGACTAGTGTGACCAGTAAAACGAGGACAAGTTCGACGTCCTCTAAAATCAGCGTAAAACGCATGCAAGCCCAAGAACGGCTAAAAATTGCACAGCTTCAAGCAAGTCAGCTCGATGAGCTGGCCGAAGAAGAAAATGCGCAATTTAAATTGAAACTTCAAGAAGAGCGTTTAAAACTTGGAGCGAAACCGGGTCGGTAAAATCTTTTGAACGCGACACTGCACCTAGACCTAAAATTGAGATCCCTTTCGCCATTCGCACTGCCGAGCATAATACTAAATTGACATGCCTTGTCAAAGAAAAACCTTGCAATGTTTTTAAATCGGTTGTTCAAACTGACACTACTGGCTCTCAAACTGCGGTACCAAAGGCCGACGCAGTAAAACTGGCTAACTTTCCCCAGGAAAATAATTCATCAACCACTATTTAGAAGGCCTCCTCTAGTATACTAACCGCGACAGCCCCTGAGTTTCGGCCAGGAACATCCACTGTTTTACCAAAAAATAGAGTGAACCGCTCTACTGAACCGAAAGGTGGTGTAGAGCCAGGAAGTAATTCGTTTGTGAACTATAATCGCCAAAGTTTTCCTGCTCCTACATTTCCTTTTCCGTGGCAGACTAATCTTAGCTACGAGAGCCTGTTTTTGCCGCGGCCTGAGTTTGCTAAATTTTCAGGTGACCCACTCGAGTTTAAAAATTTTTTAGGTAATTTTGAAACCCACGTCAAGTCACGAGTCACAGACCAAAATACTTTATTTTGTCTACTTGTTCAACATTGTACGGACCCCATCAAGGATAAAATTAAGCATTTTTTTGAGAAAGGTGAGCTTTGCTATCAGTCGGCAAAGCAAAGGCTCATAAAGGAATACGGTTCCCCTTGGGTGGTCTCGGACGTGTGCGAGCAGAAGCTTAAAAGTTTTCCTCCGATAAAACACGAAGATGCCAAAGAATTAAAACGATTTGCTGATTTGCTGGACATGACCTTTGTTATTTTACAAAGCATAAACTATTTAAATAGCCTTAACTCTTTAGATACCCTTACACAGTTTTTGCAGAAATTGCCCAATGCGCTAAAAGGGCGATGGGTTAAGAAAAGCGTTCAAATCGGAAATGCCACAAACTCAATAGCGCGATTTTCGGACTTCGTTTCTTTCGTTCAGGCAGAGTCTGAGGAAGCGAATTCGGTTTTCGGCTTGCGATCGTTTGGCACAAAAAATCCATAGTCAAAGGTTAAAACTTCGGCCTTTAACGTGAATGTTTCGGCAAAAGGTAATAATTCCAAATCAAATAATTTTGCTTCAGGTGCTTGCTGGTTCTGTGAACAGAAGACTCACAGACTAGCAGAATGCCAAAAGTTTCGCGCTGAACCTGTTGAAAAGCGTTTCACTTTCGTAAAATCATCTAAACTGTGTCATAAGTTTTTGAGCCCTAAACATAGAACACCGGAGTGTAAACGTAAGAAACCATGTGAGAAATGTGATTGTGCAAAATCTTTTCACTACACGCTATTACACTTTCCAAAGTCTGAATTAAAAGGGAAAATTTCCACTGTGGATGTGGGCACATCTACTTCAGAGTGTGAAAAGGTGGGAGCCTTTTCCTCAGCACGTAAGTATAAACTTTCCGGACCTAGCGTGTATCTCTGTGTAGTTCCCGTTTTCATAGAATGGCAAGGAAAGCAAATAAAAACTTACGCCTTCTTGGACTAGGGGTCGACTCACTCTTTCTGTGACATTGGAATTGTAAACGAGCTGGGAATTACTGGTCGTAAACAAAGTATTTCTCTGCAAACTCTTGCCACATCCAGTAAGTCTTATGAAGGTCTTTCGTTTGACTTAAATATATCGGATTTAAAGGGTAAAGAAAAGTTGAATTTGTCTAAAGTGCTATCGATAGACGAGATACCAATTCAACCAAATGCCATTCCGCCTAACAAAGACTTGTCTAAGTTGAGCTACTTACACGATGTGACTTTTGGCACCATACCCGGTGGTACTGTTGGCCTTCTTCTCGGAGCAGACAACCCGGAGTTGTTTCTTCCGAGCAGCACTCGTAAAGGGCCTCGTGGTCTTCCTTCAGCTATTCTTACACCTTTGGGTTGGTCTCTTTTGGGTCCATCCTTGTCACCTTCTTTCACAGTTAATTGTTCCGTAAACTTTACTCGCTGTAATGAGCCGTCTGAGGTTGCGCTTGTCAAGCAATTATGGGAAACCGATTTTCAAAATGGGACAAGCGTGCTCGACACTCCAAATTCAAAGGAGGATCGGGCTGCCCTTCAGCTTTTGACCAAATCAGTTGAAGTACAAAATGGTCACTACCAACTGCCATTGTTGTGGAAGGCAGGTGATGTCGAGCTTCCGAACAATCTTGTTGTGGCCAAGCAGCGTCTTTCCAGCTTAAAGCGAAGGTTTACCAAAGATGACGACTTTCGAGGTAAGTATACTAAAGTTATTTCTTCCTACTTACAACAGGGTTTTGCTCAACAAGTTCCGCATGAACACTTGAATAATTACACAGGCCCTACGTGGTACTTGCCTCATCATGCTGTTACTAACCCGCATAAACCGGATAAAGTGAGGGTCATGTTTGATTGCGCAGCTAAATATAAAGGTACCTCGCTGAACGACAATTTAATACGTGGTCCGGATTTAATGAATAGTCTTATCGGAGTTTTAATGCGTTTTCGTAAAGAAAGGTTGGCAGTAGTGGCGGACGTGGAAGCCATGTTTCATCAGGTGTTTGTGAAACCCAGCCACGACGACGCCCTTCGTTTTTTGTGTTGGCCAAATGGGGAAATAGACCAAGAACCCGTTGTCCACAGAATGTTGGTTCATATTTTTGGAGCCAAGTCCTCACCCACATGCGCTAATTTTGCATTGAAACAAACGGCTGCTGAATTCGGGCATTTGTTTGAACCGAACATGTCGGAGATTGTAAATAAGCATTTTTATGTTGACGACTGCCTCGTGTCACCCTCCTCCGTTGCAGAAGCTGTGACTGCCCAGACACAGCTCTGTGATTTGCTTTCAAAGCGGGGTTTTCGTTTAAGAAAGTGGCTGTCGAACAGCAGTGAAGTCTTAGATCAAATTCCTGAAGCGAGCGCTCTAAAGCGCTGCAAGGCTACTCTTTTTCTAAAAACGTTTCTGAACGCGTCCTTGGCGTCCACTGGGATGTTAAAAAGGACATTTTTACATTTAACGTGAATTTGCGCGAATTTTCTAACACCAAAAGGGGCGTTTTGTCCACTATAGCTAGTCTTTATGACCCACTTGGTTTTGTTTGTCCAATAGTGTTAGAGCCAAAGCTTTTATTTCAACAACTTTGTAGGCAAAAGTTTGGCTGGGATGTGAGTATTTCTGATCCAGAGTTAGAAAAATGGCAATGTTGGCTTAATCGCCTCCAAGAGCTTAGCCACGTTCAAATTCCGCGTTGTTTTACGCCGAAGAATCTAAAGGCACTAAAATCGATAGAAATACACAATTTTGCCGATGCGTCTTCTTATGCTTATGCGGCTTGTTCGTATTTGCGTTTGGTGGACACAGACGATAATATTTTCTGCGCATTCGTCATCGCTAAATCACGCTTAGCGCCTGTTAAAGCAGTATCGATTCCGCGCTTGGAACTGACTGCAGCAGTTCTGGCCGTACGGCTAAACGCTTTAGTAAAAGGAGAATTAAAATTTGATGTTTGTCAATCTTATTTCTGGATTGACTCTACTGCTGTTTTATTGAGCATTTTGAACAGATCTAAAAGATTTCCAATTTTTGTGGCAAATCGACTCGCTATCATATAACAATCCAGTGACCCCAGCGAGTGGCATTTTTTATCTTCTAAATCAAACGCTGCTGATCTACCGAGTCGTGGATTAATGGACAAGCCTATTGATTGTTTAAATTCTTGGTTAAAGGGTCCACAATTTTTGTGGTAGTCAAAAGCACTTTGGCCTCAGTTTCCCGTTAAACTCGATGCACAATTTCCAAAAGAATTCTCTCCTTTAAAACATCAAACCGTTTTTTCCAACATTGTGACTAAAAATGATTATGCTATTTTACGTTTGATTGAGCGTTGTTCGAGCCTTTATAAGCTTAAAAGGTTAATGGCCTTGCTGTTACGTTGCCAAACCAAGTTTTCCCGTCGTACAAAGATATCAAAATTAGAACCACCTGACTTGTCACTTTTGGTTGATGAGTTGCGCTGCGCCGAGACAGAACTCATCAAATTTCTACAACGAGCTCATTTTCCTGACGTATTCGCTCAACCGAGGCATGCAGAACAAATTGTTACAAAAAATTTACCGCGTTATCTGCAAAAACTACATCCAGTTATTTTTGATGGAGTGCTTCGTGTGGGTGGACGGCTTGGGGGGGCCCCGGTGGATTTTGATTCCAAGCATGATCCAGTTATTCTCCCGCAGCGTTCTCATTTTACTGAATTGGTAATCAGGGAGCATCATGCCTTGGTGGGACATTCTGGCGCCAATCATACTTGGGCTTCTCTAAGGCAGAAATTTTGGATCGTTGAGGGAGGTGCGGCGGTGAGAAGTTCCATCGGGCATTGTGTTTCGTGCAAAAAACGCAATTCCTCTTTGAATAAACAATTTATGGCAGATTTACTGCCATGTAGATTGCAAGTACATGAACCTCCGTTTTATAACGTCGGAGTGGATTACTTCGAACCTTTTTTAATTAAGCAAAAGCGCAGCCTTGTAAAGCGTTACGGTTGTCTCTTTACGTGTTTAAGTATGAGAGCAGTGCATATTGAAATCGCGAATTCCTTGACCGCTGACTCGTTGATTAACGCCCTTCGTCGTTTCATCGCTAGAAGAGGTAAACCCGATCATATTTATAGCGATAATGGTTCAAACTTCGTTGGAGCTAACCGCATATTGCGCGAATCTCTAGATGAATTAAATCAAGAGTCTCTAAATCAGTTTTGTTGTCGGCAAGAAATAAAGTGGACATTTAATCCTCCCACGGCTAGCCACATGGGTGGAGCCTGGGAGAGAATGATCCGCTCGATTCGTAAAATCCTTACGGCTTTACAAACCCTTGATGATGAAGCCTTTTCCACTTTCATGACGGAAGTAGAGGGGATATTAAACTCACGGCCTCTTGTTCCGATAATGTTTGACGACAGCACTCAGAATGAGCCCCTGACGCCCAATCACCTCTTACTGTTACGAGAAACTGCTAATTTGCCACCTGGTTTGTTTTCAAAAAAGGATTGTTACGCCCGCAGGCGTTGGGCCCAAGTGCAATTCCTTAGTAATCAGTTTGGGTGTAGATGGGTAAATGAATTTATGCCTAACTTGACCCAAAGACAGAAATGGTTCCAACCTGAGCGGAATGTCCAAGTCGGTGACATAGTACTGCTTGCAGAGAGCATGCAGCAGAGGTCTAAATGGGTCATGAGAAGGGTATTAGAAACTTACCCTGATAAGCATGGTAAAGTTAGAACTGTATTATTGAAAACTTCAGGATCAACTATGAAACGACCAATTGCTAAATTATGTGTAATTTTGAGTGAACCTGCTTGTTAACTTTTGTATTTCATTTTGTGTTACTGTGTTTTGTAGTGTTAAAACTGTTTCATTTGGTATATACAGCTATTCAGGATTGTTTACGTTTGCTGTGACGTATTTGTCATTGTTGGCAAATGTTTTTCCTTTTTGGGGTTTTCATTTGGGCGGGAGTGTTACGTCATAGCATTACATCCTGATGTGCTGTATAGCATTTTTTGAATTCTTGATTTGTTTGCCTTTACGCAAAGAGCGCGGTCTGCAGGGCGTTTTGCAGCTGTTGCAATTTTAGCTCGACACCTGTTACAAATCGCTGGCGTTTGTACGTGTTTAAATTTGCATATAATTAAGTTTGTTTCTTTCTTTATGCGCGAAACATGAAGAAGGCAAGCTTTGCGCTTTTGACTGTGATGGCAAGCATTCTTCAATTCATTCTTCTTTTTTAAGACCTGATGGTCAGACGTAAAATGACGTTATTTATGTTTAGATATTTCGTTAGCATGTATTTTTTCGGTTTAGCCAGCTGGGTCTTTACTTTCGTTAGCTCGCCGGTTTCAAGTTTAATTTGAAACCGTGCTGTAGCGTGGTATAGTTATTTATTTATTGCATTATTTGTTTCTGAATAAAGAAGAGTTCAAACCATGGCAGCACGCGTTCTGTAAGAACCCCAGGCGGGCTTAGTCCTTTTTTTTGGAATTCGTTACACATTAGGAATTATTTAGTTATTATTTGAGTTTTAATTGCAATCTTAGCATTTGACAGAACAGTTTGGCTGATATCTTTTTTGAAAATTGAGTTTTAGAGATCTATCATTTTATTATTTTACGCTAACTTTGCTTTTGTGTTTACTTCGATTTGAATAAGATGATTAGCATAGTTATAATATTGATTGAAGAAGCTTAGTCGAAATTCGAGAAGCTACAGAGGACTTCAAGTATAAGCCAGAAGATTTTGGTAACTCGCTTTTTAATAGAGCCCTTTAGAACATAGTTTTAACAATGCAAAAGTCTGGATCATTTGCAAGCAACTAACTAAAAAAAAACACATTCTACTTTGCTTCTACGAAAAGTTTAATGTATAATAATTAGGGCACGTTTTTCTTGCACTAAAATTCTGAAAACGTTGCATTTATTTTCAACAAAAGTTGCTGTAAAAAGTTGGATTTAGACCTGGGCACAATTAGTTTAAACAACACTGATTTTGCAGCTACTCACTAGTTCTGCTCCGCAACCCCGTTGCTGACACTATGGTACTAGTACTTCTAGGGTTGTAGCTAAACTTCTATAATGCAAGCTAACTGTTGCATCATGGATAACATGAGACGAAACCAATCTGTCACAAAGCTCGTATTTATACAATTCAATGACCAAAAGATACCTTCGCTGTCTGCGGACCAAGGCAACTTGGTGAATTAATGTAATTGCAATAATTACATTTACAAACAGAATACTAGAATTAAACTAAAATATTATAGTTTCGAAGTAGTAAACTTAACTGAACTTTTTGCATCGTTAGTTTCAAAGCATATTTCTCAAATCACACTTTTACATTTTGCGCAAAAATTAATAAAAGTTTCAGGAAAATTTGCACGCAAAATCGAAAAAGTTGTAAAAAATTGCGAAATAAAATGTATGGAATGAGCTTAAAACATTGCACTACGTAAAGTCTGAGTGTTTCAGAAGTTGTTGGAAGCTGTACAAAAAGTTGTAAATACGTGCTCTAATAATGTTGTTTCCGCTTGCAAAAAATGGAACCGCTTTGGCCACTTCCGTTTGCACAAACTGAGACTGCAAAACTCATTATTCTTACTTCCGTGTGGAGGAAGTTTGCTTTTTTTGATGTTTTAATATGGAAGAGCTTTCTCTTTCCACATCTTGTTTTCGAAACATTAATGGCAACATCTAAATAAATTTTTTGGTGCTTAAGAGTTTTGATCATGTTTGTTTTCTTTCTATATTGTTTGTTTAATTTGCATGCTTTCAGCCTTTTTCAAGAAGCAATTATTATTTAACATGATATCGGGCCTAATCATATAGGCATGTCGAAAACACAACTGCTTCTGATTTGCATCTCAATAGACTATTAATTTTTTTGTAAATGAATAAAGATTAACCCATATCACCCCAACCCCGAAAAGATTGATGATTTTGATATTGCAGGTTCTTTAGGTCACAAATAGATCATAACTGAAAAAATTTTTTGAAAAAAAGTTTTTTTAAAGATTTTATAAAGAAAACAATTTTTGTCAGTTTAAACTGACGCTGGCGGTAGGCGGGTACGTGTAGAATGTTATAGCGCTCAACTACGAGCACATGATGCGTCCGTTTTTTTTTGCGCGTACGATTCTGATTATTTGTTTTGCGCTTTGTTTAATGACTAGTGTAAGTAAATTATGTTAAATTATATTAATTGTCGCCGATAATATGCATTCATGCAAATTATTACTGCAATATATTGACGTAGATATTAGTATACAACACAAAGGAATTGAAGAAAATTCAGTCATTTATTCAAAATGAAAACTTTCAAAACACTCAGGGTGCAATCCAACATTACATTTAATGCAGAAAAATTTGGAAGTTCCTTTACATCCATTTTTAGCGCAGCATCTTTGCGTTCCTTTCCTAATCCAGTGGTGATTTTCTTCGGCCATTCGCACATGATTCTTGGTTGCCGATTTTGGGTATAATGCAACCGAATCATTTTTTGTTTTATAGTTTTTGTAATAAGTTTCCACAATTACCCGGCGAAACTCCAAAACATCCATTCTGCTTTCGCCTTCATTCAATTGTTTTATGCGGTAAAGCTGATAAGCGTTGTTAATAGCCACATCTATGCAAAATCGAAATAAAGGCCACCACCATTTTTTGCTTCGCAAGTTGATCATGTACGCCGCAAGATTTTGATCCAGTCGATCTACACCACCCATGTAGCGGTTGTATACATGCACAACTTTTGGTTGGGGAATATCGATTCTTTTTTTCGCTTCCTGGCTGTATCGCTTGACCTTTTGTACAGGATCCTTGCCTGCAAATGTAGACAGAACGTTAACAACTTTATTGTCCTTCCAACGAACAGCTGCCATGTTGATATTAGCATCAACTGCAACATCGCTAGCACCTCGAGCTTCTTTTTCCATCATTTTGACGTCTTTTAGTGGTGGATTTTCCATCCTACACAACCGTACAGTTCCTGTAGCTGCAATCGATTTCAGTTGAAGGTACCGAATTAGCTTTGTGCTAGTAAAAAAATTATCCATTACGGCGTGATAATTCGATCCCGGGTGAGGTGGTAACATTTTTAGCAAGTGAGCCACAACTGCGGCACCCAGCCCAAGACCAATATCACCATACTCCGTAAAAGCCGCGTCTTTTCCAGCATATGGACGAAATTGGATGCAGTATCCCAATGGCTTGGCCATAACCCACATTTTATAGCCAAATTTGATGGGCTTGCCATGAATATACTGCTTGGCTCCATGTTTTCCAAAATATGGAACCATGGACTCATCGACGCTGACGTGTTGCTCTGGTATGTAGTTTTCCAAACATTGTTTGTTAAGAGAATCGAACAAAGGTCTGACTTTGGAAAATTTATCATTTTTATCCAGATGATCGTTATCACATAAATGCAGATATCTTTTGCATTCTTCAAATTCTCCTCTAGACATCATGGATGACACCAGACGATTGTTCGTATCATCGCGCGTTTGCCAATACATATCTTGCCGGGGTAGACTGGCGTAGCCACTGACAATAATAATCGCCAAGAACGCTTTTAATTTTCTTTTGGTCATAATAAAATTGTGATTGCCTTTTTGTCGTGCATATCTTGTAGATTCATCACATATCCGTTCCAGCTCCTCATTACTAATAAATCTTTCAAATAATTGATGTGGCAACAAATTTTCATCAAACGTTGGAGGAGGTAAATCCCATTTGTTCAACAGAGAGTCCGAATTAACATCTTTGTGTTGCCATTTTGGTTTGTCTTTGCTAGATGCATTTTTGTTTTTTGTAGACTTGGATGTCTTTTTTCTCTAAAACAACAGACATGATTACTTCAACAATAACTTTTATTGTTAAAAGGCAACGAACATAGTTCTTCTATCGGTATGGAACAGCCGTCTAAAAGATGCGAGGTCTGCGTGCTCGTCGGCAAAGTACTTACGTAGGCCCAAACACCCTGACAAATGAAACATAACAGGACGAGAGCTCAACTTTAGCAACAGCTGTTTTTGCAAAAATAATCAGGCCACTGAGTAATAATTATAGTATAGTCAAATGTAAAACTAACTTTTTTGGATTTTGGCGGATCAGTGGTGGATTCTCTGCTCGTCTGGTTTGTTGATTCCAACTGCAAAATATAGCTAATTATTAGTAACATATCAAAGCTAACTATAATTCTTAGTTACTGCAGTTTAATAAAAAGAGAAAAATACCTTGTACGATTTTGCTTATTTGAAGTTATGACAATACTGCAGAAAGAAAGTTGTAGCACTACTTTATACACATGTTGAAGCTTTTTTTCTATAAATTTTTGAAATATTGTTCCAAACGCTGCAATCTAAAATCTCTAGACGTACCTGCTCACTACTTCCAATTTCGCCCAACTCTACTTCAGCTCTTGATAGAAGTTGGTGGGGACTGAGGTTATCAGGCACTCCGGTCATGTCACCTCCATCATCTTCTTCAGTTTCATTTCCATCATCTTCCGGAGGAAATAAAATAAGACTTGGATCAGTTACCAATTCAGCTGTAGATCCGTTATTTTTTAGCTCTTCCAATGCTTCTAAGGCTTCATAAACATTCATAATCTAGTAAATATTACCACGGTAACACTGTAAAATTACCTGAAGAAATACTTGCGCAAAATTTAATCAAAATATCTCAACTTCAACAATGAAACCATTTAAATTTACTTTATCTTAACTTTTGATTCACAACGCAACTTCGCTTGCAATTGCAATTTGTCACACTCGGTAAGCGGCTACACTCATTTTACTCGTAACAAAATTTTCTCGAAAAATGCAAGACCCACAACTGTTATTTGACAAATATTGTTTTGTACTAGAAATTAGATCACTTCATTAATTGTCCATGGTGAGAATTAGAGAAAAGTTGAAGCTAAAACAAAATTGCGGATTAACCAGTCATTGTTCCAGAAAAGGATTAAGGTGCAATAAAACAACCACAAAGTTCCAATTACTTTTACAAAATGAGGATTACCTTTTATAAAAAGATTTCCGTGCAATAAAATAACCACAAAAGTTCTAATTTATTGTTACAAAATGCGGATTATCTTTCATCGAAACGATTTAGGTACAATAAAACAAACTATTACAGATTGCTTAATCTCAAAATCTAATTAGCGAAAAAATTTCACACGTACCCATTTACCACCAGCGTCAGTTTAAACTGACGCAGGAAAATTCCCACATAAAGCAAGTCAAAAACGTTTTTTCGCAAGTTTTCAGCTATTGTCATCTTTAGGTATAAATTTATTCTTTGTTTTTCAAGGTTAGAAAATTTTGCTCTCTCACGGTAAGTTGCAGTGACGTCATCAATAAATGACATGCAGCAAAAAACAAAAATTATGCATTTTCTTGTTATGTTTATTATAATTTTTTTTTTACGCAAAAATTAAATAAAAAAATGTTTGGAATTAAAAGTCTAGGATGTCATGAAATGACAAAATTAAACATTACTCAATTTGATGTTGTCAACCTATCGAAAATCAATTTTTTCTAGCGTCAGTTTAAACTGACGCAGGCGTGATATGGGTTAAAGAATGGCAGAAATCTAAGACAAATATAATACTGTACATCTCGACCAGCAGATCACGGGACACAGCAAATTTGAACTCGTCAAGCAAGTAAGAAATAATCTACTTTAACTGAAAAATACGTATCTTTTGTTTTTAATTTTGTTACATAAAAATAAGACAATTTTTGATCAGAAAATTTTTGCTGAAACCTGCAGTATTTCTTACTTCTTTAAAACTGATCTAATGGCAACAAGAACATGTTAGGTTGTGTTCTTGGTATGTTCAAAGGTTTTTGTTTTTTGTTCATGTGTTCAAAAGTTCCCACAAACATTGCTTATTGACCTTTAACCTGAGACATTGTGTCTTTCAAATTTATTTGATAAAGTGGAATAACAGTCCAATTTAGAGCGATAAATTTAAAGTTACGGAAATATTTTGATCAAATGTAAACAGTGACCCGGAGAAAAACTTTCATAAAGCTTTCTTTTTTTTGATTAATAGACGTCATTGTTATTTGGCTAGCCTTTCTTGAGAATAGATTAAGTTTACTATGCTTAAGTACATAATTACATTGACTGTGATTATTTCCAGACCTTGTTTACCAAGAGCAAATTAATGTGGCACTATTTCTGTGATCCTTTTGTAGTCGAAAGCTGAAGGAGCACAATCAATCAACTTTACAATACGTTTTTATGAACAAACTAAGGTGGGTGATTTCCACTCTTTTTAATGTACTGTCATAAGAAACTGTTTACAATACGTTTTAACGGACAAACTAAGTTGGGTGATTTCCACTCTTTTTAATGTACTGTCATAGCAAACTGTTTAAGTGGCAGTCTGCACTACTTAAAATCTACACCAAAATCTCTATCATTGCATATCAAAGTAGGTGCTCAACCTCAGTTACAATCTCACAATATTTCTTATTATTCTGTTGTATTTTTGATTCACACAAAAACGCCAATGGGAGTAAAATTGCTCCCTTCCTCTGGCAGAACTGGTTGAGGATTTAAATCAAAAATCAAATTTCATGTAACTTTTGCGTTTTAGTTGCAGCTGCTGAATTTGTATTTGTAATAGCCAGAGGTGAAGTCCTCAAGGACGTCCTTGGCCTCGAGGACGTCTTCGAGAACACATTTTGAAGTCTTTGGCCTTGAACTCTAAGGTCAAGTTTTTGACCTTGGTCTCGAAGCCCCGTCCTTGAAAATTGCCCTGTCCTAGGGTCGAGGACAGCACTATTTTTTGAATGGTTAAAATATTCTAGATCGCCTGAAAAATTTTTTTCAAGACTTTTTTCTTTTTTTTTGGAGATTGCCTGAAAAAAAATTTTGAAGATCATTTTTTTGGAGAACACTTGCGTTTGTGTCCTTGGTCCTTGGCCGTGGCCTTGAGCATTCCTCTCCTTGGCCTCGAGAGGGTCTGTCCTCGTAAGGGTTGTTCTTGGGGTTGGCCTGTGATTTTTTTTGTGTCCTTGGCCTTGGCCTCGAGCCCTGTGTTCTCGACTCCACCTTTGGAAATAGCCAAGTTAATACTTCTTCCTAATCTCATTACGTTATTTATTACGTAATAATCGTATTAAGTAATTTATTACGTAATAAACGTAATAATCTTATTACCAAATTTTTCCTAATCTCATACGTAATTTAGGCAGAATTGCAGCATCTAAGCTTACTAAACCTCTAAAAGTTCAGGTAGTTCATTCTTTGATATTGTCACATATTGATTATTGCCATGCCTTGTTTTATAACTCACCGTAATATTTATTGCACTATAGTTGACAAAAGTTTAATATTCTGCAGTGAGATTTATTTTTAGACTTAATGGTTCTTCTTTGCGTATGCATTTACTACCATATTTAAAACGCCTTCATTTTTTACCAGTTAAATTTCGTATTGAATTCAAAATTGCGTTGCTCACACACAAGTGCCTGCATGGTTATGCTCCTACATATTTGAAAAATTTGTCAATTCTCGTTCTGTTGCGGCAAGATACTGCTTGCGAGTTAATGATGATAATTGGCTGCTTCAAACGGTAACTACCGTAAGCTTTGCTAGATCCCAATCTATGTTTTCGTATGCTTCACCCAAGGTATGAAATGCGTTGCCACTATCTCTGCGTGAAACTGAAACTTTGTACCTTTGCAAAAACGTCTAAAAAGCATATTATTTTAATTTAGCCTTTAAGGATATTACCACTGTTTGATGCTAGTATTTTGCTGCTTATTGCTGTAGAATTAGAGCCTCTGTTATGCATTAAGTTTATTTCTGTAAAGCTTTTTGAATGTTACTATGGCCCCATAGTCAGTTGCATTAACACGTCTTGTTGGTGACATCTCAAGAGGGATATAAATTGTAATTATCATTATTATCATATATGCCTCATTTGCATAAAAATTCTTGAATAACGTCATAGGTCAACCATAACATGTTTTGATATGTTTTGATTTTATTGCTAACCGGCCAGTTGGTCAAGCGGTAACGCATTCGTTTCTGAAGCCGGAGGTCTGAGGTTCAAATCTCGGGCCGGTCAAATCGGACACAGTGTTGCCAACGGCTCGACACCGCTGCGACATTTATTCGAAAGCAGCTGTGTTGCCCGACCGCAATGACGCGGAAATGGGCCCCGCCAACGTTACACTCTTCGGCGTATTAATTACAGCGAGCATAATGAAAGATTTGATTTGATTTTAAAACTAAAAATCAAAGTAGTTAGTGTATCACAAATTATGTTTTTTTCTTTGTACGTCCCTCTACTTGTTTCGTATTAGTTTCACTTTATATGGCCGTGATCTGATTTTTCTTTAAAACTGCTTGATGTTCCTCATTTTACTTATGGTGTGAACGCATAATGAGCAATTGTACAATTTTGTATTAACCCATTAACTGCCAAATTTTTTTTTTGGTTTAATTTACTTTATTTTGATAGATTTACATCACATCACAACAAAAATCATGCATATTTTCAAACTGCACCGTCACATTCTTCAAAATCTTAAATTTAAGTCCGATCCCCAAATGGGGATCACGATAGATACCATCTAATTTTCGTGCCATTCTCTGAAGCATTCAACGTGCAGTCCAACATTGCATTTGCAACACTGTTTCTAACATTGTTCTTGCAAATTGCACAGTTTCTTTGTTTGTCCATTTCTGTGCGTTCAATGTAGTGACCTTCTGCTGATGCTCTAATGTCAAGAGGAACATGGTGCAGCAATGATTTAGGAAAAGATTTTCGTCCAGCCTTTTTTGGATCGGATAACTTTGAAGATAGAGAAAGGTATGCTCGGGCAACCATCCTTCTAAAACCCAACAGGGAAACTGCACCATTTGCAAGACAATACAGTGCATGGGTATTCACAAGTGCAACGTCAAAAGCATTGGTCAGCAAAGGAAAGTACCACTTTTTTCCCCGAATTTTTATTCTGTATTTCTGCACACTCCAATCCATCTTGTCGACCCCACCCATGTGCGTGTTGTATGCCGTGATAAGTTTGGGTTGGTTGATTTGCTTGTATTGCCTTTCAGCTCTGTTCCATCGTTTGGCTTGTGAAATAGGCTCAATAGTTTCATGGTTGGTCAGAAGTTTCACACAGCTGTTGTCGGTCCAGGTAACTGCCAAAACCTCATTTTCCACTTCAAATCGGTAGTCATAAGTTTCTCTATCTTTTTTCTTCATTTCTTTGTCATTAGCAATGGGGCACTTGTTCATTCTGTTGAATCGAACAGTCCCTGTTGCCCGAACATCAATATCTTGCAGATGTTTCATCAACGCGAATCCAGTGAAAAAATTATCAAAATAAATTTTGTGAACACTTGGTGTCTCTAAAATCGAAACCATTTGCAAAACCACAGATGCACCAAGCCCTGTTACAGCCCATTCATTTCCGGTTTCTAAGGACTTGCCTTCATACACTTGCATCTGGTAACAATATCCTGTTTGGGAGCAACATAATGCCCATTGCTTGAACCCAAATCTTATAGGCTTGCCACGCATAAACTGCTTTAAAAAGTGATGTCCAAAGTATCGAACCATTTGTTCATCGATGCTTAGATTTTTTGAGAAAACGCCAAATTTTAGAAAGCTTCTCAAGCAGAGAACGAATTTTAAAAAGTCTGTCCCGATCATCAGCTGGAACTTTTTCCAAAACGGAGTTGTCGTTGAGATGAAGGTAGCACTTTATTTCTAGATATCTATTTCGACTCATACACTTTCTGACACACTGAACATCCATGTCTTCATCTTCACACCAATACAATTGTTCCTGTGGTAGAGAATGATAGCCGGTAAAGAGAAGAATTCCAGTAAACTTTTTCATGCATGCATTTGTAAGTTGGAATTGATGGTTATTATTTTGTGTGGCATACCGGATACTCTGTTGGACTATATCTCTGATAATGTCCTCATCAAGCAACTGCTCAAAACATTCTACGGGGGTTTTGTCCTTAAATATGCTAATGACATTGTTTCTCTTTTTTTCCACCTCTTCAGCATTTGGATACTGTTTAGAATAGCAAGCTGGTTGTCTCTTCCATTTCGCCCTCAAAGTCAGTGTTCTTTTTTTAGTAAGTGGCGAGACTGTGCTATTAGCTGCTGCACTGGCAGCTGCACCAGTGTTTGAACTCGGATCCAAAACAACAACTCTATCTTCTGTTGCCGATCGATGAGTTTCAATCATTCCAGGAACGTCCGATGGTTCTTCATCATCCAAAATATCGTCATCAATATCTTCATTGTCAGACAATTCATCAACCCTTTCTGGAGGAATTTCAACAATATCGATTGGGCTGTTGTCATTTTCTTCATCATCAGAATCAAAAAAATCATCTGCATTTATAATACTGTCAATTTCTTTTAACGACAAAACTCATCTGCAAAACACAGTCATCAGTAGAAAGCTATAGCCTATAGAGTTTTTTTGAAAGGGGGGACACAAGTTATTCGTATTTTTACTTATTTCATTACTTTAAAATTGAGCTGAATTGTGCTGCCACAATTTTAAAACAATAATGCACCCAAAAATACTTGAGATATGCTAGTAGTGTAAACCGGTCTAGAAAGGGTATTGTGCTAAAAAATGCTTCGAATTCATGGAAATAAATAAATGTGAGATTTCAAACCTATATGGAAAAAAAAGTTCCTCGCTTAGAACTTGCTGCAGTTTTCGAGAAACACTAAATTTTATTTGAGTATCAGGTTAGGGAAACATTGCATCAGACATCAAAATTCTATTTTATGTCACCGCCACACTTCAAAGCAACGTGCACACAATAAATTAACAGTGTTGGCAGATTTGCTTGCATAAACATTATATATCACTGCGCACTGCGCAGGCTCAAAATTTTTTGCAATTTTCTCTTACAATGCAAATTTGTACTGCACCTCTTATTATTAGTTACTACTACTATTATTTGCAACACTTTATAAGACGCTGATGTTATATCATTGAAAATACCGAAATCATTCTAAAATAATTAGGCTCTAGATAGGAGTATGCTTAATTTCTAATGTAATAAGCACTTATTTGAATAAACAGTAGAGATTTCTATATAGCTATGTAGTTGCTGACTACGAAATTGCTAGTTTTGCATAACATGGCAGAATTAGTTTGGTTTTGTTTTGAATTTACTGCACTCTTGCTTTAAGCATTTCATCGCTGCAACAATAAAACTCGGCTATTGCCTATTGGATACACGACCATTCAAAAAAAAAAAACCACAAAGACTCTTTGGGTAAAACTTTTCTCCGAAGTTTTTAAATATAAATTTTGGAGTTCTATAATGTGGTCAGTGCAATTTTTTTAACAAAATTTAATCTATATTAAGTTTTGCTGTATTGGCTTAAATCAAAATCGGCCAGTTGGTCGAGTGATAACTGATTCGTCTCTAGAACGGGAGGTCTAAGGTTTAAAATTCGGGCCGGTCAAATTGGACACAGAGCTGCCAACGGCTGGCCACCTCTGCAACCTTTCCAAAGAAGCTGTGTTGCCAGGGCGCAATGACGCGAAGGTAGACCCCGCACACTCGTTACACGCTTCGGCGTAATACAGCGAGTATAAGGTGTTACTGACATAAACTTTTCTAAACGTGTATAGCTACCGCGTGCTTTTACTGTATTCCCAAAAATACTTCGTATAAAATTTTGTAGAACATTTCTAACAGCCGCCTTCTATGAGCGTTACAACTTATCAAGGGCGTACGCAGGGGGGTGGGGGTTCAAACTTCGTCATTCGCCTGTCGACTAAAATGCACAGTAAAGAAAATATCAGGTGTTTAGCGCTTCTGAGCCTGTTTTTTTACAATGACACGGACTCCAACATGATTTAAAGCAACCTTTATAGCATTTAGAGTTTCTTGGGGGGGGGGGGGAATTTGTCAAAGATATGGCTTATAAATCAATGACAGCTTCAAAAAATTGCCAAAAGTAGCAAATTTAACCGCTAAAAATGCTTAATATTGGCTTCATTAAAACTATGGAGATGGGGTTTCAGTATTAGCTAATTATTAATCCACTCAAATCTTGTTCCATTCGCCCCCCTCCATCCCCTTTTCTTCAACTGTCTCACTCTATAAACTACAGATTATAAATGCTTGTGAGTTTTTTCAAATTATAATTTAATGATTTACCAGCTTGTAAATTAGAGGACTGAAATGTTATCATTAGCCACCGCTCACATAGCTCACTTATGCGCAAAGGCGTACACAGGGGAGTGGGGGTTTAAACCATCCTCCCTATTGATCCGACGTATATCATTCGAAATATCGCCTTATTGTGCAAAACAAACAAGCTCCTTCTTTACTCTCATATTAATACGAAATATTTAATCGTAGTAAATATTTTTTTGTTTTCTTAATGCAACATTGTTAGCGACTAAGTGTAATACTGAAACTCTGGAATGTCGTGTTACAAGTCCGAGTAACTTTCAGTGGCGTAGCCAGGGGGGAATTATAGACCCCCCATTGGCCTGTCAACCAAAATGCAGAATAAGAAAAATAGCACGTTTTTAGCACTTCTGAGACTGTTTTTTGCACTGGAATGGAATAAAGAGTGATTTAAAACATCTTTTGAAACGTAAATTTGGGAGGGGGTCTAATTTGTCAAAAATAAAACCCACAGATCAATGAAAACTTTAAAAAATGGCCAAAAACAAGCAATTAAAATTTGATCGCTAGTGTAACAATGCTAAACATAGGTTCATCAACAAACATATTATAAACTTAGGAATAGAGGGAGGGGCTACTTAATATTAGCTAATTACCAATCACTTATCTCAAAATTTTTTCGGTTAACCCCACCCCCCCATTTATTTTTCTCTATAAAATATAGACGAAATAGATTACTCTGAGTGAGTTTTTTTGAACTATAGGATTTTATGATTCAGCAGCATGTAAACAAGAGAGCTAAAATTTTACCATTAGCAATCTCCCACATAGCCCATTTATGCAAACAGTTTAATCAGGTTTGCACTACCAATTTCTATGCCACGTTTTAAAAGCATTATTTTTTTATCGATATAGCCCTAAAATTAAGTTTATTTTTGAAAAAAAAATGCAAAATTTTCAAGCGCTGGGAGCTCTGCCCCCAGACCCCCAAAACAGCCCCCTCAATTGCGAATTTCTGGCTACGTGCCTGCCACGCTTTGCACTGTTTATAATCATATGGGTTTTTGTAGCTTTATTTTAGAGCAATTTTTTCTTCATCGTTTAGTTGCAAACCTTATGATGTTAACTATAGATGTATGCTTAATGCTGTTTTTTGTTTGAAAAGTTTTATTTGCATTACGCACTGTGTGACTTTGACTCCATCTTGTTACATTACGCTAAGTTATTTAGAAGTTACATAGCAGACTTGAAACATAAAGTTGTTTTTTTTCACGGCTGTGAGGTAGCACTTACCTCACATATCTGCTTTCCCATTAGGCTAGAGTTTCATCAGCATCTGAATTCACACATAGCCTATCTTGGCATCCCAGCCGAATCTTCAAACCACACACGAGAGCAATTTCTAAACTTGCCATCAAACCCTCTTCTCAGATCACTCTGATCTAAGTCTGACAACAAGGTCACCAGAAAGAGGATTCTCGACCAGTGTCACACTGCCACTTCACTTAGCTCAATCGCATTGCGCTAGCATCACTAAGCATGGACACCAAATATGACATCACATTAGCAAATTTACCACAATAGTACGCTATACGCATATTTCAAACTTGTTTGTTATCATCAGGCGTACATAACTGCGTAAATGCCTATTACAAATTTTGAACCCCAAAAGCCAAAATTAACCTACTTGTCGGTAACCGGTAAAGCAAATTGCTATATACAACGCCAGTCAACGCCCATACGAATAAATTTTCATTTAAAAAATCCGAGGCCAAGGTCAAGAACAGCCTTTCCGAGGACAGACCCTCTCGAGGCCAAGGACAGGAACGCTAGAGGCCAAAGACCAAGGACATAAAGGCAAGTGTTCTCCGAAAGAAAAAGTCTTCAAAAATTTGTTTCAGGCGAGAAAGGTCTTAAACTTTTTTTTTTCAGGCGATCTCCAATCGAGGAAAACCAGAAAAGGTCTTCGCAAATTTTCCGCAAGGTTTCTGGCGTTTTCCAACAAAATTTCAACGGTTCAAAAATAGTGTTGTCCTCGAGCCGAGGACAAGGCAATTTTCGAGAACTTGAAGCTTCGAGGCCAATGCCTTCAAAATGTGTCCTTGAGGACGTCCTCGAGGCCAAGGACGTCCTCAAGGACTCTACCTCTGGTAGCAAGACCTATTTCTAGCCGTGCACAATTTAACGTTTTTATAACCATCAGGATTTGAATACCAACAATCTCTTGGCAATGTTTCTCAGGATAGGAAGTAGAGTTGTACGTCGGGCTTGGCTTTTCGGGTTCGGGCGTAAAGTTGACAAAGTTTCGGGCTTAATTCAGGCCTTGAACGTGCTTTTTGTCTTTGGTGCAAAAATATAATAAAAAAAAAAAACTTGGCAACATTGCTAAATTTTTCAGACCTAACTTAACTTTCGTGTTTTTTTGGCACTGATTAGGATTTTATATTACTTTTCGGGTTCGGGTTAGGTTTTGGCCTGAACTAGTCGGCCCGTTTACAATTTTGGTAGGAATTGAGTTGTCTTAGAGCTGGAATCCAACATTTCACTGCACTCGTACTAAATAGTCTGTGAATGAGTTACCTACCCGTAGATTCTACAGAATAATAAATCTCAACTTACCCACAGATCGTCTCTTCTTTTTCACTCAATGAATTCGTGATGATTTTTGACAAAAATCGAACGAGAATTAATTATTTATTTGAAACGGTTGTTTATCACTAATAAATACTACAAGTAGTAATGAAAAGAAAAAATCCAAAAAAAATTTTCGGTTTACCATTTACAATCATTGTGACGTCACAAGCAAACATTACTTTGCTGATATATTTTGTCAAAAACTGCAAAATATAATAAAAGCAGCTTTTTCTGGACAATTCAAATCATAGATCGCGCTTTCATCCTTACACACCTCTGGTTTAAACTACTTGTAAAAGATTTTTAGTTATGTGGGAACATTGTTTCTTCATCAACATTCATAGCGACTCGAGAAAAGATTTGCCATCTACTGTAATGCTTCTCAACTCTAATCACAAGATTTCATGCAGCTTTATTTAGAGTTACAATTTATACCTTCACTAGGTCAATTTTTTTTTTCAATTAGGTTGCTTTAAACTCCGTTTTTTTATCATCTGTGTTAAAATCTGTTTTTTTTTTTTGCTTTAAACTCCATTTTTTATTATGTTGACGTTATAAAAAGAAAACACATAATCTACGTAGCAATTTCAATCAATTTTTATTGGAAAGCCAAGAAGTGTAATTGGGAGAAGGCGAACAATTTAATGATAAACATCACAGCCAATATAACTGAAATCAGTGTATTGCAAAGATTTCGGCCCTATGCTGGTGCCATTATTATTGTTGAACTACACAGCAAGTAGATTGTAGTTTACTCATTTCGCTCACGTCGAAAAAGTTCTTCATTAGTGCAATAAAACCCAGCTGAGTTTTGCCTGACTCCAAGCTGAGTTTTAATCATAGTACCAACAAACTCAAGTAACAGTTTCCGAATAAAGACCCTCAACGGCATTTAATAAGAAGTAATAATAACTGCTTGCTGGTATCTTTTTACGTCGAACAAACCTGCAGAAATCTTGTAAAACGTCTAGAGGACCATCAATCAAGCCCTAACACTGAAATCTACCATCATCTTCCATCAAAACTAACCCACAAAATTGATTTTCATAACCCACAAAATACTCACCTCCTGTCCAGATAAACACACACTATTGATCTTATTTATCTCAAATGTTGTCACCAGAAATATAAATCAAATCAAGTTTATTAGCTCAACTGATGGGGCAGAAAACTTTTTGTGCCAACGTTTCAATAGGTTATGCTCGGTTATGCTCAATGCATGCGTACCAGAAATGGAGTCGAGGGCACAACGCTCGATGCCACGGCCAAAGACTCCAAAACATCCAAGGCCTAGAACAGGAATGGTCGAGGCCAAGGCTAAGGACCAAAGACATAATTTTTCTAAACTTTGGTAGGCAAATTTTCCACAATTTTTCATCGCAAAAGTGTTTAAGATATTGCGTTCGCTAAATTTTTGATGATAATGTAATTCGAAAATTGTAGCTGAAAAAAAAAGAATACCAGTTCGAAGTTTTACACGTTAGCAACCGGGTATTCTGGTAATGAAACAAGATCAAGACCCATGAATGGGAATATACTGCAGCTAAACTATAACCTAAACGTATAGAAACGGCCAATTTTAATGTCTTAATTTTATCAGTTAGGGCCCCGGTGCAAACGTCCGCTGATCGTATAGATCTCCACTTTTTTAGTAGTTTCTAAAACGCAAACCATATTGTTTGGTTGAAGGACTTCTTTTCAATGGACGACTTGAACGACTTGCCAGTGTAAGTTGACATGGCTTCCCAGGAGTCGACCATGAAGGACGTCAAGATAGTGCAGACTTCTTTTCAGGTAATTTTTTCAAACATTATAATCTAAAAGTATTGCAAAATACTGTAAATTTATGTTTTTAAAATGAATTGAGGTACCGTAGGTTACCGGATATATTTCTAAGCTCAAATTTTTGGTCTTCAAAAAAAACAAGTTTTTGACCTGAGGCCGTTGAATAATTTTGATAATTTTTGTTTTCGAAAAAAAAGCAATTTTTGTGATTTTAAAGAAGATTAAATCCGTAGATTTTCAAAGCGATTTGAAAAGAAAACACCGCAAGAGTTAAAGGGGGTAAAGTATCCAGTCAATTCTGGTACAATAGTTAAAATTTAAATCTAACCGTCTTTTGAAATTTTTTGTTTTCATGTCGGAACTGCGGTTACAAGGATATTCAACAAAATTAATACAAAAATATATCCCCTGAAAAGTGTTTAGAAACCCTAAGTTTGCTATCCAAGCCTGAATTTCCAGAAAAAGAAAGGGCTTTACCAAACTTGGATATATCATGTGATGTTACTGGATTGGTAAATATTATTTAGTCTCTTTTTTTACTGGAAGTCCAGGCTGACAAAACAGATTCAGGGTTTTTAAAAAACTTTTTTGGGAGGATATCTTTTTGTGTTTGTTGAATATTTTTGCAACTTACTGCAGCCCCAAAATGAGAATAAAAAATTTCAAAAACTGCATTTCAATTTTAGCTATTGTAAACTACCAGAATTGGCTAGATGCTTCACCACTTTAAGTTACAAAAACTTTTGTTTTCTCTCGATTTCCCGACTTTAATTTTAAGCCAAGATTTTCTTTACGTTGCAGGGCATGAGACGTCTTTCTCACATCTAATGCCTCTTAATGAATGAACGCAAACGTTTCGGCCGCCAAAAGACGCTTTGTTAAATTTAGCATAAGGTATTCAATGACACAAAATAACCTAATGATCCCAGCAGGGTCGTATTAGCAAGAAAGTTATCAGAGACATTTGCCCGGGCCCCCTTCAAAGTGTACACAATTGTAGAAACGGAAAAATAACACATCAATAATGTTTCTAAATATACTCAAAATTTTCGCCGGAGCTTCTCTTCATCTTTATAACGTGGTTTTACAAATTCTTCAAGTACATCGCACATCTCCTCAGGCATTCGAAGAGTGAGTTACTGTATTTAACTTCACACTTAAGTTTTTAATAATTGTTCATGCAGCGTTTTTTCTGATCCAATAGTTTATTATTTGGGAGTCTTAGTGGCGAATTCATTCCATGACACAAATTGTTCAATGGATGTAATTTGCCTCCGAGACCGCTTGCTAGTGATTAGAGTTGTGTTCTTTCTTATCTCGAAACAAATTTTTTGCCCTCGCGTCATTTCAGAACAAGTTGTCGTTCTCATGATACGTTTCGTCAGTTATTAGGAGATACAGGGTACAAATACGTTTACTGTAGTACAATATCAATATGCCATCCCTGGTAATAATTACATTTCATTATCACACACACACTGTACTTTCTTTTGAATTCACATGCAGAATAGGCTCTGTCATGTTTTAGCATTAGAAACTCAAAAATAATTGTAAGTGTTTGGACCATCGAATTACTTGTTATGGCTCTGAATGATTTGAGTGCTTTGAAGCTTGTACCGCCTGCACGGAAGTATTAGCAGAAATAAAAACAACTATTTTCTACAGTATGCTTTTTGCTTCCTCATTTTTGGAACGACCGACGCTCGCGTCGCGTGTTCCTCTGTTTTTACTCGGCCATTTTCCAACTAACGAGTGCGAAATTTCAAACTTTTGCTTATAACTCGAGAACGGTTAGATCTAGCTACATGAAATTTTGACAGCAGTTTGAGATTAATGAGTTGTATGTTTGTACCAAATTTCAAGGCAATAGGTCACGTGACTTCGGTTTTAGAACCCGAAAACCGCCCCGCAAGTTTGGCGTAAAAAGCGGTCTCAGTCAAAAACGGCTTAAGTACGGCAAAAAATATTTCATAGGGTTATATGTCTCAAGATACCCTTTCATTCCAACCAACCCACGTTTGGCCGCGATGAGTTTTTTTTTTCTTTTTTTTTTCCTTTTTTTTCTTCCTAAATTTTGTACGCTCTTCTTTTCCTAAACCACAAAACATGGAAATCTAATTTTTGTGTAAAGTTGTTAAGCTGCAAACGCAATTTTTTCCCCCAAAATTTTTTGGGGCAACTCCACCGAAAACCCCCCAAAATGGGGCCCCGAAAAATCAATTTTTTGAACGGCTCAAGCTAGGTGCTACTTTTTTTGATATCAGTAGATATTTAACAGACACAAAGTTTGGGGGTGCCACCCCTTCGGGGACCCAAAAATCAATTTTTTGAACGGCTCAACTTAGAGTGCCAGTGTTTTATGATAACAGCAGATATTTAACAGACAAATATTTTGACATAGTTTGGGGGTGCCACCCCCCGGGGACCCCCCCAAAATGGGGCCCCCAAAAATCAATTTTTTGAATAGCTCAACTTAGAGCGCCAGTGTTTTATGATATCAGTAGATATTTACCAAACAAATATTTTGACATAGTTTGAGGGTGCCACCCCCCCAAATGAACCCCCAAAAATCAATTTTTGAACGGCTCAAGCTAGGCTGCCATAGTGTTTTATGATATCAGGAAATATTTAACTGACAAATATTTTGACTCCACTTTTCTGGAGGTTCCCTAATCAGATATTTTTGAATAATTGCTGATTTTACGGTAGACAAACAGTACTTTTGCGTGTCGCAGCATTAGCTATGCGTCGGTCGTTCACTGGGTTTGCTGGCAAACTCCCATCTAGTTCGATTATAGCTTTTACACAATGCCATTTAAAATAAGTTTCAGTATGACCTGGCTTAGTTGGCTGTCAACACTGTACTATCTTTTAAATAAAGAAAGGAAACGAATTGACAGACTAGAAGTTGATATTGACTTTTGTTTAGGTTTTTTCCTTTTTAACCAATCAAAAATAATGCTGTTCTCGAGCCGAAGACAGAACATTTTGGAGGAGTTGTAGGGTACGAGGCCAAGGCCAAAAGACTTGAGCTTCGAGGCCAAGGCCAAAGATCTGAAAAAGTGTTTTTGAAGACGTCCTCGAGGCCAAATACGTCCTAAAGGGCTCCACCTCTGGCATGTAGCACGTATCTTCGTCCGGGTTAGAATGAGAACGGTTAATGAAAAAATCACTTGACAAATTGATTCATACATTAACGCAAAAATCAATTTAAATTGGAAACGAAAAAGTGAAAGATTGGCCGAGCGTAAAAAGTTATAATGTAATGTCATGGGAAGTGAAATAGAGTAGCCCAATAAATGCTGGAGAATTTTTCATTTAGCTTATCGTTCAGAGTGTTGGGGTTTAGTTAATGATATACGATTCGATAACAAGGCGTTGTGTAAAGTTACGATAAAGGTAACACAGCACGGACAAAACCAACTATGACAAGCGGTTGTTTACTATGTTAGAAGACAACACCATGCACATACCAACAAATACAAAAAAGATCCCATCCCGTACACTGAAAAGACGCTCAACGAGTTCGTCTACCAGTTTGTTGCCAAAAATAAAATAACAAAAATCCAAAAAAATCGACTAAAAAGTACCAACGGATGAGACCTGTGTTATTGCCTCCCAAAACTGCACAAAGAAAAACCTCGTTGCAACCAATCGTATCTTTGACTGGCAGACCGACGTACAACTTACCAAAAGACCTAGTACAAATTCTTGGTGAGTTGACAAGAAAAAGCGACCACCATGTACGAAATTCAAAAGACTTCGCATATTAATCACATCTATAACCATAATAAACGATGATGAACAAATGGTGCCATTTGATGTTTTCTCCCTATTCACTAAAATACCTATTGGATTGGCCGTCAAAAACTCGCAAAAAGCTGGTTAGAAGCTTTGGACAATTAGGAAGAAATCATTTCTTGGTCAGTTGGGCAAATGTGCAAAGGCCTTCAAATCTGCTTAAATGCTACCAACTTTACCTTTCAAATATAACATTACAAACATTTTTTTTACGGCAATGGGCTAGCCCGTTTCCACTGTGTTTGCCAATTTATCATGGAAGATGTTAAAAAAAGAGAATTGTCAACATCCCACCCAGAGTTGTAAACAGACCGACTAGTTCAGGCCCGAACCCGGCCCAAACCCGAAAATATAAGCCCGAACCCGGCCCGAACCCGAAAACTAATTTGAAGCCCAAATTATGCCCGAACAAACCCGAAAGTTACGTTAGGTCTAAAAAATTTAGCACTGTTGCCAAGTTATTTTGATTATATTTTTGTGCGCCTTAAACGAATTGCACGTCTCAGACCCGAATTAAGCCCGAAATTTTTCTCAACTTTAGGGCCGAACACGGCCCGAACCCGGACCCGACCCAAAAAGCCCGGCCCGACTTACAACTCTGATTCCACCCACCGAACGTTCGCTATACATTGATTTTAGGTTAAATTAGCTGTAGTTTTTGTTATTAAAAGAACAGTCAAATGTACACCAAACTGAGGTCTTGAAGAAATTTTACTTGAAAAACTTTTCAACATACTGCAACCTTTCAATACTCCTTTTTTAAATTGCTTTTGAAGCACTTTCTCAAAATTTCTGTAATCCTGTGGTAAACCGCAGATAAAAATTAAGAAAGGAAATTTGAATTTTGTTTTGTTGTGGTTAATGTATGTTTGTTATGATGATAAAAAAAAGAACTCTATACGCAAACTGAGACGTTAAAGCAATGACAAATAGCCTATCTTTTGAACTAAGGGTACACACTTTGACGTAGTACAAGCGAATACAATGAAAGATTTGATTTAAAGGTGTATTTTCTGTAAAATACTCAAAATTTTTAAGAAATTGGAGATTCTCCTCATACTCAGATGCTTTTTTTAGATGGATCAGGTGATATTATATGTTATCTTCATGAATTAATTTAGAGCTATTTAGAGCTAACTGTGTTTCAGTTTTAGAGCTTTGTAATATACGTACGTTGTGTTTAATTTAATTTAGTGCGCTATACTATGAGGCTAGTGAGTATTTCGGTAGGCCTCATACAAGGAAATAAAAGCAATAAAACCATTTTATTGATACTGCGCCTTATACTCAAACTCATATGAGACGAAGTTTACTTTATAAGACGCAAAAGTTGTGTTTTTTGTTTGTGATTCATGAAATAAGGGCTTGCTAACAAACCAAATTAGAAATAATATGCTGTCAGTCGGTTTCATAGAATAGCTGCGCTGTTTTACGAAATACCAGAGATAAATACAAATATTATTATATCAAAAGCGCAGAGCAGCAAAGCGCAACGATCTTTTTAACCAGTAAAAGCGCAGCGCAAAATGCGCAATTTAATTTGTTTAGTTTCTAAAGCGCAGCGCGACTTCTGCAATGAGCTTTTTGATTCAGTTACAGCGCAACGCAATTCCGCAATTGCGAAATGGCCTTTTTGTACCAAGTCAAAGAGCAACCTTACTTCCGCAATTGAAATTTCACAACACAATGCAAATACTGCATCTTTTGCAATTTTAAACAGAAAAAAAATTGATACTCTGCAAAAGAAGGCCGACATTTATCAATATTACGATCGTAATGGAGCAAAATTAAGTTCGATGTATGGAATTTCGCTATTGAGCGAAAACAATTTTGAAAGTGCCGCGCAAGTAAAGAGCAGCAAATTTTAAAGACTTTAGTCCGCAACGCAACTTCCGCAATGTTTAAAAATAAAAAATTAAAGCGCAACGCAACTTCTGCAATCGCGGAGGTTGTAAAAGTTGCACTGTGAGCTTCTAATTGCGCTTTGCCCACCTCTGCAAAATACCGACTTTCTAACAAACCACAGCAGAAATAATATGCTCTACATGCGTTTTATTGAATACCGGTATATTACGCGTAAACGCGTATTACTTCCATATTGAACGTCAATATCAACAATCTAAATAAATCAACAATTAAAATAAATGTACTCATAAAACTAAAACCAACTTTTATTCCATTTCTGTTTTCATAACTCGAACAATCTTTTGAATTTGATGTTCTCTGCTGCTGCTCTAAATACAAACACTGCCGGTGTATTTATCAATTTTTCAACACTTTAGAGCAAAAGATTCATAATTATACAAAGTTTGTTCTGCCAGTGGAAATAAGATTGTTTCCGATCCTCAATAAGCGCGTAAGGGTCAGCGAAAAGTAAACAAAAATTTATTTCACCCGTTCAGTGGTCGAGTGAATAAAGTGTCTGCTACTGAAGCGGTAAACTCGGTTTCGATTCCCGGCCGGGTCAAACCAAAGACTAGAAAAATTGGTATTCACAGCTTCTCTGCTTGTAGTTCAGCTATTAAAGGAACAGTGTGAAGCTTCCGCCGTGTGTGGTAGACAGGTGGGCAGGTGGTAGCTTGACTCCAAGACCGAAAGGTTCCTTCGCTGTCTCCTGGCCAGGCAACTTGGTGAATAAAATGTAATTACAATTACAATAATAAAAATTACAGTACGTAAAACGCATGTTTGAGCTAATCGCTTTCTTAGTGCACGAAACGCATATATTCGTCCTTCAAAATTAAAGCATTTACAGCGAAATTCTTTCACAACTGTCTGATGTTGTAATTTACGTAGCTGTTCGTTTCATTCTGAAAAAGTTGCATTGTGTTTACAATTATACACAATTTGTTCAGTTGACATTAAGAGTAAGAAAAACAAAAGCTAGTTGTGCGTAAAGTATTTATCCTGCTGAGAACCACTACTGTGTTATATCAGGCGAGAAATTTTTGCAGACTGTTAAAAATGAGACAAGAAAAATAGCTAAGGACAGGTTCAATTCCGCACTTTCAGTGACAGCATTATATTAATTCCGCACTTAACAGGTTAAGTAACTCGTGTTCTTTTTACGTTCAAATATTTCCAATCAAATATGCATATTTAAATGTTTTTAAAATTTATAATTTGAACTTTATTAAAATTTCAAATTATAAATTTTTAGAATATTTGAATCTCAATCATAAGTACCATTATTTTACCTAATTATAAATAAACTTCACTCTTCTTTAGACCACTTGACAACTGCGAAAACACAAAAGCAGTGTAGCGCTATTTTTTACGCTAATTTAGAAAATATAAAGTTTACTTCAATGTTTATTTCATACATAGTACAGTGCACTATATACATGAAGCAATAAAGCATAATAATACAGTGTAATATACAGCAATAACGCTTTGGCGAAACAATAGTGCATAGCAGTGCTGCTTAAGTAATATATGGTACCAACACAAGGTTGAAGCAGCAATAAGATATTAAAGAGCTAATTTTTTACGTAATCGTTCTTAATCTAGTATAGGTGTTAACTAAACACTGGCGTTACTCAGCTTCTTAAGACTATTATTATGGTCGCATGTTTATTTCAGTTGAGACAAAGGAAGCGCACTTTATATTGATTGCAAACTCCTGAAACTTGCTCGTCATGAACACACATAAGGCCATCTCGAGCACTGAATCGCGTAAACACATCACCAGCACGCTTTGCGGGTTTCTAAATAACAAAATTAACCTACAGCGGTTGCACATATACGTGTACGTAGCACGCAATGCAACGTTGCACACAGTTTGGTATAATTTTATCACATTTCGAAGCAGAAAAACGCGACGATGCAAAAAGCTTTGACAAAACATACAGAGCGAAGATAAAATAAAACATTTTAGCTAATATGGGATGTTTTGACTTGAACTTAAGCCATTTTTAATTTTATTTAAATAGAATTCTAATTGAATAAAATTGAAAATGACTGAAGTTCAAGTCGAAAAGTCTTGTATAACATAAAATGCTTTGTTCTATCTTATCTATGTTTTTTTGTCAAAGCTTTATCACTTTTGCGATTTAAACAAGCCTAAATCAGAAATTCCTGACCCATCAAGAAACTTTTTGGTTACATTACGTGAAGTTTAAGTTTCAAAAAGTTTAACAAGTTTACAACCTAGTGCAATACTATTAGGTTACACGTCTCAAGTTTGCAGAGCTGTTCAACGCTCTTTTGGACTGTTAGTTCTCATCAGCAACCCTCAAAGCTTTTAATACGCTACAATATCGACGATTTTTGTTGACAACACGCGTTAATTGAGATCGGAGCCACCGTAACGGTTTACTGATTACTATTACATTAGTTTGGTTGTGCGGCAACAATCAACAATGCGCTACGGTTAAACTGGCGGTAACTAACACCCTCGTTGCCCACTAGTGTGGCCAATCGTGCGCTAAAGCCTGGGACGTGACAAAATGTTTGAAGAAGAATTTCGCTAGACAGTTGGTTAATTTGGAATAAAATTACCCCAGTATAATCTAATCCAGTAATACAGTAGTAAACCAATCATATAAACATCATTGATTTAGTCTGCTGTCTTTCATTGAGACGGGCAAATCTAGCACAATAGAAGTTGTGTAAATGTGTAACTATAGAAGAAAAGATAGAAGTTACAAAAGAACTTTATGCACTAAAACTAACATTACTAGCTGTGAAAATTAATACTCACTCCATCCATTGTTTGCGCTTGAATTGCGACAAGATAATAGCATTCATTAATAGGGGGCATGACAGTTTGAACGTTACCTTGTTTTGGAGCCGCTTCAAACCATCTAGTGAAATAATCTAGAAAACAAAACAGCCAATCGTTAGATAACTAGTGTTAAAAATATACAAGGTTTTAGGGCGTTGCAAAATAAGTACACTTTTAGCTTCATTTTGGTTGAAGAAATCATGAAGACAGCTATTGATGACGTCAATGGTGGGAAGTTGTTGAATCGCAAAAAATGCTTTTTATTTACAAGATTTACAATAAATCATTTACAAGACAAAACTTTATTCCACCTATCACGTCAATAATACCTGTTTTCATGATTTTTTTTTCTTATTGTTTGTTTTATTTTTCACTATGCTTGACTTAGAACTTTATAAAAAAAATTCAGCGAAATAAAATTATACAAAAAACAGTTGGGTCAGCTAAAGGCTGTACCCAGAGGTGGTCTGCAGAAGTGGAGTCCTCGAGGACGTCCTTAGCCTTGAGGACGTCCTCGAGGACAGATTTTGAAGTCCTTGGCCTTGGCCTCGAAGCCTCAAGTCCTCGAAAATTGCCCTGCCCTCGGCTCGAGAACAGCACTATCTTTTGAACCGTTAAAATTTTGTTGGAAAGTGCCAGAAACCTCGCAGAAAATTTGCGATGACTTTTTTTTGTTTTTCTTAAGTGGAAATCGCCTGAAAAAATTTTTGAAGACCTTTTTTGCCTGAAAAAATTTTTGAAGACCTTTTTTATGAGATCGCTTAAAAATTTTTTTTCAAAATCTTTTTTTTTCGGAGAACACTTGCGCCTGTGTCCGTGGTCCTTGGCCTTGGCCTCGAGAGGGTCTGTCCTTGGCCTTGGCCTCGAAATTTTTTTGTGTCCTTGGCCTTGGCCTCGGTCTTGGCCTCGAGCCTTGAGTCCTCGACTCCACCTCTGGTGATCTGTAACGAAGTAGTTTTACTTAAATTATACTTAAGTATTTGCAGTAACGAGCGACTTACGTATACTAGAATATTTTTTGTTTCTGATACGTCTACTTTACTTCAAGTAATATTTTCTTGGAGTAACGCTACTTGAGTAAAATGACTTTTATTAATGTAGAAAAGGATACCTAAGTCAAGCTTAGTTGATGATTTTATCAAAATTTGATGTAAAAAGATTTTTTTGTTCAGGGTTTATCTGGCAACTCTGCTTATCAAAGACATGTTTTTGCGGTAAATTTTTCTTTCCATATTTTTCACTGGTTACAATCACATCTGACATCACAGACTGAACTTCAAAGTTGCAGGTTAAATTTAGGTTAGGAATAGTTAGGGTTATTTTTAGAGACAGGGTTAATCCTAACCTAGCCATAACACCTACTTTAACCCTAACTAACACTAGCTCCAACTTCAAGCCAAAATAGTCTGACCTGGGATTGGCTTATGACGTCAGATGTGGTTGCAACACGTGAAAATTATGCAAAAGAACTCTTACTTATTTGTACAGATCTCGAAACTTCGAAATCTTAAATTCGAAACTACTCTCTACTTTCGTTACTTGAAGTAGAATTAACTTTGACTACTTTTCTACTTTCACTTAAGTGGAAATACTTCGTCCTTCTACTTTTACGCGAAGCAAATTTTTGAGTAAGTAGCAGTACTTTTACGTATGTCGGTTTTTCGCCGACTTTGACCGCCTCTGTGTCCTTAAATTGAATCTGGAATGATAAAACCGTGTTACCATATCATATGGAAAAAACTTCTAAATTAAATGATCTTACACAAAGTTTGACACAAATCATCTTATCTCTTTCCAACTGTTATGCTTGTCTGTGCACAAATTCAGCAGTTAGGTAACTTAACTTCTCATTTCTACCTTTCTTAAAAGTAAAGACCAGAGGTGGAGTCGAGGACACAAGGCTCGAGGACAAGGACACTAAAAAAATCCGAGGCCAAGGACAGCCCTATCGAGGACAGACCCTCTCGACGCCAAGGACAGGAATGCTCGAGGCCAAGACCAAGGACACAAGCGCAAGTGCTCTCAAAAAAAAAAAGAAAAGAAAGGTCTTCACCAAAATTTTTCAAGCGATCTCCAAAAGAAAAGGTCTTCACCAAAATTTTTTAGGCGATCTCTAGAAAAAAACGTCTTCCAAAAAATTTTTTCGGACGCTCCACAAGATTTCAACAATTCAAAAAATCGTGCTGTCCTCAAGCCGAGGACAGGCCAATTTTTGAGGACTTGAGGCTTCGAGGCCAAGGACTTGACCTTCGAGGTCAAGGCCAAGGACTTCAAAATGTGTCCTCGAGGACGTCCTCGAGGACTCCACCTCTGGTCAAGACATACCCGCACAGAGTTGTAAGTGGGGCCGAGCTTTTACATGGGGTTTGAGCTTAAGTATGACAAAATGTCGAGCTTAATTTGGGCTTGATGTAGGTACCATGGTGTAATTAAATGAATTTACTTAAAGTATGACACTAAAATGCTGAAGGTTTGTCAAAATCTATAGCACTTACAGTTGTCCGAAAGAATCGGTGGAAAGTCGCTGTGGCTGATCGTTCCCGGCAGGCAGTGGAATCGAACCTGTTTCCTCCCGTTCACAGTCCTGATTTCTGTATCAATCACTTGTCGACACACTTCTGATGGTCGGTTTATGAGAAGCCAAAGATGAAGGTCAGAAGCAGTTAAATCTGGTGCAATGTTTATTGGAAACCAAACTGTCTTTTCAACGTCTGCAAAAACAAAATAAGGTTGAAGTTTGCTTTTATTTCAATTTAACAAGCTTGCTTAAGTTTTGCTTGAACAGAAAAAAAAATTGAAAAGCACGTTTTGATTCAGATGAAGCAAAATGATGTGGTTTATTTATCAAGTCCAAGGCTGGAACAAGTTCAGACTCGAACTTATTTTCTTCTCAACCAGAAACCTGGTTTCGAGGTTCTGGCAGTCTTGTAACGCAGAAAAATGTTTAAATCACTCAACCAGAGTGGCATTGTGTTGATACAAAAACAAACGCCACGTTAGGAAAAAGAATGGGTAATATCAAAACGCTTCCATCTTGCGATTAAATTTTACCGCAACTGCAAGGCTTGTCTCAAAAGTACATTGGAAGGTGAACGGGAGGGAGCATGAAATCAAATCTCAAACATAGCCAGTTTTTGATGAACTGATTTAGACTCAGCTGATGCCGTTCGCAGCCTTTCGTTTACTTGCACTTACGGGCAAATGCTCAGCTTTTGTTTTTTCAAAGAAATTTATCGAGATGAATCTTTTCAACCGGAAAATTGGTCAAGCGGTCACGTGTTCATCGCTGGAGCGGTAGATCTTAGGTTCAAAACCGGTCAAATTGGTCACACTGCTGTCAACGGCTTGCCACCACTGCGACATTTCTTCGAGAGGAGCTACGTGTTGCCTGGGCGCAATGAATCGGAGATAGCCCCCGAAAGCTCATTACAGTGTAACGAAAGATTTGATTCGAGATTTCAATCTTTTCAATCTGATCCATATCATACCTTGCTTGATATTCATTTGTTGTTTTTTGGCAATTGGATCTTTCCAAGCAGTAAGATCGATGAGTGGATAACTCCTGCAGAGTCTTCTTTGGTTGGATTCTGATTCCTTTAGCATTGGCCAGGGCTGAATGGTCCGCATGTCACTCACCATCTCGCATAGAAGACGAGCAAATTGTATGTCCCGAATAGCTCTTAGTTGATCTAAAAGAATGTTTAACAAAAATTTACCTGAATACCGTAGTGGGCCATTTTTACAAATGCAAACTGGAACGTAAATCCGAATTAATTCATAAAGCTAATGAAACTAAAGGTGATTCTTAAGACAGTTATAAACTGAGAGTGGAGTAGACCAAATTTGCTTCAAGTCTGGAAAAAAATCACAGTTCCAATTTTAATTACAACTTTAAATTTTTATTCTAATCGTACTTGGGTTCAAGTTTGCTCTTATAATACCGCTCAGTAATATGCTTAACAATTAATTATACGAGTATGCGTAAAAGAAAAAACATTTCATTTAGTGCATAACACATAATAATAATGATAAAAAAAGTTTAATATTGTACTGCATAAATTATAAATAGACTATCATGACAGACAAGTGGTGTAACTCAGGGGGTCGTTCATTTATTTTTGACTTTTTTGTAAGAAATTTTTCCCTTACCATATAATGGGTTTGAAGGGCCTGTCAATCTTGAGAAATCTTTAGGTTTTAGTTATGCTTTGGACTTTGAAAACAGTATCCGAGTTTTTTGGTAGAAAATACTTTTACAGTAAATTTGATCTAAGCCTTCAGGGACACTCTTCTTTACCACTTGGGTTTAATTTCCGTGCTGCGTATTTGAGTTTTAGTGTATCGTTTTCTAATTCGGTAATTTTAAATCAAAAACTCCTGGGATTTAATGAGTTGGCTTAAGGAAGTTGTTAATTTTTTTACGTTCGATGATAACAACTGCATATAATAAGAGGTCAGTTCTACCGGCATTGAAAGGTCCAAATGGGGGTGCATTTTCGTGCCAAAACCGATCTCCTTTTTTCAAGTCTCTAAACTGGTAGGCGATGATGCAAGCAAATGTAGGCCCCACAGTTCCGCCTTCAACAGATCTTTCTGAAACTCCACCAGCATAGAGATCAATGTCCGAAACATTTCTGAAAAATCAATTAAAACTAGTTGAACATTTGAAGTAACGATATTATTAATTCTTATTTGTAGTTCATTAAGTTGCATTTTCTTGTTATTTTGAAAGATTTTTATGGCTCTCACATTTTTTGAAACAGATCCAATTGCCAAACATTAAATTTTATTTTGTTTTGCATTACAGTTTTAAATTTCAGTATTTCAACTAATGACAAATAACTTGAGCCACAATGATAATATCGTTACTAAGCTTGTACAGAATTTTGATTGTTAAACAGTGCACAAACATATATTGATAATAGAGGTTGCTTCAGCAAATTAATAGAAAATAAAACTTTAGTTTTCAGCCTAATGTGGATATCTGACTCTTTTAAGTATAAGTACTTATAGTCAGTTTGGAGCCTCTGAATACTATTTTCGCTCATGCTATCAGCTAAATCTTGAAAAGTTTCAGGCACAGATAATCCGCAAAGTTTTCGATATTCCGAATATGAAGGAAGACCGTGATCTCTTCCTCTTTGGATGTTCAGAGAGAGTAAATCAGATCCAAAAGAAGTATCTAAACAGAAAAAAATTTTTTTCTTCTTCATTATGTTTGTGAAAACTGAAAGCTAGCAAAAATATTATCAAAAGCACATAAAAATTCCATACGCAATAAAATCATTCTCGCACAAAGTTTGATTGAAGAAACTGTACTGTAAAAAGAAGTTGATTTGCTCTCTTTTAGGTGAAATTTTGCTGGACCAAGGCTTTAAATAGCAACTTAGTGGTGAAATACGTTTATAAGACCTGTTCAAAATAAGGGGAGTTTTGAAATGTGAGGAGGTCCGCACGTTTTCCCGTTGCATTACCTCTAAAATCATCACATATCAATTTTCAGTCAGATTCATAAACGTTTACAGGTCGCGCAAAGCGATTTTTTATTTTCAGGATTTATGAACTAATTTTTAGCAACCGCTAGATGGCGCTACAGGTAGGAAAACTTTAAAACGGTGTTCAGACGCGTTTTAAATCAAGGTATGTGATTTAATGTTACTTGGCTCCATTATTTAGCCTTTGAGACACATCAATCAACGGAATGAGTTCAGAGTAGCATTAGTCTTTGCTAAAATGGTACCTTAGCAGGTCCAAACACTTAAAAGAGCTCTGCAAGAGGCACAGACATTTTTGGCCCCCTGCCAGATGAAGCTGTGAAACATAAGGCGTTCAAACACTAAAAAATATTTACAAAGGTATCATTTAAACACCATGCAGGGGTTTGCATAGAGAAAATTTCAAAAATTGTGTAGAAAAACCGTATTGTCGAACAAAAAATTGTCATCGTTTGTTTCTCTACAATCACTGTGCAAATTGCTCAGTCAATCAATCATAATCTATTATTTCACAAATTACTGACAACATTTTAACTGAAAGTTTTTTCAAGAGTTGCCTTTGCAAAATTTGGAAACTGTTCTCGATGAGCTTCTATCGCTTGCTATAGATCGTGTTTTTGCTAAGCATCATCAGTAATTGTAGTGGCACAGTCAATATTGAGCTTCACACCAGAGATAGAACCGATCAGGATTCTCTCGACCCGATCCAACCGGTAAATTTCAAAATCTACGCCGGTTGACCGGTTTTTTACAGAAAGTTTTTGCTTGCACAAAATAAGCATAAAAAGAACTGGAGGGCACAAGCTAAATTATTAGACTTCTTTCTAATGATCTTGTGCGAAAGGCCAAAAAAGCAGTTAAAATTTTTTAGCGATTGGTGATAGATTATTTGCAATTTGCCTTGCAGCGAACACTAAACTGTTATGACATTGGATAGAAAACATTCGTGCCCCAGCAGTTTGTAGAAATGCTACTTCAAAACAAGCCACGACTAGTTAGATATAAAAAAACAAGAGCTATGTCTTTCTTGCCTAGTGTAGAGTGTGGTAAATTTAAGTTGAAAAAAGCTTTTCAAAGCGGCAAGATTATAGCATGTACTAAAAAGTCTGAACTCTGCTCCACTTCTACTTTTAAGCTGATTAAAATGATGCTAAAATGCCAGGTAGCGCAAGCCTCTTCCACATGCATGCTTTATTAGAATCTGATTACGCGATTTTAATGTATATTTTGCACTTTTTTGCTCTGTGCCGTGGCCCACATGGGAGGAGGGCATGGCACAGTGTCCCCCCCCTAAACATGCCCTTAAATGTGCATGTCTTTTAAAGTGGTCACAGCATATTAGTCACTGCTTGAAACCATTTAATAAGTGTTTTTGAAAGGTGTGGTTTGTTCATAACACTGTTTTTTTTATAAAAAGTTTTATTTATGACAAAGCATATAAATATATTTCGGTTGGTGCTTAGATGTCTTTTAGGTGCAAGAAAGGAGAATTTGACCGGTGTTTCAACCGGCTTGACCGGCCTGTCGAAGAACCTCGACCAGGCCGGCAGGTGAACTCGACTGGTGCCGGTCGACCCGACCGGTTTCCATCCCTGCTTCACACCCCGCTCCGCTGCATCGTTTACAACTTTAACTGTTCGCATAAAGTCTCTAGCGTAACAAAAATCACCTGACGTTTCCCACTCTCGGCATGGCAGTGAGAGCCAGTCATGGCTGATATTTAATGCCGTAAACAAAAACCAAGACTCCGGTCCAATTAGGTCAAACAACTTTGGTGATTGATCAATATGAACAAACAATGGCTTGCCGGTTCTGAAAACTTCTGGTTGAGTTGTTTGTAATAGTGTTTTAGCCATTTCTTCTTTGGTTTTAACCGAAATATTTTGGTTGCTGCTGAACATCGCAAAAACAACCAATTCTCATGTTAAATATCAGCGATTTTTTAAGACTTTTTGCAAAGCAGCTTCTGCGATCTCATTATCCACGGCTCGGTAGTCCATCATTTGATGAATAAATTTGGGGTCATTTTACGGGGTATCAGCGCCAAGACTTATGTTTAGGCAACTGGTGTAGTGTAAAATAACACAAGAAATTGAGTCATTCTAGTCATTTGAGGCATTATTTCCGTAGTAAACGGTAACTGATCAGACAGCATGAACATTTTTTGAATGTGGAGAAGTAGCCCTATCTATCTGGCGCTATGCGTAGCTCCTGGTCTGTGAGGGTGGTAATATTCCTTTCCTCCAAGCAAAGCCAAAGTATTTTCGGGACATTGTTTGCAGTGTCCACGAGCAATCACGGAGTCTGTTTCTGTGGCTTTAGAAAGTGCTTCTTTGAGTTCAGAGATAACTTGAAATTTAAGTCGGAGAAGGGAGGCGATCCACTACATATTTAGCTTGAGACCATGCTGTTCTCCTGTTTTCTTTGGTATATTTTTTTCGTGCAAGAGCACTTTAAAAATCTGCCTTTGAGTAGGCAACTTGCAGCCCGTAATAGATTTGCTTGAATATCCAATCAATAAAAGATTGGTTTTATTTCTAGTCCGTTTAACTATCGTCTTTCTTGAAGTTCCACTGGCGAATGGAATGCTGGACATAACTCTCACTGATTAAAATACGAATACTTGATAAATTATAAAGCTAATCAAAATCACTGAAACTACGAACAAAGGTTAAACCAACCAATATTCTTTCGTGATAGGCCATCAGAGTTTTCATTGAATAGTAGCTGGTATAAACATATCACTTTAAGATGTTAATCTCTGTTATACAAAACAGAATAAACCTCATTTATGGCACAAGTGTACCGCTGTTTTCAGTTTTCCCTATTAATTAGTACGGTAATCAATCCTGCCTGGACAGCCGCCTTTTTTATCAACTTCTATTATACAGCTACCATACGTTTTGTAAAAGTTTTCATCTCTTTAGTATTTTGCCTGGCAGGACTCCTTAGCCACCACAGCTAATATATTCGTGTACTGTACTCTATTGCACTTCCCGCAGGGCTATATAATAACTACATTTTGTGTGTGGGCCGGCAAGTGATGCTAAGTTGCTATCTTGGCGAATATTATTGGTATTAGCCGAAAAGTTTGACGTCCTTCGTGGTCGACTCCTGGGAAATCACAACGACTTCCACTGGCAGTTAGGTGGCCAGATCAACCACCAACCCTGCAGCTGCAAAGCAGCTCGAGTCATAATATACACAGAGCTGGACAGCGCTGTTACGAGCTATTAGCTCTCATCGGCAGCCCTCAGCTGCAGCCCTCACCTAACTGCCAGTGGAAGTCGTTATGATTTCCCAGGAGTCGACCACGAAGGACGTCAAACTTTTCGGTTATGATTTCCGTGGTCACACAAGGGGAACCCTTGTAGTAGGTATAGCCTATGGCTGTCCTTACTACAAGGGTTCAGCGATTTTTTCACTTGTTTTTTTATGTACCACAAGTGAAAAATCGTTTATTCCCTACAAACCCTCTGCCACTGTGCAAGTCCTTAAGGTTAGTCCAGTTCGGCCAAGAGTCTTGTCCAGCTGGGGAATAACTTAGTAAGAGAAGCTGAGGGCTGCCGATGAGAGCTAATAGCTCGTAACAGCGCTGTCCAGCTCTGTGCATCTTATGACTCGAGCTGCTTTGTAGCTGCAGGGTTGGTGGTTGATCTGGCCACCTATCTGCCAGTGGAAGTCGTTATGATTTCCCAGGAGTCGACCACGAAGGACGTCAAACTTTTCGGTTATGATTTCCGTGGTGACACAAGATTCAGCAATTTTTTCACTTGTTTTTTTATGTACCACAAGTGAAAAATCGTTTATTCCCTACAAACCCTCTGCCACTGTGCAAGCCCTTAAGGTTAGTCCAGTTCGGCCAAGAGTCTTGTCCAGCTGGGGAATAGCTTTGTTAGAGAAGCTGAGGGCTGCCGATGAGAGCTAAAAGCTCGAAACACAGCTGTCCAGTTCTGTGCATATTATTGGTATTGTTAGTGTCGTTATATTGATTGATGTGCCTCAGTGGCTATATAACCAAGCCAAGTAACACAAACATCACATTTCTTGACTTAAAACGCGTATAAATATCAGTTTGGACTCTTGTTACCTGTTGCGCCATCTAGCGGTTGCTAAAAATTAGTTTACAAATCCTGAAAATAAAAAATCGCTTTGCGCGACCTGTAAACGTTGATGAATCCGACTGAAAATTGGTATGTGATGGTTTTAGAGGTAATGCAACGGGAAAACGTGCGGACCTCCTCACATTTCAAAACTCCCCTTTTTTCGGACAGATCTACGTTTATACATAAAATAAACTATCTAGTAAAATGATTTAATCAATTATAGTTTGAGGTGCCGCACATCTGCATACCATACATAATAGGTCTAGGAGCTGCTTCTAAACGAGAACGCTTACTTATGGTTACTCGCTGTATGTATGTAGTCCATTCTTCTGGTGCTAATGGTTACTCGCTGTGACTTATGCTGTGCTTGATGTTATTACAGTAGATAGCAGATCATGGTATGGAATGTAATGGAAGGCGATTTTTCCATATTCCACTCTGGCAATTTTCTTCCATTTCTTTTCCATTACATATTAAAAACCTTCAACTCCGTATTTCATTCCAAACTAAAATTTTCTTTCATATTCCATTCCACTCTTCCATACCAAGTTTAAACCGGATGCAACGCGTAATTTCTATTGTAACTTCGCAAACTTTAGCGTAACTTTGCAAGTAGTCGCTCGCGAAGAAAAGCACGCAGTTTGGTACGATGCATAGGCAAACTACCAAAAACATTTAAAAAATACAAAAGAAAAGTTTGAAGCAAAAAAAAAAAAAAAAAAAAACAAAGAAGAAAGCTCAATCAAAAATAGAAGAGTAAATGCAAATCTTGTAACGATGTTAGAAAAAGTTTTGTCACGTAGCAAATTCAGTGCCTTCGCTCCGGGTGGGGGCCTTGCCCCCCATTTTTGCTTACTAAAAATATTTTTTGGACATCATGTAACGACAAGAAAACCGACAATGAATCAAAAACGAATAATACCATGAATCCTATACCTATTTGACTAAAGTTACCTACATTAGCAGTATATTGAAGTTTTTAAATACCGCAAGTTTAGTGGTTCAAGTTTCAAACACCAAAGTTTACACCTTTGAACCAAATAGGCCATTATGTAGTTGGGATAGTCATACCAATTTCAAACCATGAACGTTTTGCATCGTATTCAATTAAAAGTATTCAAAACTAGAAGCCAGTGTTTCTCTAACTATGCGTCGGGATGCACAACGCCGTTAAGCGTTCACGGATATAGTGGCGCAACTGCACGAGGGCAAAGGGGGCTTTAACCTCGCTAGCCCAGTCACTTAAAGAATTTAACCCTAAAATACCAACAGTTAAACGTGTTTTTGAATTGACATGTAAGTAAAGTAGGGGCTGAAAAGGCTGGGCAATTTGTTTTTTCTTCTGGCATCTAAAATTAAAAAACATTAATTCTTTCAAACAGGCGCGTAGCCAGAAATTCGCAATGGGGGAGGCTGTTTTGGGTGTCTGGGGGCGGAGCCCCCAGCAGCCGGGGCCAATGGGGATGTGGGGGCGAAGCCCCCAGCCGCCGGAGGCAGGGGGTTTAGGGGGACAGCCTCCAGCCGGCTCGAAAATTTTGCATTTTTTTGCAAAAATAACTTCATTTTCGGGCTCTTTTGATAAAAAATTAATGCTTTCAAAACGTGGCTTACAAATTGGCAGTGCAAACATGATTAAACTGGTTGCATAAATGTGCTATTTGGGAGGTGGCTAATGGTAGAATTTTAGTTCTCTTATTTAGGTGCTGGTAAATTATAAAATCGAATAGTTCAATAAAGCTCACGCGGAGTAGTCTATTTCGTATTCAGTTTATAGAGAAAAATAATTGGGGGGGGGCTAATGAAAAGAAATTTGAGAGAAATTGTTAATTGACTAATGCTGAATAGCCCCCTCCCTATTCCTTAGTATATAGTATATTTGTTGATGACACCTATATTTAGCATTTTTACCCTTGCGATCAAATTTGATTGCGTATTTTTGACCATTTTTCAAAGTTTTCATTTATTTGTTAGTTTTATTTTCAACAAATTACCCCACTCCCCTAAATATATGTTTCAAAAGATGTTTTAAATCACTATTTAGTCCACTCTAGTACATTTAACGGTCTCAAAAGTGCTAAAAATGTAATGTTTTTCCCATTCTGCATTTTGACTGACATGCCAATGGGGGGGCTATAGCCCGCTCCCCCCCCTGGCTACGCTACTGCTTTTAAATATCTTTAAAAGCATGCAAAATGTGATCCAAACAGATTTAAAAGAGTAATTTTTTCTCGAATAAACAAAAAAATCACTCAAAAACAGGGGCCTCGCCCGTAGAACCCCGTCTATATAAAATGATTGAGCTACACGACTAAGCTCAGATCGCCACCTAATCGAGGCATTTTTCAAACAAAAAAATGTAACTTCCAAGTCCCCTCCTCTAGCAAAATCTTAGTTGCACGCTTGTTTATGGGGGTGTCGGAGAGTAGAAATGTAGACCAATAAAACTGTTTATTTCGTGTTTTGAGAGACCAGCTTGTTACGTCGTATTCTTAGTTTTATTCTTTGTTGCCTACTAGTGGCCCGTTATTTCGTGTTTTGAGAGACCAGCTTGTTACGTCGTATTCTTAGTTTTATTTTTTGTTGCCTACTAGTGGCCCGTGTTTTTATTGTTTGGCTGACGCTATTTCTGTCTATGATTTCGCCAAGTCGCCGTAAGCGATGTGTCATTTTAACGCTGACCAAATCTTCACACGTGGAGATTTGGTCAGTTCAATTTCAGCAATCCTAGTAGTAGGATGTTTCTGATTTCTTTGGATATTTTTTTTCTCTCTGTGATTAGTTAGCTACTGTAAATTTGAACTCCTCTGACTACCTGGCAAAATCAATCGGTACGTATTTGTTTATGATTTCTAGTTAGCGTTAATCTTCGTATATCTTGCGTTCTATAATTTTACTGTAGTGATGTGGTAGCCGAGAAGCACACCTATTTAATGGCTTTGGGGGTTGGGTGTGGTTAGTCTAGACTTGTGAATGCTTCACATGGTCTTGGCTCCGATATTTTTACAGGTCTCACAGTAATTGCTATATTACGTTTGAAACTTTTCCGTTTGTTTTTATGAACCGCAGTACGCACTACGACTACTTTATTTAATTTGATTAAAACTGCGCGTTACGATTCTGCTTCCTGTGTACAGGTATTGGGCTGCACCAAGAGCCCAGAGTGTACTCTACACAGCTGTTTTTGCTCTTTTGGAGTACATTCAAGGTTGTTTAGCTAGTAGTCACTGCTGCAGATAGAGTATTTATTCTATAATCTGATGATGCAATGCCTACTCTGTTTGTTCAATGTTCATGGGAGAATTAGGCCTACCCTAATAATTTGTCGACAGATGATTAGCTGCTATTCGCTTCCACATATTTTTGGTTATCACTATCGGCATATATTTTTCTGTAAATGCCGTGAGCGAAATCTACTATGGAATTGGTATGGAAGTATGGAAGATTGTTTTCCATTTCATTCTTAAAATCTTCCATTCCATTCCATTCTGGCTACGAGCAGCTAGCCGATAAAACTCACGCAAACAACGACAATTAAGCGTAATGGTATGTCGCTTTCGTATGCAAAAAAGCTGCTGCTGCAGAATTACTATCTCTCAGGCTGGCATTGCTACTCGAACCCTAACTCTAATGCAAGGTTTTGAAGGAAAAAACATAAGATTCAACGCGAATCTCCATTTCTACCTCCATTCCCTATGCAAATTTCCATTGATTGCAAGATATGCCAGACGCGCTTAGCGTAACTACTTATTCTGGCATCTTCCAAAATCTATACCGGAATTTCCGTTCCATCTTCCATTCCATACCATGCCCTGGTACATGGACAAAGGAATGAAAAAAAGCAGTTATCAAATTAAGACCTCAGCAATATCTAATAAGTTTTAAAATAATATGAGGCTAGTGAAAAATGTTCAGCCATAAAAAAGCTAGAAAACGATTTGAATTCTGAGACTAAAACAGATACTTGGAATGTTTTTACTGATGATGAACATAGTCCAAAACATTTAAAAATGGATATACTCTAAAAAAGTCAATAAAAACCAGGCTGATACGATGTTAAGTTTAGATTTTGATTAGAAAACGGTTCGTTGATCCTTGGCTTATTGTCATTTTACTGTAGATTATAGGGGTCAGAAATCTGAAACTAACGGAACGTAGAGCTTCCAATTAACTTAGTAAAACGTACTATCAGTGTTTGGCGCATTCAAAAAATTTCGTAAATCATCGATAATCCAGGAATCAAAAGTTAAAGCGGAATCACTGGCCACGCCTCTGATGAAAGAATTCGGACCGCCTGATCCACGCTCTTGGGTGACAGAACCGACGTTGAACAAACTGAAAATGAGCAAATGCTGCTTCATTCAAGAAAAGGTTTTAGCAGCGGGACATAATGTTTTTGTTATGGTGCATATCTTAATGTAGATGACCATAATTACACGGTAACTATTAATTAAGCATTTTATTGGTTCATTTGTTCTGTTTTTACTGTATCAAAAAGCTGCGTTGTTGCATTTCTTGAAACTAATCCATAGCGTAAGACCGTTGAGAGGGGGATAAAAATACTCAGAATTTTTGGAGCCCGCCCAGATTTAGAGGGCCTAAACAGTTCAAATTTTAACCTCAAATAATTACAATGTCTTACAGTGTTGAAAAGCGAAGTTCCGGTGAAACTTAAAATCAATCAAAAATGAGGTGACGTTTTTGTTTTGTGCGTCCTTCACCTTATATTTGGTAGAATATTAGACCCAAAACCATGCAAAGACCATTTTGTTTTTGGTCTACAGTATGTTCTGATTCCGTGATGACAAAGTAACTTAGTAGCTTTTAGGCCAAGAAGAAATCACCCTTGTATTCGTGCAGTAACCTGGGTCCAGAATTTCTCCCCACTGTCTTATCCATATTTGCAAAGCACTTAACAACGTTCCAAATTTTGAAAATTTTGACATTTTGTTGTTCAATTTTGTGGTTTGTTTTTGAAGTTACCAGCAGAGGTTTGAGCGTTTTATCCAACATGGTCATTATGTCACCAAAATTCGAGGTTAACTTTGTATCACACAATCAGCATTACGTCGCCAAAGAAAACAAAGTAGTTTAATCTCTCCATTGTATTGAACCATGGATCCTTGTAGGGTGCATGATTGAACTGTAGACCGTCTGTTTCTAAGCGAGTAAAATACACGATTACGCCTTTTCACTTCAGGCCTTTCAACAGTTAGCTACCTTGTCTTAACACGGATCCCATCAGCTTGAGGACGGTTCCACGAGGGTCGTGGTCTGTTGAACATTTCGCTAATGAGAACGTGGCCCATTCGAAACGCCGCTGTTGTGAAAGAGTTGGACACTGTTGCGTCGTAAGAAGAATCATAACCATAGTAAAATCCCTGAAAAATAAATTTTACGTTTTTTTATTTTTTATTTCAAAAAACAAATGCTAAGTTATTTTGTTTTCGGAATCAATCTAAAATATGAAATATTAGCCATTACGGCATCAAACTTACAAAAAATAACGAGTAAAATTACAATTTCTGGTTGATGTAATTACGCTAAAAATAGACGTGCACTTCGCTAGCTTGGATGGCATGCAAAAGTGATAACTAATGTGCAACATCGTAAAATTGTAAAATCCAGCCGTTTGTTGGTTTAGAAAAGTGAAACGGAGCTGAACAATATTGAGCAAATTAACTTTTTATAATTTTGTTCTTTTTGTGTCATCTCCAGGGGAAATCATTCAATTCACAAAATAATACACAAAGAGCATTCGAAGTCAATTCACTGTTCCAATCTTTACTAAAAACACAGTTTTATCAAAGGATTTAAAAACGCACTCAAACCAGCTTTTTGAAATTAAATTTAGACTAAATAGCCACCTGCACTCGTTGTTTTTAATTTTTAAATTCGATTTCATTAAGACGATTCCATGTGAACTACTATGAGGATGGCCGTTTCGGTTGAAAACATTTTAGATAAACTCTTTCAACAAACATTACGACATAACGGATTTTCTAAAATGTCTTATTTAAATTTTAAGATTTGATTTTTTTGGTTTTAACCGTAAATTACATTTAATCTTACATGTTTCAGCAATTTCAAATCGAATTCCTTCATAAATTGATCTCCAATAATGATCGGAAGAAAATGCTCAAACGTAACCCGCTGATGCAAAGCAGTAACTATTTGCTTTGAAGTCTAAAAACAAGCAAAAATTTCCTCTTGGAAAGCTAACAATTTTAATGACATTTGTCAATAAAAACGTGCTGAAATGTATGTTTGACTTATGTGAAGTATGACATAATTTTGACAAAGTTTCAGTTAAACCAAAAAATAGTTTTAATCATTAGGAGAAAAAGACTCAAAAGCAATGTTTGTTGTTGTAGTTCATATTTATCCTCCTGTCACCGGACAGCATCAAACGATAACTTTTGGGTGATCCGTACACTCTTCAATGCAACGGCTTTTTCGTAGTTGAAGCAATCCGCACTGCTTAGGATTTTCCAGTGAATTGCTGTTCCTAGGATTTCTTCGAATTCTTGCCCAATGAATTTTCTGCTTGTTCAAAACCACCAAGCATTGATAATTATTGCAAAACGTCTCATCCAAGTACGCAGCAACGTTACCAGCGTGTGGGTTGAACACAGATCATGCGGTCAGTGTCGTCGTAAAAACGACACCTTTGCTCTTTGGGCAACGCTGCCAACTTTGAGCGACTGAAGTGAAACTATTCGAGATAAACTTTTATCATAATGGTAATAAGGTGACTTGAAATGCCATATATGATGTAGCTTTGACATTTGTAAAGTCAGAGTAGAAAACTTTTAGAAATCTACAGTAAATCAAAATTCTCTAGCAGTAAAAACCTAACATACATAAAGTGGTATTTAACGACAAATCGATTAAACAATATTAATATTTTTGTAGTTTTGAAACCGCAAAAAAAGTATAGGTTATTTTTTTCTTAGAACTGTTTTATCCAGACACAAACAAAAATTATTGTTCCTTGTGGTATTTCCAACATAAGAGAGCTCAAAGATCAGAGCAAATTATAATTTTATTTACAGCAAAATTTAGAAACTCTTAACAGTCTACTTCACTCTTAGGGTAATTGCAAATAGAATTTGAAGAAAAAGTTTTCTTCTGATGATTCCGTAAGGGCGAAACAGACTTTTAAGGGTTTCTAAATTTGACTGTGAATAAAATTATAATAATTATTCATGATTTTCAGCTTAAACTATTTGTAAAATTTTTCTAATTCAGCTTAAAGACACCAATCAGGCTCACGATACTTATACAAACAGAGACTGTATAAAAGTAACGGAAGTGCTGATACAAACCTGTAGCAATAAATCAGATGTCCAGTGTTTATTGAATGTTCTAAGTCTTTTCACAATCAAGTTGTGAACTCTCATCCACACTGTATGATGGGACAAGAGTACGCTGTTTTCATTCGTACGAGCTTCACCTGAAAACAAGCAAGCTCAAATCTTTGCCGATAAACTTGATGCAGTATGTACTGAGCAAAAATAATTTTCATTTTGAAGATACAGCAATATTACGTTACTGAGTAAAAAGGTTAGTAAACTTCGCACGTCACGCAACTTCTAGGCAACGTCAAAACCGCCTTAATTAAATCAAGGATTTCCTGTTCTGTCATTGGTAAACTTGAGCTCATGACTGCCCGTCATGCAAGAGCACTCCTAGAAAGATAATTAAGAAAGAAAAAGGAGACAAAGTTTACTAACCCTAAAAAGAAAACTCTGCTGACATCACACCGCAAATATCAATAACATAACATTTAGACGTCAATTATCTGTACGCACATTTGTTACATTGCTTTTTTTATGTACATCTAAAATACTTAGAAATGGTCTTGTACATGTTAGCTTACCAGAAACTCTGCATTTAACGTTTGGTGGTTTCCTAACCGTGGCTGGGCAAAACATTGCTTCTGCAGCTGGTTCGATTGAGGGAGAGAAATCGGTTGAAGGAAGTAAATCTCCAAATCCTCCAAACCTGGATTCAACCGCGATTAGCTCACCACGTTTATCTTCTGAAAAGTTAAAAAAAGACCTGCGTCTGAACGTTCCATTATCATAACTGCGATCATCAAAATGGAAAGTCTGTGAAAAAAATAATTTAAAAACCGCGAAAATTTTTTTCAATTTGAATATTTCCTACAAGAGGAAACAATGGCCGCGGGCATTTCTTTTGTGGGTGTTAACTTTTTCTGTTTGTGCGCAATGGTACTTATTATGATGATCATAATTTTCCGACACATAAGCGAAGCTTTTTTAATAATTTATTTTGGTCTAGAAGTCCTGATTTCAAATTCAAAAGAGGTAAACTCCTGACAAATGCATAATATACTTACTGTCGGTTTCACGAATAGCAGTCAAATGTTCATTCGAATTTCCGTAAATAATTCCCATGTCAAGATAAGAGCTTAATTCGTTCGATTGCTGCCTCACTTCCGAGTTGCCTAAAACGATTGCTAAATTTTTATGTGTGCAATTTATTGTATTGTATTGTATTGTATTTGGGCGCAATAAACAGAAATGAAAAAACATAAGACCAGGGCCCGTATTACGAAGTTTAAAGATGACGAGACTTCTCAACTTAAATTAGCGAGCTGTTTTCGAGCGAGATCGCTTGAAATGCAAAATGCTATTATGATTTCGTCTCGGTGCAGCAGTACTCGAGCGAGCTCGTATAAACGCAGCGGCGCTTTAGACACGCCCAATTAACAGAAAAATGCGTAGCTTGCGTCACATTTTTCAAGGATGCGTGAACTTCTAGCGTAACACGTGGAAATACGTTAAATTTTTAAGGAATGCTTCGAATTTCTGGTGGGAAATTTGAAATATTAACAATTTTAATGAATTTTTCGCGGAACAAGACTAGGCGGCAACAATTTCGCAACATTAGATGCTAACCGCAAACCCCAAGGTCTTGATTTGACATGCTTGTGCTCAGAGGTGCAAAGTAACGAAATAGCTCTACTTTTAAAGTAAACTATATTGTTAAAATAATTATATTGTTGGATACTTTCTGTTTTCACTTGCTTAGTTTTAGAGTGAAGTAACGCTACTTAAGTAGCATTTTGCTTCAGAAGAGTACAAAGTTTTAAATTTGAAGCACAGATTTGTCGGAACGGTGGTGTTTTTTTCCGGCAATTGTTCAATTAATTTAAGTTAGCAAAAATTTTTTGAAATGATTCCAAGTTAATTCAGCGCGACATGATTTTCAAATCTCGAAGTTCTGTTGTTGTTCTTTTTGATATGAATATAATAACAAAAACTTGTATCAATTAGTAATTCATGACTTCTTGAGAGAGTGATGGGTTAAAAGACCAAGTACTATGTGGCTGTGATGTGAAGGTAGTCGTCATACAACGGTTTATCGATTGAATATTTGGTTTATTTTGCATAATTACTTTCAGAAATACTAGTACTTGAGTACTACTAAAACCACTGCCTTTTACTTTTATTCAAGTCCTTTTTTTGTCAATGCTTTGTTCTTTACTTCAAGCACTTTTTCGTTCAAGTAACAAAACTTTTACTAGATTACCCTTTTCAAATACTTTTTACACCACTGCTTGTGGACTACTTTTTGACGTTTTCGGAAATTTTTAGCACGGCTTAAAACGAAATTTTCAATCTTTGCAATCCTCGTTGTTACGCAAAAGCAAAATATGCTGCCATTTTCGACCAAAATTAAAGCGCTGCCATTCTTTTGCCTTGTTTTTAGCAACTCGAGACGCTTACCAAGCACAATTAAGCGCTCGGAAAGTTTTGACGTTTTGCGAGCGAGTTTTATCGCTAAATATATGGGGTGCCATGTGTAAAATTATTTTTCAAAAAAGTCTACTGTTTTTTAGGCATATTTAAGACGAAGATTTTCTGATATAAGAAATTGGAATTCATATTTATTAAATAAGAAAATTCCAATTCCAATTTAACTTTCCAATTCAAACTTTCCGATTTAACTTTCCAATTTAACTTTCCGATTTAACTTTCCAATTTAACTTTCCGATTTAACTTTCCAATTTAACTTTCCGATTTAACTTTCCAATTTAACTTTCCGATTTAACTTTCCAATTTAACTTTCCGATTTAACTTTCCAATTTAACTTTTCAATTTAACTTTCCAATTTAACTTTCCGATTTAACTTTCCAATTTAACTTTCCGATATAACTTTTTGCTTGGCAACACTGAATGAAATTGGCGGGAACTTGTTTTGGAAGTTTTTCGCTAAACCAGTGGTCAAGGCTTCTGAGAGTTTTGTGATGTGATCATATGAGTGGTGACTTGTGTTAAAAAAGGCAAAGAGAAATTGAAGTAAGGGAAGCCATGAAAATTGAGCATAGCCAAGCAGTATGCGTCAAAATTCTCGAGAGCTAGCAGGACGGCTTGGCAATAGCATGAGTTATTCTGCCTACACATACTGACTAAAAGTTAAACTAGGCTAAATGTGTAAAAGAAAAATTATTATATGATTGACAAGTGCCAGACTAGGATAGGATATCAAGTACTACAGAGTGCTAGACAGTGTGAAATAGCCTCATTAAACTTTAGGCCTATGCATTGTTTATTTAAAAGTAGTCAATATTTTTATTGCTGAGAATTTTGTGACTTTGCAAGGTTAGAGATATTTTTCAAATATTCTAAAAAGGCATAGACAAGAGTAAGTGTTGAGCAAATGGCAAACTAAATTTGCATCTGTTTTTATTTAAGACTTAAACTTATAAAGCCAAAACTTTATTAACTTCACGTAGGTTTCTTTTTTATTATCTGTAGAGTTATACTTTGTTATTATGATTGTTATATGGACAAACCAGACATCTCATTATTTGTTGGACATAAGCAGCCCTTTAAGTCTAAACAAGATTTAAACTTTGCACTGAAAGAAAGCTGTATTTAGAGATGGTAAGTAAGCGTTTTTAATTGGTCACATTTGATAGGCTATTGCATGGTAGTAACATTTATGAAATTTGGTACTTTGACGCATAAAGGGTGGATTAACATTTTTAACGTCAAAGTACCAAATTTCATAAATGTTACTACCACGCAATCGCCTATCAAATGTGACCAATTAAAAACGCTTACTTACCATCTCTAAATACAGCTTTCTTTCAGTGCAAAGTTTAAATCTTGTTTAGACTTAAAGGGCTGCTTATGTCCAACAAATAATGAGATGTCTGGTTTGTCCATATAACAATCATAATAACAAAGTATAACTCTACAGATAATAAAAAAGAAACCTACGTGAAGTTAATAAAGTTTTGGCTTTATAAGTTTAAGTCTTAAATAAAAACAGATGCAAATTTAGTTTGCCATTTGCTCAACACTTACTCTTGTCTATGCCTTTTTAGAATATTTGAAAAATATCTCTAACCTTGCAAAGTCACAAAATTCTCAGCAATAAAAATATTGACTACTTTTAAATAAACAATGCATAGGCCTAAAGTTTAATGAGGCTATTTCACACTGTCTAGCACTCTGTAGTACTTGATATCCTATCCTAGTCTGGCACTTGTCAATCATATAATAATTTTTCTTTTACACATTTAGCCTAGTTTAACTTTTAGTCAGTATGTGTAGGCAGAATAACTCATGCTATTGCCAAGCCGTCCTGCTAGCTCTCGAGAATTTTGACGCATACTGCTTGGCTATGCTCAATTTTCATGGCTTCCCTTACTTCAATTTCTCTTTGCCTTTTTTAACACAAGTCACCACTCATATGATCACATCACAAAACTCTCAGGAGCCTTGACCACTGGTTTAGCGAAAAACTTCCAAAACAAGTTCCCGCCAATTTCATTCAGTGTTGCCAAGCAAAAAGTTATATCGGAAAGTTAAATTGGAAAGTTAAATCGGAAAGTTAAATTGGAAAGTTAAATTGAAAAGTTAAATTGGAAAGTTAAATCGGAAAGTTAAATTGGAAAGTTAAATCGGAAAGTTAAATTGGAAAGTTAAATCGGAAAGTTAAATTGGAAAGTTAAATTGGAAAGTTAAATTGGAAAGTTAAATCGGAAAGTTAAATTGGAAAGTTAAATTGGAAAGTTAAATTGAAAAGTTAAATTGGAAAGTTAAATCGGAAAGTTAAATTGGAAAGTTAAATCGGAAAGTTAAATTGGAAAGTTAAATCGGAAAGTTAAATTGGAAAGTTAAATCGGAAAGTTAAATTGGAAAGTTAAATCGGAAAGTTAAATTGGAAAGTTAAATCGGAATTGGAATTTTCTTATTTAATAAATATGAATTCCAATTTCTTATATCAGAAAATCTTCGTCTTAAATATGCCTAAAAAACAGTAGACTTTTTTGAAAAATAAGTTTACACATGGCACCCCATATAAATAAACTTCATAATAGCTCGAATTGACTTAGCGGAATGACTCAACGTTTTTTAATTCGAGAAGCTAACCGAGAAGAAATCGTAATACGGGCCCAGGTAAAAATAAATCATAAATTATCACACCCAAGACTCTTGTGAAGCCGAACAATGGCTTTTGCCAAATGCAAAAACATTGCAGTGGTTCAAGAGCCTTGAAGGAAAAAAGAAAAACTAACCTATAATAAAACAGCTAAGCAAAAGAAAAAGGAACCAAGAACTGATAGTTGTCAATAATCAGTTAGTATGCTAAATTACTATGTAATGACTCAAATTTGTTCTAAGTAAAATTTTTTTAGTGTGATTTTGAATCCTGTGAAGCTTTTTATGCTTCTGATTGTTTGGGGCAGAGCATTCCAAATTTTAACTCCAAAAAATGCGATAGTTTGTTGGAAAACAAATTTTTCGTGTGAGGGCAGATATAAGTTGTTGGATTGTCTGGTTTGACGAAATCTAATATTGCAAGTTTTAAGAAAAGTATTTTTGAAACAAGCAGGGAAGTGATTATTGACATGTTTATACGCCAAACACGCTGCGTGAAATTTAAACAAATCATTAACTTGAAGTATACCATAATTTCTATAAACATCATCTATTTTAAAAAATTTGTCGCGATAAAAAATACTTCGAAAAATTTTATTGCACTGTTTTGGGATTTGATTAAGCAATACAGCATTTCCAGCGTGCCAAGTAGTAATACAATAATTCATATAATTTGTTGCAAGTGCATGGTATTATAATAGTTGCTAGCAGACAGGAAACATCAGTAGCCGATCGAATTCTATGAATTACACAACAGCAAATACGTAATTTTGAAATTATTTTAAGCATGTGTGATTTCCAGCCTAAATTACTTTGAATATCGAGGCCCAAATAATTAACGTTTGTTACTTTATCTACAACATATTCCTTAATCTTTATTTGCATTCCCATTTTTTCTTTTATGTTATGAGGTTGCGGGAAGAAAATCATATACTTTGTTTTCAAAATATTAAGAGTAACCTTATGAGAAGTTAGCCATCTGCACACTTTCCAGAACTTTATTTAAAGTTCGAATTACTTCAAGTTTATTTGCTCCTGCAATGAGTAGAGTCATGTCATCCGCATACATTATTGCTCGGTGGTCAACATTTAAAAAACGATCATTTACATATAAAAAAATAATATGGGGCCTAAAGTAAAGCTCTGATGTACCTCATAAAGTATTTTTTTGTAAAGATAAACAATCATTTATGCTGACCGCTTGTGTTCTATTACTGAGATAAGAGTTCAACGAATTATGAGAAGGTCCTCGAAGCACATAATTGTCTAATTTTTTTAAGAAAATGGAATGATCCAGATTGTCAAAAACTTTACTTAAATCAAGAAAAATTGAAAGAACAATTTTATTCTGATCAAATTGCTTGGCTATGTCGTTAATGAACAATGCACATGCATATGAGGTTGAGTAATTAGGCCGAAAACTGAACTGAAAGTTTGATAAAAACATATTAATAATTAAATACGATATCGTGCGTTTATGAAGCAGTTTTTCTAAAATTCTAGAAATAGAATTCAATACGCTAATTGGCTTGTAATTAGTTAGGTTTAATTTATCACCTTTTTTGAATATTGGTGAGACTTTCGCATTTTTTAGGAAAGTGGAAAAGATTTCTGTAGTAAAGGTTAGGTTGATTAAATGGACCAAAATATCTATAACAGGGTTGGGAAAAGTTTGAATAAGTGAGGAAGGTATATTTGGTCGACTACAGAATTTTTTTAGCCTATTAGAACCAAGAACCCATTTTACTTCAGCAAATGTTACTGGAGTTAAGAAAAATGAATTAGCTCTGCGCTTTGTAGTAAATTGTGCTTGCTCAATTTTATCGCTTTTAAGCTTAACCTGAAAATCCTTTGTATCACACAATTTTTTTGGAATATTGATGAAATAGTTATTAAAAGTTTCAGCTATTTCGAAAGGCTCGAATATTCGTTTGATTTTTAGTAAGTAGCGATGTATAAAAAGGTCGATTTTTTTAATTGATCACTTTTCAGAATGATTTTTAATGCGATTTTACGCTTTTTTGGAAGAGGAATCTCTTAGCCTTAGAAATTTAAAGTAAGCTTTACGCTTATCTTTTTGCAACGTTTTTAGATCCTCATCAAACCAGGGATTGAGTTTGGCTTTAAAATGAGATGACTTTACAACTGGAATACAAAGATCAAATGCATTGCTTAATTTTTTGCATGGATTTCGAAAATGCTTGATTTGGATCTTGCAACGTAAAAATTTCAAACCAATCAGCCGCAAGCACAGGCTCATTGAACAATTAATTGCGTTTTGGTTCAATAAACGAGAATGAGAGTTCGGTTCTTGTGGAGACTGTTTTAGAAAGAACACGCGTGAGCTGCATTACGGCGAAATGATCAGACACTAATTCCACTAAAATAGCACTTTAAGTTTGAAACTTAACATTATTCGTCCAAGTGTTGTCAAAGATCGAGCGAGCAAAGATTGGCGGATATTCTAGTTTTCTTCTTGCTGAGAAGGGAATATCCCATCGTGTGGAGGGAGTCAATATAAAGTTCTGCATATTTGTTAGGTTTCAATAAGCCATAGGTAAAATCACCCTTGTAATTTTGTTTTTATTTTGTTCAGAAAATTTAATAAATTAGAAGTTTTTTACACTTTGTTTAAAAAATTGTTAAATAAGTCTTTGAATTTTTCAAGAAATAGTTTATTTTTAGTACCAGGTTGATTAGGAGGGCGATAAATTGTTCCTCAGATTACTTGAGATTTTCCAATTAACGTTTCCACGAAAATTGTTTCGAGGCACCCCTCATAAAACACTGAAAGATCTCTACGATGCCAATGCATTGTACTCGACCTTACATAAAAACCAACGCCTCCACCTTTTGTTTGAGTAAGAGAGTTAGAATAGAAATTATAATTTTGTATGTTATTGACAATTATTTCGAAAAAATATATGCTCATGTTGTTTTCATTTTGTAATCTTTCTTTTGAGTTTTGGTTGATTTAAATGAATTCAAAAAAAAAACACGTAATCGGTAATATGGAGCATGACAATAGTTTGAAAATTTTGTGAAGAAAAAGTCTAAAATTTTAAAAAATAACATTGCGAGAAAACTGTACTACGATAGATATCTTTGAAACATTTTTTATTCAATATTTTTTCGTTTAATTTTTTCCAGAAAATTATTGTATAACAGTGCGACAAATTTTAGACATAACGTTTTACGATGAGCTTTCTGATGAAGAAGAATGGCCCAATTTGACAACGGCTGATCTGATATCATTATGCATGATATTATCATTTGCTTCTAATTTTAACTATCACATCAAAAAATTAGATTTATAAAAACTAACAAAACAGTATGTCTTAGGCTGTTATACAAAAGTTTGATTGAACCTCTAAGACTCTGGATACTGTCTATAGCTTAACATTAATTTCTCAGTACATTGTTCTTAACTGATAAAACTTTTACAAGAACAAAAATATGGTTTCCTACAGTGCCGTCGGTACGGAAGAGCCAGGGGGTCCATGCCCCCCAAACGACTGCTTGTTCTCCTCCCATTTCGGTTTACTCAGAATACGTTTATGAAGCATCACGTAATGACACCGCAACAGGTAATAATGGAAAAAGAAATAATTACGATGGAAGATAATTCTCGTTTGACATTTTCTCGATTCTGAAAGAAATTGCTGGCCACCCACTGCTGTACAAAAATGTGACGCAATAATCCGTCTTATTAACACGCCTTTACGGACAGTAGCGTAGCCAGGGGGGAGCGGGAGGGGGCTATAGCCCCCCCCCATTGGCATGTCGACGAAAATGCAGAATGAGAAAGCACTGCGTTTTTAGCACTTTTGAGACCGTTAAATGTACTAGAGTGGACTAAATAGTGATTTAAAACATCTTTTGAAACATATATTTAGGGGAGGGGTTAATTTGTTGAAAATAAAACTAACAAATAAATGAAAACTTTGAAAAATGGTCAAAAATACGCAATCAAATTTGATCGCAAGGGTAAAGATGCTAAACATAGGTGTCATCAACAAATATACTATAAACTAAGAAATAGGGGGGAGCTATGCAGTATCAGTTAATTACCAATTATTTCTCTCAAATCTCTTTTCAGTAGCCCCCCCCCAATTATTTTTCTCTATAAGCTGTATACGAAATAGATTATTCCGTGTGAGTTTCATTGAACTATTCGATTTTATAATTTACCAGCACCTAAATAAGAGAACTAAAATTCTACCATTAGCCACCTCCCAAATAGCACATTTATGCAACCAGTTTAATCATGTTTGCACTGCCAATTTGTAAGCCACGTTTTAAAGGCATTATTTTTTTATCAAAATAGCCTTAAAATGAAGCTATTTTTGTAAATAAAAAAATTTTTCGAGCGCTGGGGGCTCCGCCCCCAGAACCCCAAACAGCCCCCCATTGCAAATTTCTGGCTACGCGCCTGTTTACTGATGTGTTGCGCAATAGGGATGCAAGCCTATAGAATGGTTAGCAGTATCGGTACTTTGTTAGTGAATATGGCCTGAAACAACCTGAAAACATTTTTTAAGACCAACTGCTATTGTTTTTGTTTTTTATAGTACACTTAAGAATTTTTTAGCTAACAGTCAGTGGCGCAACCAGGATAAGGGGCTTAGGGGGCTTTCGCCTCGTTTAGCCAAGTTATTTAAAAGAATTAACGCAAAAATGCAAAGGTTTAAACATGTTTTGGACTTGACCTAAAGAATAAGGGGAGCAGAAGGGGCTAGGCAATTTAATTCTTTCCATGACTGTCGAATTTTAGCAAAGCACTGCAGTTATTCATATAACTTTAATAACCTGTAAAATGTGATTGAAATTGCGTTAAAATTGCTATCTTTGCCGCAAAATTGCAAAAATCACCCAGCGGCTGAAGGCTTTGCTCCCCCCTCCTGGCCGCTTCTGTGATACGCATGAGTTGCATCAGTTTGTTCAGCACGAACTTAAATTGCACAATTTTTGTGCAAAAAAGTTTTACTTTTGCTTTAAGCCCTGTCCCTCTTAACAAAATCCTGGTTGCGCTTCAGGTCGCATTTACTGCTGCAGACAGATTTTTCAAGCGATTTATGTGGGCCGGGTCCAAAACAATCTAAGAAACAATGCCGGCCTTATACGTCTCTGTTTTCAAGCATGAATGCAAAATTGTTAAAATAGCGCACAATTTGTAGCCGTAAAATATCAGTTTTTAAGTGCAAAAGTTCAGTCTATTTTAGTGCCCCCTCCAACTTTCCGCTAGTGCCCCTCACTTCGGTTGCACTGGTTTCCTATCAATGGCTGATATATGTCAAATTAAAAATAAAAGATTCTATAACACCAGAATCGTAAATTTTGCATCGCTAAAGTACTATAACTTTCTTCAAGTAACTGAAATATACTATAACTGAAAAAAACAAAAACTCAAAACAAAAGCGTTAGTGGATATACAACGTTAGTGTCTTTGGTGTAGCGTGACAGAAATTCAAAAGCGCCGGATCGAAATCCACAAGTCTCCGGCGACCGCGTCAATCACACACTTCAGGTGTGGTTGATTATCTGGCAAGAGATTTGGAACAGGTACGTTGAGAAGGGGCAAGGGTTATAGAGTACCAGGGCTCGAGGATTTTTGGAGGGTTCAACCGGATTTAAAGGAACCCTAACGGTTCGAATGCTGATCACAGGTAAGAAATTAAAAGGGTGAACATCGTAATCCCGTTACACGTCGAAAGTTCAGCGAAAATCGCTTTTTGGCCTTCACTCTGTTTTCGTAATGAAAGACACTGTAACTTTTTGCCTGTGAAGAAATTGCTGTACCGTCTCCTAGTAATAACGGGGCCCAGAATTTATCTCCATAGATCTAACTGGGAATCAAACCTGTGACTTGATTGGACTTGCAGTCTTCGGATTCCTTCTCGTATAATGATCGCACCATAATGAAGCATGTCTTCGTTCCGTTTTGATACTGTACGTCATTGCTTGCTATAGGAATGTTGATACACTCCGGGCTTGTTTGACTTTCGCATAAACAATTAACTACAAAGAATAACAATTTTGATTCAATAGAACTCAAGCAACTGCATTGTACATTGGAACAAAGGCATAACACTCTTAATTGAGAAATAATAGAGTATGCAAACAGCTGATGTGTAACAACTAACAAATTTGTATTTTGATTTGATCCAGTGTCACCAAAAAAATCTCAAACTCTAGAGCTTTAGAGATTGATATTTTATGGTAATTATTATTGTTATCGCTGTCGGTACTACCCTAATTCAAGAATTCTAATGATGTTAGCAACTCTTGCAGTTTAGCAATATCTCACGAAACAGCAACATCGCTTTTGATGGAGACTAAATCAATGTTAATCAAAAAACAAAATCATTCATTACTACTCCCGACTGCATGCTCCGTCGTCAAAGCGATGTCGTGCACAAGAAACTGGCCCCAAAAAGGAACCATTTGTGTCGATGAAGTGGATACGTTACGGATTCCTTGTAACGCGTTTGATATTGCGCGCGCTGAGGGAAGAGGTCTACCATTTGAAGCTAAGCGCAAAGTTTCTAAACAAATACGTAAAAAATGAAAAACAAAGAAACTAAATTCACAATCTCTTTAATAAACAAACAAAAAACGAACAAAATACGCAACGTTTCTAAGAAAAAAGCCAAAATAAGCAGCCCTTGTTTGGCAGAAAAGCTGTAAACCATCAAACCAAAACCAGATGCACTGCTTAATAAGCGTTCCAAGTTAATTAGAAAATTCCGGCCCAAAAACAAATTTTTGCTAGAAAATGTTAATTAAATCTCACGCGCTTTCAAAACTCCCCTTTTCCGGATGAATTATAAACCCATCGTCCGAGCTATTGAATTTTGGAATGAGTAGTTTTAGTGCTTTTGACCCACTATTTTCCAAATTTAATATAATAGAAGTTACCCAATTATGGGTCACTCAAATTTGAAACGTAACCGACGACATACAAGCATGTGTAGTACTTTGTAAACATACTGTTGTCCGCCTTTTAACTTAAAAGTCGATACTAAAACAGCTGTTTTGCGGCAATTTGATAAAGTTTTAAAGCCAGGAAGACTCATTATTTTGTTAATAACCGCTCACAAATTTATATTTCAAGTGTAACTAGTTGCTTTTTCTTTATGTTGTTTTGAATTCTCTCCTGATGATCCCGTAAGAGAGAAACAGACAGTTAAAAGTTTCTAAATTTGACTGTAAATAAAATTACAATTTAATCTGATCTCTGATCATTGAGCTCTCTTCAGTTGGAGTTTCAAAAAAAAAAAGCAGTACAATCTTTACTACTAGTATTTCAAGTTACTGGTAGGTTTACAGTAGACGTTTCTAAAATCAAATTTGCAACAAGTTTTCCTGTTAGGTATGTAGGTTTATTCGTAGCATAGATTTATCGGCATCATTTAAAAGATGATGTCATAAATTACTTTGAACCAGTGCTTTCGTTCAAAAGAAATACGTGGGTAGTCTCCAGAAGCTCTGTTTCAAGTAAAGTGCAACTAATTTAGGGTATAGGTTCTGGAAAAAGTGATAATTTTTGGCTGAAATTTAGGTAAAGACCAAAGGGATCTTTACCCAGATTTGGTCCAATTTTCGGCCAAATTTTGGAGTGGAATCATCATTAATCAGTGACAAGTAGGGGAAATCGGCATGGTTTAGCAGGCGGGAGCTTACTCTGTTGCCAAAATAAGTAAGTTGGTGAAGCCTACCCTCGATGGCAGAACTGCTTTGTATAAACGAAATGTTGTGAGCGTCGATGCCTTATTATCGGCAGACTTTTAACTTTAATCGAAGATGCATACATAATGATTTGTTTTAAGTTAATTATTTGCTAAACTGCAATTTTACTTTTCATAGTTATAGTTCAATACAAAAATGCAACTACTGTACATTTTTTGCTAAAAATTGGCTTTATTTAATCAATTGTAAAGCCACTTTAATCTTTCAAAATAATCAAATGATGTTTCAAAATAAATTACATTGAACTTTATATTAACGCTTCATTACTTTTAATTTTTGATTGGTTTTTATAAATCTAAAAATTTATTAAAACTAGAGTTTTTTTATCTAAATGAGGCAAAAATACTACAAACCTCTCCCATCAGCATAATCGGCGGAAACGAGGCGTTTGAAAGATCGATGAGCGCTTCCCAACAATGGGTTAATCCGATTATTGCACTTTCCGTCAGGTGTTGGGTACCTTTAAGCATTATTTTAATCGTATTACAGTAGACTAAATCTGAACTTTGGCTATTTAGATACGTTCAACTCGAGAAATAATTAAGAACTCTCTTTAGAGCAGAAACTTACGTCATGCGGCTTTAAAAATCTATTTTTTCTCTGTAGTATTTTGGTGTAATTGGCTTTATCACACATGAAGAAAGAGTAGCTAATAGAAAGTAAACATTATGCTAAATCATATGTAACAGTATGTCATAAATTTCTTTTCAAATCGATCTCAATAAAGTTTTGTGGTTCAACTCGTATACTGTAATGGGACAACTAGCAGTGCTCTAGTCAATATTATTTAAAATAGTGTAACAGAGTATAAAAGTTTGCATGCAATTTCTACTTTTGCTCAAAAAAGTCCGGACATTTTGGCATCTCTAAGCATTCACTGAAGTCTTTTTCCATGTTAGGAACATCGACAGTTATACGAGTGAATGGATCTGTAAGTGCAAGCATTCATTTATTAATTAATCATTTTATTGATCTACAAGTACATCCTTGAACTTTGTTGAAAATCTACTAAGCAAAATTAATAGTTTTAACTTAGTCTAACTACGAACTAAATTAAATTTACGGACTTGTTACTGATTAAATTAATGTGTGGTTGGCACATAAAAAAAAGCCAATCGCATTCAAAGCCATAATATATTAATTTTTTTTAATGTATGAAAATCAGCATCCCATCACCAGATGCTGTAGAGTTTCTGCACCTTTGCATTTATTAATTGGTTCTGTTTGTTTTGAGAAATTGCTTTTCCTCGTTGCTGAGTATTATAATGCGGACACCCAGCTTACGAATCCTACTCAGCAGCAAGCTTTTTAATTAATTGTTTAGCGCTATTGCTGTTTCTCTATCAAACAGTCCTTACTTGCAAAACTTCCAGAAAATTTTAAAAAACTCAGTGACGTCATTTTGACCAGCTTTTAAAATTAAGGATGACGCCCTTTCATTTGCTATTTTCGTACATTTATCAAAGCAAATTGGCACTTTTTGGTTTAGCTAGAGTTCCCCTCTCCTCCCACTTTCAGCAAAAAAAGCTAATGGCTAAATACGGCAACCTTAAGTTTGTGCAAATCAATTTTGAAAACTATAAAAACTTATTAAATTATTATTTCAAAGTAACATTACCGTACTCGGGCGTCACTGCTTCGACAAATTGTGGAGCTATATCAAACAAATAGTGCTTTCTGCTTTGTCATTGATATTGCTCAAAATTAAGAAGTTTATTAGTTGAATATAAATTTTGGTTGAAGATTAGGCATGCTACAATGATTCAGCAATAAGGGATGGCAGTACGATACGGTACGTTCAGATTTTGCGTACTACGTACCGTGTACCTTTAACCGTACCGTACCAGCGTACCGCACTTCAGTTGAATTTTTGAAGCGTACCATACCGACGCAGCGTACCTTGGTACGATACGTTTTTTTTGCATACCGTACCTTCAATCAATCTGGTTAAACAGCGATTCATTAATGACATATGCGACCTATGTTGACGTGTTTTTTGCTCATATCTGATTTGTATTATACCGAAACATAAGCTTAAGGCAGCGTTTCTTAAAATGGTGAATGGTTCAACCCAGCGTGATATAAATTTTTGTGATGGTGAACCAGTATAAAGCGGTGAACTAAAAAATTGGAAACTGGTAAGTTAATGTGAGTAACAGTGGTAACATGCTATTTGCGAAAAGATGATGTTCCGAAGCAGAATTTGTACATAAATAGTCTAAAAATTAAGCATTTTTATTGGAAATTCATTCAAAATCTCCAAGCCTTGATAGCTTGCCGTACACTCCCAGCTTTTTGAAATTATTCGGAATAATCATTGAATGTATTTCCATCAGGGGAGAATGAAATGAGGAACTTTTGAATAAGGGTGAACGGAACCGAAGAAGTTAATAAGGATTAGGTTAAGGGATACTTGAACATACCAACATATTAAACTTAAAATCTGCTGAGCTTTATATACCGTTACTTCATTTAAGACTGTCAAAATCTTATAAAACAAAAAAAAATAATGCAACCTCGAAAGGTGACTCTCTATGCTTCAGGAATTGTTTAGTGATAAAAAAATGACAATTGGTGTGCGAAGATTAATAGTTTTATTAAAAGCAAAGGCATCGAATGAGCTACTACCACATTGTACTCGTATTTTGTTGTATTTTTGTCAGCAAAGATATCTGCATTTGTTTAGTTGGTCAAGGTGATTTTAATGTATCGGAAACCAGTTTACGTGCCGCCATTCACAAGGCGTTAATGCAATGTATTTTATTCGTACTTTTCTCTTCAAAATTGTTCGATAAGCATGCAGCGCAGGTAGACTAAGTAAATTAAATAGAGTCTAGACACAAATAGGGGGTCTAGCAACTGGTGTTATATCGCGTGTTTTTAATTGTATGTGCACGGTCGCTCGAGTCTTCATCGACAGCCACAAGTTGCACACAAAACGTACGGTACCATTATAGGTTCGGCACGTTTAGTTCTTTTAGTACGCAAATTCAAACAGAGTACCATCGCACCGTACCCGTACCTTTACAAAAAGCGCTTACCGTGCAAGCGTACCGTACTTCTTAGCAAAATTGAGTTGTACCGTACCGTACTTACGTACCTTACTGCCATCCTTGCTCAGCTGGTGTTGAGTAAATCGCTGCATGTTGATTGCAGCAAAGTAAAATTTAAAAATAGAGTTTATTAGACTTTTAGTTACCCTCGCAGTTGTAGCAACCTACCTCCATCATGACTTTGTAAGCTTCCAAGTATACACTGAGCAAAGACCACTAGAAAGTAGCCAAGATTGGCTGATATTAAACTCTCCATCATTTTTAAGTTTTACTGTTCTGTGTTCAAAACTACCGAAAAATATCACGTATATAAATTAACAAGATTTAAACATAATACAAATAAGCAGTTGCGTGGTTTTAAACATTTTTGAAAAAAGACAGTTAATGCAATAAAAGCGAAAGTAATTAAAAATCCCCTATATGTAATATGCTGCGAGCTACTTTACATTAAAAAAATATATACTGTAAATCTGAAAAAAAAAATTCAGATAGCGACTAAGCATCACATCAAAAACGACTAAAGCTACATCACAACTCGAACTAATTTGCAGCTGTCTGCTTCTGCATCCCTTATAACAGCGAGTAATATGACAAGTCTAAAGAAGATGAGTTAGATTATAAACTTCCGCCGATTAATTACAAACAGTAAAACGTGTAGTTAATGTTCTCGTCTACTGAGGGTAAATTGTACATCCTGTAGATGAAACAAGTTCTGTCAAAAAGGTGCAAGGAAAGCATCAAGTCAGAAAGTCCTATTATGCAACGCTTCTGCTAAAATTCATTCGCAGCAGCACATCGATGACTGAGCCCTTGATTCATAATACCCTTGTTGTAAAAATAAGTTTGAATAAAAATAATCATACAGCAACAACTGGCAATGTTCAATTGCGCAGAAAAAGTCTACCAAACTATCAGAGGAAAATAAAAAATCGGAAGTACTTTGTTTAGCTTTTGATTTATTACAAACTTTGTCAAAAATTAAAACGAACTTCCACATGCGAAAACCAAATTTGCTTCAAATTAATCAATTGTTCATTGTTTTTCTGTTGCTCAGAAGTTAATCTTTCAGTGACATTTGCATTGTTAGCCAGTATGAAAATTATTTATCTGTCTCAAAGTGGTGTGAAAATAAACCCTGCCTTTCTACAGCATAATTTTTTCATCACATCTAAGGAATACTCTTGTGTAAGTAGCACCATAATGTTCTTATTCACAGAAAAAAAGCTTTTACCGTAATTTGCACTGGACCAACGCACTTTACTCTTGAGGGGAGCAAAAATGCACCCCAGTTTAACTCCTAACCTAAAAGTTATGGGAACACAAAGTATAGCGCGGGTTGATGTTTGACAAAATTGCGTAGAAAAACTTATTTTGAGTTAATGACGTCATCATTGTGACGTCACCGCCATTTATTTTCAAAAAATGACGTCACTTTTGATGATGTCACCAGGCAGTTTAAATAATGTACATTAGTTTTTTTTCACAAAATGTCTAAGGCAAGTAAATGACTTCACAAAAATATCTTGTGACGTCATTTACGTATTGGCTAATAAATGCTCAGATTTCGGGAAGTAACTTCGGGAAACCCCAACATCATGGAACTTTTGTTGCCTTAGCTACTTTAAATTTTCAGGAATTACTTGTAGTAAATTTTGATTTTAAGTCAAATTGATTTTAAATAAAAATCGTTTTTCTTAAGGGATTATCACAAAAGACCAAGAGGAGATCAAAAATGCCCCCTAGTAAAATTGGGTTAGATAGCACCAAACAAAATAAAATATATGCACTTCAGGAAGCTTTTTCTACATCCTTAGCGGTACGAAGGGGTGGAATGTGCTACAGTAATTCGTTTTGTTTTTAAATTGCGTCGTTGAAAAAGCAGCGAGTTAGTGTAGGTTACTGCATAGCGAAATACTTCAAGAGCACAACTCTACCATGAATGGGTACCGGAAAATAAAAAACTCTCTCAGGTTGCACAGCTGGATTTCGATTCAAGTCAATTTCAAAAGTCTTATTACAAAGTTGTAACTCATTAGTAAACTTTATGTGATGTTAATCCAATCAAAATCTATTTTATCTTTTTGAAACTACTTTTAGTACTTGATACAAAATTTCTGCGATTATTTGTACAACATCTTTATTTGCACGTCATCACTTGAGGCATCAAAACACATTTCGATGTCATTATCAATGCAAAAACTGTTTTTTAGCAATGAATCAAAAACTTGTATGCACAATGATTTGAAGTAATTGACATTATAGGACGACAACTTACAATAATCACCGTAAAGTATACAAAAATAACAATAATGAACCATTTAGTTCCGAAAACAGCACTTGCTAGCAAAGCGTGTGGTAGGATTTTGATTTCAAACATGTTTTTGTCAACCTACAACAGCACTTTTAATAGACTACTTTTTTGAACTTTTGCAAATAAAAATGATCTAGCTTTCAACTTAATTTTGAAGACAACAAGCCAAGGTTAGGTAACGATGTAAACCATTGATCTCATTTAGTTATTTTTTGCAATATTTAGATTTGATTCTAGTGGAAATAATTTGGAACCTTTTTTTTTTTAATTTCAAATGTTGCATTGGTTCATTACGAAATTTACGAAAGTGGCATCAACAATAATTAAACAATACGCTCATAAAACAACTACAAATCTGCTATAGCTCTTATAGTTTAGGTTGTGTAATTGAACAGAAAAAATTGGTCGCGTTGACGGCAGACGTGTAAAAAAATACAAAGTACAAAACATAGAAAACAAATTACTAAATAAATAAATAAATAAATAGATCAAAAAACAAGCATTTAAATTTTTCAATTAAAAGCATAATATCAGCAAGCAAGAGTTAGAAATAATATTGGTTTGAATGAACTCACAAAAGACAAAAAAAAGGAAGTCAGAACAACGATCATTTTGGTCTTTTGATATTTGGCTGGGTATCAAATACAAAACCCAAGCCCAAGCTATAAAGTTTTATTTTAATTTTGCAGATAGAGAAAAGCTCATTAGATACTGGTGACTAAAAACTAACATTTTCAAAAAAATCTATATACATATATAAACAAACTTATCCAATGATTTAGTATACGTGTTAAATCTAAAACTTTACAGTACCAGTATACAGTATAATCCAGTGACGATCGGTGGCAAAAAGTTTTGGGTATTCAATTCAAAATTTATTCCGTCGCTTATTATTGTACCTGAAGTAATTGCGCATCCGGTCTGCGCATATACAATTATGTTCATACGTATAGATGGCATTTGATATTTATACTGTATTTTTACGGTACTATTTAAAAATAAAAATTGAAAGACAAAGTTTGACTGGGGGGGAGTAGCAAAAGCACGTTTGGGAGTAAAAAGGTTTTGCTCGAATTGAGGGTAGCGTAGCTGAAGTTAATTTTTCTCGTCTCGCTTCAGTTGTTGAGTGAAATGAGTATAGTGGAGGTGTAGAAAAATGCAAAAGATAAATTATAACTTCTACACTCATTTCAAGCACTTAATTAAAACTTTTAACACGCCTTTACCTCATCCAATGATCTACTACAAAAAGCAAAAAGCCTACAAAAAGCAAAGAAATAGTACAAGCTGAAACAGCTTTGGCCGTTTGATTAGCAATTCTAACAAAACTGTTTACTACAAAGAGCAGAGCACTAAAATCGGCAAAGTTTCAGAATTACTGCAGATCCAAGAAAGTCATTTAAAAGTAAATTCCATTCGCTTTTCCGCTGAAGCAAATTCTGTTATGACTGAATAGTGAAAAGATTTGGTTTCCATGACTTCTGTCAGTAATTGTGACTCGATGGATACAAGGCCTAAATCTGAAACTCTGTCTTGTTCCATTTTATTTTGAGAAAATCATTTGATACGTTTTAAGGAAGAAAACGATCTTTCGACGGATTTGGGTCTACCTGCAGCAACGACTGCTTTTTTTTTCTTCAAAAGTTTTTTGAGTGAAGGAACATCCCAATAAACTATCCACAGCATTCGTTGCGTTATATTGCTGTTGTAATTTACTTTGACGAATTTTAAGTTTTCCTCATAGTAGGTTATTTTTGCTAAAAAACCTTCCAAGTCTTTTACTGTCAATTGTTTGATACGGAGAAAGTATTATGATGTTTCAGGGTAGTTAATTTAATTGACAGGTCTGTAACGGTCGATCGCGCAACCACAGACAAAGGCAGCTGAAGGCAAGGTAATCACGCTCGCTATCTGAAAACCCAGGATGACGTCAATCGTGACGTTTCTTCACTTGACCAAATTTGATTGGTTAATACAGAGGCGGGGCGTTACATGGTTTCACTTTGCTACGCCATTTTGGGTTTTCACAACTTCGCTTTGATACCTTCCAGAGCAGTCAAATTACAGCGACTGCAAACCAACGTTTAGCGCCACAATGCCGAAAAAAATAAATGACTGCCTGCCACTAGGTTTCGCCAATTGCTACGCAGAATACGCTATGCTTGTGGCCAACTAGCCATGAATGCAAAAATAACCAAATTATACAATCCTATTTAAAAGATACATTACTTTGAATAAATGCAGATGAGATGATTTTGTTTGGGTATTCAAAGAATACCCTGATGCCCCTCACCGATCGTCACTAGTATAATCTAACCAACAAGATTCTCGCATAACACACGCGGGGCCTAGCACTGTAAAAAAAGATAAATTTCAGATTGTTTTCAAATAAGAGCCAGAACATAATTACAATGGGTCGTGCTCAACGAAACAGGCGTTATGGTTGAGTGCCTTATAGTCATTTTATTTTATACGGGACATGCACGAAAATCTTGATTTGCCAGCTTATCCAATCTACGAAAACAAAAAAATTACGACTTAAGGCCTCGCTTGATTTTCTACAAACGAGACTATGACTAGCTGCAAAGTAGATAATTTTCACAATGAGCAAGGTCTGAATATTAAATGCAATCTTTCTTTGTTTAGTAAAATCGACAGAGATATCGCACTTGGTATAGATGGCAATTTATTCCTTCAGGCTGCTGGTTTGCTTCACATACAAGACCTCCTTCGACACTGAATGCTGAGAATACATTACCAGTTCGGCCAGCTGGTTCCTGAAAACACATAAAATTCAAGTACTCTGGCAGATGTTGTAATGCTGTAGTTCATCGCACTGGTTCCATAAAAGATATAAACACCACATAGCTTGTTTACATGATTTATTCACACATCATAAGCCCAACAAACTTAAAATTTTTTAATGTACTAAAACCATCTGTATTTGAGATCAGTTACTGAAGCTGTCTTCATACACGCTACTGATGAGTTTTGGGGACTCTCTCAGCTCATTTCTTAACATTAACACAAGCTAGGAAACGGCTTGCCACGCAGCTGTTTCATCAAAAAGAAAAAAAACAAAAAACAAAAAAAAACAACAACAAGGATGTAACCCGATGGCAAAGTCAAAGAAGATCGGCTTATTAGCCTTCCTTCATGCTTTGACGTTATAGCATAACAACGACTTTTTTCTACCTAACTTGCAAAACACAGTAGATTAACGAAAGCACTTACTCCAGTGCGGAGTGATTGAGCTTGAATTGCAATAGGATATTGGCAATCACTAGGGGAGATACTACCAGATTGCACTCTGCCCCTTTGCCTAGTGGTTCTTGTCCAGTCCGTAAAGAAATCTTGAAACAAATGAAAAAAAAGTAGCACGATTACATTTAACATGAGATGTTAAAAGTGGTAATTAATATATAACGAGATAAAGAAAACACTTTCTTTGGACCTCGAATTTTGGACGAACTGGCTCGTCTGATTCAAATCAGACTGCATATAAGGGCCCCAAGATATTTTTGTTGATTTATTGATTTTCAGTTTGAACTAAAGGGGGAGCTTTGAGCTGTGCCAGTCTTTTGAGACCGAATTGAGTTGGCTGGTGTCTCAACAATCCTAGATCCACCACTGGTTGCAGATTTTATTTGATTTTTACCCGAAAGGGAAACGTTTCACTGAAGAAAAGATTATACCGTCTTTCATCCAAGAACTGACATAGCAAAACAAAGAAAATAATCTAAAATTTTTTCATAAGTAAGTTTTATCGCTTGCGTGTTTTCTGGCCTATAAGCTACCAGCATGGAAGCCTAGAGAAGATCCAGCAGAACTGCAGCTACTTAAACCAGCAATGCGAAAAGTTGCCTTTCTACAAAGATGCTCTTCAACCTTTTTGTCGTAATACACTTTTTTCAACTTTTAAAAAACTTTCATAAACACCTTAAATAAAATAGCAGTGCAAAAAATTAATTGCAGAAAGCAAAGAAAAGGTAAAAACTAATTGGTCAGTCTAAATATTTTGAATTATGAAATTAGTTTTGTACTAGATACAGGCAATTAAGTATGCAGAATCAGCTACAAAAACAATGTTAGTATTATTGCTAAAATATTTCCGCAAAAACATTGCAATTTATTGGACCTAAGCAGTCATTTATGTATTTATTTGCACTGAGTGGGTTACTAGAATACTGGTGAAATCACAACGTAAAACTGCCCCAGGCCTACTATCATGAACGGTATTTGTAAATACATAACTTACAGCAGTACTTAAATTGTATGGAAGACGCGTCCCCCCATCGAGAATTAGCTTCCTCCCATCGAGATTTAAGCGTCCCCCCATCGAGATTTAGCAAACCTCACACCAAAAGAGAGCTTTCTGGGCATTTATACAAAAAAGTGGCCGGTAATTCCAATAAATCCGAAATTCCCGCCGAAGTTAGTACCAATTTGCGGCGAAAACTTTTTTTCTTTTTTTGGTCTTCACCCGTAGGATTATTTTGAATCTAGTAGGAAAAAAATAGGAAAAATTTTCGTGCAAAGCTTGCACGTTGGTTAATGGTTAAGTATGTTAATAATTAGGTTTTACAAGATTTTCGTCAATTCAATCTACCGTAAAGTCAAGTTTTTTACTATTGCAAGAATCCAAACATTGAAGTCCTTATCTAGACTGCTGCTATACCCATTGCATACCATTGCAACGTGGTAGAGTATAACCCTTGATTAGATCTGGTTGCACAGGCGCATGTGTAATACAGTATTCCCGGTTGAAGAGCACTGGCGTAAATTGTCCGACAAAGATTTTACTCACAAATTTGCGCACACAATACTTTAGAATAGAAAGCGAGTTGTGGGTGTTGGGGGTAAAAGCTTAAATGATTCAAAGAGATAAAGCATCCAGCTACGGTTATGTGTAAAAAAATTAAAATAATCTAAAACATAATTACCTTCACCAAATTTTAGCTTTGTACTACTTAGGGTGCTTTTACACTAAATGCGAAGGTTGGCAACCTTCGCGAGCGGTCGCTGACGTCACTTGCTCAAAATAAACCAACCCCTCATCAACAATTTTGTCTAAGTGAAGATAAGCAACAGCTCGCGAAGTTTGCAGCCGGTTGAGACCTTTCGCAAGTTGCCGATGACGTCAAAATTTGGTTGCTTTCCGTCCAGAGTAAACGCACGTTAATTGTTTCTGAAATGTTTTATTTCAAAATTTTACGATATCTGCCCAACAGTGTTGCCTGTTTTCTAAAATAATGTTTTGTTTTTTTAATGTTTAAAATATCTTTGACATTGGTTTAAAAGCTCCGGAATGCCAGGCTGCAGCATGTATTAGTGTTACAACAGAAATACTTTTACAAGTGGGCTAGATAAGATATCCCAGTTCCTAGCAAATCAGATTTAACTGGAACACAATTGGGAAGAACTAAACTTTGGAATGAAATATCTTATCAAAGATAGCCGCAGAAAGGTAAAATTAGGCGAAGATATTCTTCGGATGACTCTTTTTTATTTTTTTGCTCATACTCCTAGCTGCATGCTTCACCCCCTTTAATTTTTTTTCCAAAATCACAATAAAAGTATCCATTATTAGACAGGTTTTAGACAAATTTGTAACTGTTAACATATTAACAACTTTATAGCATCTAGCTTGAAATCTCCTAGAAAAGAGAGCAAAAATGCTTCAGGAAACGGGGGGTGATCTCTCTGCCTCCATGAGTGAAGCCTTGCTTGTTATATCATTTAAAATTAGTTGACGTCAAAAGTGTACTCCGTTTAAAGTACAGCAGTTTGTTATACTATTATGTAATGGCTTGGCTTTCTAGGATTTTAGTTCAATCTTTAATATTTTACTCAACCTTTCCTTGAAAGGAATCGTATTTAAATTTTCTTGTTTAAAATCTTATTTGATTCTTGTTAACAATTGAGGAAAAAAATCACCTAATTATCAATTTATCTTAAAGCATAATTATGAACTCATAATTAACACCACTCCAAAAACTGCAAACTTACATCTATTAGGAAGCATTGGTGGAAAATCGCTGTGGCTGATTGTTCCTGGCAAACAATGGAATCGAACCTGCTTGTTCTGATTTATAAATCTAGTTTCCGTGTCCAATACTTGCCGACACACCTCTGACGGTCGGTTATTTAAAAACCAGAAGTGGAGATCAATAGCGGTTATTTCTGAAGAGGGCTGATCAAACAACGAAGGAATACTGAAGGGGAACCACGCTGTCTTTTCGACGTCTGCAAAAGAGAAAAAAGCTGCATAAAGCTAAGCTGCGGAATTGTCAAGCTTCTCATGGTAAGTCCAGTCTGATTGCTTTTAATTTATAGTCATTCATAAACAAACGACAGCAGTCAGACAAATAGAGAATAAACAAAACCAAAAACCGGAAGCTGCAAAACATGAAAGCTAAGCTGTAAACTAAAACGACGTCAGTTTAAATCAAGAGCCTTTTCATTGGGACTTCCGCGACACTTCGAGTCTTGCGTCGGAAGTTTTTTTGTTTTTTTCGCGCAAATTTACGAATTCATCAACCAGAGCCCGAAATCCCTATAGTTTTAAAACGGCTGAAAGTAGAAACTTGAAATACAGAACTTAGATGGGGTGCATATAGAAAAACCTTTGTGCAAGTTTTGGAGGCAATCGGTCAAGTGATACTGGTTTTCGAGCAAAAAACTGAAATGTCAATCGGAGGTTTAAACTTCTCTAGCTCGAAAACTAGTTGCAGGAGAAGAATAAATTTTTTGAATTTAGAAGCGCCTGGAAATACAGTTTTAGCTTCCAGATTTAAAATATGATTGATTTTCCTCATGCCAACACATGTGCTGCAGTGGCGAAGTGATTAAAGGCGGCAGTATATAAACCTGGGTTCAAATATCTAGTTTGCCATTGGTTTTCTCATCTCAAAACATATTGAATCCAGCTTAATGTTTTTGTTTTTTTTTATTACGACGAAATCCCTTTTACTTTTTATTTTGACATTAAACATGATCAGAGAGTTTCATTCACTGAGAAGACCCCCTAAAAATCAATTTTTTTAACTGCTTAAGCTAGGGGTCTAATCTTTTTGATATCAGTAGTTATTTAACAGACAAATACTTGGACACAATTTGGGAGTACTACCCCCACCCCCCCGAAAATCCATAAATGAAACCCACAAAAACCACTTTTTTTAATGGCTTAAGCTAAGGCTGCAGTTTTTTTGATATCAGTAGATATTTAAGAGACAATTTTTTTACATAGTCTGTGTGTAACCCCCACCGAAAACCCCCAAGTGGACCCCCAAAAATCACTTTGTGGAAGCTAAATTTAACAATTGATTTTATTCAACTGGGTTCAAGTACTGAGCTGACATAATGGTTAAAGGCGCCAGTGTTTGAAATTGTCGTAATTGAACAGAGCTTAGTTCAAATACTTAATCATACATCCATTTTACCCAAACCACAAATGCTTTAAAATCAACATTTTTTTTTCATCAGACAAGATCACTTTGTTTGCAGTGCATACAATCTAGTTTCACAGAAATATCGGTAACCTTCAAAGTATCAAGGAAAGAATGCTGGTGAAAAAAAACTGGTGGAAGTCCCATATTATTTTCCTCCGGATTATCAACATCTAGTAATGTATTGTTTTTTTCAAACTTAATCCAAAAATCTGCTTCTTTGTTTTGAAAAAGTTGAAAATTCTTGTTTTGAAAAAGTTGAAAAACAAACAAAACAAAAAAAAAATAGGAATTGATTTTTAGATATCGAGTAGTAAGATTGTTCAAAAGAATTGTTGTTCAGACAGACAGACAGAAATGATTTATTTTGTGGATCAGGACAAAATGCGACGTAAAACAATAACTCAAATACATTCAGACAATCCATGCTCCACAGGAGGCTGCGAAGGGATCGATAAAGATCTTCGCGTCAAGCAGCCACCCAGAAGAATAGACGCTGAAGGATCTATAAAACTAACTTACTGCAAAAGCAACACCGGCAAAAAGAATTTTGAAGCATAAAAAAAAAAAAAAATTGTTCAAAGCTGTTCCAGAGTTAATTCTAATAACCGTAGAACCAGAAAACAAAAAAGTACATGATAGAAGCTTACAATTGTTTTGGAAATTTTTGATTGCCATACTAACTTGCAAATACGTGAATGTAAATTTGATGCCCCTACGACCAACACAAAAGGGTAGCATAACATTTCTTCGATCTTCATAAACTATCACTAACCATTCTTTTTTTTCTAGTGGCTACAAAAAACAATACTTGTCAAAGTCCTATTAAATGTAATAAAAATGAAAATTATACTTCACCTTGTTTGGTATCGACTCTCCGGTTTACTGCTGATGGATCCCTAAAAGTTAAAAGATCAATCGGAGGATAACTTTTGCACGATTTACGTTGGTTGTCAGATGCAACTTTCCTCATGGGCCAGGGTTGAATTGACTGCATGTCGCTCACCATTTCGCAGAGTAGACGAGCGAATGGAATGTTTCGAATAGCTTTCAGTTGAGCTAAAAACAAAGAAACATCGCAGCAATGAAATACAGTGTTGAAAAGAGTGAGATATATGAAATGAAAACAAACTGCATTTTCGCTAAAAATGCGTTGTCGCTGCTAACCAAAAACTCATCAGTTATTGTCATAAAAACTTGTAAAACTTTTTCGTAAAAAATTGATAACATCACCACCAAGTTTTTTTAAATTATCATCAATTGCGGTAGATCAGAAGTATTCTTTACGAGTAAGCATAGTTTAAGATAAGGTAAACAAATTGAATATATCTTACCGAAAGCTTAAAAATCAAAGTCAAAAGTAACAAAAATTTGTACTGTATAAAATACTTGTAAACTACGATGATATTTTAAAATAAGAATTGCTTTGTCATAATCGGCAATTTTAAAAATACTATCATCATTTTGATGGTACTAAGTGAAGCAAACTATTAAAATCGTATTACACATCAACAAATACAGAAAAGCATAGATAAATTGATCTGCAAATTGGTTGTATTCCAGTATAATAACCAAGAATAGAGCTAGTGGCAATTGCATTTATTCTGTCAATCTTTTACATAAGGCTTTGCAATGGCAATCATGATAAGAATTAAGACCATTTCGTCACAAAAGATATCACGGTTGTCATAAGGGCTTTTAAAAGATAATAATATTTGTGATACAAGCTCCTGTAATGCAATGACCGATATTTATGACGAAACGGCGTTGAAAACTTTCATCAACACCATTGTAAAACCTTATGTAAAAAAGTTGTGTGATCAAAACAACTTAGCTCTCATCTGACCGTAAACCTTTAAACATGAGGTTTTGTAATGGCATTGATGGTACTGTACTTGTCAACACCATTTTGTCATAAAATATTGGCTATTGCAGCACAGAAGATTGTATCACGAATACGATTACCACACAAAAGTTTTCATAACAACCATGAGATGTTTTGTGACAAAGTGGTTTTGACTCTTTAATGAACATCATTACAAAGCTTTAAACAAAAAAGACGGTTGTATCACAATAGTATTACCGTACAAAAGTGTTCATAACAACCGTAGTATCTTTTATGACGAATTGGCGTTGATTTTTTCATGAACACCATCGCAAAGCCTTATGTAAAAAGGTTGATTAGTGCAACAAAATACAACTGAATAAATCAAAAAGATTTTTGTTCACCGCTATTAAAAGGTCCGAATGGGGGAGCATTTTCATGCCAAAATCGATCTCCTTTTTTCAAGTCTCTAAACTGGTAGGCAATGATACAAGCAAATGTTGGCCCCACAGTTCCGCCTTCAACAGATCTTTCTGAAACTCCACCAACATAGAGATCAATGTCCGCAACATTTCTGAAAAGAAAAAAGGTAAATATTAAGCGGTTTGCAACAGCTGCTTCTGCAAAAGAACACAATGAATGAGATTTTCAATTCTCAGAATCATTACATCTCTTCCGTAACCATGGCAAGACTATGCAAAAAGCACTGCCTAATTTCTTTATGGGATGTGTCATTGAATAGCAGTTTTGTGGTTAGTAACTTTTTACTACTTTTTTTATTGGATCCTACCATAATTCATCCGACAGACAAAAATAAAGTAAATTAGCTTTGCTCTTTCATTCTATGCACGCGATGGTTATAATCTTTTTTTGTTTGTTTTTGTGTTGTTCTGGAAAAGAGTCATCTTAACAAATCCTAAAAAAGACTGATGGAAGCTGAATCTCCCAAGCAGTGACGTAAGCAGGACTTTCCAAAGTGGGTGAAGACCATAAAATAAGTCCTTGGTTCAAAAACGCTGTCTTTTGAGCTGGTTGTTCAATGAAGCCAATCGAAAATAACATTGCTTTGTGAGGTGAAATTAGGCGAAATCCAAAAAAGGTCTTTACCTTAAGACTACCGCATTTTGGACAGCTTTTTGTAAAATTTAGATAGATTTTAAGCTTTTTTTGCAAAAATTATTACCAAAGGTTAATTTATATTAGCGCTTTATGCAGAAAATGGGGTTGGGTGATGCAAAAGGGGGTCCATGACACAATGCCCACCAAATACGTCCCCCATAGTTTAGCAAAGTGTGACAAACACAACTATTTGAAGCAATTAACATTTTATATGGAGCTAAGCTACAAAACAGTTCATTGTTATGTTCAAACGTTTGGAATAGTTTTGGAAACAGTCCAAAAACCAATAACCTACTGTAACTATCAATGAGATTATAATTTTCCTTTTTTAGTGTTTTACCCCAAACAAAATTGATTACAGCAATTGATTTTTTCAAATGACATTTGTATTATATCGTTATTATGGATAGCTTTTTAACAAATTAAAAAAGACAAAAAAACTGTAGGCTACAAAAAATGTGGTACGCTTTTGGTTACCACAAATTTTTTTCATGATTTATTAGTTGTTTTGATAATAATATTTTTGTTCTTTGTTTCGCTTTATTAACTTTTTTTGGAATATGGTAACAAAATTAAAGCTTTTTGATTCTATGACGTAGAATACAAGTAATGATGAGGTGATTCCTGGTAGCACCTGGGTAGTGATAGCTAATTTTTTTTACCTGTAAACTCTCCGTAGCTTCTCAATGCGATCACTATCCATGGTATCGCTCAAATCTTCAAAGGTTTGCGGAACAGACAATCCACAAAATAACCGATACTCCACATAAGGAGCAAGACCATGATCTCTTCCTCTTTGGATATTTCTAGAGAGAAGATCATCGCCATACACTGAAAATCGAAAACGTGGAAACCTAAGCTTGGAAATGTGTATTACCACGCTTAAACATGGAATTTATCAAAAACCATGCCAAAATGTGGAGATTTTGCTGCTAAAAATTAGGAATGAAAAACAAAATGTGGTAAATTCGATGTCTAAACGTGTTAAGAAGGCGTGAAAAATTAAATATGGTAGATCCCACGTTTAAACTTGTTCAAATGCGGTGTGAACGATGAAATGTTGAAAATTCCATGCTTCAACTCGTTGAGATGAAGAGAAGAGTCAATTGTAAATTAATATTTCCATATGCAGAAATAGCGAATGCAATACTCTGTATAAAAACAAAATAAAATAGCATAACGCAAACTGATAACGACACCTTAAAAGTTGCTTTGTTGCCGAAATGCAAACTGGATTGAGTTTGCTTTTTTACCGGAGTTGCTTTGTTGCTGGAATGCAAGCTGGATTAAGTTTTTATTCGAAATCAGCACGTTCGAGTTCAGCCGCCAATTTGGCTACTTTTTTCGAGTTAGGTACAAGGTTTTCGTTCTGAATTTTCCGAGCTCAAGTATTATTAAAAGCAAGTTGTAAAAACCAGCTTAACAAAAAAAATATTTTACTGATTCAAAAATATTGATAGCTATTTAATTGTGATGCTTTGACGTTTGCAGGGCCAGAGTTAGTTATGTTACGAAAAAACAAAAATGTTGGTTACCTTGCTTGTTTATCGGTTTTAAATAACTGAAATACGGAAAATATTTCTAATTTCTTTAGAGCTGCTGTTTCAAAATTTATATTTTATTAATTTAGAAAACTTGAGCTTGACTAATAAAGCGTGGGCCTATATGTTCAATTTTTGAATATCGATAGACTGATTCGGTTTGTAAACAACATTGATATCCATAGACCGATTAGGTTTATAAACAAAACTATCGTTAAAAAAATACAGTCAACTTCCATTAAAATCGGACACGATTTGTTCCAGTGAATAATGTCCGATTAGCGAGGTTGTCAGATTAGTGGAGAATTTGGTAACTTTGTTTTTATTTATTTTTGATGCTGATTCCAAAAATAATTTTACTTTTTTTCTAGCACATCAGGTTTTTGAGATATTTTGGTTTTTATAATTTTAAATCAACTTTTTTTGTTAAGCATTTTGCAGTCCACATACAAGAGAACTTTGCATTATGACGTCACATAATAACATTCTTAAGTGGTGAAACAACAAAGCGCAAGCTCTGAGTGACAGGGAAAGGATGGAAGCAGGCGATTTTGTAAATAATTTAAGTAGTCTATAGTAAGTTTAGAGAGCCAAAAATGAAGGAACATACGCTGGCGGAACTGAGGGAATAATATAAATAGTATATGGCAATATGTAAAATTAAATAAAGTACTAATTTCTACTGGTGCAAAATAGGTATACACTGTAAACGAAATTGGTGGATTTCAGTAATTTCTTGCCGCCGTATTTGGTAGAATTTACTTTTTTCCAGCAATTTTGTTGGATGTCCATCACCAAAAGGCCATCAAAGGCAACTTTTTGATTGCTTATTTTTTGCCATTTTTCAAATTGTAAATATTTGTAAGCTTCTATCTTTGACAAATATTAACCCCTCCTCTTAGTAAGTGCTTCGAAATTGGCTTCAAATTACTTTAAGAGTAAATATCTCTGCAAATGATTGCATCATAAGTGCGAAAAACGAGGTATTTTTCTTATTGAGCATTTTGGTCGGCAGGCCAATGTGGGGTTATTTGTTACAAACACTTTGATCCAAAATTTATTAACCAGAAAAAAAAACAACAATTTGTATTGGAAACTAAATCCAATCATGACAGTTCAGTATTTCAAAAGCTTGTCCACGACCTTCAAGTTTTCAAACACTGACTAGTTCCAGAAAACTTCCTTTTAAAGGCCTACCAGCCAGATCAATTGGATAGTTTTATCGAGAAAGGCAAGATTAAAAGTATGAAATGATGTTTGAATATGACTTTCAATAAAGTCGATTTTATTTTGCTTTCACAATAAGCTTTTTGGACAGAACTCTTCAGTTGCAATCTTTGTTTGGTTTGGTATGCAATGAGCAGCATCTTGCTCCTCCCAATTTATTGAGAGATCTGTTAGTCTTCACAGAAAATGAACAGATCCCTACAATTGTAGGAACCGATGCAAATGCACGTCACACTATATGGGGATCTTCTGATATAAACCCTTGAGGAGAGGATCTGCTAGCATGTTGTGCTAGTGCAGATCTGATTTTCTGTAATGTGGGTGATGAACCAGCATTCAGAACCTAAACGCGTGAAAAGGTTCTGGGCTTAACCTTAGTGAACCGGTGTGCATGGGACCGAGCAGTTGGCTGGCATGTTAGCAACGTGTCTTCATTCTCGTATCACATGTATATTAGGTTCCAGGTTAAAAATAGAATCTAAAAACATGCTAAAATGTTTTGTGATGTTCGTCGTACGTGCTGGAAAAAGTATGTAAACAAACTCGAACAAAAATTAAATGAACAAAGTTTACGACCTGTACCAGTGCCTTCCTCAAAAGAAGACATTGTTGTGCTGGCAAGCAAGGTTCATTCGGTTAGTACTAAACGATATGAAGCTGCTTGCCCTATGCGAAAGTCGCTTCGTAAGAAAGAAAACATATGGTGGAATTCTGAGCGAGCAAGCCTTCGAAAAGAGGCTCGCCGAGCATGGAGAAAAGCCATTAAAACAAAACAAGAAAAAGATTGTAAGGCTCAAAAGCTCGCCCTATCCTACTTCAAAAAAGCTGTCAAAAGAGCAAAGCGGGATTTATGGCTTTGCTTTGAAGAGAGTATGAATAGCCAAACACCAACGGCTCAGCTCTTTAAGATAATTCGAAGAAATGAAACGGTGCGTGTTAGTAACGTAATTAAACACAGCAGAGAATTCACAGTCTCCACTAGAAACTTTGAACTATCTGCTTGATATCTTATCACCGGGTAGTCAGCGGATAGAAAATCATGCAACCAGGTCCGACTTAGTGGACAATCCATTCATGAGGCCTGCGGACACTGAAGTGATTGCAAACATATGTTCATTCGAGCGTATGAAAGCAGCTATTAACGAATTTCAACCATTCAAAGCACCAGGGCCAGACGGGCTCTGTCATGTACTGTTACAGAAAGGTTGGAATCAACTGAAACAATATTTCCACGTCATTTTTTAAGCATGCCTGAGACACAGCTAGGTGCCATTGGCTTAGAAAGAAGGCACAGGTATATTTCTCCCCAAACCCGGAAAGGAAAGCAAATTTGAAGCTAAATCCTTCTGTATGATTACTTTAACTTCCTTCCAACTGAAATGGTTGGAAAGACTAATTCTGTATCATATTAATGAAGATAATAACGTACAGGAAAGCTTTCTGCATCACAGTATGGATTTCGTGCAGGCGTTTCATGGAAACTGCTGTGCATGACTCGGTGCGCCGTATAGAGCATTGCCTTGTTAGAAAAAAGCCGGTTTTGGGTATTTTCCTGAATATTGTCGATGCCTTCGACAATGTCACCTTCCGTAGCTTTGTTGCGGCTCTGCGAGGGCTGGGCATGTCCAAGATTCTCACCTCATGAATAGAGACTTTACTAAAACATCGCACAATTCAAGTAGAATTATATGGTGATGAAGTTAAAAGGGAAGTAGTGAAGGGAAACTCACAAGGTGGTATTCTATCCCCTTTTCTGTGGAGCTGTTTCTTAAACAGCCTGTTGCTAGAGTTACGTAGCAGGGGCTTTTATGTTCAAGCCTGTGCTGATGATCTAGCAGTGTTGGTCACTGGTGCTGATATGCTTTGGATCAGAGGTATGGCCCAAAAAAAAACAATAAATATTGCTGCAAACTGGGCTTCAGAGCAAGAGCTATAGTTTAGCAGCAAGAAAACCGAAATCGTACTGTTCACTCACGTACGGAATCCTGATTTGGGTTCCTTGTCAATGAATGGTTCAAAACTTGAACTTTCCAAGGAAGCAAGACTGTTAGGTGTTACTCTGGACAGCAAGCTAACTTGGAAACCACATATTACCCGAATTACCAGCAAAGCATCTACAGCATTAATACAATTTTGACAAATTGTGGGTAAAACGTGGGGCATAAACCCATCTATGATGAAATGCATATACACAGCTATGATACGTCCATCACGTGGTATGCATGTGTGTCCTGGGCTGGCGGTCTCAACAAAAAGTATCTAGTGAGAAAACTTACAAAGGTGCAGAGACTTGCATGCCTGATGATTTCATCAGCTTTTCCTGGCACCCCTACTGGTGCTCTGGAAATATTGCTCAACATAACTACCATTGAGGAATTCTTATTGGCTGAGGCAGTGCGAGGGTCATAAAAAATCACTGTTAGTGAGATCTGGCATATCAACCTAGTTGGTTTTTTTGGGAAAGAAAAAGCCATGTTGATGTTTGCAGTGAGGCAAGAAGATTCTTATCTCTGCTGCAAATCCCAGCTGACCGAATAAAGAAAACAAAGGTATTCGAGAGAAATTTCGAATCTCAAATAAAAGAATGCTATCAGATTTGAAAGCGTTCTAAATCAGAACACTGTCAAGGTTTACACTGATGGCTCGAAACTAGATGGGAGAGTAGGAGCGGGTTTTTATGCAGAATACCCAAACAACTCCCCAAAACAAGTATTTTTCCACCTTGGAATTAATTTACTGCACTGTGTTCCAAGCAGAAGTTTTAGACATATGAGAAGGGCAAAGAGCCTGCTTCGGGAAAAAATGCACAATCAAAGTGTTGTTGTGCTGGTTGATTGTCAAGCAACTATCAAAGCTCTCCTAAAGTGCACTGTAACATCAATTACAGTGTTCAACTGCATTAGAAACCTAAATCAGTTAGGTAAACAAAACCACGTCAGTATTGCCTAGATTCTAGGTCATGCAAGGGTACATGGAAACGAAGTGGCAGACTATATAGCCAAATCACGATCTAAATCAAAAATGCATGATCCTGAACCTTTTATTACAGTCCCGTATGCTAGTTGTGTTAGCACGGTTAAGGACTGATACTCAGATAGACAGAAATCTATGTGGAATAAACAGAAGGACTGCTTTAGAATAAAGGAGTCTGTAGGTTGGACGTCTTCACGACTAACAATACGTCTTCTTAACCTTAAGAGGCCTCAATTAAATAGAGTAGTGCAAGTTTTAACCAGGCACTGCAATCTACAGCGACACAAGAAAACTGCAGGTCGTGCTGAGTCTTCTTTGTGTCCAAAATGTAGCCTAGAAAATGAAATACCAAATCATCATGTAGGCAATTGCAAGCTTTACCAAGATATTCGTGTTAAATACTTAGAAATCTTCAAAACCACTGTTTACAATGTGGTAAAGAAATGTAACATTAGCAAACTGGCCACGTACTTAAAGGAAGCTGGAAGGCTTTCAGAGTTCGACCAGTAATCAAACAAAACAACAATAACAAAGCAGCTACATTTGCAATTGGCCCAAATGAGGCCTACACAATGTGTAGGCGAACTATATCTAACGGTAGCAGATTCGCTTGCACCGCTGCCCAATGATAGTAACAATGATAATATGCAGCAGATTTATGTACCAAACAGTCTTATTTTTTGGCGCATACAAAAAAATTTAAGAGGCATGCAAATGGTAGTACATGATGAATTGAAAATTATGTCGTATGAGCTAATGTGTACTTGGATACTTGTCTGATTTGAAAGTGAAACAGTGCTTTGTTCATGCTTTAAATGCTGTGTAATTCGACTCACCTTATGTCATTGTTATTTGGAGCTGTTAATGCTCTTTAAATAACTCTTAGTGGCTGGCATAATTTTGTTGCAGTATTCCCGTATCATGTTATTTGGAGCTGTTAATGCTCTTTAAATAACTCTTAGTGGCTGGCATAATTTTGTTGCAGTATTCCCATATCATGTACTACATATATTGATTGCTATACACTTAGCAATTAAGTGTTTTATTTCACTTGCAATGTTACGTGGTGTTTTTATTATTTACTAAATTTACTTTTCTTTTTTTTAGGATGACTGTTTAAATGAAGGAATGGAAACTCCATACCCAATCCTAAAGCTGACACTTGCAGCTGGATTTGGCTTATACGTTAAAAAAAAAAAGAAGATTATAATCAGTCACGAAGAAATGGCTGTGATTTAATGCTTTTCCACTACTGGGTGTTCGACATTGGTTTTTCAAAAGCTTCGTCCGAACACTTTCCTTTTTATCGCATTTGCTGGGGATTTCTTGCGATACCACTGATAAATTTCAAAGCTTAATTAACCACTTATAATTAAAAGTCTGCATTTGTCTAGTTTTGCAACCGATTGTATTAATCTTAGGGCTTTATCGATATCATGCAACTTTTTGATTTTTGTTCAATTTTCTTTTTATTTTGTAGGCTTGCTTTTCATTGCTTTTAAATATGCACCAGGGTTATTACTGTGTAATGCGCTTTTGTAATACATAAAACCATTAGCTGCATGCTTTTGCAGTTTGTGTTTTATAATTTACATCAAGCTGATAGAATATCTAAAAATTTTTCCTCAGTGCTTTTGTCATGAAAAATACAAAGAAAACAAGTACATCTGAAATCACACGACACTGAACGTCTGATAAAAGATTAAAATTCTCAATTATTGACGCAGATATTGAAAATCCAAGCTCAAGTTTGAAATTCGGAACAAGATTTAGCGTAAAATTAGTATACTCAACCTTGTAAACGTGGAAACAGCGAAATTAAACAGCTCCATAGAGATGCGTGGGAATAAAAGCTAAGTTAAAGAGTGGAACTATGCAATACCAAGCTAAAGCGAGGAATAAACAATTCCATGAATGAGTATGGAATTTGAGAATCCACGTTTTTGCTTGGATTAGAAATTCCACGCATTAGTGAGGAATTTGAGAACCCACGTTTTTGCGTGGCTAATACCTGCAGACGTGGAAGTGATAGAGACCATGCCTAGGCGTGTTAATTTCACTAGTTTAACTGCAGGCGTGGAAAAAATAGGGACCACATCTAGACGTTAGTTTTTGTTTAACAGTGTATGCGGGAGCTAAAAGTAGAATAGAATGTAAAGTAATAAGCAAAAAAAGTTGTTCTGCATTGAAAATGTGCGTGTTTTACTTTATTTACAATTGCACTCAACTTCTGGTCAATCTGTATCGTGTGTGTTGCCAGTTCATGCTAAGTTTCTAGAAAAGGGCAGTATTCAGAGCGACTGTTTTAGTTTAGAATAGCCAAAACTTAAAATTTCAAAAATTAAGTTTTGTTTGGAAATTGAAAAATTGAAAATTAAAGATATAATAACATTGCTAATCAGTTTTCAAGCAGAGCAAAACCTTATTTTTCTGACATTCTTATAGTTAATCTTTTTGAAAAAGGCTAATAAGAACTTAAAACTGAACCGTAAAAGAAACTAAAAAACAAACCAGATTACATCGAACACGTATTAAAGTAAATTTCCAGGAAGGTTTGTGATATCAAACTCTTTTGATTCCTCCAAATCTGTTTGAGTAGCAATAAATACAGAGCTGCAACTAATGTAAAATAAAAATAGTAAATTTCACCATCAAAATCATAAAACGGCTAGCTGATTCAAAATGATGATGTCACTAAACGTTTAATGACATAAAACATCAGTTGAATTTGGTCAAAAATGCGCAAGTTTTGACAAAATACTTTGGCAATCCTTTCTCTATTTTTCAAGGTTCATTGACTAAAAGCCAAATTGTTTTGCAATAAAATGGTTTTTGTTATAACGGTAACCAAAAAAAGGGAGAGGCACATTTGCCCAAATAAGAAGAATGCAAGCGTAAAATAGGAGGTAAAAATCAAATTTTCCGAATCATAACTACAGACTTACGAGCTGGGTCAAATTCTGTTGCTATTGCGAAGTCGTTCAACATTATTGGCGCACCAGAACCTTCAGAAGCATAGGCAAAGTCTTTCGCTGAAAAAAAAAGTAACTAAAAGATGAACAAGGTTACATCTAACTTAAGATTTATTGAATGACATTAATTCCAAATTAACCAATTAGGATTTTTCAGCTGGAATACTTGCAGCAACTTTTAAATCACTCTTGCTGAACTCTTTTTACGTAGAAAAAACGCGCTTTCAGCATTCCTGCAAGCATTTTCACAGAAAAATCATGCTTGTACAAAGCGTTCCTTGATTGTTGTAAAAAAGGTATAAATTAATTATTTTTTTTTATCCTACTTGATACACTTGGCGTATGGCCATAAGCTGACAAGCTTATCCTTGATTTACTGTAAGCAGAACTTTCGTACGTTTAGCGCGTCGGCTTAACAGTGTAGGTCTTTACGACCGTAAAATACTTCTCCCAGAAATTCGGTACACCCGGCGTACCATTAGGCCCAGTCTACGCTTGACGTACAATCGTAATCATACAATCTTAAGTACTTTGTGTGTTATTTAACCGTTTCTACGATGCGCTTTCCGGCTAACACTGGCGTAAAGTCGTGAGCATATACGAGCATGCTGGCCAATGCTTAGCTTCGTTTCTATAAGAATTTGATCTGCCTGCGTGCCTGTGAGCTTCCCACGCTAAAAACTGCAGATACAATTATCATAAACAAATGCTACGCCTGTTTGCTAACAATTTAACTTTGTAGGCATAGGCGTAGCCAGAGAGGGGGCACAGGGGGCCCGCCCCCCCCCCAATTGAAATGCTACTAATGATAAAAATGTCACAAAAAAGACTATTGTTACTTCAGTTTCTTTCAGCATCTTCGCTTACAACAGTAATTAACAATAATAATGATACAGGGGTCCCGGACCCCCTCAATTTAATTTCTACCATCCAATTTAAATGGGCCCCTTACAATAATATGTAAATGGCCCCAATTTAAATGGGCCCCCAATAATAATATTGTTCCAGGGGGCCCGAGCCGCCTCAATACAATTTTTGCCAGCCAATTTAAAAATGCCCTCTACAATAATATTTGAATGCCCTCAATTTAAATGAGCCCCCAACATTAATATTGATCTAGGGGGCTCGGGCCCTCAAAATTTATTTTTTCCAACCAATTTAAATGGGCCCCCTACAATAATATTTACATGGCCCTCAATTTAAATGGGCCCCAACAATGATATTGATCCAGGGGCCCATTTAAATGGCCCCCAATTTCAATGGGCCCCCAACAATAATATTGATCCAGAGGACCCGGGCCTTTGACAACTGAACAACTTAATTTAATTTTTGCCAACCAGTTAAAAAATGCAGCCTACAATGATACTTAAGTGGCCCCAATTTAAATGGACCCCCAACAATAATACTGTTTCAGGGGACCTGAGCCCCTTCAATTTAATTTTTGCCAACCGATTTGAAAATGCCCTGTGCAATAATATTTAAATTACCTCAATTTGAATGATGGATCCCCAACAACAAAGTTGATCCAGGGGGCCCGGGCCTCTTTAATTTAATTTTTCCAACCAATTTAAATGGGCCCCTACGATAATATTTAAATGGCCCTCAATTTAAAGGAACCCTCAACGATAATATTGATCCAGGGGGCTCGGGCCCCTTCAATTTAATGTTTGCCAACCACTTTAAAGTATAATCCGAGTGAAATTAGCGATTTTTATCTTAAAAGTTGCTACCTCAGGCCCTCATCTAACCTTTCAATTAACGTAATGCAATAACCATTAACCAGGAAGAGATTTAACATATAGCTCAGTGCCAAGGGCCCCACACTCAGATAAGACATTTTTTTGGTCTTCACCTATATTTGGCAGAAAAATATTGCGAAAATCCCAAAGTGCCAGGGGCTCAACTCAATGTAAATCCGGCCGGGCAATAACATGGTTTGTATGCGTAACTATCTATTGTACAGTTTTCAATAAGAATTCACCTCCACCTCGCCAGTTTTTGTGCAACAAAATACTTTTGAAAAAAATTAGCTGCTTTAAGGGGAATGCTCATTGAACAAATTTTTGAATTAAGAGGGCTTGGGCCCCCTGGCTGTATATGTGCTCCTATAACTGGTTGTTTTCATGACAAAACAACAATCTCTAAAGAAAATATTCGACTGGATTGTTATTTACTGCTAAAATATTGCAGGAGACAATGCACTTACAAAAATTTAACCCCAAAATGCAAGATTTTAAACGTTTTTTTTACTTAAATTGCAAGCAAAAGTAGGACTGAACAACTTAATTTATTCAATTGGCTTTCAAATGTAAAAAATCTAGTACTTTCAAATGGCTCTGAATACGTGCGAAATGTGATCCAATGGTAGTAAAATACCTTTTTTTTTCCAAAAAATTAAAAAAAATTGCCCAGCGGCTGGGGGCTTCGCCCCCACACCCCCATAGCCTCCGACGGCTGGGGGCTCTCACCCAGACCCCAGTCTGTGATACGTTTGAATTATAGTACACTTTTTTACTCAACATACGTCTGCTAATTTAGACCTTTTCACATTACAGCTTTTGGTTAAAGCCCTCTCCCTTAAACGAGCTCCTAGTTACCTGCCAACACCATGCCACAGCTTCTGATCTTCCATTCTACGATATCTTTGCCCCCACAAAAAGTTCCTCTTTCGAAGTTTCTGATGACGTCATTGCATGTGATTTGTGGTTTGGGCCTCACCCCCAATTAAAAACCCTGGCTACGCCTACGTTCGTAAGTATAGATAGGCCTCAAAACGGTAGGCTGATAAGTAAAGTAATAACATACAAAGAATACGATGGAGTGCAGGCCAGGTTTTATGCGGCTTTTGCCGATTTTCCTCAAGTTATTTAAGTGCGTCATTTCGTTTTTGTTTTTTTATTGAACTGAACAGAAATTTGTTTTTATTTTATTTCGTCTTCACATTCATTCTAAAACATTGAGTATGTGCTGTAGAGCTGCAAGAAAAATAAGCCAAATAGTCGTTTTTAATAAGCATGAATGTACTGACGAGTAAGGGTTCAATCCTGTTGCCGTTTTCAATTTTGTAAGTTCATAACATGGGTCCATAGTTATGAACTGCTTAAAGGCGGTGAATTATCCAAGCAATTCCGGTGGTTTACAATAGCTAAAATTGAACCATAGTTTTTGATATTTTTTGTTTTGATTTTGGGACTGCGGTTGCAAAGAAATTCAACAAATGCAAAAAGATATCCTCCGAAAAAAGGTTTTGGAAACTCTGAGTTTTGTTCTTCCCGCCAAAACCACAGTTCTCTAAACTATTAGGCCTACTTTGGTTTTGGCGGGAAGAACAAAACTCAGAGTTTCCAAAAACTTCTTTCGGCGGATATCTTTTTGTATTTGCTGAATATCTTCGCAACCGCAGCCCCAAAATCAAAACTAAAAATATCAAAAATTATAGTTCAATTTTAGCTATTGTAAACCACCGGAATTGGCTGGATGATTCACCGCCTTTAACGTGTAACAGTCTAATGCATCGATCATCAAAAAATTGCTTCATTTGAATACTGTTGATAAACTAATACTCATGCAACGTATTAGCTAATTAGAGCTTCCAGATCTTACTGCACTTCGAATTTACTTTAGCTTCTGTCAGTAGAGATGGTTTGATGACAAAATAAGTGTATATATTTGATTCCAAAACTAGGCTAATAACTCAACTGGTAATTTTAAATATCTAGGTTACCCTTAGATTCAAGTTTTCTTCTCTTCAGTTGGGCTTTTAAAATTTTCAAATAAACTACTACAGCAAAATTAAAGTTTCCCTTAAGTAATTCGATGGATTCGAGTTTCAAAAATTTAAAAGAATTCATTAAGTTTAGTTATCACTCAGTGATATTTTTTAATTTTAGTGTAATAAACTTATTTTACTATAAGGATAATTTACAAGAACACGAGGATCATTTTTGCTCAAATTTTAAAGATAAATTAAGACCATTGCCAGCCTCGGCATGAATAAAAAAAATTGGACGCAGGCTAAAAACTAAAAAAAAGCATAGCGTCGTGGCGTTTTTATATTGCCATTGGATGATTTTTCTAAAGACTATTTTTATATTGAAACGCAAACGTTGAGCCAAGCAATACTGAGTTTACGTCACTCTGGTTTCAAACAAATAAAAGAACGAATGAGGCTAAAAATTTATCAAAATATAAGAACAGCCAGCCTCAACCTAAAAATTATTGTTTCCTAAAAAAAAGTACGTTTATTCATAACGCTGACAGTGCATTACGTAATGTTGGATATTTTTACAATAAAATTTAATTAAAGAATACCCTCGTTTGTTTCTGTAAACAAGAAATTCCGCAAATCGTTTGAAAACGTGGGATCGAAAGTCAAAGCAGAAACATTGGCCAATCCTCTGATGAAAGAGTTCGGACCTCCAGATCCTTTTCTCGTGACAGCGCCAACGTTAAACAAACTGAAAAACAAAGCATTTTATTCTCTCAGACATGCGAACTTAAGACAACAATCACTTCTTTATTTTAGTTACAAATTTGAAGAAAGTTATCGCTGTCCTAATCTACTATTACTGCTTAATGGAAGCTGATCAAAGCTAGAAATTCTACTAAACTTTGCATATATTGTGCTTTCTTTCGGTTGCATACTTGCCGTAACAATAAAATTCATTGCATTCTCCAAACTTTTTAATATGTCCACGATTCAATCATAGTGGTAGAATGGCATTTTGTTTATAAATTTGCTGTGTTGCAATTTGGTTTAATTCCACCTCAACGACAACATGAATAAATATTATCAACACGTACATTTTTTAAGATTTTCAACAAACAAACAACATTCTAGTAAAGACTAATTTCGTACGAGTACGTATCAAACAACCAAATTTGGCTCCAAGCACATGCTATCGCAATACGGCTCCGCAGAAAATTGCTGAAGTTTCGGGCCGAATGTAACTTACCTCTGTCTAACTTGTAATGGAGAAGCTTGATTTTCGTCCCAGAAGGCATCGGGACGGCTAAACATGCTGTTAACGAGAGTGTGACCCATTCGAAATGCCGCTGTAGTGAAAGCGTTGGACACTGTTGCGTCGTAAGAAGAATCATAACCGTAATAAAATCCCTGAAAGATATTGTTAATAATAAGCCTTTATGAAAAATTAATTCGTACGTTACTTGAATTTAATTGTAGTTGTTTGATGGTCCATGAGCTGTGATGCTACAGTTTAGACTCGAAACTCGTCGCAACCCTCCCCCCCTCTTCCCCGAATTAAAGTAAATGCAGTGAACCCAAAAAATCAAATAGAAGTGTACAAAGCAAAATTAGAAAATAGAAATGCATTCTTCACTCTCGCTCGATTGATAGTTTTAAATACTACAAACTCTTTGATGGCTTTACTACAATTGTTTAATAGTTCAATAATGTACAGTTTGCAGTGAGTAAGCTACATTACCAGTAACATAAAGTCAAACATTTGAATAAGTTACTCTCAAAGTGTCTGTTGTTGAACGGTAGGGTCCGCACAACGTATGTCACTGGGATCACAACAACAAGTCCCTTTCGATTCAAAATTTTGTAATTACTTCTCTAAAAAAGCTTGACGTCCATCGGGGGCGACTCCTGGGAATTCATAACGACTTTTAATTAATTGCTATGCTAAAAGCTCGAAACAAGCTATCTACAGTGTCGAAATCTGTGCATTATACTCCTTGTTGTCGTAAGATACAAGCTGAGTAGCAAGTATCGTGGTTGGGGGGCGTGGAACTGTAGCCCCATCTCCCATTGGCCTATCTACCAAACTCAGATTTTAAAAAATACAAGAAAAAAGCTGAGCATAATGTGTTTCATCAAAAAATGTTTAAGCTCAGAAATAGGAGGGGTGCTATTCAATATTTAATACCGATCACTTCTTAAATCTCGTTCTATTACCCCTCCTCAGATTATCTTTTGTTATAGAATATAGACGAAGTAGATTACCCCTTGTAAGTGTTTTTAAACTATGGAATTTACCAGCTTGAAAATAAAAGGATTGAAATTTTACCAGTGGCGTAGCGTAACATTTCAGATCAGGCATGCAATTATGATGACGTCGTCAGTTTTGAAAATGTCATTGGTTATCAGGTAGTAAGACAAAAAATCAATTTATCCTGCCAAATGTCTAGTATTGCAACTAGGCCTTCTCTCTTCAGTACACATTAGTGTGTACAAGTACAACTTTTTGTTATGTCACTGTACGACAGACAGTGATAGGTGTACCAGTTTATATGTGCCAGTACCCAGTACCGGTACCATATCAGTACTAGGCTAACAATAACAGTAAAGTAGGCCTAATAACATTGAGGTAAAAACACTAAACTGTAGAACTAAGCTGAGCCAACTTGCTGAATAGCAAATACATAGCCTACTTTCATAGCCTCTTTTCTTCATGTCATTATAACATACCGGTGCCGGGCAACCATTTGCGATGCTACGGGTGTCAGGGTATGCAATATTAAGCATGCTGGTAGGCATAGGCTAGTCGAATGCAAGTATATTTAACCCTGGCCATACTTAGTTTATTTAACAAGCAATAAAGCACAAACAAAACTGCTCTGAGCTTAACAAACTACCGGTAATTTATTGATAGTCTTAAAAATTTTCTTGAAAACTCTACAACTAGCCCTAAGCCCAGCCCTATTAAGTACTAACTGGACTATTTGATATCGGTAACTCTCTGTTTAAGTGGATTTCACATCTTGAACTCACTCTTATAGCCCAACATCTAGCCTAAATAGTGCAAACAAGATCATATCAATAACTCGCATTACCTAATGCTAATACCTACGGGCTATTACGGCTTGGTTTCGCCGCTGAGTTATTCGCTTTCAGCATATGACTAAATTACATAAAACAAATGGCAATACGCATGCAATATTTAAAATTTGCATGCCTAAGTGCATAGTCCACGGCATGTCTTAAGCTAATTTACTGTTACAAATCTAAAACAAGATTACATTTTAAGAAAACAAGAAACTAGAAGTATAAAAGAACTTTTGCAGCAAACAATGCGTCAATCAAAGTTTTTAAACCTATTTAATTTTATTTGTAATCATCTCGAAACACAGCGATTTCTTGAACGGTTGAATACAGTTTAAAAAATGCATGCGTGTTGCTTTCATTTTTTGTAATTTAGCGATATGCTGAAACCAGGTTAAAACTGAAATCAATGAATTAAGCGAGACTATTTATTGCCATCTTGACTTGAAAGGTAATGCCCGCAACTAAGGCAACTTAGTTTAATTTTGTTTTAAATTTTTACATTTACTTGTTTAAATTTTTTTTGGCTAAATGACTAGGCATGCAATGCGTGCCTTGCATGCATGGAGATTACGCCCCTGAATTTTACCATGATCCACCTTCCACATAGCCCATTTATGAACGAGTTTAATCATGTTTTTGACCAGTAAGTATCTATGCCGCTTTTAAAACCATTAATTTCTATCAAAATAGACCTCAAAATAAAGTTATTTAAAAAAAAAAATTAAAATTTTTTCGAGCGCTGAGGGCTCTGTCCCCAGACCTCTGCAGCAGCACTCCCCATTGCAGACTTCTGGCCAAGCACATGTGCGTAAGTATGAAAAAACAAATTGTATCAAACGGTGCTACACAGTATTTTATAAAATGCGTAACTTGCAGTTACATTTAATTCCGCTGAATAATTAGTGTACAACACAACAACTTCTGAGCAGATCAGAAATAAATAAAATTTGTCAATTACGTCATTCTTAGGGAGTTAAACTTACATTATCTAAAAGTTTTAAACCAAAATCTTCCATGTATTGATCGCCTATGATAATCGGTAGAAAATGTTCGTAAGTAACGCGTTGATGTAAAGCAAGGACGATTTGTTTCGCAGTCTGAAACAAGATAAGGTAGTGCAAAAGAAAAGCACATCAAAAGATCAATAATTTTTACAGCCTAACTAACTCAAATACAGTAAGTTGTTACAACAGTTTCGATTTGCAACAGTTTATACAGTATGATAAAGTTAGATTCATATTTGCGCTCATTGCGTAACAAGATTCTGACTCTGCGTTCAAATCATTAGATTAAACCGGTTCTGTCATCTTTTCTCTTACGGCACACATTATTGAAGTAAACAGTCGTGCTTTTTAACCCTTTATATCTTCTAAGCTGTGAAAAAGAATTCAATAAATATAACTATCTTTATATCAACAAGCGATTTCAACCTCCTGAACCAAAAAATACCAAATTTTCTGCATTCTGTGAACCGAATTTGATTCTACAATATGATCTTTAAAAACAGCTGTGTAAAATGTCCAAGAGGGAGTAAAAAGCAATTATTTTCTCCAAGAATTGTGTCACCAAATAGCTTTTCATTAGACCATAAGTTTGATTTCATTCATAATCCTTTTCAGGTAGGGCTTGCACTTTACGTCCAACGGAAAACAATTGGCATTCTTTTAAACCTAACGATATCCGCGTTACAGGCATAAACATGAAATGGAGTGACAATGGCTCGAAAAACTTTGTTTGTGCTCAAAATTTATAAAAGCCTGCAGTCAGGGATGCCGATCTTTGTTGAGCATTGGGGGTGATAATTTGCAATTTTACCCCAATTTTGCCCTATTCTTAACATTGAGGGGATGAACCTCGACCACAATTTTGTTCAGGTGAGCAAATTAAGTGAAGATCAAAAAAAGATATTCTCCAAAACTGAAACACTTTTTTTCCCCGAATTCAAATGAGGGCCAAAAAAAAAGGTCTTCACCAAGAATGGAACACTTTTTTCCCCCGAATTCAAATGGACACCTACGCTCAGATGCACACCAGCTTCAAATTATTGGGGGGGATGCAGATATAGACCATACTCAAACTATTGGGGGGATACAGTCAAATTATCGGGTGGGATATATTCCCCCTATCCCCCCCATCGGGTTTCGGCACCCTAGCCTGCAGACATCAATGCGTTGAATATTGTTGTAATTTTGTAGAAAGGCAGCAAATTAAATGACTACTCTCGTGCACCACAAATGTTTACAATGCTCTAACCTGAAACAGTTGATCAGATGACCAATATGGATTTCTCCTTCTGAGATTCCTTGCAATGACATTGTGTATTCTCATCCAAACCGTGTGATGGGAGAGCAGTACGCTGTTTTCATTTGTGCGCGCTTCTCCTGTTAATAGACGACTTACTCATCAGTGGTCTCACGCACAAAGGACTAATTTTACTCTATTAAAACGATATAATAGAGTAAATTACTAGAAGGATCAAATAAAAGATTAGAAAAATTGGTAATGCATGTCAGGCAGGCGGCAGCATATTTTAAAAACCACAAGGAAAGCAAACTAAAACGAAAGCAATTTCTTTCCTTTCTCGTAAACAAGGTAACGTGGTAAACGAAAAATATAATTATGTTTAAGATTTAGCTGGAAACAATTGAATGTTTTTTTGCAAACCCACAAAGCTATACCAACTAGCAACTAAACTACAAATCCATACTGAATTCCATTGAGTAGAGGATGGGTAGAATATCACATTTTAAGAATATCTTTCTAGAACGAAATATGTTTTCCTTTTATTGTGCAAACTCAAAAATCAAAACTTTTTTTTATGCGTTTTTTTGGGTTGCGATTACTTAATCATGATTATGAATGAGGTTCTTGCGTCTGTTTAACCGCACCAAGTCAGATCTCTTTTATGGGTTCATTTTGCAAGTAAGCTTATTTCGTCAAGCTAGAACACCACAATGGGTATATTGCTTGGCTTTAAAGTGAAGTTATAGAGTTACTGCAATTGCCAATCCCAAAGACACAATGACGCATTGCTAGATCAGAAATCGAACCAACAGCCAGTTACCTTTCGATTACTAACCTTACGCTCTACCAGCATATCTTTCTCAAAGATTTTGCCTTTATTTTTGAGTGTAATGCTTCTGATTCTCTACGAAAAGCTACTGTATTTATGGTTCTCCTGCTCAATTTTTGGCTTCTGGTCAAGACGTTGATTTCTGGCCCTTTCCTTTGGTCTCTTCAGAGTTTTTCCGCTTTTCTTCTGAATCATTTTTCTAACACTACCACCACGTTTTATCACTTTGTCACCATAGATTACAATAAGTTAATAACCCTTACCAGAAACCCGGCAATGTACGTCTTTTGGTTTCTTCACCTTTGCATCACAGAGCATGACATCAGCAGCTGGCTTAATGGCAGAGGAATATTCAGTTGACGGAAGCAAATCACCCAAACCACTATGCCTCGACTGAACTGTGATAAGTTCGCCGCGCTTATCGTCTTAAAACAACAACAACAACAATCTATTAATGATCATAACTTTTGCAATTCATTGGTGCAACAAGTCGCTGGACATCTCAGAATTAAATTCATTGTTTATGAACTATTTTTTTCTACTGCTCGAAAATTTTCAGGATTTTGACGATCTGATTTTTTTTTAATCTTAGTATGTCTCTGTTAGAAATACTGTAAAATAAAATTATAAAATCTTTCTTTGACAATTATCATTTATGTTGATCTTTGGCTTGTGCCAAACAAATAACTTAATTAAAATAAAAATAAGTTTCGTTCGTGTACTGTAGCAGCAGCTCATAAAGTTTGTTCAGTAATGTAGGTTTTTTGAAGGAAACGAAGTTATAATTAATTTCACCACAATTTTTTTAACAATTTGTGAAAGTTTGTAATTGCGGCAAATAGTCTCAACAAGTTCAATAGTCTATTTTGTTGAAAGTGCTAGGATAAACGAAGTTTGGTTCTTCGGGTTTTTGTAAAATTTATTGATGTTTTACCTCTCAAAATTGCAGGCAGCAGTGCAAGCAGATGGAGGTCTCACAAAAGTATTAACAATTTGGTAAAAAACTTAAATAAATATTTGTTTTAAATGTATATAATTTTGGTCCTTTTCTACTTTGGTTTCTGTTGAAGAGGGGTTTAATTTCCAAACACCCTGTACTTATTGACTGTACTGTAAACAGCTAGTTAACCTAAAGATTGCTCGCAGACCTTTGATTAAATTACTATAAGACCAACCAGTCAATTTACAGTCCATTTTGTTCACAATTTTTTCTACTGGACGAGAACTTTGACAAAGAAAAAAGTTTAGAAAGAGGCTCACAAAAACGAGCGTAATAGATCATTATGGAAATTTATTTTCAAATCTTAGAGACATAGGTGGAGTCGAGGACACAACGCTCGAGGCCAAGGCCAAGTACTAAAAAAAGTCCAAAGCCAAGGACCAACTTTTCCAGGACAGACCATCTTGAGGCCAAAGACAGGAATGCTCGAGGCCACAGCCAAGGAACAAGGACACAATTTTGCAAGTGGTCTAAAAAAAAAAAAAAAAGAAAAAAAAAAGATCTCAAAAAAAGTCACTAAGCTGGAAATCGAAGTTGAGGTGAAGTTTTCATAGGCTATTTTCCTTTTTCGCAACGCTGTCTTCGAGCCGAGAACCGGGCATTTTCGAGGACTTGTTGGCTTCGAGGCCAAGGTTAAGAACTTCAGAATGTGTCCTCGAGGACTGCACTTCTGCTTAGAGAGATACTGCTCGAAATCGGTTTTATTGAACAAATGAAAACTACATGAGGTAATAAACAGGTGCCCTGACATTTTTCCCCAATTTATTTGCGAAAATACGATTTAATCCATTTGACTGCATACCATTGGCAAACCTATATTTCGCAATTTCGTGACATCACCAAAGGTATAATTTTGCAAAAATTCTCGAAGGCTAAGAAACGCGATTATCAACTGATAGCAGTGAGAAGCCTATAACCAAATTTGAAAATTTGGGTACGGCTACTGGTACCAGTAGACGTAGCTACCTGTACTGATCTACAATACAACTTTTGTGATGTCACAAAATTGTGAAATGCAAGATTTCCAATGGTACGAAGTCAAAGGATTAAAACGTATTTTCGGGAATAAGGGAATTGTGTAAAATGGTTTAAGACACCAATTTTATCAGCTCAAGTAGTTTTGATTTTATCAATAAAACCGATTTCGAGCACTATCTCTTTAAGCTTGAAGCGTTTTAATAATTCTGTCGGAATATGGTCATCAATCGATATAATATGCTATTATTATATTTAATTGCATTGCAGTTTTTTTGCACTTTACACTAAGTGTAGCTATGCTGACAAGAGAAACATAAAAAACAGTTGATTGATTGATCTGTCCAGACCTTATAGGAAGCTAGCGCGTGCGGACAATGTGATATTGCCAAAAGCTTTTTCGTTAAAGTCGAGTGATGTCTTTGTGTTACGTAGAATCTAGGATGTGATATTTAAGATTGATACAAAAAGTCATAACGAGAGGCTGAAATTTCAATGTTCATGATTTTGATAATCTCATACTAATCTAATTTAATAAAAAAAAATTCTGAAGTTCTGTTGGTGTTGTAGGCTAGCTTTATTAAATCACCCAGGTGCTACTCAAAAGACTTACTTTATTTGCTAACGTTTTACTAGTTAGAATTAACTAGCTTCATCAGAGCATTGCTGTCATTAGTGGTAGCAAATCGCCATCAACTACATCTAGCAAAAAAAACGATCCCACACATTGCTGTATAAGTAACTACAACTAGCGAAAAAATTCAAAACAAGCTCCGAAAAAATTCATTGTTACGATTGACTACGTCATACAGATAAATATAAAGTTGTGTTCGCATCAGTTATCAAAATAATTTTTCCAAATTAGCATCCCAGCAAACAACGATAAAACTAACACCAAAAATGGGAGCTTGAATCGACTTACCACTGCTTTCTCGAATAGCATTTAAATGAGCTTCAGTGTTTCCATAGACAAGGCCGACGTCAATAAACGAGCTAATTTCGTTTCCTTGTTGTCGAATATTGCTAGAGCCTAAAAAAATACTCTGTGAATAGATCTACTTTTATGGACATGTAGTGTAGCATTTTTCTGCGGAAGAAGAACGAAGGTTTGCAAAAAAAATTAAAGTTTTCAAGGAAAAAAAATTAATTACAAACTAATAATCATTCAATGTCAACTTGGCAAGCAGAAAAATAATGTGAATGAAGTTTGGTTTGACTCGAATCGATTGGAATCTTAGCTACACTCTCCACTATTGTGAGCGGATAATAAGTTCTCGGCTATTCTAAATAAACAAACTAAAATCTTATTTAGAACAAACGAGTTGTTCTAATGAATATACTTGAAGGAGGGTAATGAATTTGTAAAAGATTGAACTTACAATCATCGGAGTTCAACACCTTTGCTGATCGTAACAGTTCAAAACAAGTTTTTGTTCCGGGCAGAAACTGCTCGTCTAGAAAAGGGATTGGAATGTTGATGCATTCTGGGCTTAAGTCAGCAGCATCACAGTGGCAATCCACTGCAATAAAAAAGAAACATTTTTGTAATTTTGGTGTGCAGTGCCAACTGAATGTTATTATCCTTAAATTCTGTTAGAATACGATCTTTTGATGATGCATTAATGAGTCAAGATTTGATATAACTTTAAAAAACTTTATATATTCATAACCATGCAATATGTTCTTGTCAGAATAATCAAAGCACATGAAAAAATGTTGTACCACTGGGTGTAATATAACTAACAAGCAATCAAGAATTAACAAAATTGAGTGTATTTAAAGATTGCATTCATTGGTGAGTGGGTACAGGGTAACTCCAGCTCGTTTCCGTGTTCGTCACGATTTAGCCATCTTTCAATAATAATCTTATTGTAACTTAGGTAAATTGGGCGTATAACAAAACAGTACATATTGTCCTGCTCATTGAATGTTTTGCTCGCTTCAACTCTAATACCGCCAATATTGCCATATGTCATAAGTTCTAGCAAAAACCACTTAAACCATACAACAGAGATGGAAACCGGTCGGGTCGACCGGCACCAGTCGTGTCGACCGGTCGGTCGGGTTGCCGGTCGGGTTGAGATTCTTCGACCGGTCGGTCAAGCCGGTTGAAACACCGGTCAAATTCTCCTTTCTGGCAACTAAAAGACATTTAAGCACCAACCGAAATATACTTATATATTTTATCATAAATAAAACTTTTTATAAAAAAACAGTATCAACAAACCACATCTTTCGAAAACACTTGTTGAATGGTTTCAAGCTGCGACTAATATGCTGTGACCATTAAGACATGCACATCCAGGGACGTATTTAGCGAGCCAAGTCAACTGACCGCGACAAACTGACCGCGAACAAACTGACCGCGAAGCAATGATTTCGTTACATGATTTCGTCAATGATTTCGTCGAAGTGATTTCGTCACAAAGTGAGGGTTTGGGCAAGATTGCTCTGGGGATAGTAAAAATATATTTGGGATTGCCCTTCTCAGCCAATCGGTGTTGTTTGCGGTCAGTTTGTTCGCGGTCAGTTGGTTCGCGGTCAGTTGTCATGGACCCGTATTTAGGGTGGGAGTATTGTGCCATGCATCCCGACTTTGGGCCACGGCACAAAGCAAAAGTGCAAAATATACGTTAAAATCGCATAATCAGATTCCAATAAAACATGCATGTGGAAGAGGCTTGTGCTACCTAGCATTTTAGCATCATTTTGATCAGCTTAAGAGTAGAAGTGGCGCAGATTTCAGCTTTTTTGGTATATGCTGAAATCTTGCCGCTTTGAAAAGCTTTTTTCAACTTAAATTTACCACATCACTCTAAAAGGCAAGAAATACATAGCTCTTATTTTTTTGTATCTAACTAGCCATGGCTTGTTCTGAAGTAGCAGCATTTCTACAAACTGCTGGGGCACATTATATTTTGAATGTTTTCTAGCCAATGTCATAACAGTTTAGTGTTTTCAATGAAAATAACGGACGCGTTGCGTTCATCGGGATAGCTATTCATAACCACTTCGTACTACCGATGAGTTTATTTATTGGTTTGACGTTTCGCTTTCCAAACCGGGAAACTTCTTCAGAACAATTTTTGGCAGTGCTGCCTTTGCAGTTGCAAAAAGATAAATGAGAAAAAAACAACAGCAGAAGATAGGTAACAGTAAAAACATACGAACATCGCAATACTTGCATTATTATACCCAAAAACATTAAAATGATGGAGCAAGGACATTATATAATATTGAAAATTATGTCACAAACAGCGTGAAAAAAAAGAATATTGAAAAATTATGTCACTAACAGCGTGAAAAAAAAATATTCATAACAACTAGGCTGCTTCACTAACAGTTAGAGAAAGTATGAAAAGGATCTATTGCAAAACATTATGTACTGGAAAAGGTACATAATGTAAAGGTTTTTAGCTCCACAGAGATTTATATACGGACGGAACAATTAATATAAATCTCTTTGGAGCTAAAAACCTTTTCCGGTACATGATGTGTTGCTATAGATCCTTTTCATGCTTTCTCTAACTGTTAGTAAAGCAGCTTAGTTGTTATAAATATTATTAATTTTTTTCACACTGTTAGCGACATAATTTTTCACTATTCCTTTTTTCTCGCTGTTAGTGACATAATTTTCAAAAGTATATAATGTCATTGCTCCATCATTTGAATGTTTTTGGGTATAATAGTACAAGTATTGTGATGTTCATAACAGAGGTGGAGTCGAGGACACAAGGCTCGAGGCCAAGGCCAAGGCCAAGGACACAAAAAAAATCCGAGGCCAAGGCCAAGGCCAAGGACAGCCTTTCCGAGGACAGACACTCTCGAGGCCAAGGACAGGAATGCTCGAGGCCAAGGCCAAGGACCAAGGACACAAAGCGCAAGTGCTCTCCAAAAAAAAAAAAAAGGTCTTCACAAAAATTTTTCAGGCGATCTTCACAAAAATTTTTCAGGCGATCTCCAAAAAAAAAAAAAAAAAAAAAAAAAAAAAAGGTCTGCACAAAAATTTTTCAAGCGATCTCCACGAAAAAACGCTTTCCAAAAAATTTTTCAACCGCTCCACAAAATTTTAACTTTCCAAAAAATAGTGCTGTCCTCGAGCCGAGGACAGGCCAATTTTCGAGGACTTGAGGCCTCGAGGCCAAGGCCAAGGCCAAGGACTTGACCTTCGAGGCCAAGGCCAAGGCCAAGGACTTCAAAATCTGTCCTCGAGGACGTCCTCGAGGCCAAGGACGTCCTCGAGGACTCCACCTCTGGTTCATAAGTTGTTACTGTTACCTATCTTCTGCTGTCCTTTTTTTCTCATTTATCTTTTTGCAACTACAAAGGCAGCACTGCCGAAAAAAAGTTTAGGGTTTGCTGCTGGGCAAATTGCAAATAATCTGTCACCAATAGCTAAAATATTGTAACTTTATTTTTGGCCTTTCGCAAAATATCATTAGAAAGAACGCCTAATAATTTAGCTTGTGCTCTTCACTGCTTTTTATGCTTATTTTGTGCACGTTGTACGCTGCTCAAAACAGGTCTTTCAAACCAAAACTTAACCAAAAAAGGTCTTAAAATTGAGTCATTTTTGCAAAAAACGCAAAAATCTTAATGCTTTTTTTTTCTAAGACTCCCGTCTGAAGTCACAAATTTTAACACATCATCCATGCTCCCCCCTTTTAAAAATTTTTAATTAAATACATTGAATAATGAAGAAAAACCTTCCGTAAAAAAAGCGGTCGACCGGGCCGGTCAGAAACCGGTCAACAGGCCGGTCAACCGGCGATGATTTTGAAATTTACTGGTCGGGTCGGGTCAAGAAAATCCTGACCGGTTCCATCTCTGCCATACAAGTATCCGTTTATGTAGTGATTCTTAAACTTTTTTGAGCGCGACCCAAATTTGAGTTTGATGATTATCTTGCGACCCAAATCTTAAACGTAGAAAAGATGTTTTTTTAATGTAAGCTTTCTGCTATTTATTTAGATTAGACACGAACAACCAGTGATAGTACACAGTATTTTGACACAATTTTTAACAATAACACCAGCAATTTAATGTGCTGCTTTAGGAAATTGTTTCAAACTACTCTACCATTATAAAAATAATTTCGACTAGTTCTGCAGCAGCTGGTCTGCCACTACAACTTTTAGAAAACTACTTAAGATGCAGTAATTTTATTTTATTGAAATGAAGCCAACTAAATGTGTATGATGCAATAATTTTGAAAGACTTGATAAATGGAACGAAAAAAATTCTCCCGATTTTGAAAATTCTGATCTTGCGAAAAATCGCTTCGACGGATTTGAATCACCTTGGCGCGACCCATTTTTTAAGTCTTCGCGACCCATGTTTGGGTCGCGACCCATACTTTAAGAACCGCTGGTTTATGGCGTAGATTGCACGTTTAAAGCGAAAATCGATAGCATAATTGAAGCCTACTATTAGTACTACACGCAAATAAACAACTGCGAAACTACGGATTATTTAGTCAAAGCAAATTTTGTAATCAACAAACTCGACGAAGTTGATCTAACAAAGTTTTGGCTAATCGGGCGTCTAGAAATGATAGAATTTTGAATAGGATAAGAAGGCTGTTAATTTTTTCTTCAATTTTGGGTCGAAACAACTAAATAACATCCTCAGACGTTTTAATAAACTATACTCATTACGGAAGTATCCATTTTCTAGTACATGGTACATCTTGTAAACTGCTAAAGACATGAGCAAAATATCTCTAAAAGTTTTAGAATAGGAGGATCAGCCAAAATACAGTCATGAGTGTGACAATTAATAATGCCATAATCGGTAACGCTAATGGCATTAAAATGATAGCTGCTGGACCGGCTGATACTGCTCTTAACGTAGTTTCTGCAAAATACGAAGTGCACATGAAATATTTTATAGGATTGACGTCATTGCAATAGCGTTATTAACTGATTATAAACAAATAAAATATTATGAAAAAATCTACCTCATGTAAATATTGGTGTTACTCTTGCGTCTGCGTGCAAAATAATTTGGCCCAAGTAAGGCACTGTATGTATTTGTAGAAGTAATGTATACTATACAGCCCTACTTCTACAATTAGCAGTGAATAGTAATTGGAAAACGCAATTTTACTTTCAGGAATTTCCTCCGTCAGAGCGAGATCATGCACAAGAAACTGTCCCCATAATGGAAGCATTTGTGTGGAATTAGTGGCAGTGGATGGTGTGCCTTGCATTATATTTGAGACCCTACGAGCAGATGGTAAAGGTCCACCACGAGCATCTCGCCGTAGACTATCTAAAGATAAAAATAAATAAATAATATCAACAATAAACTTGCACTATTCGTGAATTGTACCGGAGTAATTATTGTTGAATTAAAAAATAAAATACCGAAGTTAGCGCTAGCATCATCAATAGGATTAAGCATTAATTGCTTAATTTTCAACAAGTAAGAAATTTAAGGCTTAATTCTGTGATGCTACTAGCCCCAGCTTCACCATGGCATTTGTAAAGCTACGCCTCTAAAATTTTGGTGATAATTCATTTATTTTTTGTTGCTCTACTCGTTAATCTGACTATTGCTTACTCCAAAAAATACCTAAAATATTACAAAAAGAATACATGACTTTCTGCCCTTTCGTGTTTAATTTTGACAAAAATAAAAAAAAGTTATCGATGACAATATTGGTGGGATATACCAAATTGCAAAAAATGAGTTTAGACGACAAAAGCGTTCGATGATAGAATTGCTTTATTTTCAACAGCTAAACGTTAACCGTTTTACACTGTCTAAATCCAATATTTTGATGATTTGACTTATCCTACCAGTGATGTGAGCAACAACGGTTTTTACAATTTTTTCAAAACTAGGCGGAGTTGAAAATTTGTCATTTCAAACATCTTCACAATTTTTTTTTGTGATGTGTACTTTTAAGGTGAATTTATACAGTATCCGTTTTTCGTCCGTTTTCGTCCGTTTTTTTTTTGCGTTTTTGTTTCTTCTTGAAAAAGTATGCGCTTTTTCATCCGCATTTTTATAAGTCCATATCCGCACTAAGTAAACCGTTATATATAGGTAAAAATTTTGTTCAAAAATTTAGTGTATGAACGATAAGAGCGATATTTCAAAATGGAGCTGTGCCACTTCACAAAAAAAATTTTTTTTAAACTTTTGTCCAGTATGTGACTGTCTGGTTTGTGCGTATATGGACTTATAAATACGCGGATGAAAAAGCGCATACTTTTTCAAGAAGAAGCAAAAACGTAAAAAAACGGACGAAAACGGACGAAAAACGGATACTGTGTAAATTCACCTTTTCTTTTTCCAAATTGGAGTACGGTTTTTAGGTCCGCAATTACAACAGTGACTTTATTTTTTCATCCGATAGATGGATGCTCAACGTGAAGAGCAAACAAAGTGAAAGCACATCGCAACTTTTTGCACTGTGTACAAGAGAATAGTTGCGTAATTAATCAATCAATCAATCAATCAACCAATCAATCAAATTTATTTTGTCACAAAAGTAGGAACTACAATTAATACACAATATATTACTGCTGAGTGTAGACGAGGAAAGCGGTGAAGTGACCTGCTGGTCTTTGAGTTAAGTAGTCATCTAACTTTCGTTTGGTCAATAGTTATGGCTTAATAACTATTGGCTCGTGCTTTAAGTTCAAACTTATGTTCAATCTAACTGAATCGATCTTTTACAACAAGTTTAATACTGTTTAGAGAAAAGTTGAAGAAAAAAAAAGTTTTATTCAGAAATCATGTCACTTGTAAGATTAAATGTTTTTTATGCATTCTTTTGAAAGTTGAAAAGTTACCGTTGTTACGTATGATTTCGTTAGGTATGTATCATTCCATATTTTAACCCCTGCAAACTTGATGGATCTTTATAATCTGTTTGTGCGAAACCTAGAAAGATGATTTTTCTTTTGTGGAGCTCTAGCACTATTTTTGTTAAGTCAGGACACTACCAAAATAGTTATCAAATTGTGCCGGAAGTTGCTTGTGGGTGAATTTGTACATAAAGTTAGCTGTTTCTTGCCTTCATCAATTATTTACACAAAGGATATTATGGTGCATACTCGGAAACCGTGATGCTACAGAAAGTAATTTAGTTGCTTTATTTCGCGGAGGTTTTAGCGGTGTTAGGTGTGAAGAGAATGAAGCTCCCAGCACTATTTCATGCATAAGTGGGTATGTTAATGCAAAACGTTAGCTTCGTTAACCACTAGTCCATTAACAAACTTCACTTCTCGTTATATTACAGCTTTAAATAAAGTCCGTTAATTTGTTAACATTTAAGCGTAATTTACATTTCTTTTTGTTCACTCACTTCTAGAACAAATAATGACACTGTTGAGCTGATGGTTAGGAAAAATTTATTGCTATGGTGGTCTTTTTGTGTTTTGGAAGTTATATTTTACAGTCTAATCTAATTTCAAGATAAAAATAGGTTCAAATGCACTCGGAAAATCTCTGGAAATTGTGAACAGCGATAATTAACGGACCCAGGAGGCAACATCGCTGCAGGTCATTATATGCCAAAAAAAAAGCGCTCCTTTCTTCGCTTTTTCTGTAAAATTCGTTTTAATACGCAACAAGTGTTACCAATGCAAATTGGTTTGTACCGGTACGATGAATGATTGTTTTAAGAAATCAACGATGAAAACCTTAACGTAAGTTAAGGAAACATAACGGTAGTTAATCCAGTCCGTGAACTTAAAAAAACTTCTAAACGGATTGAGTTAACAAAAAAGTTATCTTCGTTTTCAAGGGATTAACGATAAACGAATTTGTGCCCATCTAGGGTTTAGTGCCTTACGTGAGATGAGAATGAATGAAAGTGAAGCAAATTTGTTTAAGTATTCGTAAGCGAACAAAGTGTCTTATCTTTGTCATAACGCCAACGGCACGTCCTAATTTCTGGAGCGGGAAGTCCGAGGTTCAAACCACAGGTCGATTAAAAGGCTCACCACTGCTGCGACATTTCTTGTCAAGTAGTTGTGTTGCTCGGACGCAATGACGCGGCGATGAGCCCCGTCAATTTGTTGCAAGCTTTGGCGTAATACAGCGAGTGTAGTGAAAGATTTTAAATGATTTAAAGTGTTTGTTTTTAAATCACTTCTTTTTATGAATTTTATCCAAGAACTAACCAATGCTGCTACCGCTGTGCTTACCTGTTCCATCATTATAATAAGCTGCAAGAACCCGCTTATAAGATCGATGAGTGCTTCCAAGTTTGGGATTCACACGGTTGTTGCAGATTCCGTCCAATCTTCGATATCTAAAATAAACAGTTTTCATATCAATAAACGGCCAGTCGGTCGACAGTAACTTCCACCTTTGCATCTTGAGCGGGAGGTCGGAAATTCGAATCACAACTGTTTGAATCAGAAACAGTGTTGCCGAGGGCTCGTTGCGACTGCAACATTTCTTTTAATAGGGCAGTGTCGTCCGGCTCAAAGGTGGGGAGGTAGGTCTTCGCCAAATCGACATATGTTTGGGCGTAGTACAGCTATAGGATAATGAAAGATTCGATTTGATGAATTTCCGTCCCATTTGTTAAGTTCTAATCCAAAGTTTCTTTACAGTTTTTAGAGTAACTGATGTTGATGATGCGTATCTCTACATATTTTGCTTGTGCTTATTCTTATCAAACGACGCCCGACAAAGATACTTAGCATAAAGTTTGATCTTCAACTAAGGACACTGCAACAAGACCAAGGTGCGAGACTGCGAATTGAATCCAAGTAATGAGCTTACTTGTAAAACAACGCTTTGACGCGAGGTTTCTTAATGGGTTGACTGATCGTCTCTCGCAATAAGCAACGAGAAAAAAAACAGCACCCAGGACACTTTAGACTTGTTTTTTCTTTTTTAATTCTTTCCCAAAATAAACCAAAATTTGGCTTATAACAGAAGAATTTCTTTTTTTTCTTATCCGTTTAGTTGCTACAGATATTAGCACAAAAGTATTCTTCTAGCAACTAATTTTTTCGTGCAGCGGGCCGTAAGTGTTAGGATTAGGTTCATAAAAGGTTGAGAAACCACTGGTTTATTCGTTTTGGCCACGATGCCGATTGACCTATTCAATATAAAAAAAAATTTCAGAAGTGAATTTTTACTTTGACTAAATTTGTTTCTGTGTGAATGGTCATATGAATAGTAAAAATCGCAAATGATTTGTCGATAAAAATCACAAAAATAAACTATTGCATGCATAACAAATACAGAAAACTGCATTTACTTTTGGGTTGGATCAAAAAAATTAGGACATTCTTGTTCCGATGAACATTCCGCAACCTCATCAGGTTCAGTAACTGCAAACAAATAGAATTGCTAAACCGTATCATTTTTCATGAGACTTTGCAATAGAGTTAATGAAAAATTTGAACACTCTTTTGTCAAAAATATTATTACTTATCGAATCACAAAAGCTTGTGTCACGAATACTATTCCCTTATAACAGTGTTTTTCAATCTTTTTCCAACTACAAAACACTTTTTGCATTCAAAAAATCTTGCGGAACACCATGAAAAAATAAACCACATTTTAAGACTTATAATTATTGCATTCCAAACAACAATCATGCAGACTGAATTACCGTATTATTGCGCAACAAAACGTCACCATATTGGCAATAATACTCACATGAAAGTTAATTACGCTCTTTAAGTCATATGCCAAAATAAATAAATTCTTGCGGAACGGCTGATGATGTTGCGCAGAACAATGGTGTTCCGCGGAACACCTGTTGAAAATCATTGCCTTATAACAACCATAATATTTTTATAACGAAATTCAGTCAATTTTATCGAAAAGCAGATTCAAAATTAAATTTAGTCCAGTGGTCGAAATTAACTTTTTTAACAACTTGCCCGTCGGGCAAGTGATATCAAATGCTTGCTTGCTTGCCCGAGAAAATTTCAACTTGCCCAAAAAAATAGATACAGTAAGTTTTGAGATTGTTTAACTTTGGAAAAAAATTGTAAAATGCACTTCCTGACAAAAAAAAACACTGAATTTACATAATCAGAATCAAGAATTGCGTATAGAATCAAGTATTTCTTCTTGATTTTACGTGATGTGACGTAATAAGCAACTTTTTCCAATCATGCGTTACGCAAAAATTGATTTTTGGATTGTAATTGTTTCAATTATTATGTTACAATAATATTGATTAATGTTGCACTTTCGTTACAAACGCATTTTCAATCGCAAATATTTTGGAAACTACGCTAGCTAGAAAGGCGGAAGTTTTACAAAAGTTATAAAGAGCAGAAAGATGTTTAAAATAATCTAGAATAAGCAGAAAAAATTTGCAAAATTCTTGGCATTTTCTTGCAGTGCAGGGTTTGATATCTGAAATAGCGGTTAACGTGGCAAGCGTGAGAAAATTTTTGTTCGAAAAAAAAGGTAGCATTTTGTGCCAGAAAGTTGCTAAACGCATCTGAGAATCAAAAACCTTCCGAGCAATCAAAGAAAAGTTAATTGCGATTAATGTGTGCGTACGATTAAATAAAGTGTTAATTGTGATGATTAGAAAGTGTTAACTAAAATAAGCCAAACAACTTACAGCTTTCTCTACTTACATTTTATTTTATTGCAAGAACAGCGGACCTAAATAGCGTCTCTAAATAATCTTGTTTGATACGCTATATTTTGTTAACTTGCCCGACGGGTAAGTTAAGCCGAAAAATAACTTGTCAGAGGCGATTTCAGCTTGCCTCGGGCAAGCGGGCAAGCGTTAATTTCAAACCCTGATTTAGTTCAACCCTATATTCTTACCTCGGGCGTTAAAGCCTGGTTGGCCTAACGTTGAAACGAAACTTGCTGCAAGCCAAAAAATTAACCACATTGTTTTTATATCCTCTTAATTATAGTCTTAAAAAAAGAACGAAATCTAAAAAAGCTAATAGTATATGTAATATCTTTTTTAGGCAATCAGTTCATTAGCACAAAACTATCAATTGAGCCAAATTTGGCAAGACATTTTTTTGTTAACATCGCTACTCGGATGACGTTTCAATTCAAATCTAAATTAGTTTGTCAACTAATCGCGAATTCCCCGCGATTGTGCTCTTTTACTGCCGTTTTGCGGAGAGTTGTTTGGCACTCAAAATCAACTTCACAATTTTTGAAAACAAACAGTTGTTAAAACTTGCTCTTTAAATTAGACCATTTTTAACTGACAAAATTTTTCAGTTAGACTCGGGCATTTAAACACCGTACATTTTTGACCCCATTCTGTACGAATAGTAGTCGCGGTTAGCTGCAAACCATTTAAAAAGCTCAATCAATACCCGCGGGCCAGAATACACTTTAATCAACGGGCTAAAAAGGGCTAATTTTTGATTCATGGGTTCAATCATCCAATCTGTGTATCTAAAATAATTGTTATCCGAAAGTCAAATTCAATAAATTGTTTTAGAATCAGCAAATACAACTAAACGACTCTATGTGGAATTTTCACTTAAGCTTATAATCATGCTACGGCTGTTCGGACTTCTTTTTTAAATCGTCGATATGAAGCTGCATCTCAAAAATTGTGGAAAAGTTTAAAAACTCGTTACAATGTAATCTAAGACAGTTTTTGCGGCAGAGGGGAGACATTGAATAGTTTTTGAATTCTGATGAAAACTTTCCACAGTTTAAGGTAAACTTAGTCAATAAATTTTGATGATATTACAATTGTATTTTGTTCTTGTAGATGTGATTCATAACTTAAAGACTCAATTTTCGGAGATACAAAACAAATTTTGAAGTAGTAATGGCTGATAACAGTCAAGCTATTTCTAATCATTTTGACTAGCTTTTCATGTTTACCCTGCATTACCTTACATTTTTAACTAACATGTAGCGGAAAACGATCTTACTTAAAAAAACGAGGACAAAAACTTCACAACATCAACGAACATTTTTGATTTTGAAGCATTCACGATTACATGCACAAGCAGACTTCACCTTTCACCAAAGACAAAGAGAATCAAACTCTCAATTCTATATGAGAGAAAATTCGATTTGATGTCTCTGCTTTCCACAGGTGAATCTGTTAACTTTATTTTGCCACTCTGTTGTCTTTTATACACAAGACGATGATGCATCCCGCAATTAAGGTGCTTTAATTTAAGACTAGAAACAACAACAACAACAATGTAAAACAACAAATAACAGACGCACGCTTTTTTAGGTATAACTGACTTTAATTCTAAGCATTAATCAAAAAAAGTCGTGCTAACAGACATCAGCTATTACGCTATAATGCAATAACTTGAGTTTTGATAATGACTCATACTTGGAGTTAATGGGTTTCATTTTGAGCGACGAAAATTGAAAAACAATAACAAAAACACAATTAATAATAATAAATATTTACACTGTAAATCATGATTGTTTTTGGGCAAGCAAAAGTTTATACAATTTAGCAGTTTCATTATCAAGTAGTTTTATCTCGATTTCGTCAGTTTGTTGCGGAAGTGCGACGCACTATTAGCTTTTGTTACATTTATTACGATCATTCTTTTTAATTAAGGCACGTCTTAATTGCTTCTAATCAGTTATAGCGACCGTGTAATTATCGCGTGAAATGTATAGTACTAGACCTAGAACCTTAGCCGTGGTGGTCGCGTGAGCGTGCATCCTTACAGAACATTTGCTACTTCAAAACCACATCTATGCCAAGCATATTTAGTTTTTGGTCGAATTATTACCACCATACCGTGTTTTATTGACAGCCGACGGAAAATGATTTTAACCAAGCGTATAAAACTTGATTGTTGCCTTGATCAAAACGTTAGTTGCTTACTCAAGACTCTAGTTAGGAGTATGACTTAATGGAGACCTTTACCCAATTCTGCTACTTATTATAATTTTAAGAGATTTGTACTGTATGCCAACTTTGGTTTCCGAATTTCCATATGTGATCTCGTTTAAGATGCTTCAATTCATAAATTCTGCAATATCTTAGTCCAAAATTTCCCGGTTTTGCATTAGTTTCGTCCTAGTTACAATATAATAAACCTGATTGCAAATTGCGCATCTGAATGTGAAACTGATAACGATTATACAGAGCGCACATGGAATTACGCTACACAATCAAGCATCTTTTAGACGCGTCGTGGCTCGAAAACATTTAAAAAGCTTCATCTTGTAGTTCTGCTACCAGGGTTACGAACTCAAACTTGGAAAAAAACCTTTCTGAAAAACCTTTCTGAACTCGAACTCGAATAAAACTTTTTGATTTCGAGTTTATTAACAAGAAATTTGCCGTGGCGACCTAAAAAACCGCTTGTGTACAAAAACGAAAGCGTTAAGCTGCAGAGGTGGAGTCCTCGAGGACGTCCTTGGCCTCGAGGACTTCTTTGGCCTCGAGGACACATTTTGAAGTCCTTGGCCTTGGCCTCGAAGTCTCAAGTCCTGGGTCTTGGCCTTGGCCTCCAAGCCTTAGGTCCTCGAAAATTGCCCTGTCCTCGGCTCGAGGACAGCACTATTTTTTGAGCCGTTGAAACTTTGTTGGAAAACGCCAGAAACCTCGCGGAAAATTTCCAAATACCTGTTTTGTTTTCCGCAATTGGAGCATAGGCTTAGCCAAGCGGGCCTCCCCCCCAATAGAAATTTCACCAACGACAAAAATGTGACAAAAAAGCCAATTGTTTTTTCAGTTTCAGTTTCTTTTTAGCATTTTTCGCTTACACCAATAGCGAACAACAATATTGAAGACCAGGGGCCCCGGGTCCACCACAAATCATTTTTTCCTGCCAATTTAAACGTAAACCTGGAAGAAATGGATAGTTTTCGTCCTCAAAGTTGCTATTTCAAGATCACATCTAGCCATACCCATAGGTGGGCACAAGTCCGTTGATCGTTAATCCGTTAAAAAGTTTTTTCATGTTAACGGACTAAATTAACTTCCGTTAAGTTCTGTTAACTTCCGTTAAACTTTTTATCGTTAATATCTTGCACCATTCATTCATTGTACCGGTACAAGCCAGTTTGCACTGATAAGACTTGTTGCGTAATAGTACGAGTTTTATAGAAGAAAACAAAGAAAGGAGATCTTTTTTGGGACAAATAGTAAGCTGTGGCCTCAGAGATCGCTGTTTGCAATTTCCAAACATTTTCCGATTGCAGCTTCGTTAGTGCATTTGAACTTGTTTTTATCTTGAAATTGGATTAGACTGTAAAATACAACTTCCAAAACACAAAAAGACCACTATAGCAATAAATATTTTCTTACTATCTGCTCAACAGCGTTAATTAAAGCTTAAAATAACGGATTAACGTTAACGGAGGTGTGAAGTTTGTTAACGGACTAGTGGTTAACGAAGCTAACGTTTTGCATTAACTTGCCCGCCTATGCATCTAGATATAATTGCGTTCAAGATATAATTGTAATTGTAATTACATTTTATTCACCAAGTTACCTTGGCCAGGAGACAGCAAAGGGACCTTTCGGTCTTCGAGTCAACCTGCCACCTGACCACCTGTCTACCACACACGGCGGAGGCTTCACACTGTCCCTTTTAATGCTGAACGTCAAGCAGGAAAGCTGTGAATACCAATTTTTATAGTCTTTGGTTTGACCCGACCGGTAATCGAACCCGAGTCTACCGCTTCAGTAGCAGACGCTCTATCCACTCGACCACTTGATCGTTTCTAGCCTTTTTATGAACGTAATGCATTAACCAAAGCCGAATTTACCACCATATGGCGCAGTACCAGCTAAGGGCCCTGCGCTCACATCTTAAGACTTTTTATGGTCTTCACCTACATTTGGCAGAAAGATGTTGCCAAAATCTCCAAAGTGCCAGGGGCCCAGCGCCATGTAAATCAGGCCCGGCAATAACATGGTTACTGAGCGTAACCATCTATTGTACTATTTTTAAATAACAATTCATTAATTCACCTTCACCTCGCCAGTTTTTACGCACAAAATACTTTAAAGAAAAATTAGCCATGGAAAATACTGATTGAACAAATCGTTGAACGTCAATTGAGGGGCCTGGGCCCCCTGGCCTAACATGCACTTCTATAACTGGTTATTTTCATGACAAAAATCTCTAAGGAAAATCTTCGAGTGGGTTTTCATTTACTGCTAAAATGTTGCACGAGACAATACACCTTATTTCCCTCTACCTGGACCAAATCACGTACAATTAAACTTTAATACCAAAATGCAAGATGTTAAACGTGCTTTGGACTTAAATTGCAACTAGAAGGAGGATTAAACAATTTGATTTTTTTAATTGGCTTTCAAATGTCAAAAATCTAGTGCTTTCAAATTGCTCTAAGCATGTGTGAAGTGTGATTCAATGGCATTAAAATAACTTTTTTTTTCAAAAAATTACAAAAAATTGCCCAACAGCTGGGGGCTTCGCCCCCAGACCCCCAAAGCCTCCGGCCGCTGAGGGTCTCGCCCCCAGACCCCTAGTCTGTGATACGTTTAAGTTACACTGGTTTTCTCGAAACGTCTTCAAAGTTACGTATTTGCACTTTTCAACTATATTAGTTTAAGCTCTCTCCCTTTGCAAAATCCTGGTTAAGTGCCAACAGGCAAATTTTTGATGACGTCAATGCATGCGATTTGTGGTTTAGGCCTCCTCAATCAAAAATTCTGGCCATGCCTATAAATTGGAGATTGCCTGAAAAACTTTTTTGAAGATTTGTTTTTTTGGAGAGCATTTGCGGCTGTGTCCTTGGTCCTTGGCCTCGGATTTTTTTCGTGCCCTTGGCCTTGGCCTCGAGGCTTGTGTCCTCGACTCCACCTTTGTTAAGCTGTAAAGACGAAAACAAGAAGACTGAATTTTTGTTAGGTTGAACTCTAATTTAAAAAACTTGATATTTTAGCCAAGCTTGAACAGAAAAACCTAAACTAAAGAACTCAAGCTTGAACTCGAACTTGCACTATACAGAATAAAAACTGATGGAGTTTGCAGCATTGACGGGAACTCAAAACTTCGCAGTATTCTTTTAAAGCGATCTTGAATGTGCAAAGCGGATGAACACACGACAAGTGACGTCAGAGCAACGCAAACCACGAGTTAATTACGGTCCAGAAAACGCGTCCAATCGAAACGCTCATAAAAAAGATTTGTCTTTGCAATACTGCCTACGTCATTCTGACGCTCCTGTTAAAACAAGTGCGTATACAGGGGATTTCCCTAATTGGAAGTCGATTTATTAAAGTGCATTATGCTAGTTAGTAAACTGTCCTTCTGATCATTGTCTCAAGCAAAAGTCATGCAGTAAATTTTCATCAACATCACTATAGAACTGCACTTAAACAGCAGCATCTCGTCGTGTTGTATATCCCTACCAATAAAAGGGAGCAGTTTACCAATTTGCGGGCATGAGAGTAGCGAATTCAGTGCCAGCCAGAAGGGGAGTCGAAGACACAAGGCTCGAGGCCAAGGACACAAAAAAAATCCGACGCCAAGGCCAAGGACAGCCCTTCCGAGGACAGACCCTCTCGAGGCGAAGGACAGGAATGCTCGAGGCCAAGGCTAAGGACCAAGGACACAGGCGCTAGTGTTCTCTAAAAAAAAGGTCTTCAAACAGATTTTTTAGGCGATCTCCAAAAGAGGAAAACAAAAAAGGTCTTGACAAATTTTCCGCGAGGTTTCTGGCGTTTTTCTACATAATTTTAAAAATGAACAAATCTCTGCATTTGTAGAAATCGATGCTAATGCACATCACACTATATGGGGATCCTCCGACATAAACCCTCGAGGAGAGAATCTGCTAGGGTAATGGTTTAGTGCAGACCTGAATTTCTGTAATAGCGGTGATAAACCTACAATTAGAATTAAAACGCGTGAAGAGTTTCTAGACTTAACCTTAGTGAGCCGTTGTGCGTGGGACCGAGTAGTAGGCTGGCATGTTTGCAAATTGCTATCATTCTTGGATCACATGTATATTAGGTTCCAGGTTAAAAGCAGAATCCAAAAACAGGCTAAAATGTCTCGAAATGTTCGTCGTACATGCTAGATCAAGTATGTAGACGAACTTGAACAAAAATTAAATGAATGAATTTTACCACCAATACTAGTGCCTTCCTCAAAAAAAAGTTGATGCGCTGGCAAACAAGGTACATTCAGTTATTACTAAATAATATGAAGCTTCTTGCCCTACGCGAAAGTCGCTTCGTAAGAAAGATAACATATGATGGAATTCAGCGCTAGCAAGCTTTCAAAAAGAGGCTCGCCGAGCTTGGAGAAAAGCCATTAAAACCAAACAAGAAGATTTGAAGGCTCAAAAGCTCGCCCAAGCCTATTTCAAAAACCTGTCAGAAGAGCAAAGCGGGATTTATGGCATTGCTTGGTAGAGAGTATGAATAGTCAAACATCAACGGCTCGGCTGGTTAAGATTATTCGAAGGAATAAAACGGTGCGGGTTAGCAACGTAATTAAACGCAACGGAGAATATTCACGAAGTCTCCACTAGAAACTCCAAACTGCAGTATCTGCTTGATATCTTATCACCGGGTAGTCAGCACACAGAAATCATGCAACCAGGTACGATTAAGTAGACAATCCATTTATGAGACCTGAGGACAATGAAATGATTGCAAACATATGTTCATTCGAGCGTATGCAAGCAGCTATTAACGAATTTCAACCATTCAAAGCACCAGGGCCGGACGGGCCCTATCCTGTACTGTTACAGAAAGGTTGGAATCAACTGATAAGATATTACCATGCCGTTTTTCAAGCATGCCTGAGACACAGTAATGTGCCATCGGCATGGAAAGAAAGTACAGGTATATTTCTCCCCAAACACGGAAAGGAAAGCTATTTTTTAGCTAAATCCTTCCGTATGATCACTTCTTTTCAACTAAAGTGGTTGGAAAGACTAATTCTGTATCATATTAATGAAGATAATAACGTTTAGGCAAAGCTTTCAGCATCGCAGCACGAATTTCGCGCAGGTATTTCTACGGAAACTGCTTAGCATGATTCTGTGCGCCGAGTAGAGCATTGACTTGTTAGAAAAAAGCCGAGTCTGCTGCAAATGCCAGCTGACTAAATAAAGAAAACTAAGATATTCGAGAGAAACTTTGGATGTCAAATTATGGATAAAAAGAATGCTATCAGATCTGAAAGCGTTCTAAATCCAAACACTGTCAAGATTTACACTGATGGCTCGAAACTAGATGGGAGAATAGGTGCGGGTTTCTTTGCAGAATATCCAAACAACTCTCCAAAACAAGCATTTTTTACGTTGGAATACACAGCACTGTGTTTTAGGCAGAAGTCTTTGCTATTTCAAAAGTGGCAAAGAACCTGCTTTTGGAAAAAATTCACAATCAAAGTATCGTTGTGCTGGTGGATAGTCAGGCAGCTATCAAGTCACTTATAAAGTGCACTCTAACATCAATTACAGTGCTCAACTGCATTAGAAACCTAAATCAATTGGGTAAACAAAACCACGTCAGCATTGCCTGGATTCGTGATCATGCAGGGATACATGGTAACGAAGTGGAAGACTATCTAGCCAAATCAGGATCTAAATCAAAAATGCATGGTCTTGAACTTTTTATTACAGTCCCGTATGCCAGTTGCGTTAGCACGGTTAAGGACTGGTTCACAAATAGATGGAAATCTATGTGGCATAAACGGAAGAACTGCTTGAGGATAAAGGAGTCGGTAGGTTGGACCACCTCACGACTAACAATACGTCTCCTAAACCTTAAGAGGCCTCAATTAAATAGAGTAGTGCAAGTTTTAACTGGGCATTACAATCTACAGCGGCGCAAAAAAACTACAGGTCGTGCTGAGCCTTCTCCAGGGTTGCCCCAGAAACTCCAAAATCAAATACCAGGACTTTCCTGGATCCTGGACCTTTTTAGATCATTTTTCAGGACTTTTCCAGGACTGTTTAAGGTTTTTGTACAGGACTTAAAATTTAATTTTGACTCTTACTCTTTCATGCACCTACTTTTTTGTACTTGTGAATGACAAAAAATTTTGATGAAACGCATTTGCATTTCTAGTACTGACTACTAACCAGTAACCAGGTGTAAATCTAGAAATTTGCAATGGTAGGGCAATGCTTTTGTGTATGGAGGCGGAGCCCAGCCATCAAAAGCCATTGAGGGTGTGGGGGAAAAGTTTCCAGCGCTCGAAAATTTTGCATTTTTTTTTTTGCAATAATAACTAAATTTTAGGCCTAGTTTGGTAAAGATTATTGCTTTCAAAAAGTGGCACAGAAATTAGCACGGCAAAAACTTGATTAAACTGCTGGTTGCATAAATGGGCTAACAGTATATCTGTGGGTGATGGCTGGAGCTCGACCGGTATGACTTTTTCAGGCCAATAGTGATACTACATTAACTTAATAACCAGAGGTGGAGTCGAGGACATAAGGCTCGAGGCCAAAGATAAGAACACAAAAAAATTTCGAGGTTAAGGCCAAGGACAGACCCTCTCGAGGCCAAGGCCAAGGACACAGACGCAAGTGTTCTCCAAAAAAAAAAGGTCTTCAAAAATTTTTTTCTGGCGATATCTACTTGAGGAAACCTAAAAAAAGGTCTATGCAGATTTTCCGCAAGGTTTCTGGCGTTTTCCAACGAAATTTCAACGGTTCAAAAATAGTGCTGTCCTCGAGCCGAGGACAGGCCAATTTTCGAGGACTTGAGGCTTCGTGGCCAAGGCCAAGGACTTCAAAATGTGTCCTCGAGGACTCCACCTCTGTTAATAACTAACTTACCAAATTTTGTCACTATTTTTCACTTAACTTGACACTAAAAGCTTCACTAATCCTCCTACAAACAAAGACTATTTCAAACACAGGTCATACTAAGCAAATAGAATGCAAGAGTGCTCGTGGCTGCTCTAAAAAATAAACTGTTTAAGGCAATTGCGCTAAGCCGATAGTTTATCGGCCGTAGAGTGCCGATACAATATTCTGGCTTGGCCCTGAGGTCGGCTGACCAATATATCGGTCGAGCTCTAGTGATGGTAAAACTTCAGTCCTAGCTTTATTTCCAGCCAGTAAACCATAAAATCCTATAATTGGAAAAAGGCAGAGCTTATTTGCTCGCCAGCGTACAAACAAAAAAACGCTATCCAAGCCCTTACCCCAACCTTAAACTTAATCCAAACTGTAACCCTAGCTCTAACCCTAACGTTAATCCTAACCCAAGCTCAAAATCTAAACCCCAACAAACCACTAACAATAATAATTTGAAACATATAAGAGTGAGTACCCATTCTTGCTCTCTTATTTTCTACAAGCAAAGCTTATTTGCACGCTACAGTGTAAATAGGCTTTTCCTTTGAAAAAACTTACTAGTATTAATCCAAATTGTCTGTATTTTATAACATTAGATAAAGCTAAAATTTGGGAGGAGGGGCTAATGAAATGAGATTTGAGAGAGTTGATTGGTAATTAACAGAATTAAATATTGAATAGATCCATTTTTTACAAAGCCTACGATAAGCATTTTGAATCAAGCGATCGAATTGATTGTTTATTTTTAGCCATTTTCAGTTAGGTGTTACTGGTTTTATTTTTGACCAATATTAGCTCTTCCCCAAAATCATGTTCCGAAAGTGACTTTGAATTACTTTAGTGTCCATATTGCTACAAAAAACTGCCTTAAAGTCATAAGTATAGTGAAAAAAACGTCAATTTTTTCTTATTGTGCATTTTGGTCAACGGGCCAAAGCTACGCTACTGCTACTAGCAGCAACACTGTTACTAGAGTATCGCATTGCAATAAATTACAGTCCATGAATTCATTCTTTCTAATAATATTCAATAATTCATACAGACTGTATTGCAAAGTGCAAATTTTGGTATTTTAACGATGAAGTGTATATTTGCACTCTAGCGTACCAGAGTTGTAAGTCGGGCCGGGCTTTTAGGGTCGGGTTCAGGCCTAAAGTTGACAAAAATTTTGGGCTTAATTCGGGCCTGAGACGTGCTTTTTGTCTTAGGTGCACGAAAATATAATCAAAATAACTAGGCAACATTGCTGAATTTTTTAGACCTAACTTAACTTTCGGGTTTTTTCGGACATGATTTGGGCATCAAATTAGATTTCGGGTTCGGGCCTGGTTCGGGCATATATTTTCGGGTTCGGGCCGAGTTCGGGCCTGAAATAGTCTGCCCGTTTACAACTCTGTAGCGTACCAATAAGAACTTCTTAAAAAGAATAAGAGAGCAAAGAGTAGAGGAATGGGCGCTCATATTAACGCTAGGGTAGGAGTTAGGGTTACAGCTTGGGTTAGATTAAGGGTTGGGTTAGGGATAGGATAGCGATTTTTTTTGTTTGTGCGCCAGCATACAAATAAGCTCTGTCTTTTAACAATACAATAAAGCTTTTTGAACGAACTTTACAATGCAAATTATTTTAACAATGGCTTTGTACAATTACAAGGTATTAGTTATCAGAGGTGGAGTCGAGGACACAAGGCTCGAGGCCAAGGCCAAGGCCAAGGACACAAAAAAAATCCGAGGCCAAGGCCAAGGACAGCCTTTCTGAGGACAGACACTCTCGAGGCCAAGGACAGGAATGCTCGAGGCCAAGGCCAAGGACCAAGGACACAAAGCGCAAGTGCTCTCCAAAAAAAAAAAAAAAAAAAGGTCTTCACAAAAATTTTTCAGGCGATCTCCAAAAAAAAAAAAAAAAAAAAAAAAAAGGTCTTCACAAAAATTTTTCAAGCAATCTCCACGAAAAAACGCTTTCCAAAAAATTTTTCAACCGCTCCACAAAATTTTAACTTTCCAAAAAATAGTGCTGTCCTCGAGCCGAGGACAGGCCAATTTTCGAGGACTTGAGGCCTCGAGGCCAAGGCCAAGGCCAAGGACTTGACCTTCGAGGCCAAGGCCAAGGACTTCAAAATCTGTCCTCGAGGACGTCCTCGAGGCCAAGGACGTCCTCGAGGACTCCACCTCTGTTAGTTATCATAAAAAAACAACTTCACATTCTGTGCAGGTAAATCACAGCAAAACTTTATAAACATTTTTCCAGGACTAACAAACAAAATTCAAGGACTTTCCAGGAGAGCAAAAAAAATCCAGGACTTTCTCAGGATGTGGCAACCCTGCTTCTCTGTGTCCAAAATGTTGCCTCGAGGATGAAACACCAAATCATCATGTTGGCAATTGCAAGCTTTACCAAGATATTTGTCTTAAATGTTTTGGCCTCACCACAATCACTGTTCACGATGTGGTAACCAAATGTAACATTAACAAACTGTTCACGTACTTAAAGAGAGTTGGAAGGCTTTCTGAGTTCGACCAGTAAACAAACAAAACTACAGCAACTTAGCAGCTACACTTGCAATGGGCCCAAATGAGGCCTAAGCAATGTGCAGGTTGAGTTGACCTAACCGTAGCAGATCCGCTCGCATCGCTGCCCATTAATGATAATAATGATACATAATTTTTACGGTTCAAAACATAATGCTGTCGTTTAGCCGAGGACAGGGCAATTTTCGAGGACTTGAGGCTTCGAGGTCAAGGCCAAAGACTTGACCTTCGAGGCCAAGGCCAAGGACTTCAAAATGTGTTCTCAAGGCCAAGGACGTCCTCGAGGACTCCACTTCTGGTGCCAGCCATACGCTGTATCATATTTTCAGCATGTTTAAACAGAATAGTATTGTCTTGCGTTTACATACGATACTTCAAGTAGTGTCCTGCGCTGTTGATAGTTTTTTTATATTTACATATCTTTCAAATCGCTACGTAACGGCAAGACAAGTTTAAACACAACGACAATAACTTACATAACAAATAAATGATATAGTTATTTCATTCCTTCATCGAAATTTTTCATATTTTTCATCTTTTCCATTCGAAATATTTGGTGTTGGAAAATTAGCTTCTCTTTTATCAATTTTGACAATATATGGCATAAATTTTTTTCAATATTGATGCAATTAAATGGTTGATTACTGAATCTATTGAGAAAAAACAGTTATGGCATTAGAATATAAAATTAATAAAAGTTTAAATGCAGCCTTAAGTTCTTAACCATAGTTTGATGGTTACCTGGTGGACATGCCCTGCTGCTTCAACATCCAAGCCTCGGTTCAGTTCAGCTAGAAAAACAATCGCTACAAAGCTAGAAATTGCTCTGCAAAACGAACGCAAATCACGACGAGAAAATTTTTGCCTAATTTTGAGAAACTTGCCACATTTGCAAAATGTCACATTAATTCAACTAAGACAGACAAATGTTTCGTACCGATATATAACAGAGGGACCAAGGGTATCAACAAAAGGGTATCAACTATTTATGGCATCCAGCTTCATCAGAAGGATTCCATATATAATGAAGGTGAGCTGCTGGTAGAATGGAGATGTAATGAAGAAGTATTCTGGTGATGTTATGTTGGTAGGGGGTAGCTTTCAATTTTCTGGCAAGGTAAGTGATCTCCTACACCTGTTTGAATTGAATAAGTTATAAGCACTCTATTTGAATAAGTTATAAGCCATCTATTTGAATAAGTTTAGTGTTTAATGTTAAAAAAAATGTTTTAATGTTTACTGGAATTGGTAATGGTATGGGTGATCTATCTGGTCTAGCCTACTGGTGCTAATTGCCGATAGAGAAGATTGAGAGACGAAAGGACTGAGCATGTCTCTTAACCAAACGACATTTGCCAAGATGGTAAAAAGCTCTTTAAAACCGAATTTGAAACGACCAAATTGTCTGAGTTTGCAGACTAAATCAAATCTACGACGACATGAAGTGATTGAGTTATTGAAAAAAAAAAAATTTTGAGACCTGTAAGCTTGTTGTAGTAGCTGAAATGAAAAGTAGAAGTATTGAAATAACCTGCAGAACAAGACAAGATGTTTTAGAGATTTATGAAAAACTCAGAAAAGTTGATAATGTCTATCATGTTCGGCTTTATGAGTCTGATCACATTAATGTTTTCTTGGGTTGGGTGCCCATACCACTGCCAATTGAGCGAATTGAGCAAAGTATTGAAGCGACATATGAAAAAGTTATAAAACTTATTGAAAAAAGACACAAAGATGGTCTACAATCACGCATTAGAATTCTTTCCATGAATAAAGATGAGTTGGATGTGAACCCGATACCTAGTTACATTTTCATTGATGGGTTCGAATTGTATGTGACATATTTAGAATTCTTTCCATGAATAAAGATGAGTTGGATGTGAACCCGATACCCAGTTACATTTTCATTGATGAGTTCGAATTGTATGTGACATATTCTGGTCAACAAATTACTTGTAAATATTGTGGACAGCCGGGACACGTACAATCGCGTTGCGAAAAACGTTTTTTAATGCAAAAAATTGATAGCATCAGAGTTAGGAGTTTATCGCAACAAAGTGTAAAAAACATAACAGAGATGGTGCTGCATTGTAGTGAGGCTACAGATTTGAGTTTTGATAAGGCTACAGCCTCAAATTTTCAACTGAATAATACCAACGACAAGCTAATCAATTTGTCAAGGAAGAGTAAACAGACTTCAGATTCTGACATCGGTTTACCTGAGTGCATAGTAGCACTACCACTTAAAATGCCAACAAAGGAAACGTTATCAGCAGATGCAGATCCCAAACTTCAATCTAATGCAGACTCTTTTGATTCATCTCTTTCTGAAGAAGAAACTAGCAATGACAAGGAAACATTGGAAAAAACTGGTGTAGAGAGCCAAAAAGAGACCAATCAAAACTGGTGGCAGATGTCACGTCAAGTCTTGTGCTTAACTTGTAGGTCTGAAAACGTGGTTGCAGATACAGCAACAAAATTTGTATGCAAAAACTGTGGTGAAAAACAGTACGTTGCCAGACTGTGCTGTATTGATTCCTCTAGCAATGAACGCTTTGCAATGAAATATTTAGAACGCTATGCTAAGTGCACATCATGCCATTCAGAAATGATTCGTTCGCCATGCTGCGAACAATTTCTACCAAAAATGCAGCTTAATAATAATATGTTTGATTGCGTCCATTGTTCTAGATATTCAATTTCATGTGTTTGCAAGAATGTAAACTGCCTGCCTCCGAAAACCATGAGTTGGAAATGCAAAAATTTTATGTGTTCGCAATTTACTGTACACTGCAATTGTGGACGAGTGACCTTTCAAGATCAGAAATCGCCATATCACTGTCCATATGGTTATGAGTATGAATATGATGTCGAAACAGGAGTTAAAACTGTTTAGAGTTAATGTCATTTGCTTGTTTAAACTATTCTGTTAAATTAATGATGTTAAATGTCACCAATTATGCCTTAATCTATTAATGTTAAAGGACCTTCATTTCATTTAAAGTTTTCTAAATTTTATAGCTTTTTTACTGCTGTCTACTTGTACTGCCCATAAAATATTTATGTGGAGTATGCTCAAAATCTGGCAAATCTAATCAAAAAAGCATTTTTTGTGATTTGTGTAATAAGTGGGTCCATTTTTTATGCAGCAATTTAAGTAAAACAGAATTGATGACTTAAGTCTATCCCCTATGCCTTTTTTCTGCACCACATGCTACCAACTAATTTTTCCATTCCATGAACTTAGCAATCAACAATTTGTACAGGACGTAGTATATTATTTAAAAGAACACAAGCAAAAATTGGATCGAAACAGAATTAACACAAACATTTAGCATATTTACCAATTCTGAAATTAATGGTCATGAATCCCAATACTGCACAGTAAATGAAATTGCAGACAAACTTGAAGAAGTGAATAACTTTACTATATTGCATGTAAATATTAGCAGTATATATGCCAATTTCTGTATATTACGAGAAGTGATATCAGAATGCAAGATAAAACCTGATGTGATAGCACTAAGCGAAACAAAATTAAAAGTATCTCAAAATTATAACTTAATTTTGAAAGGATATAACTTCTTGCATAATGGCTCTGCGACTAATTGTGGAGGGGTTGGAATTTTTGTTAAAGAACATAAATTACTTATAAAATAAATCATAACCCTAAATGAATCTTGCGCATTGTGAAGATTTATGGATTATGTAACAACATCAAAATCTAAAATACACAGTGGGAGTAGTTTATAGACATCTTTGTCAAAACATTACCACATTTCATGAAGCATTAGAGAAAACACTTGAGAGCTTAAAAACTGATAAAGAATTTTATTATGTAGTTAGTGATATAAACATAAACTTTTTATCTTCACAAAATTCTATAAAACGATACACTGACATGTTATATAGCCAGGGATGTGCTACCATAATCACACATTCCACACGTATCTCAGAGACAAGTTTCACCATAATAGATCATATTTACACAAATAATATATCTAAAACAATTAAAAGTTTCATACTAATTCATGATTTGACAGACCATCTGCCAATTTTGGTGAGTACCAAATTAAAATTTTATGAGCAAGACAGTGCAACAATAACTTTTAGAGATACAATATGATTTGATGCAGAAAAGTTTATTAAAAAGTTGTGGGCCAATTGAGATAATCTTAATGAAGATCATTTACACAATGTAAACCAATATATGATTGATTTTATTTATATTTTTCGTAATACTTTGAACAAATCTGCACCATTAAGAAAGCAAGCACGTAAGGAAAAAAAGCTTAAAAGAAAACCTTGGATAACTAGGGACATTTTAAAATCCATACAGCATAAAAACAATTTATACAAACAATGTCTTAAACAACAAAACGCTGAATTGTGGCAGAGTTACAAGCAATACAGAAAAAAGTTACGCATTTAAAAGAAATATTGCAAAACAAGATTACTTTCAAAAATTGATATCTGAAAATAAGCAGAATATAAATCAGTTATGGAAGACCATTAATCAAATACTGAGTATCAAAAAAAGTAAGGCTAATCAAAATCTGAAAAACATATGTGTAGATGATAAAAGGATTTATGACCAACAAGAAATTAGTAATTCTTTTAACAATTATTTCATTAATGTTGGTCACTCTCTAACTAGCAAAGTTTCCTTTACTATAAACTGTTCTTTTACTAATACATCTTTAATAGTTAATAACAATTCAAATTCATTCTTTGTGCGTCCAATTAGTGTACATGAAATTCATAAACATATAATTGGTATGAAATCAAACAAAAGCACAGGAAAATTTGGAATACTTGTAAAATACATCAAAATAGCTGTTGATGTGATTTCACCAATACTTACTAAAATCTACAATCATTGTATTGTTACAGATTCGTTTCCAGATGTTCTAAAAGTTGCTGAAATCATTCCAATTTACAAAGCAGGCCCAAAAGATATCTGTTCTAACTATTGCCCTATTTCTCTACTAAGCCCATTTGCAAAAATTTTTGAAAAATGTATACATTTTCAATTATATAATTACTTTACACGAAACAATCTTCTCAACAAAAATCAATATGGTTTTGTAAAAAAGTCGTCCACTGGTGATGCTGTACTTGATATTTACAATCAAATTCTACAAAATGTAAATGAAAAGAAAATAACTTGTTCTATTTTCTTAAATCTGGCAAAAGCATTCGATTGTATAAATCGTGACATATTGCTCAAAAAAAAGGAAACGTATGGTGTACGTGGACTTCCACTAAAACTATTTCAAAGCTATTTTCAAAACAGACAACAGTTCACCAGTGTTAACAATGCATCATCACATATGAACAATGTCATTTGTGGGGTTCCCCAGGGTTCAACCCTAGGGCCTCTTCTATTTAATATTTATATAAACGATTTACCACTTACAAGTAAACTTCAAGTCAGATTGTTTGCCGATGACACAAATTTAACTGCATCTCATTACAACGGAGGCATTTTAGCAAAGTTAGAGAATAATGAGTTTGTTCACTTCAGTAACTGGATGAAGATCAATAAACTTACAACTAATTACGCAAAAACAGAATACATAGTTATCACCAACAAAAAAGCAAAATTAGATTATACTGTAAAAATTGATCAAACCACAATTAAACGAAGTAAATGCATCAAATACTTAGGAGTATTACTTGATGATTCATTAAGTTGGAAGCCTCTGATCGACAGAGTAAGTTCTAAATTGGCTAGCAGGTGCTGGGCGTTATATCACCTACAAAAATATGTTGATTGTAAAACTTTATTAATGGTCTACTATAGTATAATTCACTCTCATTTAAATTACTGCCTTAGTTGGGGCAGTGCTTCGGCTTCAACATTAATGCCAATCAATAAATTACAAAAAAAGCTCTAAGAACAATTACTTTTAGTAACATAAGATCACACACTAAACCTTTATTTTTTAAACTACAAATTTTGAAGATAAATGATAGGTATAAATTTGAAATAGGAAAAATTATGCATAAAATTTCCAACAATTTATATTCTCACACTTTTAAATTGTTAGTAATAACTGACCAGGGGGGACATGACAGAACGTGCTAGCGAGCTTGTAAAAGCCATTCTCGCTCGCTAAAAAGCGCTAGCGGACAAAAAATCTTCGTAGACAAACTGCCATTTCTGAGCCGTCTCGCCCAACACGCGTTAAAACAGTTCGCTGGAATTTCTTTGCGAGACGTTCGTAACTTGTGTTAGTACGTAATAAATATCTCATTGTGACGTCAGATGCATTTCTACTTCAAAACAATACGTTCAAGCGTATTGTATGTACCACATTGTATTGGAAAAAGACACACACCATAACCTATGCGTTTTTGTTCTGTGCAAGCAAATTCCTCAACTGATGATAATTACTAAATGAACGACAGAATTTAATTATATTTTTGGATCAATGTGAAATAAGAACAACTTTTTCCATACTACAATTTTTTTAAACGACGTAAAGCGCCTTTGAGGTTGTTGGTGGGTAAACTCATATGTTAGCAGTAACTCGAGGTCTTTAGGTGTCAAAAATTTTCAAAAGTGAGCAAGTCGAAGTACACTCTTCCATTTTAGAACCGGTAAATCTTGGGTCGAGACGGGCTGTTTTTAATTTTTTGCCGATATTCAGTCTCATTTGTTCTCGATTTTGTAAAACTTTTGAGAACATCGATGTCTGTCAATTTTAGCGGGCATGTTTGAAACACTTTTTAATTCTTATTGCTCTGTCTGTTTAAGTGAAGGCTTTTTTCTTGCTTTTGCAGCATCGTAAAATTGCAATAGCGAAAAAGCAAGCTTTTTTCAAGTTGAACAACTGCCAAAAAAAATTCTCAATTGCTTGCGCAGAGCAACAGAGCTTTTATGCAATTTTGCTTGCAAATACAACAAAATCACTGAAATTTTATCGCTTTAAATCAGCACAAAATTTAGTTTCTTTGATTAGATTGAATTTTTTTTTGTTTGTTTTTGGTTTATTTCAGTGCCGATGCTGGCATTGTTTTTCATTTTTTTTCTTAAATTTTGAGCAAAAATAAGCCTCGTGTTTTAGAAAATCATTCTTATAAAAGGAGTGTATTGCTATTTTTGTCAACTGGCACTACTTAACATTTCTTTATCAATCGAAACAGCAAGTGGTTCTCAAAGCAATTCGCTTTTTTTTAGCGGTTTGATAGCAAACATGGTGACGATTATAATTAATTTTCAGCAAAAATTCGCTTTGGTTAGAAGTTTTCAACATTTCGCCGTTAAATTTCTGAACCAAAAAGATTTCTCGCACGGTTAAAGAGTGCTTCAAGATCCTCTTTAAGTTGGCGAGGAAAATGTGACGTTTTTTTACTCGAACTGCTTTCTGCAACCGCTCAAAGCAAGTTAGCGAGAAAGAACAACGTAACAGATTTCGCAAGGCTTTACATACACGTGCAAAAATGACCTCTTACGTTTAGCGAGTATTTCGTTCGATAGAGCCTCTTAAAAAAGCTTGTTATTTAAAGCGAACGAGGAAATTTCTGTCATGTGGGCCCAGATTCGTTCACATAACACAAGACAAAATACAAAGAAAAACTACTTTTTGCCTCGAGTGCACACATTTTAAACTCAAAAATCATTACACTATTATGGTGCAAAGTTATGAAATAAAATCCCAAAACCAATTAAAGAAAATACTTTCTTTAAATTCAGGAAAGAACTAAAAGTTAATTTGTTGTCTCAATATGCTGGAACTCATTGAGTCGTTGCAGTTTTGACCATGTCCCCACATAACATTTTTTATGTTTTGTTTTGGGCCTGTTAGATTGAGGACTTACCAGTATTTAGTTTTGGTGTGTTGTTTCGTTTGTTGACAGTTGTTTTTTTTTAAGTATTTTTTTTATTTTTTTTGTTTTTTTTTATTGTTTTTATTATTATTATTATTTTTTTAAGTTGTATTAGTTTTTTTTAAAGTTTTGTAGCGTACCTACTTTTTGAGTTGACAGTTGGAAGCTTTTTGGTTTTTTGTTTTTTTTTCTGTTTTTTCTCAGTTTTGTTATGGCTGCAGACCTTGATGACTACGCTTAGTCTTTTCGCATGCCTAAATAAATTGAAAGTTTGAAAGTTTTCAATTTTGTGGCAAGGCAAGTGATCTTCTACCTGCTCTTGAAGATCGGGCTGTAATCAAACATCTGTTTTTATACTTTTGCAAAGGAACTGCGGAACCTTTTAATACAAGTCCTCACAGAACTTTTTGAAAACTGTACCAACTACCTGAAAATAAAAATTTCACTTGATTTTACGTTTAAAATTTTTCAGTTGCTTTGATCATATAAAGCAACAAAAAAGCTCTTCATTAAATTTAGCCAGGGCCGCTGAGAGGGGGAGGCAGGGGTTACAATGACCCCGGGGCCCATAGGCTTCAGGAAGGCCGTTGGCTTCAGCGGGCCCAGCAGGAGGCCCATGAGCTAGAGATGGGGCCCATCGAAATGACACTGAGATATGTGAAGCCTTAGAACTTTTTTTTTTTGAGATTACATCATGTTTCGGACCAAACTACAGCATTTTCTCCGTCTATTTTGGACCACAAAAAACCGAAAATCCGTCATATTTAAGCTGGCCCCGAGCCCACTTTTGGTCCCCGGCGCCACTGAATTTAGCACAGCACTAACTTAAACTAAAAAGTGCCCACCATTAAACATACTGTGGCAGCTTACGAGTTCATATTATCACTAATGAGGATATGTGCAGTAGCCTGCCCTCTTATAGTTTATACAGGATTATCATTTACCAGCAGGGAAGATGGTATGGTACGTAAGTACGATACGGTACGCCTCAATTTTTGCTAAGAAGCCGGCACACCTTTTTCGTAGTGGTACGATACTTCGCTACGCGGCTTGAATTTGCCTACTAAACGTTTTATATGCACCGCACGGTCGTCAATGAAGATTTGTGCGACCGTGCCCGGCGTTCACATAGTCTAGGCTATTCTCAAGTAATCATTATAGCCTTTTAATTTGTCGCTCCGATTGTATTATGATGTTGCAAGTCACAGTTACAAGTATGGCCAATTGTGATGTCATAACTATTGCCTATAATTGCCTATAGATGATTGAATCCTCGGACTATCTTGGCATGTCATATACTGAAGGAAAACTTGAACGGAAATAACTGCGACCAGGGGCGCCGAGAGCCGAACGAGGGCCCGGGGCCAGCTCTAATGTGATGGAATGGTGGTTTTGCAAAGTCCAAAATAGACGGAGAAAATGCTGCTGATTGGTACGAAAAATGATGTGATCTCCAAAAAAAAAAAGGTCTTCTCCGAAATTTCATCGCTTTATCCGGCCGAAATCAAGCTGATCGCATGCGACTTCGATGGGCCTTTCACTTCTCAATGTCATTTGGATGGGCCCCCTCTCGAGCTCATGGGCCCCCTAAAATCCAGTGGCCCCAAGGTCATTGTACCCCCCTACCCCCTCTTGGAGGCCCTAACTGCGACATTTTAGTGGTTTAAAAATCCCAGTCTTTTCGCACATTGCACCGGTTTTTTGTATTATCGAGAAGAAACGTACTAATAAATTGCATTGCAATAACGCCTCGTGAATGGCGACACGTAAACAGGTTTCCGATACATCAAAATTAATTTGACCAACTAAAAATATGCAGATATCTTTACTGCACAAAAATACAAGAAAATACTAATATCATTATGGTAGTAGCCTATTCGATGTCTTTGTTTTTAAAAAACTGAATTTTCGCACACAAATTGTCATTTTGTTATCACTAAACATACAGAATTCCTGAAGCATAAAGAATCACCTTTAGATGTTGCATTATTTTTTGTTCTTTGATGGCATTAAATGAAGTATCGGCAGATAAAGCTCAGCAGTTTTTAAGTTCAACACGTTATTTAGTTCAAGTAACTTTTAAGCCAATGCTTATAAACTTATAATACAAATCAGACATAAACAAAAAACACGCCAATATAAGTCGCATGTGTCATTAATAGATTGTTGCTAAACTAGATTGATTGAAGGTAGGGTACGCAAAAATAACAAGGTACGGTACGCAGGTACGGTACGATTCAAAAATTGAACTGAAGTACGGTACAAGGCTGGTAGGGTACGGTACGTAGGTACGGTATGCTTCAAAAATTGAACTTAAGTACGGTACACTGGTACGGTACAGTTCAAGGAGCGAGGTACGTAGTACGCAAATTCTGAACGTACCGTAACGTACTGCCATTCTTGCTTACCAGTACTAAATTCTTTGTGTGGTAAATAACATAAAACGCTATTTGATTGGGACTATAACCACTTTAGCAGAGGTGGAGTCGAGGACACAAGGCTGGAGGCCAAGGCCAAGGCCAAGAACACAAAAACAATCCGAGGCCAAGGACATCCTTTCCGAGGACAGACCCTCTCGAGGCGAAGGACAGGAATGCTCGAGGCCAAGGCCAACGACCAAGGACACAGCCGCAAGTGTTCTCCAAAAAAACAAATCTTCAAAAAAGTTTTTCAGGCAATCTCCAATTTATAGGCGTGGCCAAAATTTTTGATTGGGGAGGCCTAAACCACAAATCGCATGCATTGACGTCATCAAAAATTTGCCTGTTGGCAATTAAACAGGATTTTGCGAAGGGAGAGAGCTTAAACTAATATAGTTGAAAAGTGCAAATACGTAACTTTGAAGACGTTTCGAGAAAACCAGTGTAACTTAAACGTATCACAGGAGGGGGGTCTTGGGGCGGGACCCTCAGCGGCCGGAGGCTTTAGGGGTCTGGGGGCGAAGCCCCCAGCTGTTGGGCAATTTTTTGTAATTTTTTGAAAAAAAAAGTTATTTTAATGCCATTGAATCACATTTTGCACATGTTTAGAGCAATTTGAAAGCACTAGATTTTTGACATTTGAAAGCCAATTAAAAAAATCAAATTGTTTAATCCTCCTTCTAGTTGCAATTTAAGTCCAAAGCACGTTTAACATCTTGCATTTTGGTATTAAAGTTTAATTGTACGTGATTTGGTCCAGGTAGAGGGAAATAAGGTGTATTGCCTTGTGGTGCAACATTTTAGTAGTAAATGAAAACCCACTCGAAGATTTTCCTTAGAGATTTTTGTCATGAAAATAACCAGTTATAGAAGAGCATGTTAGGCCAGGGGGCCCAGGCTCCTCAATTGACGTTCAACGATTTGTTCAATCAGCACTTTTCGGGGCTAATTTTTTTAAACGTATTTAGTGCGTAAAAACTGGCGAGATGGAGGTGAATTAATGAATTGTTATTTAAAAATAGTAAGATAGATGGTTACGCTCAGTAACCATGTTATTGCCGGGCCTGATTTACATGGCGCTGGGCCCCTGGCACTTTGGAGATTTTGGCAACATCTTTCTGCCAAATGTAGGTGAAGACCATAAAAAGTCTTAAGATGTGAGCACAGGCCCTTAGCTGGTACTGCGCTATATGGTGGTAAATCCGGCCGTGGTTAATGCATTACGTTCATAAAAAGGCTAGATGTGATCCTCAGGTAGCAACTTTGAGGACAAAAACTATCCATTTCTTCCAGGTTTACGTTTAAATTGGCAGGAAAAAATGATTTGAGGGGGTTCTGTGGCCCCTGGTCTTCAATATTATTGTTCGCTACTAGTGTAAGCGAAAAATGCTAAAAAGAAACTGAAACTGAAGAAACAATTGGCTTTTTTGTCACATTTTTGTCATTGGTGAAATTTCAATTGGAGGGGAGGCCCGCTTGGCTAAGCCTATGCTCCAATAAAAGAAAACAAAAAAGGTATTTGCAAATTTTCCACGAGGTTTCTGGCATTTTCCAACAACGTTTCATCGGTTCAAAAAATAGTGCTGTCTTCGAGCCGAGGACAGGGAAATTTTCGAGGATCTAAGGCTTCGAGGCCAAGACCAAGGACTTGAGGCTTCGAGGCCAAGACCAAGGCCAAGGACTTCAAAATGTATCCTCGAGGCCAAGGAAGTCCTCGAGGACTCCACCTATGCACTTTAGTTCTCTTGTTAGTTTTATTTCGCAGTTTACCTTTACGGTTGGTTTAACAGAACTCTTGGTGTTTAATAACCTTCTTTCAATTAATCTGCTTGTTACAAACTGTCGGTATACCGTACTTGCTGTCGTTTGCTAGCAGTATGCGACAGTTTTATTTGAATTTTTTTCGGAAACCTATAATTTTACATGGGTTAAGACTACCGGTATGCACAAGTTGCAGTAGATTAAGTTGAAATTTCGCTGTTTATTTGCCAAGCTGCCTTTGACTACAGGAATACTCATGCCCTTGAATAGACAGTAAAATGACCTTAGCAGTTTTTTGGTAAATTAATTTTTGGTATAGCACTTTCAGTTTTTTACCTTACACGCTACACAAGTAATTACTAGAGCTATAATTATGGTATAGCCTAGTGTAAACACTAAATGCCTAACTTCACACTGATCAGTGGCGTCGCTAGAGGGGGGGGGCGGCCCACCCCGGGTGTCACCATTTTGGGGTGACACCATTTGTTTGTTTTTTTTTCTTTTTGAAAGCGAAAACCCACTGATTGGTAGGTAAAGACCTTTTTTTTCTTGTCATCGCATACTTTCGGACCGAAAGCCAACTCATTTTGCAGCGAAGACCTTTTATTTGTTTTGGTCTTCATCTATATTTTGGCCGATAAAGGGTGCCACCACAAAATCCCGCCCCGGGTGCCACCATTCTTAGCGACGCCTCTTACACTGATACACTTAATATCTCAATTTCACATCACAGCGTTGAAGCAATATTTTGCGATCAGATAAAAGTTGTATGTGCACTCATTTTCAATCTTTTTTTCCCGATTACACCTTTGTTCAATTCATTCCCTAACTTCACAGCTAGGTAATGTGCTGGTTCTGCTCGAAACTCTTATTAGACAGAAACAACTGACGAGGGAAATCCCCAAAGTTAAAAGTAACTGACGACCAGGAGGCAAGCGCCCCTTCAGTTCAATTTATGTCAACCAATTTCAATGTAAAGCCCCGATGAAATCATAGGTTTTTGAGCTAAATGTTGCTATCTCAGGCCCTCATCCAACCTTTTTGTGAACGTAATGCAGTAACAAAGGCCGGTTTTACCATATGGCAGAGTGCCACGGGCGCCGTGCTCAGATGGTAGGACTTTTTTTGGCCTTCACTTATATTAGGCAAGAAGATGTCGCAAAAATCTCCAAAGTGCTAAGGGCTCGCGCAATGTAAATCCGGCCCGGGCAAAAACAGAGTTAGCAAGAGTAACCATCATTCTATTGTACCATTTTTCAATAACCATTCACCTCCACCACGCCAGTTTTTAGCGACAAAATACCTTTGAAACAGAAAAACTAGGAGAAATGCTTATTGAACAAATTATTGAATTTGAATTGAGGGGGCTTGCGCACCCTGGCCGTAGGCGTAGCCAGGATGTCCAGGGATTCCGCCCCCCCTCCCCGCCCCAATTGAAATGTTACCTATGACAAAAATGTGGCAAAAAGCTTTTCTTTAGTTTCTTTTAGCATTTTTTGCGTACAACGCTTTCTTTTAGCATTTGAGAATAATATTAACGACCAGGGATCTTCGGCCCCTCTCTCTTTAAATTTTGCCAACCAATTTAAATGTACAACCCGGGTAAAATTAAAAGTTTTTGTCTTAAAACTTCCTATCTCAAGCCTTCATCTAACCTTTTTGTAAACGTAATGCAATCACTACCCCCAAATTTACCATAATATGGCATTGTGCCAAAGGACCCGCGCTTGGATTGTGAGACATTTTTTGGTCTTCACCTATATTAGGCAGAAGAATGTTGCGAAAATCTCTAAAGTACCAAGGGCCCAGCTCAATATAAATCCAGTCCTGTCAATAACACGGTTAGTAGGCGTAGCGATCTTTTGTCGGCCTACCATCTTTAAATAACAATCCACTTACACTTCACCAGTTTTTCTGTGACAAGAAAATTATCGAGGGAAATGCTCATTGAACAAATTATTGAATTTAAATTGAGGGGGCCTGGGCCAGAGATGGAAACCGGTCGGATCGACTGGCACCGGTCGGGATTATAAACCGGCACCGGTATCCCGACCGGTTGGGTCGAGATTCTTCAACTGGCCGGTCAAGCCGGTTGAAACACCGGTTAAATTCTCTTTTCTTGCAACTAAAAAACAGCTAAGCACCAACCGAAATATACATATATATTTCACTTCACGTAAATTTTTTTATAAAAAACAATATTAACAAACCACGCCTTTTGAAACCACTTGTTGAATGATTTCAAGCTGTGACTAATATGCTGTGACCATTAAGGCATGCACATTAGGGTGTTCGGGTTTTTCACTTTTTGCTTAAATCTTTTTCTTTATACGATTTTAAGGGTACAAATTGGCATGAAAAAAAATCGTGATAGTTTTTTTTGAAAAATATTTTTATCTTCATACCCTGGGGGGGCACGAAAGATTTTTGGGGGGGCGCGTATGACTAATATCGCTTAACTCAAAAACTACTGCACCTAGAAAGACAATTTTTACATCAATCGATTCAGAAACACAGGTTTCCTATCTGTGTTCAATACATTATATGGCTTTAACTGCTCTATTTTTCGAGTTATTTTCGAAAAACTGTTTTTACCCCTTTCTGCTTGCCATTTCGCTTTAAATTAAAGGTATTTTCTCGACACCGCACAGATGACCAATTGGTGGACGCACCTGACCTAAAGCCTGCCTGAAGCGAAAAATTGAATTTGATTTCTGGGTGGATACCACCTTAACACAAGTTACTAGTGACTCAGCAATCGCTTCTACTTCGACGCTGCACTGCATGGCTGGATGCAAGGCATGGAAATGACTACTCCTGCTCATTCCCTATCACTTTAAAAGTTACTACTGCAAGTCTAATAAGGATGCAATTTTCTATTCTGCAGTATGCAACGTTGCACAAGACAAGTGCAATTATTGCACTAATTTTCACTCTTGACTTTTGTTTTCACTTTATTAAGAAACACCAAACATTTTAAGATACGACTTTCTTTTTCAGCCACTCATTCATTTTCGTCTTTGCTTCCGTGACAAATAAATCCCCTGATTCTAATATCAACTTGTCGTTTTTCTTCGGCTTTGCAAAAATCTTTCCCTCAGGCATTATAACATAAGACCATCTCTCACAAGAGCGGTTATGATTGTCGATCGAATTCCAAGAAAACTTTGTCGTCAATTTGGAGGAAGGTGCTGCTTTACTGCTGCATCCGAAGTATGGCCTGATAGGTGCTCGCTTCCATGCAAGTTGTTTGGTGTCAACATCACCAGGAAGTTGCTGATCGGGATCTTTCACTGTTTTGCTTGGAATGCAGGACTTTTTGAATGAATATTTAGGGTCACATTGATTGGGTTCATCCAAGAGCAGAAGTCGTTTACAAACACAGGTTTCAAACAATGATCAACCAGATTCGTATGTTGTTGGCGAAAATCCAGCGATAAATAACGAAGAAATATTATGTTTGTTGGTCCTTCTGACGCGCGTGGATTCAAATGAATTTTCACAAACATTGGCACATAAACCGATATGGTGTAGCTTGTGATTTGAAGAAGTTTGCTGTTTTGAGTGACGGTCATTTTGGTGTCAAATAGAAGTCTCATGTAACCATTCGCAGTTGTTAACCACTTATAACGATAGATCTGTAATCAGTAAATAATCTGTAATCCATCTATAATCAGTAAGTAATCTGTAATCCATCGAAGTTTCAACGATTTTTGTCTCACAAACACGAAAGCATTTCGTTTGCGAGGTAAGTGTTGCATATTTCGGTCATCTTCGCTTTGTATCTGACTTTACTGATTACAGATTTATCGTTATAAGTGGTTAACAACTGCGAATGGTTACATGAGACTTCTATTTGACACCAAAATGACCGTCACTCAAAACAGCAAACTTCTTCAAATCACAAGCTACACCATATCGGTTTATGTGCCAATGTTTGTGAAAATTCATTTGAATCCACGCGCGTCAGAAGGACCAACAAACATAATATTTCTTCGTTATTTATCGCTGGATTTTCGCCAACAACATACGAATCTGGTTGATCATTGTTTGAAACCTGTGTTTGTAAACGACTTCTGCTCTTGGATGAACCCAATCAATGTGACCCTAAATATTCATTCAAAAAGTCCTGCATTCCAAGCAAAACAGTGAAAGATCCCGATCAGCAACTTCCTGGTGATGTTGACACCAAACAACTTGCATGGAAGCGAGCACCTATCAGGCCATACTTCGGATGCAGCAGTAAAGCAGCACCTTCCTCCAAATTGACGACAAAGTTTTCTTGGAATTCGATCGACAATCATAACCGCTCTTGTGAGAGATGGTCTTATGTTATAATGCCTGAGGGAAAGATTTTTGCAAAGCCGAAGAAAAACGACAAGTTGATATTAGAATCAGGGGATTTATTTGTCACGGAAGCAAAGACGAAAATGAATGAGTGGCTGAAAAAGAAAGTCGTATCTTAAAATGTTTGGTGTTTCTTAATAAAGTGAAAACAAAAGTCAAGAGTGAAAATTAGTGCAATAATTGCACTTGTCTTGTGCAACGTTGCATACTGCAGAATAGAAAATTGCATCCTTATTAGACTTGCAGTAGTAACTTTTAAAGTGATAGGGAATGAGCAGGAGTAGTCATTTCCATGCCTTGCATCCAGCCATGCAGTGCAGTGTCGAAGTAGAAGCGATTGCTGAGTCACTAGTAACTTGTGTTAAGGTGGTATCCACCCAGAAATCAAATTCAATTTCTCGCTTCAGGCAGGCTTTAGGTCAGGTGCGTCCACCAATTGGTCATCTGTGCGGTGTCGAGAAAATACCTTTAATTTAAAGCGAAATGGCAAGCAGAAAGGGGTAAAAACAGTTTTTCGAAAATAACTCGAAAAATAGAGCAGTTAAAGCCATATAATGTATTGAACACAGATAGGAAACCTGTGTTTCTGAATCGATTGATGTAAAAATTGTCTTTCTAGGTGCAGTAGTTTTTGAGTTAAGCGATATTAGTCATACGCGCCCCCCCAAAAATCTTTCGTGCCCCCCCAGGGTATGAAGATAAAAATATTTTTCAAAAAAAACTATCACGATTTTTTTTCATGCTAATTTGTACCCTTAAAATCGTATAAAGAAAAAGATTTAAGCAAAAAGTGAAAAACCCGAACACCCTAATGCACATCCTGGGGCGTATTTAAGGGGGCATTGTACCATGGTACCCCATTTTAGTCCACGGCACAAAACGAAAAAATGCAAAATATACCTTAAAATCGCGTAATCAGATTAAAATAAAGCATCCATGAGGAAAAGGCTTACGCTACCTGGTATTTTAGCATCATTTTAATCAGCTTGAGAGCAGAAGTGGCGCAGATTTCAGATTTTTTAGTACATGCTAAAATCTTGCCGCTTTGAAAAGCTTTTTTTTAACTTAAATTTACCACATTCTACACCGGACAAGAAAGACATAGTTCTAATTTTTTTACATTTAACCAGCCATGGCTTGTTCTGAAGTAGCAGCATTTCTGCAAACTGCTGGGGCCCATTATACTTCGTTTTTTTTCTAGCCAATTTCATAACAATTTAGTGTTTGCTGCTCGGCAAATTGCAAATAATAATCTGTCTCCAATAGCTAAAAAAATTTAACTTCTTTTCTTGGATTTACGCATAATATCATTAGAAAGAACGTCTAATAATTTAGCTTGTGCCCTCCATTTCTTTTTATGCTTAATTTGTGAACGTTTTGCGCTGCTTAAAACAGGCCTTTTAAACCGAAATTTAACCAAAAAAGGTCTTAAAATTGAGTTATTTTTGCAAAAAACGCAAAACGTTTTTGCGTTTTTTCTGAGACCCCCCCGTCCGAAGTCACAAATTTTAACACCTCACCCATGCCTTCCCCTTTTTGAAAATTTTTTATTTGATACATTGAGCAATGAACAAAAACCTTCTGTAAAAAACCGGTCGACCGGGCCGGTCAGAAACCGGTCAACTGGCCGGTCGACCGGCGGAGATTTTGAAATTTACGGGCAGGGTCGGCTTGAGAAAATCCTGACCGGTTCCATCTCTGGCCTGGGCCCCCTGGCCGTACGTGTACTCCTACAAGTGGTTATTTTTGTAAAAAAAATCTCTAAGAAAAATCTTCAGGAGGATAATTATTTACTGCTAAAATATTCCAGGGAGCAATGTGCCTTACTTTCCCTTTCTTATGAACCCAATCGCTTACAAAATTGAACCCAAAAATGCAAAATTGTAAATGAAAGAAGGCTTGAACAATTTGATTTTTCAATTCGCTGTCAAATGTTAAAAATCTAGTTCTTTCAAAAGGCTCTGAACATGTGCAAATTTTTATCTAGTGGCATTAAAATTGCTAGTTTTCACAAAAAATTACGAAAAATTGCATAGTGACAGGGAGCTTCGCCCCCAGACCCCCGTCTGTGATGGGTTTGCGTAACCTAGTTTACTCAACATACAGTATCTCCCAATTCACACTTTATATTTTTGGTTTAAGTCATCTCCCTTTAGCAAAATTTTAGTTACGTGCAAACACACACGCCACGGTTTCTGATCTTCCAATCTACAATATCTTTGTCCCACAAAAAGTTCCTCTTTTAAAAATTGCTGATGACGTCATTACACGTGATTTGGTCCCCCCCAATAAAAAATTCTAGCTACACCTATGCCCCTGGTCGCACATGCACTCTTGCAACTGGTTATTTTCATGACAAAACAAAAATCTGTAAGGAATTTCTTCAAGTGGATAATTATTTACCACTAAAATGTAGCAGAAGGCAATAAACTTTACTTCCCTCTACTTGGGCCAAATCACTTACAAAATTTAATCTCAAAATGCAAGATTTTAAACGTGTTTTGGACTTAGATTGTAAGTAAAAGGAGGATTGAACAATTTACTTTTTATAATTGGCTTTCAAATGCTAAAAATCTAGTTCTTTGAAATAGCTCTGAACACGTGCGAAATGTAATCCAATGGCATTAAAATAGCTTTTTTTCCAAAAATTTAATAGCCGCTGGGGGCTTCGACTCCAGACCAAAATACTCTCCGAAGCTGGTAGACCCCCGTTTTTGAAACGGTTGAGTTATACTAGTTTACTCAAGACGTCTCCCAATATAGACCTTTCACTTTTTAAATTTTTTAAAAACCAGTACACGGCTTCTGATCTTCTTTGTTGCACTAAAAGAATATCTACAATATCTTTGTTCTACAACAATTTCCTTTTTTGAAAATTTCTGATGACGTCGCTGCATGTGATTTGTGGTTTGGGCCCCTCCAATCCAAAATCTTGGCTAAGCCTATGGTCAACAACCAAATAAAAATTAATCGATGCTGTTCTATGGCATTCATAAGAAGAAATTCCAGTTTTAGTTTATTTCTGCAATTTAGTAATCTACAAAAGATGTCAGCTACTCAAAAAGGGTTAAAACGATTTTGCTGTAAAAGAGAACAAAACAAAAAAAACGTGAAATTTGTTCTTCGTTGCAGTTCATCTCTGCACTACTTAGGCCTAATCTTTAACCAATCAAGTGGATGTTAAAGAAATAATAGCAATGCTATTGAAGGTAAAATTGATGTGTTTTTGTCGCGAACCAAGCAAAGAGCTTGATGACGCTAGGTCAGAACCTGTTAACATAAGCAAGCAAGCAAAGAGCTTGATGACGCTAGGTTAGAGCCTGTTAACAATAATAAACATAAAACACCTATAAAAACGTTAAAATAATGCCCCACCAGCTGTTTTGGCGTTAGGCTCTTCAGGGGGGAGACGGCTCTTCAGAGGGGTTTTGCCGTTAGGCTCTTTAAGATTTGCCGTCAATTCTCTAAAGAGCCTTACGGCAAAACAGCCTATTGGGTCATTATTTCAAGATAAAATTAATATTTTTTTTGCCTAAGTCGCAGAAAAATTTGTAATATTTTTACCTAAGTCACTTTGCCATCGAGTGCGATGTTTTAAAGCAAAATTACGTAGGTCATCGTTGACATAATCGTTCTGATGTACATTTTTACCAAATTTTGGTGACGATACGTCATTTCACTAAACAACGAGTACGTTTTTTTCGTTTTTCTCAAAACTCAAAAAAATGACTTTGACATTTTTTTTTATTAGGCTGACGATATCATTGCTAATGGTTGCTGGGTTACAATATGTTATAATAAGATCAAAAAAAGAGGTTACAAAAGTAGGCTATGTATTTGCTATTCAGCAAATGGGCTCAGCTTAGGTCCACATTTAATGTTTTTATCTCAATGTTATTAGGCCTACTTTACTGTTAGAGTTAGCTTAGTATAGCACTGGCTACTGGCACACATAATTTGCTACACCTGTCACTGTCTGTAGTAACAGAAGAAAGACTTGTTCTTGTACACACCAATCTTTACTAGGAAGAGGAGACATAGTTGCAATACTAGACATTTAGCAGTGTAAGTTGCTTTTTTATTTTATTGCCTGGTAACCAATGACGTCATCAAAACTGCTGACGTCATTATAATTGAATGTCTTATCTGAAATATCACGCTGCGCCACTGTATTAAACCTGGTTTCAAATTGCGTTCCTAGGTTTGAAAAGCTTTATCTTATAATACAGTAGCAACTTCAGCATACTAAATTCAATAAAGTATAAATTAAATTGTTTATTACAAATCAAATAGTAGTGCAATTTACAGGTTACAAGAGTGCAAAATTAAAATTAATAAAATAGTAAATGACGTGCTTCGCTGTTATACAACGAATTTAACATTACTTATGGGTGCGGTACTCGCAAATTCTATCAGTGCAGAATTATCGTTGCATGCATAAAAACATAGCTGAAACTATATATCTATTTATAATACATGTTGGCCAGTAATTACGTATCTAATTTTTGTATTCGAAGATCAAGCATTGCAACTATACTTGATTAAAGTATTGCTTTTCACTACACCTTTTTTACATAAAGTTTTGCAATGGTGTCAGTGAAAAATTTCCGTTTTGTCATAAATATTGGCTATTGTATCACAAAAACTTGTATTACGAATATTATTACCTGATAAAAGTCTTTATAACAACAGTGATTTTATTTATAACGAATTGGTGAGAATTTTTTCATGAACGCCATAGCAAAAATTCATACAAAAAGGTTGACTGTAATTTAAACTCTTTCTGTTATAGTAAGTGCTTTCGAACTAGTTCTGGTCATATGTCAGATTACCTTTTTGCATGAAGCTTTGCAATGGTGCTTATGAAAAAAGTCAACACTATTTCGTTATAAACAATACCCTGGTTGTAATAAAAACTTTTAGAAGGTGATAGTCAGTGGTGGAGTCGAGGACACAAGGCTCGAGGCCAACGCCTAGGACACCAAAAAAATTCGAGGCCAAGGACAGGAATGCTCGAGGCCAAGGCCAAGGACCAAAAACACAAGTGCAAGTGTTCTCCAAACAAAAAAGTATTCGTGATACATACATAAAGGATTCCACCTCTGGTAATAGTATTCGTGATACATGCTTATGTGCAGGGCCTGCAAGAGGGGGGAATCAGGGGTACATCATACCCGGGGTTAGGAAGGATCAAGAGAACTATAAATTGCTAATTGACGTGCATTCGAGGAGTTGCTCCAGCAATTCTGTTAGTTGCAGCTTACTGTGCTGGCCAAAGCTTAGCAAAAAAGCTTTTTTTCTTTGGTGAGACCTTTCTTTGATCTCCACCCTATTTCTGGCAAAAGCTGGCCGGATCTCAGGTGAAGACCTTTTTTTAGTCCGTTGAACACCGTTTTTTTTTTTTTTCTTTGTCAATTTCCGACTCTGGCCTACGTTAAAGAGGACGGACATCAGTCTTTGCACATCCTGTTTAAATTTCTCTCTAAGGCCCTGCTTTTGTGATGCAATAATCAATAAAGAGAAGAGAACAAGATCTTTTGATCAAACAGTTTTATTTTCTAACAGTTATTGCATAGTAATTCTGTACCTTTGCCTACCCAGACCAAAATTCTTTGAAAGAATCTAGTTTACACAAAAAGTAATTCTTGATTAATTTGCTAACGATTTTTAATTTTGATGTTTGTTAGAGTTATTTAGAGTTGTTTACGTTCTTCCGAAAGGTCACAACTTTAATTTTCAAAGAGATTGCTCCAGGTTCGTTTCTCGTGGAGAAGACTTCCAAGTTCCACCGAGTCGCGCAACCAGAATTTTGCTAAGGGGAAGGAGGGCTTGAACCAAAAGTTGAAAAAATTTTGTTCGAAAATAAACCCAATTAAGTGGCACACCGAGCAAACCGGTACAACTATGTACACGTACCACAAACGGAGGTCTGGGAGAGGAACCCCAGCCGCTGGGCGATTTTTGTAATTTTTGGAAAATAGCCATTTTAACGCCATTTGCTTGTTTTTAGAGCCATTTGAAAAAAATTGCAAAGTTTGAAAGTTACTGTATTTGCAAGGATTAAACTGCCCAGACCCTTCAGCTCTCCCTTTTTTCCTTACTTGCAGGTGAAGTCCAAAACAAGTTCAAAATGCTGCATTTTGGGTTAAATTTTCTTGGTGACTTGGTCCCCTAAGTCTGAAGTCTGAAGTCCCCTTAGCCCCCTGCTGGTTGCGCCACTGGCCACACCCATACCAAAATGTTCTAACTCAGACTAATTTTATTATGAAAACTATAATAATAATTTGGTAATTAGCACAATTAGTAATATCATAAATTGTAAAAAAATTGCTCAATTTCGACAAAGAAATCGAACGTTGTAATCTTTGCATTTTCCTGATGATTGTTCTTCATCAACACACAAAAAACCATCTCGAGCACTAAAATCAGTGAAAATATCTCCAGAACGTCTTGCAGGTTCCTGAAAGCATATTTTCTGTTCAGTATTCTCGTCTGTACAACAGTACATAATGGAACTTGATCAAGACCATATGAATCTACTGATTTAATAATTGATACTTTTGTACTATAACTCTTCTGTAGCAAGAGATTATGAAAAACTCCGCTGCAGCTTTACATTTCAGCCATTCCTAACAACAAGTTATGACTAAAAGATTTAAAATTACGATATCAATAATTAAATTCTAAAGACTGATTTCTTAGATAGGTACAGATTTAGCCACAGGAATATTAAGGAGAAAAGTTGAATCTAACAAATCGTGTCCACGACATGGTGTTAAACTAACTGAAGGCGAAGTTTGTCCGGACAGGCTAAAAAAATTAGTTTAAGTGCAGAGATTTCATTTATGGGTCCTTTAGTTAATTATTTTAACTTTTAGGCAACTCACCCCATCTCGAGTTTGGGCTTGAATAGCGATAGGAAACTCGCATTCTTTAACAGGTTTTACACGGATTACGTCATTCTTGCGTATTCCTCCCTGCCAACTACTGAATTGATCTTAAACAATAAAGTAAATTGTTTGAAATAATAAATAGCAAAATACATCAAGGGCATCCAACCCGCGGACCACTTGTGGCCCTTCAAGCTTTCAAAATCGCCGGTTAAACTTTCTACATTAGTTTGGTAATTCACTCTTACGTGCTGACACGATATTGTGAGTTGCAGATACAAGTCCTTAAATAGCATGTGATAAGATGTTCCACCACTGATATGCAAAATACACCATGTGCATGTACACACGTGCAGCACGCACACTGTATTATTTCAATTGTTTTGTTTAAATAAACTTGTCGTCATAATGATGTCATAAACTTGTCGTCATAACTTGTTGTCATAATTATGTCGTCATAAAGAAACATGCTGTCACACGTAAGTGATTACGCGTTCGTATTTCTGCGCGCTTTGCACGTGCTAAAATATTCTGCTTTTATTTTAAATTTAGCATTGGGTAACGTCAAGCAAGAAACGAATAATTAGCGATGGTGGCCGAATATTTCAATAGTGATGGACAGAACAATATTTTTTGAGCAAATCAGTTGCAAGCGTAACAAGAAATGCCAAGTATCGCTAAACAAGAAATGCCAGGTATCGCATTGATGTTTAAATCGGAAACAAACGATAATTTTTCAAATTGTTTTTATAATTGCTTAATGTCGCCCTGGTAGCCTACTAAATTTTGGCCCGCGAAAATTTTTGAAAAGCAGATACGTCCCCTAACTCAAAAAATTTGGTTGCCCCTGAAATAAATGAAACAAAAAAATACAAGATTAGTTTAGTTTGAGGTCATTTAAACAATGAACATTGGGAAGTCAGCAATGAGCCACCAGGAGACACAAATATCTTCTGACTGTACAAAAAAAAAAATACAAGATAGTTATGAATATTGCAAAAAAATCATGAGATATATGTAAATCATTTATTATTTTCTGCAGCGAAATGTCGGGAAAACTTCTTAATATAACTCCATGGATATTGGAATACGCTACTTCATTTGTTTACCAAACCGTCTTGGCTAGGTACGACAAAAAAAAAACAACTTTTCTAGTGTGTCTTCGAGTTATGCCTGTTTCTAGCTTAAGGCAAGAAAATATTCTAAATGGTAATGCCGGTTTCAAAGTTCTTTGATTTACACTTAATTGGAGAAACTGAAATCAGTTCTACGGTATTTGTACTGTAGTCTTGACAGAAAATTAATATTTTGTTCTCGATTTACACTTACATTTATCTGAAAGAATTGGTGGAAAGTCGCTATAGCTTATTGTTCCCGGCAGGCAGTGGAATCGAACCTGTTTCCTCCCGTTCACAGTTCTGCCTTCTGTATCAATAACTTGTCGACACACTTCTGATGGTCGGTTTATGAGAAGCCAAAGGTGAAGATCTGAGGCCGTCATTTTTTGATCGAAATTTTTTGAAATGGCAAACGGAAACCAGGCTGTCTTTTGTATATCTGTAAAAAATATTTTGATATGGTTAGGCTTACTTTTTACAGCAAAGTTCTTTCAAAAATATACTTCTTCTATCCTTTAAGAACAGCCATCATGTATTGCTTCTTCTCATAACCCAAACTACCACCTCTAAGTGCATTTTTAAACGTAATAAATATTTAATGTTGATTCAATTGATTGAACGGTATTAAGATTTATTGTGCTCATCATCAGTCAGTGATTTTATAGCAAGTTAAACAGCATTTCAAATACCCTCTTCCTCTTCCATTTGTACGGGATCTACAGGAGGTAAATTTATTCAAAAATACTATATTTTTTAATAAGGTACCTCCTGAATAACCCGTTGAGTGAAAAATACGCTATACAAATATTTTATTTTTGCTTTACTACATTATAAATCAGAAAATGATTTAGTGCATTACCTTGTTTTACCAAAACTGTGCTCTCTCTAGCAATAGGATCTTTCCAAGCAACAAGGTCAAGAGATGGATAGTTTCTGCAAGATTGGCGCTGATTTGCGTCTGATATCTTTCTCATAGGCCAGGGCTGGATAGACTGCATGTCACTCACCATCTCGCATAAAAGACGAGCAAACGGTACTTCACGAATAGCTTTCAGTTGAGCTGGCAAAGACAATTTGCCGTGGTAATAAGGTTGCTGGAGTCAAGCTTAGTAGCATGACACAAGAAAAACTTAGCTAAGATAGGCAATTTATAGGCATTCAGCATAGCCATTGCTACAGACTATAGGAAAAGTCATTTAACTATGCTGCAATCTTTAAACATAAATTAAATCCAACAAACAAAATTACCGCAGAAGGTTAAAACCGATACTTTCAGCAGAAGCAAAAAAATGATTTAAAACATCAAGTTAAATTTGTTTAAAATGGTTGAAATATAAAGAATTACTAGTATGATTTGAAATGGAAAAGTTGTTTTCTAGGATTCTAAACCTATCATCATCAACTTGAATGAATGCTAATTCATTTCTACTTCGTGCTGTTATTAAAGCGATGAAATAAATTAGTCTTCTCTTGAATGCGTTATGTTAAAAGAACAATGCATTTTGATCAGTTATGGTAAACTGAAATAATGATTTGCAAAAAACATAGGTATCGTTTTTTTTCTATTTGTAATAAAATAAGGAAGAATTACCGCTATTGAAAGGTCCAAATGGAGGAGCATTTTCATGCCAAAATCGATCTCCTTTCTTAAGTCTCGGAATTGATATGCAATGACGGCAAGCAAAGGTTGGACCAACTGTTCCTCCTTTCACAGGCCGTTCTGAAATTCCACCGGCATAGAGATCAATATCCGAAACATTGCTAGAAAAATAAAAGAAGACTAATCAAGGAGCTTTGTAATGCAGAGATTAGCGAGGATAATCCTTTTTTTTTACTTAAATAGGACAAACACATAAAATCATGATTACCACAAGACAATTTTAAACACAGGCATTTACACGCACTTGGGGAATTTGTAATGGCATGGAATGAAACCTTTGTCCTTACGAGTTTGAATCCAATTCCCTACGCTGCGCAATCAGCAATTGCAGCGAGGATAATCATGATAATGGCTTTGAGGCAAACTGATGCTGAGCCAGTTAAAGACCATTTTTTAACATTTCGCTTGATGGCGTGTAAGAACTAATAAAATGTGCCGATAAGTGTTAAGGGGGAATTGCAATCAAAACAGATAATTTTTGACATCCTATTCGTGACTTTTTTTTAAAAATGTAGCTGATGTTTTTCGATGGACCTGAAAAATATTACCGATCTACTATGGTGTTTAAAGTCAATGAAAATATTCATACATTAAACAAAACAACAAAACATTTCCTTCCTACTTTGGGTTAGTCAGACATAGTTGTCAGTTTATTTGCGAGTTTTGATTTTTTCTAGATTTTTGCCACGCAAAACTGTCTCCACGATCTTGAAAATTTGGCATTACCTGTAGTCTATTTGTAATCTTTTTAGGCTTTCTTCGCTGATAGTATCCGTTAAATTTTGAAACGTCTGCGGGACGGTTAATCCACAAAGTCTCCGGTACTCCGCATATGAAGGTAGTCCATGATCTCTTCCTCGCTGGATGTTTCTGGAGAGGAGATCAGAACCAAAAGCAGATGCTAATAAAACAAAATTTTGATATGTAACAGGTAGACATTACACAATTAAAACAATACTGTTCAAATCTATGCCCCAACAGTTGAGAGCTAATACTGTAATTTTAATTAATTTACGGTTCGTGGTAAAGAGAAAAAAATGTTAGAAATGTAAAAACTTAATTACGTATTTTGGAGCAGAAAAGCGGGATATTATGAAAAGCTTGGACAAAAAAAAAAAAAAAAAACAGAGCTAAGATAAAATGAAAACTTCCATTTTCGGGACATTTCGACTTAAACTTAAATCAGTTTCGATCTTATTCAAAGAGAACTTCATTCATTTTCAATCTAATCAACTCCAATTTCGTATTTTAATTGATTTTGACAAAAATGTGTTAGAGATTCCTGTATTCACTTTGCTATAAGATTTATTTGTTTCTGAAGTACTCAAATTTTAGCTAGTTTTGACAAAAAATCTAAGACATATTAAAACAAGTTAACATATAATAACTGTAATCGTTCTATTCCAAAATACAGTAACTCATTTAACCCTATTCGAACTAAGCCTTTTTTTTTTTCCCAGGCCTAAGGTTTTGCAGAATCGACCCCAGAACTTTGCGCGGCTGTATCTCATGAACTACGCCACGTAGAAAAAAATTTGAAGCTGCAACGTGTAGCAAATTTAATAGTCTTTCTGCAAAAATGTTTTATTTGATATCATGCTTTAAAATTTTCAAGATATAATCATTAATTATGAGATGGCTCAGTCGAAAGAAATTATTGATTAGCGTTGTTAAAAGAAACAAAGATTTCTCTTTTACGCGATATCAAAACAACCAGACAAGTTGATGGATTGTTTCAGCATGACTGAATTTCAAACAACCGTGCAAATTTGACAAACAGATTAACTGAGCTTGTTGAACTCGTAGTAAACAGGGCAGCAACTCTAATTAATCTGAATAATATTCTTAAATGAAGTTTGCTTAATTTTACAAAATCATTACCTATTCGCGGCTTTCTTCATTGCCAATATTAAACGCTTTTTTTAATTTTTGTTTTTCTTTTTTCAGAAGATAATCCTTTTATGTTTTGTATGTCATGAAGCTACAATAAACCGATTAATATTTGTTCAATTGACACAAAAAATGAATGTCTAATTAATTTGATAAACAGTATTGTTTGTTGCCAGAGAAAGCAGCAGAGACCAGTAGCGTAGCCAGGGGAGGGGCGGGGGGGGCTCGAGCCCCCCCCATTGGCTTGTGAAGTATGCAAAATCGCATGTTTTTTGTGATTTTGAGGCCGATTTTGTGTGAAAAATGGAAAATAGCCCCCCCCATACGAAAAGAGCCCCCCCTCAAACGTTTGAACTTGTGAAATTGGGAGAAAAATCGCCCTGAATTTTGGCGAAGCCCTTTTTATTTATTTATTTTTTTTTTGGAGATCACCTAATTTTGGGCGGAAAAAACCTTTGAATTTCCGAGCTTTCCGAGACATTTCGTCTCAAATTTCGGACAAACCGTCTGAAACTGATTCAAGGTCAATGAAAATTCGAGTCAAGGTCGTTTGCACACTTCTCACTCTTTCAAAATAGCCCCCCCCTTTTCCAAATCCTGGCTACGCGCCTGGCAGAGACATCTTGTTTTTTGAGTACTACACAATATGACGCGTAAAATTTTTTTTTCATTATCTATCGCAACATGTGTTACTGTATTAAATATTTGTAAAAATAGTCGCTTAGAGCAAAGTTATTGTTAATCGTTTTTAATCGCGTAGTTTCAGAACTACCTCATCGTTTCCTATATTAATAATTCAGACATACAGTAGTAATAATTCTTTTTATTTAATGTTGTATTTTGAAACTTTGTAGAACGGCTCGTCACCGCTGCAACATTTCTTTAAAAAGCGCTATGTTTTCCGGGTGCAATGACGCGGAAATGAGCCCCGTAAACTCGTTACACGCTTCGGCGTAATACAGCAAGTATACTAAAGATTTGATTTGAACTTTGTGGAATAATGCTGCTTGTAGGAACAATACAGACTTCAGCGATCAATTGGTCTTTGCTGTTTCCTGCCTGCGCGTATTCGTAGCGTTGGGTGAAATAAACCTAAACTATTATTACGTTTAGCAAACCCTTCTTTCGCTACCATTTCTATCGTAATAACGTTGAAAATTTTATTAATTCAACAAAGTGCTAATGATTAAAACGGTAACATAATCACTGATCAGTTGATTGAGCAATTGTGATTTCATTTTCTGTTTTCACCGTAAAATAACTTTTTTTTACCGATTGGTTCTTCTTTCATCAAAACATTATATGACTGAGTGTACCATTCTTCCTTATCCTTCAATCACGAGGAAGTGAGAGTGACGATCTAATACTTTGGATAAATCCTCACCGCTTAATTCACTGCCGAGTAAAGAGTTAATTTCCAAAACAAATTATAGTTTTATAGCGAATAATATGTAGCACGCTCTAGGAATTGTTGTAAATGAGCTCTGGCAATTTATTTGGTGTCGCGATATTGATACTTGGCTAGAGTTCAGCCTTTAATCAATCTCCAGAATTATGGTCCACATCCACTTAAAGCAGAACACTAAGATGCTAATTGATGTATCAAAATTGCAGTTGATAGTTCAGTTAAACTTCTTAAATTGCAAAAAGCAGCACACTAACCTGAAATTAAGAACTTTCTATTTACTGTAAGATTGAAAACAAAACAAATTGTCTCTGAGGAAATCACTCCACTAAAACTTATTGCGATCCACCAATTAAGATCGCACACTACGCAAAACAAGCCAATCACAGATACGCAATCTCGGCGAAACTATCTACAAAATTAATATTCAGAACGCTAGAATTATTAGAATCCTCGAATTATTAGAATGATAGAGTAGAAAAACCCACCTATTTATACTAACGGCAAAAGCGCTCGAATATTCATAGAAATCCAAACTATACGAGCTTATAGTAACAAAGTCAAATTGCAACGTGATTATGACGTCATGAAACTGATGACTCGCGAACAACAAAATAAACTGGTGACAGTTGGAGATCGTAGAACACACAGGAAAAAAATTATCGCAAACATTCCAAATTACAAAAATCGGCCAAACTAGTAAAGCAGTCATGGCTAAGTTAAAACACACCAAATAATCATATCAAAAGCATTTAAAATTATTATGTATGACATTTGGGTTCAGCCTCAAACATTAAAACGATTTTGGCCCCATTCAAGCTTGCAAATAATCATTTCTTTGCGTAAGCAGAACCAAACTGCTTACCTATTTACTAAAAATTAACTATACTCTTTAATGGCTTATACTGTAAGCTCTTTATGATACTGAAAAATATATCACGTCAGAAATATTGAAGATACTGCAGAACTTTATACTAACAAATGCCTAAAAATGACTGATTTGTTCGATTTATCATTTGAACTGACAATTTTAACTAGTTAAGCAGTGAAGTAAATTTTTAAATTGCAAGCATTTATTTTTTTTCTGCTGATGCTCATAATTTTACGGTTTTAACATACAGGCATCACGTTTTTATGATAGGATTCGGGGTTAAAATGTTAGAACTTCGGCCTTTTGACAATTTTTTTTTTTTTTACTTCCTCTCTTTACAACTTAGCGATATTAGCTTCAATGTTAGATGTGGAGGATCTTTTTTGGTTAGTCTTCGCCTTATCTTTGAATGAAATCGACCCCAAGTTTTTTCTCTTTTTCAGCCTTCTTGTGTCCGACGAAATGTATTGAACCCCAACTGCAAATTGCAGACCCTTGAGTACACAACACGTCTGACTATGGCCTTGTTGTTGGTGTATTGCTGCATCAAGTGGCTTAAAGCTCATAATCTTCTTCACCACCGCGCTTTTCTGTTTCTAAAGTTAATTGTTTTTTACCCACCCATAATTATAAGTGATATTATCCAAAAAAAAGCATAATTTTTAATACAATATAAGAATTTTAATCTATTTACCGCGCACATTCTAAGCCAATATTCATACTCACTACCATAGTCACAACTCTCAAGATACATGTCTTATAAATTCTTTGGTTTTTGTAAATTGTTGTTTGGCAAACCTTTTTCAAACTTTGTTACGTTACTATGTTATGACATTGGCATCACTATGTTTCCTTGACTTTTACACAAAAGTTTTTGTTTATTTATTTTTATAGCGCTGATTTGCGGCAAAATTGATAAAGAGATTGGCAAATAATCGTACTGGCGCACTATAATTTTAATGTCCAATCAAATCTTCATGATACTCGCTGTATTACGCCGAAACGCGTAACGAGTTTACGTAGCCCATCTCCCTCGGGCAACATAGCTCTTCAAAATAAAGTCGCGGCGGTGGCTAGCTGTCGGCAACAGTGTGTTCCGTTTTACCAGCGCGAGATTCGAACTTCAGTCCCTCGTTCCTGAAGTAAACGCGTTACCGCTTGACCAATTGGTCGTTAATTTTACGGTCTTTATTTTAATTAATAAAACATACCTTGAACACAAATTTGATTTGAACAATATAACAATATACAACAACAGCAACAATAACAATATACACAAACATACAGCAAATAAAATCAAGAAATTATGCTTTGCTTTTTTTCAGCGAGAAGTTTTTGAACAGGATATTTGGCTTTCGCTACCGGACTAATAAATGATGATTTCTAAAGCTTTTTCCTAGCAAAGCAAATTTGATCATTATTGACACAAGGAGATTAATCGAGTAACTTTTGCGTGACCTTTTGATATCCTTCTCTGCATTCTTCAATCTCAGTGAGCGTGAAACTTTGTTAGTTTAGCCAGTTCCCACACTGCGCTCCTAAAACTTTCTCTCTTTTTTATCTTAAACCTTGTTAAAGCTAGTTTTATTGAACATACAGTTAATTAATTGCTAATAACTTTCAAAATACAAGTAATAACACTTTCAAATTTTGGTAAGTGAATGATAACTAAATTTGGGACAAAGTCAAGAAATTTCAAATTGTTGGTGCGATTAATCTCTGAGATATGCAGAAAGAAAGAACCACTGGGTGATAATCGACCCCGCTTAGTCTTTATAGGGTTAAACTTGCTTATCATTGGCTCCGAAAGTTTCATAATGAGGTTTGCCTATCACTTACAATCGAAATTAGGTGAATCCAAAAAGTTTCGCAAATCATCAGAAAATGTTGAATCGAAGGTCATTGCGGAATCATTTGCCAATCCACGAATAAATGAGTTTGGACCCCCAGAATTCTTTTCTTTAGTCACAGCCCCAACATTGAACAAACTGCAAATAAGTATATTTTATGTTCCTGGCAGACAAGTCAAAATCCAACCAGCAACGTGCAATCTTCACACAAAATGACGAAACATTTTGGCCCAATCCTAAACTCCAAATTTATAAAAATTAAAAAAAAATCCTTACTACTATATAATTGGAACTTGCTTGGTGCAAAGCTTCTTACCGTTAGGAGTCTATTGGAATTATCTCGTCTTTAATTTTGAAACTAGAATTTTCTGGCTGAAGTAATGCTGCGACTCACAAAGTTTACCTAGTTTTGACACGGATCCCATCGGCTTGTTGACTACCCCACGATGCACGAGGTCGATTGAACATTTCGTTGATAAGAACGTGACCCATTCGAAACGCAGCTGTTGTGAAAGAATTGGAAACTGTTGCATCATAAGAAGAATCATAACCATAGTAATAGCCCTGAAATGCGGAAAAGTTAAAATAAGAAAACTGATTGGTGGTGAAAAACCTGAAAATTGCTCCATTAAAATGTTCATTTCTTCAAAGCCGCTTTTCGTCTGACACTTGTGAAGAAGGATCGAACTCCATTCTAACAAATTCCTCTTGACAAGTGTCTGACGAAAAGCTGCTTCGAAGAAATGAGCATTTTCATTAAAATATGAGCAAAAGGAGCAACTATTTACATTTAACAAATCATGCTTCTATATCGAATAAACCCATATTTAAACAACTACTGGAGACAAAATTAATGGAGGTATTTAAAGCTAAACCAATCGCATTAGATTGACGTAGACTGAATCCTTCTTAACCCAGCTGTTTCAGAGATATTTCACTTCAAACACGATGTAGGGTCCTATCTATGTCTCTAATCATAATTTTTATTGACAATTCTGATGTTTGTAACTCTGGTGACGCCATCTTAGTTTTATTCTACTGCAACGCCGCAATTAGGCAAAGCCAAAGAAGCTTTTCAACCTTAACAAAGGTCTCTGTGCTCTAGGCTACTGCATTGAAATGTCAGGATTGCCAATAAAAACTATAATTACGGAGGTCCCTACGTCGTGCTTGAAGTAGAATATCTCTGGAACGGTCTGGTCAAGAAAAATTGCGTCAACGCCGATCTAATCTGATACGATTGGTTTAACTTGAGAATATTCTCTCTGATTTTGCCTTCAGTCCTTTTTTAAGTTATGCATCGTGCAGACGGAATAAAAAACGTGCAAAATTTGAAATAAAGCAAGATGGTCATCATTTACAGAACCATGACTTTAACCCCAAATTTCGAGAAATCTCTTCCAAACCAAGCATGTTATGCGATCTGATGATTGATCGATGCATCTTTATCCTCCTGCTACAAGAAAGCTACACTCTCTTTTGGACGAATCCGCACCTACTTAGGATTCGACCATTTTCCAGGATTTCTGGTCGACGTTTGCCTTCTTCCCACGTAAATTTGCGGCTTGTTCGAAGCCATCAAATAGATGAGATAATCATTGTAAAGCGCTTTATCCAGATACGCAACTATGAGACCAGGGTGTGGGTTGAACCCAAGATCTTGCGATCAGGGTCGTCGTAAAAACGACGCCTTTACTCTCTCCGCATCTTATAACCATGAAGATGACTGAAATAATCTTCCGCACCGCGATTTGTTTTAGTTGTTGAGCATATTTTATCCTTCCGTCGCCGAACAGCGTCAGGCGCTAACTATTGGATGATCCGCACACTTTTCACTACAATAGCTATTTTGTGCTTATGTAAATTCGCATCTGCTTAGAAGTTTCTAGTGATCCAATGCTCCTGTGGGTTTCTTCGAATACTTGTTTACTGAATTTTTTCCTTTTTCGAAGCCATTAAGCAGAGATAATCATTATACAATTTCTTATCCAAGGACGCAACAACGTGACCAGGGTGCTGGTTAAACGAAAATTATGCGATCAGGGTCGTCGCAAAAACGATGTCTTGGGTTTCTCGGCCAAGCGGCCCACAAAAAAAAAGCCGTAAGTCTTTCTCTTTCGCCCACACTAATTTCAGTTACGCTAGAAAAACTTCAAAGATTCTGTGGTAATAAATTTGAGAATTTATTGGCCCATTCAAGAAATTGTTTTGTCGCTCAGGAAGTTTTTCAACTTGTTCTATTGTTTCGGGGATATTGCACTTTTGATACTTTATTTCCAAAATCAAACTTCTTCTCGAACGTCTCGTAATTAAACATGCTCACATGGTATTGTTGCAGGGTTCAGAATCAATATTTGTATGATATGGAAAAATACAGTGCTCACATTTTTCAGAAGTGTTAGATCAAATTCTTTCATCATTTCTTCACCAATGATTACAGGCAGAAAATGTTCGAAGGTTACCTTTTGATGTAAAGCCGTAACTATTTGCTTTGAGGTCTAAACATAACCAGAATAAGTTAGCAGCTTAAGATAACGATGTTATCAATATGTCAAACTGAAAAGCTCATTTAAAAAGATTTGGGTTGGCAGCAAAATATTGTTACTTTGAGACAAATTGCATGAATTTGTCAATGTTTTCTTTCTTTAAATCATGTAATGAGTTCAAAAACAACCCGATCCATACTATTTTTACATCCTCTTACAAGCATGTTGGTTTTTTGTGTTGTGATTGTAAATGTTAGCTGTTTAGGGCAGGGGCACAACAAGAGGTTGGGCAAAGGGGCTTCAACAGCGCCCCTCAGCCAAACAAAATAATTTAATTAGAGCATTTAATCTCAAAATATAAGCGTTTAAAGGTGTTTTAAACTTGACGTCGAAATACTAAGAAAACGGGGGTTGGAGGTCCTGGGCGATTTTTGTTCTTTAAAATGACTTCTGAATTGTAGAAACTTGATTCTTTAAAATGTCTCATAAATGTAAAAAATGCAATCCAATTGGAACTAAAATGGCTAGTTTTAACCAAAAAATCGCAAAAATCGCCCTGTTGCTGGGGAAACACCCCCAGATCCCCTTTCGTGATACACTTGAGTAAAACAAATTAGCTCACCATGTCGCATACTTGAGACATTTCTCGAACAAAAGTGTTCTAACGTTTGGTTCAAACCCTAAGCAAAATTCTTGCTTCGTGCATGGTTTAGACGCAGCACACAAGGGACTTTTTTCATACAAATAGATAAACAAAAAAGGACACACACTGTAACACTCCATCTACACTCTTCTAGTGCACTTACGGTACTTTGTCGCAATTTATAAGTCTTTTATTGTGCACGTAACTACATTCTTTTTGTTGAAGTTAGAACAATACGCGATTTTTGAACCCATCAGTGGTCGAGTGGATAAAGCGTCTGCTAGCGAAATGGTAGACTCGGGTTCGATTCCAGTTTGGGTCAAACCAATGACTATAAAAATTGGAATTCACGGCTCCCAAGCTTGACGTGCAGCATTAAAAAGAACAGTGAGAAGCTACCACTGTGTGTGGTAGACAGGTGGGCAGATGGTAGCTTGACTCGAAAATTGAAACGTCTCTTCGCTGTTTCCCAGCCAGACGAATGTGGTGAGTAAAGTTGAATTGACATATTTTTAAATAATTATTTACAAACCTGCAACAAAATGTCGGACGACCACTTTTTATTCATCTTTCTGAGTCTTTTGGCAATTAAGTTGTGCACTCGCATCCAAACTGTATGATGGGACAAGAGCACGCTGTTTTCATTCGTACGAGCTTCGCCTGTAAACCATTTCTGCTGTAGGCTATATTGCATAAGAATTTTAAGCAAAAGAAATCATTGAAAATGCATAACGTTAAAAAGCAACAAAACTGTGTTTATTTTTTTATAATTTCCGAGCATTTTCGGGGAAAGTTAACATTGATTTCGATTACTTATGTCAATAAAAGTTAGTTTAGTCATGCTGAAACTTACCAGAAACTCTGCATTTAACGTTTTCTGGTTTTCGCACCATAGCAGGACAGAACATTGCGTTGGCAGCAGGAGAAATTGAACTGTCAAAATCAGTTTTTGGAAGCATATCACCAAAACCATTAAACTTTGATTGCACTGCAATTAGTTCTCCACGTTTCTCTTCTGCAACAAAAAAATCGGAATTCATATCACAAAATATGACTAGTAAGGTTTTACCAGTCAAGTGCAACAACATGGTTGCACAAAATATGAATATGCCGTAAATTATCTCCCTTCCCAATAAGTAAGTAACAGACTATTTAACCGAAAAACGTTAAGTTAAGGGGTTAGTTTTGGAGTAAGTGTAAGATTAGTTTTAAATTAATAAAAAAGTAGATAGAAATTTTGTTAAAATAGTCTCTTCCACTAACTCTATTTTACATGAACAATCACCGTGACTTTGAGTTAAATTTTATTACAAATAACTCCTGAAAACTTGAAGTTGCTAAGCTTATGGAAAGTTTACCGATTTTTGAAGTTTTCCGAGGTCACTTTTCGAAATCGGAGTATTTTTCGGTCAATATTTAACTTAAATAACGTCACCAGATGTTTATGTGACATAACATACTTGACTTATGCATTTTATGATTCAGTATCAAAGTATCAAAAAACAAACCTACATACAAAATTTGATCCGCCTGTGACGTCATCGTAAAAATGACATTATTTTTTGAAAATAATGGCCGTGACATCACAATGAGGACGAAATTTGGTGTTTCCATGAATTTTGGTTTAGGAGTTAGATAAGTAGGCAAAACTGCTCCCATCGGTGTAAAATGCGCTGGTCAAATACCCTGAGTAAAAAAGGGATAAGAAATATTGCACGCAGTAATGGTTCAACTTACAATAGTTGTGTTTTCGGCGGCAAAAATACAAAAAAAAAGAATACTTCAAGATAGTAGATTTTTTTTCTGGTGAAAAAACTTTGCAAGCCACTTACTATCATTCTCTCGAATAGCTTTCAAATGCGCTTCTGAGTTTCCGTAAATAAGACCCATATCAAGATAAGAACTCAACTCGTTCAGTTGCTGCCTTACGTCGCCACTGCCTGTAAAAATATATGTTTATCTACAGCGTACTTTCTCTTATAATGTAAAATCAGTAATGGTTGTCATTACTGATACAATATTATGTTTTGGAGTTAAAAGCGACAACTTAATACCAACAAAAATTAATAAGAAGAAGTCGGCAGCGCGGCCAAGAGTCGAGAGAGTAAAAGCGTTGTTTTTATGACAACCATGATGTCATGATTTGGGCTCAACCAGTACCCTGGTCACGTTGTTGCGTCCTTCAATGAAACGTTTTACGACAATAGGAAAAGAATAAAAAGAACATTGGATTTTACTCGAAACTCCTAAGTAGGTGAGGATTCCTCCAAGCAAGAAGTAGTCCTAAAAATCATCCAACAGTTAACGTCTGACGCTGTACGATGTTAGGAGGATAAAAATGCATTATATCACTAAAGCAAGAACAACTCACAATGGTCTGAGTCTAAAACTCCCGAAGATCGCTCGACTTTAAAGCAGGTCTTTTCTCCATTTTGATATTGAACATCGCTAGGTGCTATGGGAATGTTGATACACTCCGGGCTGGTTTGATGACCACAGGTGCAGTCAACTGAAAAGATATTTAACGAAACGTCCGTTAATATAAACTTTTGAAAGCAAATACATCTACCTATTGAATATCTTTAACAAGAAAGTTTTATAATTTGGACTCAGTATAATTAATCTTTTTACATTAGACAATTCAGCAATAGCAGCAAATGATCTAGTATCGCGTCTTACAGTAGAAGGCTCACAGATTTTCGTTGGATGGATCACCCAGTCGGGTCTCTGTTTGGATTTCAGTCTTTGAAAAGAAATGCTTGAAGGTCTCACCATAAATCAGTTGAGCGGTGGAAAGCTTAATACCACCTTATTGCCTGAATTCTTCTCAAGGCAAATTGTCAAGTAAACACAGGTAGGTAAACTGTCTTTGTGGGAATTCTGACTGGTTATTTCAACCAATGCTACGTGGCCATTTTTAATCTGCAGTATCTAAAAAATCAAATCTACATTATATTCGCCGCATTACGCCAATGCGTGTTGCGGGTTTGCGGATCCTATCTCCGTATCACTGCGCTGCGGCAACACAGCTTCTTTTAAAGAAAAGTCGCACAATTGAAGTGGTAATGAGCCGTTGGCAACAGGAATTGCTCAAATTGACCGGCCAACATTTGAAACCTAGATTTTCATCAGAGACGTACGAGTTACGATTCGACTAATTCCCGGTGTAAAGCAAAATGGTCGGCCTGATTTGGAGTATATACTGTAGCGTCACACTCAAACATAGCCACAAGTGAAAGTAAAACGGATACAAAGGTAATTAACCAGGAGAATAGCTTTTAGGTTGTTCAACCACGCTGGTCGACCACGTTGAGACGCGTTCTTTTGGTCCGAATGTTACAATACAAAAATTTTACTTATTCACAATAATAGGCCTACTTGTTTCTGATTCAGGTTCTTTGGTCAACGCAATATCATGCACAAGAAATTGCCCCCAGAAAGGAAGCATGTGTGTCGATGGGGTGGATGTGTTACGGGTTCCTTGTAACGCGTTTGATATCGCACGAGCAGAAGGTAGAGGTTGACCATTTGCAGCTAACCGCAGTGTTTCTGAAAACAACTAAAGATAAATACTGTGAAAATATAACAAATCTCAGTTATTTTTTACTCTGCAGTTGCAAGGAAATGCTGATTTGAAGGCGTGTTGTAATCTTTGAAACATTATATTGAACAATCCAAACCAAAGACTTATTACTGCACACTAAATATACACAGATTTCCTGCTTGAAGTTCAGCAATGAAAGAGGCAATGTGAGGCCTTTTTCGTGTTTGGCGGATAGGTGGTAGCTTGACTAGAAGAACGATTAGATTTTTTTGCTTGGACCAAGGCAACTTGGTGAATCAAGCTAAATTACAATTAACATAGCAAGTCAAAATTAAAATGAATAAAATCATTGATCTGTTGTTTTTTCATTAATGCTTAAACGGACTTGACGAACATTGAAACTTCATCGTATTATGTAGCTTGTTTTACTCATTTTCAATCAACCATAGGTTTTATGAAAGCGGTAGAAAAATTCTCACCTCTCCCGTCGGAGTAATCAGCTGGAATGACACGTTTGAAAGATCGATGAGCGCTTCCTAACTTCGGATTCACCCTGTTATTGCAAGTTCCATCTGCGGTTGGATATCTGATTAAAATGCAAACAACCAATTATCAATTTTTTTTTGCAGAATAAAAAGTCTAACCTATAGCGGTTATAAAAACATATTGCATTTCGAGGTTTATGCATTTCAAATGACAGTATATGCCTCCTAAGCAAACATTATCTTTGTTTATCTCGCATCACTTTAACTACAATAATTACAGATGCAACCTCAAAATACTTAGTTTCGTTTTAGCTAGCAATATTAATTATTAGTTTTGAATGCATTTCTTTCGGGAAAGGGATTAAGGAAAGGGTAATTTCTATAATAGATTGTCTCACCTTTGTGCAAAAAAATCAGGGCATTTTGGCACCACTAAGCACTCACTGTAATCTGTCATCTCGGATACCGTATGATGAGAAATTTCATCGAAATTCATCATTGAGTCACTAACTCTTCCTGTGAATCCTCTGAACTGGGCTTGGTCTGGAATAATAAGTAAGTAACAACTAGTTTTCAAAGTGGTGCTGCTGGCCGAATTACAATAAAAAGCATTATTTTATATTTGATTGATTTGATTAATGCTGTTTAGCCCGTAGGCCTACACTCGCAAGGTTACGATGACGGCACATCTGTTTTGGACAAATCTCATTTGGGACTTCTTACAAATGATTTGCAATTCGTTTGGTTGGTTTAAAGACGCCTGCCTAATGCCTGGCAGACATTAGAGTAAAAAGCTTTGGCTATTGTCGTAACAGCGTGACGATAATGAGATTTACACCAAGTTCATGTGATAATGTCGCCTTAAAAACGAATAATTCTCGCAGCCACGTTGCCCTGGTTCACATACATTTCTACACTAGCCTACCTTTTTCCAGGTTTTTAGAATTTCCATTGCCAAAGAAAGCAAAGCATAGCGCAAAAAAGCAAAGATTCTTTAACCAAAAGTGCCCTATCATCTTTGTTTTATCAGGTTCTAATCTGTAACAAAATTGTTTCAATCAACGTTATTGTGCACACGTCTCCACAATTACTATGTTTAGTGATTTTTAATAGATTATTCAACAATAAACTAAACTTGCCGCTCTTACTACATTTTAACTGTTTTAGCTGAGGTTGTGCCCGAGGACTTGAGTATAAAACTTTTGAAATTATTTCGTTATTATTTGAGTATTAATTGTAATCTTAGCATTTGACAGAACAGTTTGGCTGATGTCTTTTTTGAAAATTGAGTTTTAGAGATCTATTATTTTATTATTTTACGATAACTTTGCTTTTGTGTTTACTTCGATTTGAATAAGATGATTAGCATAGTTATAATATAGATTGAAGAAGCTTAGTCGAAATTCGAGAAGCTACAGATAGACCGGCAGCCCAGAAGGTTTATTTACCCCAAAGACGGCGGAAGGTTTGATGCGCCTAAAATGCACGTCTTTACTCACCTTTTAAGAAAATGTTTTACTGGCAAGTCAAAAGTTCGGCTAAGACCCCCCAAATCCACAATTTATGGGGGGTCAAAATGGCCTTTATTTACCCCAAAGACGGCATGGATAAAAATTGCGTCAAATCGTTCTCTGGGGTCCACTGAACAATGAAATGGCGAAGACAGTAACTTTAGGTTCGGCTAACCCCCCGACAGTTATGAATTTAGGGGGGTCAAAAATGGCCTTTATTTACCCCAAAGACGGCATGGATAAAAATTGCTCAAAAACGTCCGTTGGAGTCCACTGAACACAAAAATGGCAAAGACAGTAACTTTAGGTTCGGCTAACCCCTTGACAGTAACGAATTTAGGGGGGAGGCTCAAAAATTGCCTTTATTTACCCCAAAGACGGCATGGATAAAAATTGCTCAAAAAACGTCCGTTGGGGTCCACTGAACGCAAAAATGACGAAGACAGCAACTTTAGGTTCGGCTAACCCCTTGATAGTAACGAATTTTGGGGCGGGAGGCACAAAAACTGACCTTTTCACCTGGAATAGGGCAACGGTAAAAATTGTTAAAAAACATTCTTGCAGTTAGTACGCTGAACACATAAATGGTTAAAACAGTTACTTTCGGTTCGGCTATCTCCCTGACAGTAACTAATTAAGAGGGAAGCTCGAAAAAATTGCTCTTATTTATTTGAAAACGGCAGGGGTAAAAACTGCCCAAAAATGTTTCTCGGGAGCCCACTGAAAACAAAAACAATAGCAATAAACTTTGGTATCCTCAAACTAATTTCTTACTCTTACTGCAAAAGTCATTGCACCACTAAATCCGGCTTTACAGTACTGCTTTTGAAAAAAATCATTTTAAGTTGATGGCGTCATCGATCATTCAGTAACGTGATAGTCGATTAGAGCAAAAATGCCGTCGTTTTCAATGACGTTACGTTTGAGCAGTTATCTCGTTTTCACAAAAATCGTACAAGTTCAAAGATTGCTCGCGAAAGTGTTTTGCAGTAAAGATTACGTCCTTGAACCGATCAGTGTTTGAGTGGATAGAGCGTCTGTTACTGAAACGGTAAACTTGGGTTCAATTCCCGGTCGGGTCAAACCAAAAACTACATATAAAAATTGGAACTCACTGCTTCTTTGCTTGACTTTCAGTATTGAAAGGGTAGTGTGAAGCTTTCATCGTGTGTGGTAGACTGGCGGGCAAGTGACAGCTTGACTCGAAGACTAAAAGGTCCCTTTGCTGTCTCCTGACCAAGGCAATTTGGTGAATAAAATGTAATTGCAATAGCAGTAATTTCAAGACGCACCAGTCCCGCACAGTTAATTGTGCTACGGCAAAATCAAAAAAAAAAATTAAGTAAATTTTCTATGTCTTATATCACATCACCAAAACTGCGTTAAATTTGCATCACAGTCTCGAAGCAACTAATACGAGTATAGTATCTCAAAAAAATCTAGAATCTCAAAAAAATGTGATAAATTTACATATTACCAGCATTCAAAATACTCGCTGGCTAGTTTACGATTTCGATTAAATATTGCACAAATCGCTCAGCGCGGAGAATTTTAATGATGACAAATCTTAGATTTATCAGCTCAAATAAATTCAAAGATCATAAATTTGCAGTTCTTTTTGAAAAAGCAGAGATATTTGAAAACATTTAATTAGTCTATCATTATTAGCACAAACAGCAAGATGTTTGCTTGAGTAGTCAACTCGTAAGTCCAACATGCGTATTCCCAAAATATTAATTACCATAATGGATTACATTACTAATGCAACAGAACCCAGTTCTAATCCAAAAACTGAGACCTACTAATAGAAGAGATAGATTGGCACAAAACGGCGGAAAAGTGTCAAATAGTACTGTATCACAGCTTGCAACTATCATGCATATCTATTTGACAAATTCAAGTGTTAGTAAACACGTCCTTGAGGAATTTGCTTTCTGGTCGCAAATCTCTATTCTGAGTATTATTTTACAATGATCTGCGACCTGGAACATGTAAAAGTTGTAAAAAAAAGGATCAAGTTTTGTTTAAAAGATACAAACGAACATTGAGTTGTGAACACAAAAGAAAAGCTTTTTTAGAGAAAATCCTGTTTCACTTTTTCAAGTCAAGAAGGATGATCGTAATTCTGTAAATCCAGTGGGGCTACTCAAGTTTTGCTGGAACTATATCTGTAACCGGTTCTTTAAATGGAGCTACAAATTCCTGCGAATTGGCTAAATGGCACCATATTGTATCTTGTTGAGGATAGCTCCACAATTTTTTTTTTGAAATTGGCCCATGTCACAAAATAGGTTACTGACCTCTGCTATAAAACATTTCTATCACATCGGGGTTATGGTGTGAGACAAGACAAGACAAACGCTATACAGCAAGTTTGAACGAGCTTATGTAATAGATTATGCGGGGTCTTTGAAAATGTGACAGAACCATTATAGAGATAGAAATGAGTTCAGAATTTGGAGCTAAAGTTGGCAAAGTCGTCAATTGGGCCTAGTTTTGTGGACACTGGCAAAGTGAGCAAAAGACAATCTAGTAGACTTAATTTCCAAAGAGCAACTACCGGACGTAGTATTCGTTGCCAAAAAGCAATGATTGAATAATGGAATGTGGGTAAGGAAAGGGAGAGAACAAAATTTCAAACCATTTCCAAATGAATGCTCTACTCTACAAAAAAAAAAAAAAAAAAAGCAAGAAGCAGTGAGGTTGTTTTAGTTCAACAGAAAGTGCATCGCTGCAGTAGCAAGACCAAAAATACTGATCCATCAGCCCAAATATAAAAATCAATCAAACGAAGATGTTAGAAGAATAAGGCACCAAAACAATTTTTGGAAGATTCTTGCTTAAAATACCAAAAAAGCCAAATGTGACCTATGTCCTATATGCCCTTCTATCAAGCATTTGTCAATGCAAAAACATAAGCTTTATCTTCAAATGTTGGATTATACAGTAGCCAATAATTATGGTATATTCCAAACCTGTTCGTACTTATGGAAAAACGCCTTATATTGCCTTCCAAGAACCTGATGAACTGTTGGTCCCGGTCTACGCTGGGTGTAAAATTGTGAGCAAATAAGCGCATTTTAGTTTATTTCATACAGACAACAGTCGGTTAAAATTAAATAAGAACACACTCTTACGCACACGATTTTACGCCAAATGTACTAGAATGGGCCAAAATTGCACGACTAATTTTTACATAGAGGCCTACCATATATTGAAAATTAAGTTGCTGTCGTTATTAACGTCATCATTTAATGTGGTAATTTCGTTGATCTGTTTGATCGAGACCACCTCATTGTCTTTGGTGTCTTCATAACACCAAAAATGAACGCTATTAATCCTTAATAGTGTCTATTGAGAAGTTCAAACTAAAAATAATCAAGAATTTTTAAAATATTGCCAGTGTAGAACGTGGTTTTAAATGAAATCCGTGTTATCAATGCTAGAATAATGTGATCTTGCTGCAACTTGAATTCAACAAGTGTTAGTTTTTTGTGCAGTACATCATATGAATAATGGTCTCAAAGTTTTAGAATAATTTCAATGCGCGCGATTACAGAAATCCCGTCAATCTTGTTCATTAGCTACGTTTTTGCATCTGCCTCCAGTTTAGATGCTATCATGCGCCTTTTTATGATGAAAGAGGACTGCAAGCAAAATCAATGGGGTATGTAAAGTTAAGACAATCGTATTAGATTAGATTTGGCGTAATTGACTCCATCCTTCTTGAGCCAGCCGTTCCAGAGATATTTTACTTCAAACCCTACGTAGGAACCTTCCTAATCAAAATTTCATTGGTAACCCTGACGTTTCAATGCAGTAGCCTAGCCCATAGAGGCCTATATTAACCTCTATATAGGTTAAAAGGCTTTTGTGGTTTAGTCTAACTGTGGCGTTGCCTTAGGATAGAACTAAAATGGCGTCGGAGAGGTTATCATTGTCAGCTAGGACTGCCAATAAAAATAATGACCAGAGATGCCCTAGGTCATGTTTAAAGTAAAATATCTTTGTCTCGACTGGGTGAAGGAGGATAGAGTCAACACCCATCTAATCAAATACGTTTGCTCTAAGTTTATCTTGTCCCAGTGAATTTACTTCAGTTCTCTTTTAAAAATGCCATAGGTTTTATAATGTAACATTTCGGAACAATGCTTTCATTCCAAGTAAGCTTTATGCGTTTACCTGTTCCGAAATTATTTGCAAGCAGAAAAAATTTTATTAAAGTTTTTGCAACGGTGCACTCATTACGATAAACTCTAAAATTAATGAAGTTGATAAAAGTCGCAGAACTCGCATTGGCAAAAGACTCATAGAACGTAGGACTCAAAGCAATTAACGAAAGACGTAATAACGGAAAGAGCATTTTGAATATTGGTAATACGCAGACTTATTAATTTATCACAGTGTTTTAGATCTTTTTTGAAATGCTCTGGATTGTTTTGAGTCTGTGCTATAATTCAAAGCAGTTTTTGTGGTGTGATATGGCCCATAAAAATTTACTGAATAATTTTCTATTTATTACTTTCAATAACGAAGCCTATATACTTCGTTATTTAAAGTAATATATAGAAAATTATTTCGTAATTTTTTGTAATTTTTTTAGTAAACTTTTACTGTGATTTAATAGTTGTATTTTGCTCTAATTTTACGTGGTACATCATCGAGCACTGTTTCAGAAGATTGACGATCAACAATTTTCTATCATATGACTCACATTGAAAAGACAAGCTGATACGCAAAATCTAGATCGCTTGTAAAGACAACGTCACTGCAACATGACGTCATTTTTGCTCTAATCGACTATCACGTTACTTAATGATCGATGACGCCATCAACTTAAAATGATTTTTTTCAAAAGCAGTACTGTAAAGCCGGATTTAGTGGTGCAATGACTTTTGCAGTAAGAGTAAGAAATTAGTTTGAGGATACCAAAGTTTATTGCTATTGTTTTTGTTTTCAGTGGGCTCCCGAGAAACATTTTTGGGCAGTTTTTACCCCTGCCATTTTCAAATAAATAAGAGCAATTTTTTCGAGCTTCCCTCTTAATTAGTTACTGTCAGGGAGATAGCCGAACCGAAAGTAACTGTTTTAACCATTTATGTGTTCAGCGTACTAACTGCAAGAATGTTTTTTAACAATTTTTACCGTTGCCCTATTCCAGGTGAAAAGGTCAGTTTTTGTGCCTCCCGCCCCAAAATTCGTTACTATCAAGGGGTTAGCCGAACCTAAAGTTGCTGTCTTCGTCATTTTTGCGTTCAGTGGACCCCAACGGACGTTTTTTGAGCAATTTTTATCCATGCCGTCTTTGGGGTAAATAAAGGCAATTTTTGAGCCTCCCCCCTAAATTCGTTACTGTCAAGGGGTTAGCCGAACCTAAAGTTACTGTCTTTGCCATTTTTGTGTTCAGTGGACTCCAACGGACGTTTTTGAGCAATTTTTATCCATGCCGTCTTTGGGGTAAATAAAGGCCATTTTTGACCCCCCTAAATTCATTACTGTCGGGGGGTTAGCCGAACCTAAAGTTACTGTCTTCGCCATTTCATTGTTCAGTGGACCCCAGAGAACGATTTGACGCAATTTTTATCCATGCCGTCTTTGGGGTAAATAAAGGCCATTTTGACCCCCCATAAATTGTGGATTTGGGGGGTCTTAGCCGAACTTTTGACTTGCCAGTAAAACATTTTCTTAAAAGGTGAGTAAAGACGTGCATTTTAGGCGCATCAAACCTTCCGCCGTCTTTGGGGTAAATAAACCTTCTGGGCTGCCGGTCTAAGAGGACTTCAAGTATAAGCTAGAAGATTTTGGTAACTCGCTTTTTAATAGAGCCCATTAGAACATAATTTTAACAATGCAAAAGTCTGGATCATTTGCAAGCAACTAAAAAAAAACACTTCCTACTTTGCTTCTACCAAAAATTTAATGTATGATAATTAGGGCTCGTTTTTGTTGCACTAAAATTCTGAAAACGTAGCATTTATTTTCAACAAAAGTTGCTGTAAAAAGTTGGATTTAGGCCTAGGCATTATTAGTTTAAACAACACTGATTTTGCAGCTACTCACTAGTTCTGCTCCGCAACCTCGGTTCTGGTACTATGGTACTAGTACTTCTAGGGTTGTAGCTAAACTTCTATAATGCAAGCTAACTGTTGCATCATGGACAACCAAGGACGTTCGGTCAGGGGAGGCAGGTAAGGCCGTGCCTCACCTCATGGCCGTAGGAGCTCAAAATGATTTGGGGGGGCAGCAAACTTTTGCCCGAAAAATGACTTGATGCATTGCGTTTCTCTGTCAAAATTGAGACGGTTTCTTCTGCCCAAATTAAGGTGTTCTCCAAAAAAAAAAAAAAAAAAAAAAAAAAAGGTCTTCCCTGAAATTTGAACGGTTTTTCCAGTCCAAATGAAGGTGTTCTCCAAAAAAAAGAAAAAAAAAAAAAAAAAAGGTCTTCACCGAAACTAAGACGGTATTGTGGCACTAGTGTGCCCAAATATCCAGACTATTTGCCCAAATAAATTGACCATTTGCCCAAATTTTCGACGATTTTCGACGTTTTGAACCGAATGGGGGGGCGACCGCCCCCCCTGCCCCCCCGCCTCCTACGGCTATGCCTCACCTGTAGAATTGTGCAAAGGAAAACGAAAATAACGTATATAAATAAAATAAAATGGTTTCACACAAATCAAAATATTTATCAAAAAAACTTTATTAATTTTTGTCATATTTACTTTTTTTGTGTATTCACTGCTTTTATGTTATGTCTTTCGCATTAAAACGCCCAAACTATTCGGTGTAACATTGCTATCACTACGGCTTGCCATTGAGCATCGCTTCAAATATGCAAAGTGGGGCATTGTCAATTGTGCCTCACTTCAGCTAAGCAAATTTTAATGAACAAACTAAAAGTATGCCTTTTTTTCTCAGACAAATCGCGGACAACGCATAAAGTTTTGAAAATCTGACTTTGCGGCGCGCCTCACCTGTGACGTCATAAAATGAGAAAAAGTTTAAGCAGTTTTTTGTAGTCTTTCGTTTATTGCGAAATTGAACAAGTTATTTTTCTAGCGAAATAAAAATAATTTAATACGAGAAAATGAACTAAAATGGAAGAAAATTTAGTCTCAGAGCTGAGAGACTTCCTAAAGTAAGTTTTTAACCTAAACTTGAAGTTATAGCTAAAAGAAAACCGATTTAAAAGATTTGCTCGAGACATCATTACGAAAGAACCCCTCAATTCAAAAAAGTAGAACCGTACTCAACAAAAGAGTGGTTGCGCTATAAAAATCTTCATTTTTGCTTTCATGTTTTTAGCAAAATAATAATGTAGGGACTGAATCCGGGTTTTTGTGACTTAGAGAATTTGCCAAGAAAGCCTAGCAAGCACGAAAACTTCAATAATGACCACATTCAAAGCCAAATAAAAGGCTAGGCTACCTTTATAGATTTTCGAAACTTCAAGAATTGATTTGGCTTTAAGTGAACTGCAAAAATTAAACGAATGATTAATTATCGAAAAATTTGGTTTTCGTTTAATGGCTATGAAAACAATTATTTGCTTGTCATTTATTGTCTTAAATAATTTTTTTGCAAACATGTGCGTGAAAAAAATTGTGCCTCACCAACCAAATGCCTCACCGAACGTCACTGTGGATAACATGAGACGAAACCAATCCGCCACAAAGCTCGTACTTATACACTTCAATGACCGAAAGATACCTTCGCTGTCTCCAGACCAAGGCAACTTGGTGAATTAATGTAATTGCAATAATTACATTTACAAAGAAAATACTAGAATTAAACTAAAATATTATAGTTTCAAAGTAGTGAACTTAACTGAACTTTCTGCATGGTTAGTTTCAAAGCATATTTCTCAAATCACACTTTTACATTTTGCGCAAAAATTGATAAAAGTTGCAAGAAAATTTGCACGCAAAATCGAAAAAAGTTGTAAAAATTGCGAAATAAAATTTATGGAATGAGTTGCACTATGTAAAGTCTGAGTGTTTCAGAAGTTGTCGGAAGCTGTACAAAAAGTTGCAAATACGTGCTCTAATAATAATGTTTCCGCTTCCAAAAGATGGAACCGCTTTGGCCACTTCGGTTTGCACAAACTGAGACTGCAAAACTCATTATTCTTACTTCCGTGTGGAGGAAGTTTGCTTTTTTTGATGTTATAATATGGAAGAGCTTTCTCTTTCCGCAACTTTTTTTTGAAACATTAATGGCAGTATCTAAATAAATTTTCAGTGCTAAGAGTTTTGATCATGTTTGTTTTCTTTCTTTATTGTTTGTTTAATTTGCTTGCTTTCAGCCTTTTTCAAGAAGCAGTTATTATTTAACATGATATCGGGCCTAATCCTAGGCATGTCGAGAACACAACTGCTTCTGGTTTGCATCTCAATAGACTATTTATTTTTTTGCAAATAAATAAAGATTAAAGAACGGCAGAAATCTAAGACAAACATAATACTGTACATCTTGACCAGCAGATCACGGGACACAGCAAATTTGAACTCGTCAAGCAAGTAAGAAATAATCTACTTTAACTGAAAAATACCTATCTTTTGTTTTTAATTTTGTTACATAAAAATAAAACAATTTTCGATCAGAAAATTTTTGTTGAAACCTGCAGCATTTGTTACTTCTTTAAAACTGATCTAATGGCAACAAGAACAAGTCAGGTTGTGTTCTTGTTGTGTTCAAAGGTTTTTGTTTTTTGTTCTTGTGTTCAAAGGTTCCCACAAACATTGCTAGTTGACCTTTAACCTGAGACATTGTGTCTTTCAAATTTATTTGATAAACTGGAATAACAGTCCAATTTAGAGCGATAAATTTAAAGTTACGGAAATATTTCGATCAAATATAAACAGTGATCCGGAGAAAAAGTTTCATAAAGCTTTCCTTTTTGATTAATAGACGTCATTGTTATTTGGCTAACCTTTCCTGAGAATACATTAAGTTCACAATGCTTAAGTACATTATTACATTGACCGTGATTATTTCCAGACCTTGTTTACCAAGAGCAAACTAATGTGGCACTATTTTCTGTAATCCCATTGTAGTTGAAAGCTGAAGGAGCGCAATCAATCAACTTTACAATACATTTTAATGGACAAACTAAGTTGGGTGATTTCCACTCTTTTTAATACACTGTCATAGCAAACTGTATAAGTGGCAGTCTGCACTACTTAAAATCTACACCAAAATCTCTATTTTTGCATATCAGAGTAGGTGCTCAACCTCAGTCACAATCTCACACTATTTCTTATTATTTTGCTATATTTTTGATTCACACAAAAAAGTAATAGCTTACACTATTTCTTATTATTTTGCTATATTTTTGATTCACACAAAAAAGTAACTGAATTTGTATTTGTAATAGCCAGAGGTGAAGTCCTAGAGGACGTCCTTGGCCTCGAGGACGTCTTCGAGAACACATTTTGAAGTCCCTGGCTATGAACTCGAAGGTCAAGTTTTTGACCTTGGCCTCGAAGCCTCAAGTCCTTGAAAATTGTCCTGCCCTAGGCTCGAGGACAACACTATTTTTTGAATGGTTAAAATATTCTAGATCGCCTGAAAAATTTTTTTCAAGACCTTTTTTTTGGAGATAGCCGAAAAAAATTTTTGAAAACTATTTTTTTGGAGAACACTTGCGTTTGTGTCCTAGGCCCTTGGCCTTGGCCTCGAGCATTCCTCTCCTTGGCCTTCGGAGGGTCTGTCCTAGGAAGGGTTGTCCTTGGCGTTGGCCTGTGATTTTTTTTGTGTCCTTGGCCTTGGCCTCGAGCCTTGTGACTTCGACTCCACCTCTGGAAATAGCCACGCTAGTACTTCTTTCTAATTGCATTACGTAATTTACTACGTAATATCGTATTAAGTAATTTATTACGTAATAAACGTAATAATCTTATTACGTAATTTTTCCTAATCTCATACGTAATTTAGGCAGAATTGCATCTAAGCTTACTAAACCTCTAAAATTCCAGGTAGTTCATTCTTTGATATTGTCACATATTGATTATTGCCATGCCTTGCTTTATAACTCACCGTAATATTTATTGCACTAGAGTTGACAAAAGTTTAATATTCTGCAGTGAGATTTATTTTTGGACTTAGTGGTTCTTCTTTGCGTATGCATTTGCTATCACATTTAAAACGATTTCATTTTTTACTTGTTAAATTTCGTATTGAATTCAAAATTGCTTTGCTCATACACAAGTGCCTGTATGGTTATGCTCCTACATATTTGAAAAATTTGTTAATTCTCGTTCTGTTGTGGCAAGATATTGCTTGCGTGTTAATGATGGTGATTGGCTGCTTCAAACGGTAACTACCTTAAACTTTTCTAGATCCCAATCTATGTTTTCGTATGTATCACCCAAAGTATGGAATTCGTTGGCATTATCTTTGCGTGAAATTGAAACTTTGTACCTTTTCAAAAAACGTCTAAAAGCGTATTATTTTAATTTAGCCTTTGAGGATATTACCACTGTTTGATGCTAGTATTTTGCTTCTTATTGCTGTAGAATTAGAACCTCTGTAGTGTATTAATTTTATTTCTGTAAAGCTTTTTGAATGTTACTATGGACTCATATTCAGTTGCATTAACACTTGTTGGAGACATCTCGAGGGGGATAAAAACTGCAATTACCATTATTATTATATATGCCTCATTTGCATAAAAATTTTGAATAACGTCATAGGTCAGCCATAACATGCTTTGATTTTATAACTAAAAATCGAAGTAGTTAGTGTATCACAAATCTTGTTTTTTTCGTTATACTTGTCACTACTTGTTTCCCATTAGTTTAACTTTAAAAAGCCGTGATCCGATTTTTCTTTAAAACTGCATGATGTTCCTCATTTTGCTTACATAGTGTGAACGCATAATGAGCAATTGAGACGCTGATATTATATCATTGAAATATACCGAAATCACTCTAAAACAATTAGGCTCTAGATAGGTATATGCTTATTTTCTAATGTAATAAGCACTTATTTGAATGAACAGTAGAGATTTCTGTATAGCTATGTAGTTGCTAACTACGAAATTGCTAGATTTGCATTACATGGCAGAATTAGCTTGGTTTTTGTTTTCAATTTACTCTTTTGAAGCATAAATTTAGGGGGGGGGCTAATTTGTCGAAAATAAAACTCACAAATCAATCAAAACTTTGAAAAATGGCCAAAAATAAGCAATCAGATTTGATCGCTGTTGTAAAAACGCTAAACATAGGTTTCATCAACAAACATATTACAAACTTAGGAATAGGGGGATGGGGCTATTCAGTATTACTTAATTACCAATCACTTGCCTCAAAAATTTTTTCATTAGTTCCTTAACTTCCCAATTATTTTTCTCTATAAAATATAGACGAAATAGGTTACTTCGTGTGAGTTTTCTTGAACTCTAAGATTCTATGATTTACCAGCATGTAAACAAAAGAGCTCAAATTTTATCATTAAAGCACCTCCCACATAGCCCACCTATGCAAACAGTTTAATCAGGTTTGCACAAGCAGTTTCTATGCCACGTTTTAATAGCATTATTTTATATCAAAATATGCTTAAAATTAAGTTATGTTTGCAAAAAAATGCAAAATTTTCAAGAGCTTGGGGCTTTGCCCCCAGACCCCCCAAACAACCTCACCCCCCCCCCCCCCCCATTGCGAATTTCTGGCTATGCGCTTGCATTACCCACAGTGGAACAAACGAACGAACGATTTATTTTGTTTTGTTGCTCACATCAATAATCAACAAAACACTCCACCAAAAATATTCAAAAAGACAACAAGGATGCTGCGAAGTGACCGGTTTAGGGTCTTCAAGTCAAGCAGTTATCCTAAAAGCGAAGGCTTCTACACTACAAAAAAATACAAATAACGGAGCACTACTAAACAAAGCAGTAAACATTAAAAAAAAAAAACTACAAAAGAGCAAAACCAAAAAAAAAACTACCGGTACTGCAGTTGAAAAGCAAGTTAAAAAAAAAATTGGCAAAAATATACAATCAGAGTTATAGGCAAAAAACATGTTACAAATTCTAAGGCAGGGTATATTGATTTAAGTGTAAGAATGGTAGTACCAGAAAAAAAAGTACACTAATTGAGTGAATTTGGAAGTGTTATCGCTTGAAAGTAATCTTTAATAAAGCCCAAGTAAACATTGTTTGTAGTTTTTCTTGAATACTTTAAAGGAACGATTTTTAGTTTCAGACGAAATTGAGTTCCAGATTTTAATTCCGCCGTATTTTATAAAACGATGCAGCCGAGATGTGTTGTATCGCGGAATAGCAAACTTACAAGCTAAATTTTGCCTAGTTCTTAATTTGTGTACTGTATCCGTTTTACAGAAGTACTTCGAAAAAGTAATTGGAAGTTTCTTATTGCAAAATTTATGCATGAATATTGCGACTTCATAAGTAAAGATATCTGATAATTTAACTATTTTATTTTTGCTTGTATAACAAAGACTCACTTATGAAGGGTTGATGGAATGTGAAATTGTTAGTAATTAATCTTAAACCTTTATTTTGTAAGGATACAAGTTTTTGCAAGTATGATTTATAAGTTGATCCCCACACAATGATACCATACAGCTGGTGAGGATAAGTATAGCATAGTATAGTTTAAATAAAATTGAAGTCGGAGCATAATGTCTTAATTTAGAAATGATGCCAACTGACCGAGATACTTTTTTCGCTACATTTGATATGTGGTCAGAAAAAGTTAGTTTATTATCCAGTATTACGCCAAGGTATCGGAAGGAGTCGACTATTGGTATAGAAATGGTAATGGTAATATCCTCGAAGGTTAAATCCAAATAATACGCTTTAAGATGTTTCTTGAAAAGGTATAAAATTTCGATTTCACGCAAAGATAATGCCAACGAACTCCATACCTTGGGTGATGCATACAAAAACATAGATTGGGATCTAGCAAAGTTTAATCTAGCTATCGTTTGAAGCAGCCAATTATCATCATTAACACGCAAGGTATATCTTGCCAAAACAGAAGGAGAGTCGATTAAAATTTTCAAACATATTAGAGCATAACCATGCAGGCATGCACTTGTGTGCTCGAATTTTGTTTTTAATCATGTCTGCAGAAGAATCTCTATCAAAAGAATAATAGCGCTGCACATCATCAGCATATGAACGCACTCAAAGACATTTCCTTACATCTATCACAGTTAACAGTTAAAAAGCGAATTGCTGACTACTGAGGAAAACGAAAGCCCACCCATGTTGATGATGATAAACCTACGAGAAGGCTACAGTTCGCACATAACGTCATTCACTTTATAGATCCAAATCGCTGTTTTAAGCTTTTTCTACATCAAAACGACTTTTTAACAACTATAAAACTCGAAATTTTGTTGCTGAAGGACTTTTTTTGACGTAGCAATTTAAACCAAACTAGCAAATTTTCTTGGCACTTGATCTTTAAGCGTTTCATCGCTACAACAAAAAAACTTGGCTCTTGCCTATTGGATACACGACCTTCAAAAAAAAAAAAAGACTACAAAGACTCTTTGGGTGAAACTTTGCTCGGAAGTTTTTTAATATAATTTTCGGAGTACTATAATGTGGCCAGTGCAATTTCTTTTTACAAAATTTAATCTACATTAAGTTTTGCTGTTGTGGTTTAAATCAAAAGCGGTCAGTTAATCGAGCGGTAACTGGTTCGTCTTTAGAGCGGGAGATCTGAGGTTTAAAACTTGGGTCGATCAAATTGGACGCAGAGCTGCCAATGGCTCGCCACCGCTGCAACCTTTCGAAAGAAGCTGTGTTACCAGGCGCAATGACGCGGAGATGGGCCCCGCACACTCGTCACACGCTTCGGCGTAATGCAGCGAGAAAGAACCTAAATTATCCCATGAATTTTCTCACGGCCTGAATGTAGAAGACTTCCTGCAATATAAAACCTAATCCTGTGCTTTTTATATCACTTTCATTTTGAATCTCAAGAGTGTAGTAAAGCATTTATATTTTGCGTGGTAAAACGATAGAAAATGTAAAGTTTGGAGTCACAAACAGTCAATAAGTGAAGTTTACTATGTTTATTGTATTAACAGTTTAATTCTCAACTATTAGTGCGAGAGTTAATTTGTTTCTAGAAATGAAAATAACGTAAAATATGTAATATTATGTGCTAACGTTAAAGCAACAACATCGGATAAAGTAAAACAACAGATAACCCTATAACGTAAGAACTGTAACTGTCAAACCAATGATATAAGTGTTAGTGATTCTTGTTACGTCTTGAACATTTTCTTACGGTTATTTCGTAGCTTACCTACTCGCTTATAATTGAAAGTCTTTGGAATCTTATTTAGCATAACTTGATCTAAAGAAATTACCTAGAATCTGTTAATTGCGAGACTACCTTACATTAGTGTAATCGGCAGTTGGTATGTTACAGCAGCGTATTAACTTTTATTAAGGCATGATCGACTATTTGTTTATTGTGTGCTTTTGTTTCAGAAAACCTGTCGCGGTGTCAAGAGCAAAATTGGTTTACAACTTTCATTAAATTTCAACTCAACAATTCTACGGGTTGCGGATATTGCGCCTGAGTTTCCGCTGTTAAAGACTTTGAGCACCGAATTCACCAACCCGTATAGCTTGACAGCGGCAGCTATATAATGAAAGATTTGATTTATTTTAATTTATTGTGCTAACTAACCAGTAATATACATTAAATCATGGACTCTTTTTTAATAGACTGGAGATTGACAGTTTTGTCTTTTTTTTCTTCAAGGTTCATTTTTCTCGAATAGGCCGATTCGTCAATCATCATGACTTTTAGCGTGACTTTTTTCTTTTTTATTCACTCGCGTTAAGAATATGTCCGCTCAAATTAGTCGAATGGGCGTGACCGCAAAAAAACTTCGCCACAAGAGCAAACTTTTTTTCTTCAATCCTCTTCTCTTTTTCTCTGCGGGTCTGTTTCTAGTTTATTAAATAAACAGTCGATTGAAACTATATTCTCTTCTGATATCGTGCCAATGGTACTTCAAACATTGAAAAACTTAGATTTTTGCCACAGCAATTTATTATCAAAATTTTATAGAGTATTTCTTACTGTGTAGCAAGATTATTTATAAGTGATCAACTGTGCATTTTTGTCTTTTTTTTTTTGTTTTTTTGTATTATACTGATTTGTACGTAGTCATTGTGTACAATGATATTACGTTATTTTAATTAGAAATTGGTAAACTCTTTCCCTTGTTTGTTTCCTAATTATTTTACCTCTTTTTTGTTTCTATATCGTATTTTTAAACGTGTTCGTCAGTGATGGAGCAGTCCGTAATCAAGGTTTCCAATGAAAGTGCTGAAAACCGTGCTTTAATCATGACGTCGCCCAGAAGTGCTCATGCATGACGAGCGGAATTTATTAATCTTTTGTTAAAGAATTACTGCTCGAAATCGGTTTTATTCAAGAAATGAGAACTAGCGTACTTGAGGCAAGAAAGCGGTGCCCCAAACTTTTTTCACAATTCCCTTATTCGCGAAAATACGATTTAATCCGTTTGACTCCGAACCATTGACAACAATGTATTTCCAAATTTTGTGACATCACAAAAGGCGTACTGTAGACCAGCAGAGCTGGGCACCCGCTACTTGAAAAGTATCGGCGCTGCCGCTGCCGCTATTTGGCAAAAAAAGCAGCGGCGCTGCCGCTTATCGCTTCTCAAATAAAAAAGTAGCACCGCTGTCGCTACTTGTATGCAAAATAGCGGCTGTTGCAGCTTGTCGCTGCTGCTACTTTAAAAAAAGAAATAGCAAAAAGAACAATGGCTTTCAAATACGGTATCTAATGGTGAAATTTCAACTTTATTTACGAAATTTAATTATTCAAGCTTTTAAAATATCGGTACAGATTGCAATTGGCATTAGCAGGCTTAAATGGTAGACAAGTACACAAATCACCATTCAATTAGTTGTTGGCATGTTCCTTTCAAAAACACAAGAATTTCAAAATGCTAATTGGTCAAACCAGCGCTTTGGAAATTAGTTAGGAAGTTACCCATGGAAATTGCACTAGAAAGTTAAACTCCTTATCGCATTTTCTACGCTAACAAATAGCAATAAGAAATATCGACTCAAATAAGTCAAGGTTTTGCTATTAAGGAACGATGACATACAGTATGCAGCTTCTGTACCATTCTGCACCGGCTTTTATTGCTATGAAGTAGTCGACCTGTTTACCACACGCTCGGCCCTCAACCACTAAAATATTTCCTCGCGTAGAGATCCGACAGGAAAATTTATCAATCGACCGAGTTACAAAACATTTCCTGGAAATTTTCAAAAATGTTAGGTGATTTACGTCTCTGCGATGAGTTTCTCCAATTTCGACATAAAACTAGATCGAGCGTTTAAGAACTGGTGTTTACCAAGTCGAAGGAGATACGTAGTAATGACGTACATGTTAAGTAAATGATGCTCAATACAATTCACATTACACTAAGTATTTTTTCTACGAGTATAAATCCATAACTAAGTTGTCTTTGAAGCTTTTTTATTACCTGGTTCTATTTGTTGGTTCAATTCGTACCGCGCTAGAAATTCAATTCTAAGTTTTACTGTTAACTGTTGTAGCAAAATATATTTTACTACGCATTGATGTAACTACTCAGGCCCGACGCCACGGGGCATAGGCGTTGCCAGAAGGGGGCCTGGGGGCCCGGGTCTCTTCCATTTGAAATGCGACCAATGATAAAAATGTGACAAAAAGCCTAATGTTTTGTCAGTTTCAGTTTCTTTTAGCATTTTTCGCGTACAACAGTAAATAACAATAATATTGACGACTAGGGGGCCCGGGCCCCCTAAATTAATTTTTGCCAACCAATTAAAATGTATAACCCAGCTGAAATTAAGGGTTTTTGTCTTAAAAGTTGCTACCGCAGGCTCTCATCTAACCTTTTTAAAAACGTAATGCAATACAGAGTTGTAAGACGGCCTAAAGTTGACAAAAATTTCGGGCCTGAGAAGTGCTTTTTGTCTAAAGTGCACAAATATATGATCAAAATAATTTGGCAACATCCCTAAATTTTTTAGACCTAACTTAACTTTCGATTTTTTTCGGCCATGATTTGGGCTTCAAATTAGTTTTTGGGTTCGGGCTTACAGTATATTTTCGGGTGCGGGCCTGAACTAGTCGGCCCGTTTACAACTCTGAACCAAATTATAAGTAAAAGGAGGATTGAAACAATTTAATTTTTTTTAATTGGCTTTCAAATGTTAAAAATCTAGTTCTTTCAAATGGCTCAGAGCACATGCGAAATGTGATCCAATGGCATTAAAATAGCTTTTTTTTTCCCAAAACTTACAAAAAATCAAAAAAATTACTTACGTCTCTCAAGTTAGATATTTTCATTTTTAACAATTGGTTTAAGCGCTCTCCCTTTAGAAAACTCTTGGTTAAGTGCCAAACTAGGCCGCAGTTTCTGATCTTCCATTCTACAAATCTTTGTCCCATAAAAAGTTTCTCTTCGAAAATTTCTGATGACGTCATTGCATGTGATTTTTGGTTTGCCCCCCGCAATCAGGAATCCTGGCTACGCCTATGCAGGGGAGGAGGGGGAATTTCGGGCCGTGCCCCCCCAAGTCACTGCTTGTGCCCCCAAGCGAAAGTAAACGTTTGTACTAGCACAGAGGACCAGCAAACTTTTGTCGCAAAACAGGTCACCACAACCCACAAGTGCTTTTTTCCATGAAACAGCAAGACAGATCGAGTAAACAGCGCATGATCAAGTGGCCTAAGATTTTGTGATGAAGACCTTTTTTGAATATGACTTTCAATAAAGTCGATTTTATTTGCTTTCACAATAAGCTTTCCGAACGGAACTCTTCAGTTGCGATCTCTGTCTGGTTTGGTATGTGGTGAGCAGGATCTTTTAAACACCAAATGCAGTAAGGAGAAATGCACTCTGAGCTTGATTTTCTCAAGTTTTTGATTTTTCTCAGTTTCACCGCGCTTGATTTTCTCAAGCCAATGCATGCTACCTGCTGCCAAAAAGGATGTGCTACCTGCCAATCAAAGAAGTATGGTTATTTATCAATACGTGTGCCACTGTGATAATCGGTACGTAGGTCGTCGCACTTCTTATAGGCTTTAGGAACGCATCAAGCAACGTGTTCCAAAAGCAATAAGGCAAAAAATAACACTCTTACTCAGCAACAGGGAACCCACCGATCTCAACCAACCAGAACCCAGCCAAATAGAAAATGCAAAGCAAAAAGTAAGACACAATTCGAACCAGAGAGCGATTAAGCCATAGGCCAACATTTGTTGGAATCCAATTAGTGCGCACGCAACTATTCTGATTCGCGGTTTAAAATCCTAACCACAGCTCGCTCTCAGTTTACTTGAGCCTGTCGGAAGCGGTTTATATTTCTCGGAAAAAAACAGCTTTGTGCTCGCAAAAGCTGTTCGTATTCACTCTACAACTGTTTCGGTAAGATCAAAGCCTGCTGTCATTGGATAGATTGCGGTTCTCCTTACTATTGTGCAATCTGCTTAAAATGCATTTCTCCTTACTGCAGAGTACATTTCACCTTACCGCATTTGGTCTTTAAAGATCCTGCTCACCGCATACCAAACCAGACAGAGATCGCAACTGAAGAGTTTCGTCCGAAAACCTTATTTTGAAAGCAAATGAAATCGACTTTATTGAAAGTCATCTTCAAATTCTGCACCACCTTAAAATTGTTCAAAGACCTTTTTTAGGCTTTTGGTCTTCACCTCCAAATTTGAGGGTAAAATACATACCAAAGGAGGATAGCATAGGATTTGGAGCAAAATATTTATCAGATTGCTGCCACATTCCGAATGCGTCTGGTCTTGGCTGTCTAAGCGTCCCATCAAAAGTTTTTGTGCCCCCCCGAAACACACTATGGCCTGTGCCTATACTGTTCTACTTGCAGTGGACGAACGATACTGTGGTCGGTGATCAGATAGCCAACAAATCATCTTCATTTGTTTTACTAAATGCTAGCATTTTGAGGAAATATCGCGGTGAGCAAGTTTTTAGCAATTTATCGAAATGTAATTATCGCATTTTCGTTAAAAAGATACTGCTTGAAATCGGCTTTATTGAAATCGGTTTTATCAGTTCAAATTGGCCAGCTACTAGGCCACATTATTTGTTCAATTTTGGTTCAGAAAAAAAATAGGACCACGTTCGATAAAACTCGCCCATACATATACGAGCACCGACAAAACGTCACAAAGGTAACCTTGTATGTTCCACTAACCAAAAATAACGTGGTAACAAGAGCAGAGTGAAAACAAGCGGAGAGTAAAGACTCCAAACGGTAAGGTGTGAAAATGTGAATCGAAAAAGAAGTTTATTAGCTGTAGCGGCAGCTGCAGAATATTTGCTTAAAATAGGGCGCTGAAACGCTGCCGCTTTTTGGCTAAAAAAACAGCGGCCTTAGCCGCTGCTGCGTCGAAAAAGTTCCAGAAATTCATTGTTACGGCTACTGAGTTCCAGCAATTCATTGTTATGGATGTGACTCCCCCTATAGTTTTTCCAGAATTTTTCTGTCACTTACAGGCTGTTGGAATACTCATGAAAGTGGTTACTGAGGCATTCAAAGCAGTTTGTGGACCGAAATCTCGAGATCGCTTCATTCGTGCTCGAACTGCTTCTCGTCAGTTAATGCCAAGATTTGCAGGCTTGTCCGTGAAATTGGGATTCCATGGGAATACTACGGGAAATGTCCCATGGGATGGGATGGGACAGCACGCATTGCATTTACCGTGGGACCAGTGGCGGATTTAGGGGGGGGATGCATCTCCCCCAACAGCCTAAAACTAACGATTTCGGCCGAAAAATCAGTCCCAATTCCGGTGAAGATCTTTTTTTTTTTTTTTTTTGGAGATCACCTGATTTTGGGCGGAAAAAACGTTTGAATTTCCGATATCGGCGGAAAAATCAGTCTCAATTTCAGTGAAGACATCCGAATTTTTGAGGTTTTGTGCTTAAAAATCCCCCCTACCAAAATTTTCTGGATCCGCCACTGCGTGGGACCCATGAAACAGTGGTTGTTAAACCACCCGAACTAACTGAATTTCATTACTAGAAACAGTTGATGAGTGGGAAATTAAAAATTTGCTGAATAAGCACAGTGACTCGGAATGTGAGAGCTAGAATGATAATGATTTGTGAACTCTTCTGAACTTTAAAGTTAACAAAGTCAATAAATTTTGTCATTTTGTATCTCTCTTTTTATGTGCAGTTTTATCTAGAACACATTATACTTAAATTTGCATAAATTTATTAACTTTTGTTGAATTGTATTTTAATGGGAATCTCATGGGATGGGATGGGAAAGGCATAAACTGCTATGAAATGGGATGGGATAGGACAGAAAAATGGACAAGCCTGAAGATTTGAGTCTAAACGTGACTTAACTCACTTTAATTTGTAACTCTACTAGTGTACGATTATAGTTGCTTGCAGTCTTTACATGTATGAGATCACAATTTATTAAGAACTGACTTTACGGAGTTCATGGGCGTTTTTAGTATAAATTTTAAGTTAACAATCTTTTCGGCGACCTGGTTGACTGGTGGTAATGTGTTTGCCTGTGGACACAGCAGGGGTCCATCCAACAAGTTACTTTAAAATCACTATCTATGCTAAATGAGGGTAAAGTCAAAACTTTTACATAGTGAATACTCATAATTTATTGTATGTGGTGGTATATTCGAATGTTTTGCCATGTCTAAATTACTAAATACGCTCTGAGATCAAATCTAATTGTCTTAAATCTGATTATCTGTTGCCATGCTTTTACAGTAACAACCATACCTGGAGCAATGCATAAGGATTGGATAAATAAAGTTTGGTTTCAGAGTGTATAGCATTTTTGTATGTGTGAGCACCTCTATTTTATATTTGACTGGGGGAGATCAAAACCTCACTCAAAACTCCTCAAATTTTTACATTGCGTTTTGGTGATATATTGGCAACTTTTGCCATATCTAGCTCACTAAAAATTCAAAAAAAAATTTTTTTTGCCATTTTTGATCCACCCTACTGAAGAGTGTAGACCAGTTTTGGTACCCTAGGTCTACAGGTACCAATTGCAGTAGCCAAGTTTTCAGATTTGGTAAGGCTACTTATTGCTACCAATTGGTAGCCTAAGTTTTGGGCATTACAGTAGATTAGGCCTACTTAGATTGGGCCTAAAAAAAAACGATCAATGGTCGAGTGGCTTAGAAGATTAGGCCTAAAAAAACGATCAGCGGTCGAGTGGATAGAGCGTCTGTTACTGAAGCGGTAGACTTAAGTTCGATTCCCGGTCGGGTCAAACCAAAGACTATAAAAATTGGTATTCATAGCTTCCCTGCTTGTCGTTCAGCAATTAAAGGGACACTGTGAAGCCTCCGCCGTGTGTGGTAGACAGGTGGCAGCTTGACTCGAAGACCGAAAAATCCCTTCGCTGTCTCCTGGCCAAGGCAACTTGGAGAATAAAATTTTTTGTGCTAGTTTTTTCTGATTACAGACCTGAGATTAGCCTACAGTACTGTATATTTTGTTGATGTTTTATTTCTTGCTGTACAATAACTTAGCTTAGTGAAAAAGAGTTGGCAAGAATAAGACTGGTAGGTCAGGCTAGAGATGATTCTGTTTGAATAAGGCTAGACTATTTGAATTAGACTTTTGATTCTATTTGAATAAGACTTTGGTAGGCTATACTGTACTATACATTAGGATTAATCTACAGTGATGAGATGATGACATTGGACTAATACCATAGGTGGGGCACAAGTCCGTTAATCGTTAATCCGTTAATAACGAAGCTAACTTTTTCACGAACTCGTTAATCCGTTAAAAAGTTTTTTCATGTTAACAGACTAAATTAACTTCCGTTAAATGCTGTTAACGGACTAAAGTAACTTCCGTTAAGTTCTGTTAACTTCCGTTAAGGTTTTTATCATTAATATCTTGCAGCTTCGTTAGTGCATTTGAACTTATTTTTATCTTGAAATTAGATTAGACTGTAAAATGTAACCTTCAAAACACAAAAAGACCACCATAGCAATAAATATTTCCTTAAAATCAGCGCAACAGCGTCAATACGTGTTCTAGAAGCGAGTGAATAAAACGAAATGTAAATTACACGCAAAATGTTAACGGATTAACGGACTTTGTTAACTTCCGTTAATTAAAGCAGAAAATAACGGATTAACGTTAACGGAGGTGTGAAGTTTGTTAACGGACTAGTGGTTAACGAAGCTAACGTTTTGCATTAACTTGCCCATCTATGACTAGTACCTAATGGCTTCCCTGATCACTTCATATCTGCTCTAATTTTACCAATCTGTGACAACAAAATAAAGAATTAATACTCGCACTGAAGAAGCCTTGCCTACCAGTCTACAAGTGACAGTTACTTTTATAGACTACTGATATGTCGAAATGGTAATTTGTAGTCATATCTGATGTATCTGAACTGTGACCTGGAAATCTCAACTTATTCAAAGCTGTAAGAAGGAAGACCAAATTAAAAGCCATTGTCATTTTTCATTATGATGCTGAAGCATCCAACGAACACACTCTGAGAGTTGGGGATGTTTTAACTAATGTAAAGAAAATTGAAGAAGGGTGTTGCCAGGAAATGCTGAAGGAAAAATTTAGGCATGCTTCCTGATAATTTTGTGAAGATTAAAGACGACAAGCCAACTCCTCCCAAAACAACGGCTCAAAAACCTGAGAAAGCTGCAAAACGATTGGTTAAAGTGTCGTTCGCTCATGATCCTCAGAATTCTGATGAATTGAAACTGATTGCAGGAGTTATTGTTGCAGTTTTACAAGATGTAAGTGTTCTGAGAAGAGTGGTGTGAAAGCAATTTGAATCGGATATATTGACAGTTACAATTTTTAATAATTTTTTTAAAATCCAATTCAATAAAATTGACATAACCAATTCAATAAACTGACTGGAGTAGCCTAGTGTATACTAGCCTACCCATTTCAGCTTTGTAGTTTTTGTATTTTGTGTACAGAGTAGGATCTGACTTTTTTTTTTTCTGCACCTTTCTGTATAAGTTTATAATTACCAGTATATTGAAAGATACCTTTTACCTGTTTTCATTTTAAATTCAAAACTACTTTTTCTGCATATTTTGTGACTGATTCTAAATTTTGCAATTTTGTCTACTAGTGTAATATCTTTTATTGGTTTGACTGCTTGATAATGCCAGTTAAATGTCCATGTGAAATATATTTAAGACCTTTTAAAAGGAACCAGCGTGCTATTCAGTGTGATATGTGTGATGGTTGGATTCACCTCAAATGCACAGTCATTAGTCCCCTTAAATTTCACACTCTTTGTTCTTCTACTGAACCATACCTCTGCCAAAATTGTTACAGTGAATTGTTTCCTTTTCAAACCCTAGATGATAAGCAATTGTTAAATGAAATGAGAAATGATGACAAACTAAACTTTGATATTAATCACACGAATAATTCGTTTTTCCCAGCTAAATGTTTACAGGTAGACTACAAGATAAAAAGCTTACTAAATGATTTAAACACTGGTTTGTATGACTCAAGATACTGCTCACAGGCCGAAGCCAATATTATTAACAAAAATTGTCAATTTTCTTTGCTTTGAATGAATATACAAAGCTTAAATGCAAATTTTGATAAATTGAATGAACTTTTAACAGATTATGATATCTTACCTGATATCATTGCTATGAGTGAAACAAACTTAAATTGTCACAGGTATACAATGCAAAGCTAAGTGGGTACCATTTTTACCACAAAGGCACAACTACAAGTTCGGGAGGAGTAGGATTGTTTATTAAGGAGTCTTTATCAATTTCAATTTGTAAGGAGTTTGATTTAAACATTCCTCACTGTGAAGATATGTGGGTTCAACTAGATTTAGGGAATAACAAGAAATGTATAGTGGGAGTAATTTACAGACACCCAAAACAAAAATTATCAGAGTTTTGAATCAACCATTGAAAAATTAAATTGTAGAAAATTGATGTATTAGATCGGAGGAGACTTCAATGCAGATTTGTTGAAAAGTAACTCTGATACCAATACAAAAGATTTTATGAATTTAACACATTGCTTAGGCTGCGTTTCCTTAGTCACACACCCAACAAGAATAACCACTACAAGCTCAACTCTTTTAGATCATGTTTATACAAACAATGTAGTGGGTGAACACAAAAGTTTTATTCTGGTGGAAGATGTAAGTGATCACCTGCCAGTAATGGTGTGTTCTAATTTAAGCCTGCCCAAGAGTGAAAAATCAACTGTCATCCTAATTCGTGATACAAAAAATTTTGATGTAGAAAAATTTCTAGACAAATTAACTGAAGGAATGGAGCTATTAGGTCAGAGGTGGAGTCCTCCAGGACGTCCTTGGCCTTGGCTTCGAAGCCTCAAGTCCTTGGCCTTGGCCTCGAAGCCTTAGGTCTTCGAAAATTGCCCTGTCCTCGGCTCGAAGACAACACTAATTTTTGAACCGTTGAAACTTTGTTGGAAAACGCCAGAAACCTCGCGGAAAATTTGCAAATACTTTTTTTGTTTTCCGCAATTGGAGCATAGGCTTAGCTAAGCGGGCCTCCCCGCAATTGAAATTTCACCAATGACAAAAATGTGACAAAAAAGCCTATTGTTTCTTCAGTTTCAGTTTCTTTTTAGCATTTTTCGCTTACACCAGTAGCGAACAACAATATTGAAGACCATAGGCCCGGGACCCCCTCAAATCAATTTTTGCCAGCCAATTTAAACGTAAACCTGGAAGAAATGGATAGTTTTATAAAAGTTGCTATCTCAGGATCACACCTAGCCTTTTTATGAACGTAATGCATTAACCACGGCCGAATTTACCACAATATGGCGCAGTACCAGCTAAGGACCCTGCGCTCAAATCTTAAGACTTTTTATAGTTCTCACCAGTACTTAAATTGTAGGGATGACCGGGGGGGACGCGTCCCCCTATCGAGATTGAGCGTCCCCCCATCGAGATTTGATTGCTGGTTGAAGGGATGAAAAAGACCTACAAAGTCCGGTCGATTGCAGCACCAAATTTCGCGGGAATAGTGATGCAGAGGAAAAATTTTTGATTTCTGCCAGAAAAAGCCTTTGAATTTTGGCGAAGACCTTTTTTTTTTCTTTTTTTTTTTGGAGATCACCTAATTTTTACTAAAGAATCGCCTCAATCCAATTTCAGACTAATGAAAATTTGGGTCAACTTCGTTTACGGTTAGATCAAACATCCAAAAAAGCCCCCCCTTTGCGAAATCCTGGCTACGCGCCTGATCTTCACTAAGGTTCTGTCAAGGCTGCAAAAGTGTCCCCCATGCAAAATTTTACAATTTAAGTACTGGTCTTCTCCTACATTTGGCGAAAAGAGGTTGCCAATATCTCCAAAGTGCCAGGGGCCCAGCGCGATGGTAATCCGGCCCGGCAATAACATGGTTACTAAGCGTAACCATCTATTGTTCTATTTTTCAATAACAATTCATTAATTCACCTCCATCTCGCCAGTTTTTACGCACAAAATATTTTGTAAAATGCTGATTGAACAAATCGTTGAACTTCAATTGAGGGGCCTGGGCCCCCTGGCCTAACATGCAGTTCTATAACTGGATATTTTCATGACAAAACATAAATCGCTAGGAAAAAATTCTAGTGGGTTTTCATTTACTGCTAAAATGTTGCTCAAGACAATGAACCTTACTTCCTCCTACCTGGATCAAATCACGTCCAATTAAACTTTAACACCAAAACGCAAGATGCTAAACATGTTTTGGACTTAAATTGCAACTAGAAGGAGGATTAAACAATTTAATTTTTTTAATTGGGTTTCAAATGTCAAAAATCTAGTGCTTTCAAATAGCTGTAAACATGCAAAATATGATTCAATGGCATTAAAATAGCTTTTTTTCCAAAAAATCGCCCAACAGCTGGGGGCTTCGCCCCCAGACCCCCGTCTGTGATACGTTTGAGTTACACAGGCTTTTTCAAAACGTCTCCATGGGTAAGTTTCAAACAAAAAACACAGAGTGAAAGCAGAGATCGCGCTTCAACTTAAAGCCTTACTAAATGAGTAAATGAAGCAAACAAATTATGAAGGGGACTTGAAAATAGTGAGTAGCATCACAAAATTATGACATCAGAAGAACGTAAACAAACAGTGCAACAGTAGGGCAGAGGGCAAACTTTTAAACAATAAAACGTTCGTGATTAAAGTTGGGAGTTCACAGTATAATATAGCCTGTCACAAAAATTCACGATCACGAATAAATTGCACAAAAGTTTCACAAAAAACGAAGTTAAATTCAAAATCACAATTCGGCTATCACAAGATCACGATAAAATCACAAATAAAGTTCACAAATGAAAAGGTTCAATCAGACAAGAGCTATTTTGGCCAGATCACGAAGAACATATTCGATCTCACAGTTGCCTGCTGTAGGGCTGTTTTTCAAAACGGCCACAGTTGCCCTACGGACTATTTCTTTTCCTTTACGCAACTGTGGATGCAGGCTATGAATGCGTCCCAATCTATACGCTCCTTTTGATGCCAGGTCTTCGGCATTCCCTACATGGACTAACTGTCCAGGCTCAAGGTTTGTTTGAAGTGTACGCCATTTGTTACGGCCCTGGAGACTGGGTAAATATGATTTCATCCAAAGAAGCCGAAAACGGTGGGCTAGCGTGGAGTTATACAAGTAATCGTTGCGAAGGTCCCCCTGATCATGCAACCCACAAAGAGGAGTGTTAGGGGCCAAGTGCTGTCCCAAAAAGGACGAAGGTGTGATTGGGCACAAATCATTGGGCTGATCGCTAAGTGTCGTAAGAGGGCGGTCGTTCACAATTCTTACGGCATCGGTGAAAAAAGTCTGTAACTCAATAAGAGAAGGTTTACGGCGAGTTTGTTCCATAACCCGACCCAACGCAGTTTTAAACAGCTTCACCATGCTCTCCCAACTACCACCCTGGCTAGGAGCATACGGAGGAATGTTTACCCAATTTATATTAAACTTACGCAACGAGTTAACAAATTCAGAAGACCCCAACAATTTTGGCAACTTATCAGATGCGGCACGGAACGTCGAAGCGTTGTCCGAATAAAAAGTGTCCACTGCCCCGCGCTAATTAACAAAGCGAGGGAAAAGGAGAAAGCTGTCTAGGTCCAGGCTTGTCACCAGTTCTACGTGCAAGCAGCGTGTACAAAGACACGTAAACAGCAAGCCCCAGGCTTTGCAATCACTGCGATTCTGTCGAAAAATACAAGGGCCTAAGTAGTCAAGACCGCTAAATTTAAAAGGTTTGTTGCAAACAGCAAATCGGCACGATGGCAAATCTGCCATTAATTGACGAACCGGTTTAGCTTTTAACAAAGCACATTTTCCGCAGTTTGCGATGTAAAATTTTACGCTGGAAATGACATGAATAATCCAAAAACGTTCGCGGGTTTTCATTAATGTATATGCCGGACCACCATGTCCAGCCTGCTCATGCTGATATTGCACAATAAGTCCAGTCAAAGGATGCCTTCCAGGTAACATTAAATGGTGTTTAGAATTAAGTGGCAAGTCTGCATTTTCTAGCCTGCCTTCAATACGCAAACGATTATCCAAATCCACGCAAGGGCGCAAATTACGCAAAGTTTTTAATTCATTTAAGCGGCGTTTAGATTCAGGATCATTAATTTTGCTGCCTAAACGTTTAAGAATAGATTCAAATTCATCAGGTGATTCTTTACTTAAACGTTTAATAGCGGCCCCGAACCGCTGAGATTAAACATACTTAACAATATTAACAAAGGCCTTATCCAAGTAACTAGCATTCAGAAAAGGTTTTTGAAAAGCAACTCCTTTCGCCTTCGCAACGACAAACTCCGAAAATGCAGCCAGATATGCACAGCGCTTCTTTAGCGTATACAGACTTGGAGAAGCTTCAATGAGGCTATCCAAAGCTGCGTCGCCAGAAGACAAATCTACGCTGCTTGCCAGAGCTGCGCGCACGACCACCGAATGCTCAGGAGGCCTGGCATCCATCTGCTCCCGCAAAGAAAAGGAGGGTCCTTTTAACCACAAATCGAGCGAGCTAGGCTGTTTACTGCTTTGCGCTCGAGTGCCCACGTCTGCAGGGTTTAAACTCGTATTAACGTAGCGCCAACAGCTAGCTGACACCACAAGAAGAATTCTGTCGACACGCCGTTTAACAAAGCGAGCAAGTGACAGCTCGGGGTTCACAATCCATGTAAGAATTACCCGTGAATCGGTCCAACAAAAGATTTTACCGTTAAGATCGTGTAAAGCTTTAGAAGTTTGAAGCATCTATTCACCTAACATCTTAGCTGCTTCTAACTCTTTGCGAGATATAACCCAGCCTTTTTGATGAGTGAGAACTAATTTAGATTTTCCAATCACAAAACTGACTTGTGCTTTACCAGCGCTAACGTCACGCAAATAGATAGCGCAAGAAAATGCAGAGTCCGAAGCATCACAGAACCCATGCAGTTGATATTCTGCGTCATTTCTGAGCTCGGTGTGTTCCAAAAGGAAGTTCCGAGGAATGCAAAATTCATTTAGTATATTCGAAGTTTCAAGCAACTTTTTCCAATCTTTTTTAACTTCATCTGATACAGCGTCGTCACAGTCCACTCCAGACGCAGCGACTTTTTGTAAAATCAATTTTCCCCCCAGAAGCAGCGGCGCCACTATACCCAAAGGGTCAAATTGACTCGCAAGCTGACTCGCCATTTCGCGTCTCGTGGCTGCCTCGACAAACGTGCGGCCACTTATCTTCAGTATGTCACTTTCTGGGTCCCAGGAAAAGCCCAACGCTGTAGAGTCCGGCAAAGGCTGCGACCCAATGTCAATCTTGCCAATTGAAGGGGCATGATTGCATTGGGGAACCTGACGCAAGACAGCCTTAGCGTGGCCATTGGTCACCCATTTTCGTAACTTGAATCCCCTGCTTTCAAAGAGCTCAATCCCTTCTCTAGCAAAGGTCTCCACGTCTGATAAAGTGTCGCCAGCAAACAGCAAGTCATCCATATATCTGTTTTGAGTGATTGCATTTAAGGTCACCATACTTGCATGCGTGGGGTTGTCAGCAGCCAGCCGCTTGAGCGCCATGAGTGCTACATAAGGGCTAGAGTTTATTCCCCACACGTGCCGAGTAAAGCGAAAGATTTGAATTTCACCACTGTCCATGTTATTATCCTTAAACCAAATAATATGGAACCAATCTTGCTGATCCCGAGGAAGCTTAATTTGAAAGAAGCACTTACTCACATCAGCTACGCAAGCTTATTTTCCCATACGAAAGCGCATCAACACATCAACCAAGCCATTTAAAAGGTTTTCACTGGCTAAAACTGCCCGATTTAATGACTCGCCACCAACCGTAGCAGCGCCATCATAGACAACTCTAGGCTTAGCCGTCTTAGTAACAAAAAATGGTAAGTACCATTTTTTATAAGGATCGTTTTCATTTTTATCCGCAGGCACAATCCAATTATGCTTCAGTAACTCAGCAAACGTATCTGTCGAAGTCTCTTTCAACTGCGAGTTTTTAGCAGCAGTACGACGCATCGACAATGTTCGCTTTAACGCAATATCGTAATTATTAGGAAGCTTTTTAAGAACATCAGGTTTAAACGGAACCGGCACTTCATACCGACCGTCTACAACGCGATTAAATGGTTCAACCAAGCTGCAGGTTAGCTCATCGTTTTTTGATGGTAATACCTCTTCATCAAGCAACTTGTATTCGCGTAAAGCATTATTAACCGTGAGAAGTTCTTGTTGCAACTTATCACAAAGTCCGCAGTCTGGGTCAATAGCAATCGTCTCGACTCGCAACGCTCTCACAGATTTAGAGCTTCCTTGAACTCTATTTCCGCTAGCGATCGGTCCAAGCCGTGTGATCACCAGGTTGGGTTCATTCGAGTTCAAACCCTCAAGGTCTTTCAAAACAGTAATAAGTGCTTTATCAGGCTGCCCGATCAAAATGTCCACACACTTACGTTCGGGTATGACGGGGATTTCCACTCCATGAAAATGTTTCAACTTACTGGTATACACTGCATGTGAAAGAGTACTTTTATCGTCAGAAAAGGCTGGCACCACAAGGGCACCAGTAATCTTATAGTTGTCACCCGTGACTAGAGATTCTAGACTGAAATCAGTTTTACCTATGCAGCTTGCAGTTTGGTCTGCAAGTGTACGAATAGTTATAAAAGGATCTGTCGTAACTTCAAGCCCAAGTTCTTCACCTAACGAGTCCGAAATGAGTGTCGCTTGCGAGGCAGTGTCATGCTGAGCATACGCCAGTGTCGAGCAACCAGTTGTCTGATTGATCACTCTAACTGCGCTAATTCGAAGCAAGACTGTACCTTCCTCAGCAACTCTCACTTTAAGGACATTTTTCACGTTATTAGTGGGTGTGTTAGCGACAGATGATACAACAGGACTGCCAGGAGCGGCCTTGGTCTCGCCAGCGGCCCTAACGGTCTGAGATTCATAGCAATCATGAATAGCACCAGAGTGCTTAACTCGGCAATTAGGACCACACTTTCGGCACTTGCACCGAGAAGGGCAGTTACGAGCTAAATGTTCCGTCGATAAGCAATTAAGACATCTTCCTGCCGTAATCACAGTCTGACGTCGTTCTTGAGGAGGTAACTTCATAAACTTCTCGCACGCGGCAAGATAGTGTCTACTGTCAGCCCTCGTACAAACAAAACAAATAGGAGGGCGCCCATTAGCCTTCTTGGTCCCACGATTGTGATCTGTAGGTGCTCCACGCCCACCGGCAGCCGCAGACCCAGGAGACTCGGCGCTACCATTACGAGCACCTACTCCCGAATCCAGGACCACCTGGCGGACACGAAACTCATTACGACCACTTTGAGGCTCACATGATTTTTCCTTGTCCTCCGACTTAAAGAATGCCTGCGCGTAGTCAGACGTAGTCACGTTAATATTATGCACCACAGACTTACGTAATGATTCAAAGCTAGGTTGATTCAGACTTATACCATTTTTGTCAAGAAAGTCAAGATACCGCCGCTTCAAAGCACTCGGCAAACGGTTAGCAGTATCAAGCAATAATTGCCCAGAGAGTTTGTTGTACTCGTCATGGGCGTAAGCAAAGACTTCTAGGGTGTTTAAGTCTTCATTATACATTTTAAGTGAAGAAGCAGTAAAATTTACTTTGGCACCATGCCGTATAGCAATGACTCTAGGATCTGACGCTAAACCACTCGACACACCGTAACGCTGACGGAGTCGGTCAAGAGCCTTTTCAATACGTTGAGCAGTGGTCATACTTTTCATGGGGGCGCAAAACAGATTCACCATTTCGCGCGGTTGACCAACGCATGCTGCTCGAAGAACTTCTAATTTACGTTCGTCGTAAGGACTTTCTTTCATAAGACGACGCACTTGGTTCTCGAAGAACACAAAGGCAATATTTGCACCATCATACCCTACTTGGGTAGCAAGATTAATATACTCATTCCTACCTTGGCGCTCTAAATCAGCACTCAATGCAGCATTAGGATTGCTTTCCGAAGCAACAGGGTTATCCACGTTCGGCCAAGTAGCCGCATTAACTCGGAAATGAACGCAAGGATCGGGTCCGACATTTGAATTTCCCGAGTTCCCGTATTCAGCAGTACGTAAAACAGTGTGTTGACTTTCTGCATCTAACACACGCCGGGACACACATCTCTGCACATTTTCAGAGTTCTCAGCATAATCATTATGATAGGCAGCGCTGTTGCGATTCCTTGAACCAGACACATGCTGCGGAACAAAGCCCCAAGCTTGGGGATTCAAAACAGTCAATTTGTCATTTGTAAACATAGCATTAAACTTCTCATTGATAGAGTTAGTAACATTAGTAACACTATTACGCTTTTGTTCAAGTTGATTAGGTTAAGGTTCGCTTGAGCTTGGCCGTGGCTCCGTCACCCGACGTCTTGAGCGTAGCTCCATCGCCTCGTGTTCTAAGAGCATTGCTCCGACCTTGGGTTTCGAACCAGTCTCGGTTCCATGGGTAGGCTCAGCACTGCGTTTGAACTCAGCATTTTTGATTAACGAACTTTTAAAACTCATGGCACTTGAAGTAGAACGAACGCTGCGTCTCGAGCGTCCGGAAACGACAGAGCCCGCTTCCGAGCCGAACACAATGCGCTTCTCTTCAGCTTCTAGCTCAATCGCTTACAAACGCAACTTAGCCAAAGTCTCTTTTTCTTTGGCAGCAGCAGCGGCCTCAGCTTCGGCTTTCGCTTTAGCCTCCGCCTTAGCTTTACGAGACCTAGACCTAGCCAAATCTTCCAAAACCTGAAGCTCAGAGCGCCTGCGTTCAAGTTCAATTTGCTTTATTATTGAGGATTTGCTTGACGTCACACTCGTAGAACTTGCGGCAATTAATGACACACTATCTGCGGGTCCCATATCATCATCATTACAATCATTTTCGCTTTCATTAAACGGATTAGTTTTATCGCAAAACTTGTCTTTTACGGTTTCAAACAAGTTAACACATTTTTCAAACTTATCAGCACTTTCAGATAAAAGTTGATTTAATTCGACATCCTTTAGCTCGGACGCAGAACAGCGAAAATTTTCTTACTCAGATTTTAGTAAGTTAAATTTACGTGATTCAAAATCAAATTCACGTTTAGTTTCGCATGATTCAAGCAACTTAATCAGTCTTTTAGTGTCTAACATTAATCGTCGATAAACAGTAAGCAATTTACGAGGGGCAGTTGCCGCGACTAACCCAGTTTCCGTAGCTCCTGCGTTAACAGCGTCGGGTTTAGCACGGTTTCCCTCGGGGTCAGATAAGTTTTCCTGGGCCGCTTCTAACCGCCACCTAGCAATCTTGTCAGTACTCGTACATGTGGGTATCATATCTACACCCCGATTACGTTTAGGCGTCCCAGTCAATGATGCCTTAAAAGTGTAGCTTTCTGTGGCCATAATAAAACAATACAAATAAGCACAAAGATAATTATAGCAAAGACTAAGTCGCACTCAATATAAATAAACCACGTCACCTTGTACAGTTCTTAACGATCACAAGAAAGACTTCAGTTCTTCCAAAAATAGATGACGCTTGAATTCCACCGAACCAGACCGAAGATCGATGACTCCACCTCCACAGGACGACGAAAAAAGAAACCGATGAACGTAGGATTGGAATTCTCTACGAAACCGAAATGCAGGCGACAGGAACCAGAAAAAGGGGGTTGCAAGTTGCAGACCAACCAAAACGAAGAAACTTCAAGTCGCCGCAGTAAACCAACGGATTGAGAAGAATGGATCTTTCTCAACCAGAGTATAAACGTCGTACTGTTGAGGGAATCCAACAAAGGGCAGCAGTCCGCTATCAGCCAATGGAATCCAAATCAAAGAAACGATGAGTGCAAGATTCTAAGCCATAATCACCAATGAATCCAAAAACCAAAAATCCAACCAGGTCAGGAGACGATAAATTTTGATGTTATAGATTGATGGCTGTGTCCTAGGCGGAATGCCTAGGTCTTCGCTGTCTGGTCCTAGCGCTCAAGAGGCTAACAGAGGATATTCCAAAATAAACTTGTATTAATAAAAAGCAAATAAAAAAGACCAGTCCAGCAAAAATTTATCGAGGATTGCCCGGCTGGGCGGAAAACACTTAAACTGAAAAACTGAATTTTACACCAACGAAATAAAAAACCTCTTGACGCTACTGTTAAAAAATAAGAATGACTTAACTGATTTAACTGCTGTGCTTCTTCTTCATCTTCTTCTTTCTTCATTGCCCGCTTTTCCGTGAGGGTTGCGGGGGCAGTAGCTCAAGATTGAGCCGCCACACCTCTCGGTCTTCCATCACCTCCATCATTTCACTTGGGCGAAGTCCCAAGCGATTCCATCGAAGATTCTCAATGTAATCGGTCCATGACCGAACCATCTAAGCTGAGATCTTTCAATTCGGAGAAGTAACGGCTCGATGTTAAGAGATTTTCGAATTTCAGAGCTACGCACCTTGTTAAACAGTGTAACTCCTTCGATTCTTCGTTAAAACCTCATTTCGGACGCTTGCACTTGTGATCGCATTCTTTTGGTCATTACCCAAGATTCATAAGTGAGTGAAATATCCTCATCCATGACCATAAGTGAGAATGGGGACAAAAACTGCTTTGAAAATTGAGAGTTTTGCCTTTTTCGACAATTCTCGTTTCATGACAACCGAGTAGTGCAAAGCTCGCATCACTGCACTAGCCTTGCCTATTCGGGTATCCAGTTCTTCGTCTTGCTTTCCGTCACTTGTAAATGCAACCCCAAGATACTTGAACTTCTCTACCTGCTTCAGTGTCGCTCCATTTACTTGTAATACGCATTGATGAGGGTTTCTTGAAAGATGAAGTACCTCAGTTTTTGCCTTGCTTATTTTCATTCCGGCGGTGTTGCATGCATCTGCAAAGCTATTTAATGCGCGCTGGAGGCCAGATTCTGTGGAAGAAAGCAAAACCAAATCATCAGCGAATAGCAGACGACTAATTTTGCAATTTCCAATCGTGGCACACTCATCAGCTTGGCTGTATTTGTCGATCCAATTCATGTAAACAATGAAAAGGAGAGGTGACAAAACGCACCCTTGCCGGAGTCCAACGCCCACATGGAACGGCTTTGATTGCTTGCCATTAACCCGAACACAAACCTCCGGTCTGCAGTAGAATGACTTAATAGCGCGTAACAATTGACCATCAACGCCATACTCCTGCAAAACCTTCCAAAGTTTATCCCGAGGAACTCGGTCATATGCTTTTTCAAGATCGACAAAGCATGCAAAGAGATCTTTGCCATACTCCCAAGATTTCTCGAAGATTTGCTTCAGAGTGAAGATTTGGTCCGTGGTGCTGCGACCCGAACGAAAACCGCACTGACCATCTTCCAGTTTTGATTCCACTATTTCTCGGCATTTCCTTTCAAGGCATTTGGCATATACTTTTCCTGGCAAACTAAGGAGTGATATCCCTTTGTAGTTCGTACATTGCTTGCGATCTCCTTTCTTGAATATCGGAATAATCACACCTGTTTGCCAATCTCTGGGAGTTTTGCCAAGCTTCCACGCAACTTGACACACTCGCGTTAACCACAGAATTCCTTCTCCAGTCAGCGCTTTCAACATCTCGGGTCTGATTTCATCTTCACCAGCAGCTTTTCCAGTTTTATCCCTTTTATTGCAGTTGCCACTTCTGCTGCAGTGAAAACTTCGTCCTCCCCTAGATGTGTCACTTCGTGTGTGTCACGAGTCGATGCCTTTACAGGATTCAAAAGATCTTCAAAGTATTCTCTCCATCGTGAAAGGATTTCATTCTTATCCGTTAGAATGTTACCGTCAGAATCCTTGATGGAGTACGTGATACTCAATCTTTTGCCACGTAAACGGCGGATGGTCTGCCCAAATACTTTGTTTGCCGAAAAATAGTTGGAATCCAACCGACGACCAAACTCTTCCATGCCTCCTCCTTGGATTTCTTTACTGCCAAAGTTGCCGCTTTTCGCGCCTCAGTGTACCGGGATTGCAAATCAGATGACGATCTGTCCTGTAGCCAGGCCTTGAACGCATCTTTCTTTGCTCGAATAGCTTCTTTAACCTCTTGGTTCCACCAAGGTGTTCTTTTCTCACTATCGCCCGCCACTCTAAGCCGTTTTCGCCCACAACTTTCAGCAGCTGATGAAATGATTGCTGATCTGAACAGCAGCCATTCCCTCTCGATGTCCTCGGATACATCAGGAAGTTGTCTGAACTTAGATGATTTACTGAATGCAAACTGTTTTCTTACTTCTTTGTCCTCCAAACCCTCCCATTTGATCCGGTAAGTCACAGACGACCTGTTGGATCTCTTGTTTAGCCAAGGTTTCGAAAGTCGTAAGGAACATACTACCAGATGGTGATCAGTTGACAATTCAGCACCTCGCTTCACTCGAACGTCCAGCACATCAGAAAACAAATCTGACGAAACTATGCAAAAATCTATCAAAGATTTTTGATCCATACTAGGTCGACACCATGTATACTTGTGAACCTCTCTGTGCTGGAAAAAGGTATTGATGATGCGGAGTCCGTTGCTACAACAGAGCTGCAATAAATACCTTCCGTTCTCATTCAGTCCAGTGACTCCATGTTTTCCGATCACACCCTTCCACGTATCCGTGTCTGTTCCAACATGTGCGTTAAAATCCCCCATAAGGACTGTAGGTTCAGTGGCTGATACTCGTAGAAGAGCATCATTTACTTCATCCACAAAAGTCTGATATTCACTGGTGGCATTGGGGGCATATACCTGCAATAGGCACAATGACCGATCCAATACCTTAAGCTTCAACATACAGACCCGTGATCCCAAAGGAAACCAATCTGACACACAGTCTGACAAACGGGGGCTTGTGAGAATCCCCACACCCGCTTGTGCAGACATACTAGGATCAGCACCAGAATAGAAGAGTTTCCATCCGCCATCCAGATCCACAGTTCCAGAGTCACGTCGTTTGGTTGAAAAAACTCCGATAATATCGAGATGATACCGCTTTGCTTCTTCAACCAACTCTAGCTCTTTTCCTGTGAGGGTGAGGATATTCCAATTGCCCAACAGCAGTTGGTGATGGTTGACCCGTGAGTGTGCGACATTATCTCGAGTACGAATACTCTGCGCTGCCTCCATTCGCCTCTCCAAACGTGTAGCGGGCACATTGGTGGAGCTGCCACTAGGGCTGGCTGGTGGAGATTGTCGCTTATTTTTCGAACGAGACCCTCTGCCTAAGACTCGAACGCCATAGGGGTTTCGCTGAATGACGACCTGGGAGTCCCTAGGCGCTCCCCTGCCGGACGAGGTTCCACTTGTGAAGGTGGCCCCATTAACGTCGTTCACGTAATTTTTATTATTTGTGCTCATCATAACTGCTGTGCTGGAAATAAAAAATTGCTACAAAAAAGTGATCAACAAAAAGCAAAACGGCGTATCTTTTAGGCAACGTTGCAAAGTTTCTTCCGTGCAAATTATGAAAGACGCGCAACACTAAGTAATATGCAAATTAGGTAAATGAAAGTGTTAACAACAGAATATAAAAACCTAAGTTCAAATCCAACTAAAAACGATCTTGCTGTAACAGGAAGAAAAACTAAAAAACAAACCATGGTTATCCAAAAAAATCCTTAAATCAATCCAGCAAAAAAATTTATTGTACAAAAGAGCCCTTAAATTAAATGATAGTAATACATGGGCACAATACAAAGTCTATAGAAATAAACTGACTCATATTAAGGAATATTCAAAACGACTTTACACTAAAAATTTAGTGAATGATAATAAGCGTGACACCCACGGCCTGCGAGAGGGGGGTTCAGGGGGTACATCGTACCCGGGCCCGGGTCTAGGGGGGCCATTAAGGTTGTCGCATCAAGGTTTGGACCAACAGGACCAAATTTGAGTGAAGACCTTTTTTTTTTGGGCTTTCAGCTAATTTTGGGCAAAAATCAGGACCAAATTTGAGTGAAGACTTTTTTTTTGGTCTCCACCTAATTTTGGGCAAAAATTAGGACCAAACTTGAGTAAGGACCTTTCCTCATTTAATTTTACTAAATTTTGGGGGCCCGGCATCAATCTTCGTACCCCCTGCAAAAGTTTCTATCTAAGGCCCTGGTGACACCTCGTCACTTTGGAAAATTATAAATAAAATTATTCACTTGAAAAACGTGAAGAAAAATAACATTCCTAGTAAAATGTATGCTTCCAAAAGTGAACGTGCACAAGGTCCACAGGCCATTAGTAACTTGTTCAATAAATATTTCACAGAGATAGGATTTAACCTTGCATCAACAATCGAAACACCAACTATAATTGATGGCAAATTTAATGCAATGTCTTTGATTCAGAGTAGTAGCAAATCATTTTTTCTAGAACCAATAGTTGAAGAAGAAGTAGTAAATTACATCAGAGCTATGAATCCATCAAAAAGTACAGGAAGAAATGGAATTCCTGCAAAGTACTGTGTATAAAAATGTCAGCCTCTGTTATAGCTCCAGTTCTAACTAACATTTTTAATGCATGCATAGCAACTGGATATTTTCCAAAAGAGTTAAAAACCGCCGAAGTTGTTCCAATTTTCAAAAAAGGCAAAAGAGAATTATGCAGAAATTATCGCCCTATTTCAATTTTAAATCGTTTTGCCAAACTATTTGAGAAGTGTCTGCTTGATCAACTGAATAATTATTTTGTGAGCAGTGATTTGATTAATCCGAACCAGTATGGTTTTAAGAAAAATTGCTCTACAAATGAAGCCGTTTTAGATATTTACAATAAGCTACTTGACAATATGGATAAAAAGCTCATTACATGTTCTATTTTCTTAGATTTAAGAAAAGCATATGATATATCAATCACACAATACTGATCAAAAACTAGAAAAGTATGGAATTAGAGGATTACCATTACAGTTACTAGCAATTTACCTGACTGACCGGCAACAGTATACAATTAATTGTAAATCAATATAAATTCAAGTCAAGAGATGTTATTTGCGGTATTCCTCAGGGCTTGACTCTAGGTCAGTTGTTATTTAATATTTATATCAATGATCTTCCACTTGTCTCAAATTCCACAATTCATCTTTTTGCGGATGATACAAACCTTACTCTCTCCCATTCTAATGTTTCAACACTGCAACAAAATATTAATGATGATTTAGTCAATGTAAGCAATTGGTTCAAGGTGAATAAATTCTCAATTAACTTTAATAAAACTGAGTTTATGGTAGTGACAACAAAACACAATAAACCTGAACTCAAAGTATCAATAGAGAATAATCCAATCAAGCAATCACATCACATAAAGTATCTAGATGTTCTCGTAGATGACAATCTAAACTGGAAACAACAAATCAAGGAGCAATGTTCAAAGGTAGCAAGGGGATCTTGGACCCTTAATCAAATAAAACACTTTGTAGATGAGCAAACATTACGATCTGTTTACCACTGCCTCATATACTCTCATTTACAATATTGCATAAGTAGTTGGGGGACTGCTTCAAAATCAACATTAGCACCTCTCTTCATTCTGCAAAAAAGAAGCATCAGATTGTTAACTGGAAGTGGATATCGTGAGCATACTAATCCTTTGTTCTATCGAGCTAAATGCTTAAAACTCAAAGCTATTTACTCTCTGGAAACTGCAAAGCTAATGTACAAAATTCACAATAAGGTATTATCTTTTGCAAATTTAGATAAGTTTAATCTAATAAAAAACTGTTATACCATAATACAAGATTGAGCCACAAAAACAACTTCTTTCTTCCAAGAACTAGAACAAAATTCGGGAAAAAGTTTCTATCATTCGCAGGAATTAAAATTTGGAATAAAATTCCAAGCAGTTTAGAAGAAGTTTCATTCTACAGATTTAAAAAAGCTGTTAAAGCTCATTTTTTATCAACCTATGAAACCAATAAAAGCTAGAATAACGGCTTTCTATCAGCAATGCAGTAGTACTGTAATTACGGTAAACATAGTTGCATATTTACGCTTGAGTTCAAAAATAACCTATTCTATTGCTTGAATGGTATGAGATGTTGCATTCATCTGTCGCACATTTATACAATGCGTTATCTCTCATTATGATGTGCCCTTGAATCATAAGTAATTTTGCAGTAACTGACTGAGATTGATATACACTGGTATTGGAAGTTGTACCAGTACAAATGACATATTGGCAAACAATACAAAACAAAGCAAGGAGGTTTTTTTTACTCCAATTGCCCACTTTAAATTCTATAAAACAAATAATAAGCATTATGAACTTTAATGATTTATTTTTTATCCAATCTGTAGTTACAGTATTTTTTTTAGTATGCTTAAAGTTAGAACGATTCTAATGTTGCTATGCATTTTCTTTACATATTGACTGTGAGTTATTTTCTTTACATATTGACTGGGGGGCCGATTCCAATTAAAAAAGGTATGTTTTTTTTTGGCTAAAAAAACAAAATTGACCTTGTCGCCTGAAGAGTCCCTTGAGCAAGGACGAAACGCGTCGCGATGGCTCAAATACATTTGTTGTCATATTGTCATTAAATCATTATTTATTTTGTGAAACAATGTCCCAAGTGCTCTTGTCCTGAATCCCCTTAACTGAATTTGATTTACGCTCACCGTGTTAGTGGTTTGAGCACTCTCGGTTTAGGAATCTCTTCACTATGACCCTTGTCGTAGCCTTTCTCAAAATTTGACTGTGAGTTTTGTGTATACACTGTTCAAAGTGTACATATCTTTGCAACACTTTGTTTTAATTTTGCGTAAAGTTTTTATCATAGATAGTATCAGACTGAGAAAATCTAGAAGCTGCTTTTTTTAACCTTAACTTGGTGAGGTGACAGTAGACTTAGATGACCTTTCCGTCCTTCGCTGTCTCCTCACCAAGTGACTAAATATCGCTTTGATTCTGCAAGTTTGTGTATTGGTTTTAAAGGAATTGCATATTTCGATGCTTTGGTGATAGACCTAGAGGAAGTTGCAGTTTTTTCTTGCGATATGACGTCACTTGGTAAATAAATAAATATGATGATGATGATGTTTTAGGGCTGCTATATTATGCAATAGCCTAAAGTCTGCGTGAAATTTTGCAAAATCAGCCGTTTGTGATGTCACAAAAATTGCAAAATGTAGTATTGCCAATGATTCGGAGTCAAACTGATTAAATTGCATTTTCGCGTATGAGTGAAATCGTACAAAAAACTTTACGACACCTTTTTATTCCCTCAAGCATTCTCGTTTCATCAATAAATCCGATTTCGAGCAGTAGCTCTTTAAAAATTCTGAAAGAAGTGAGTCGGAAAATGATGGGTTTAACCACTTAAGAAAAAAAAACAAACTTTATCAAGTGCTTACACACACATGTCCAGCGTACACTGTATAAACTTCCTTGAAAATAATCAATTTCCGTGCACGTATTATTTCATTATCCGTAAATAGGGAACACCGTACCAAGAACTAATCGAAATGTTGCGGTTATTTTGTCATGAAGGCAGGTGCGTAGCCAGAAATTCGCAATGTGTGGGGCTAATTTTTGGGCTTGGGGGCGGAGCCCCCAGAGCTCGAAAATTTTGCATTTTTTTGCAAAAACAACTTAATTTTAGGGATATTTTAATAAAAATAATGTTTTTAAAACGTGGCATAGAAATTGACAGCGTAACATGATTCCACTAGTTGCATTAATGGGCTATGTGGGAGGTGGCTAATGATACCATTGTAGTTTTCTTGTTTTCATGCTGGTAAATCAAGAAATCCTGTTATTCAATAAAACTCACACGGAATAACCTATTTCGTCTATATTTTATAAAGAAAAATAATTGGGGGGGGGGCTAATGGAAAGGTATTTGAGACAAGTGATTGGTAATTAACTAATACTGAATAGCCTCCTGTCCCTTATTCCTGAGCACATAATTTGTCGATAAAACCTATGTTTGGCATTTTTACATTAGCGATCAAATTTGATTGCTTATTTTTGGGCATTTTTCAAAGTTTTCATTGATTTGTGACTTGTATTTTTGACAAATTAGCCCCCCCTGAATATATGTTTCAAAAAATTCTTTAAATCACTTTTTAGTGCATTCTGGCACAAAAACACAGTCTCAGAAGGGCTAAAAACGTGGAATTTTTCTTCTTCTGCATTTTGGTTGATAGGCCAATGGGGGGGGGGGCTATAGTCTCCCGCCCCCCTCTTGGCTACGCTACTGATGGAGGGGGTAAAAAATACTCAAGTTCAAAAACGTTATTTTCTGCAAAATATGGAGTTGACAAATCACACGGAAACAAAATACAGCAAATGTAATGAACACTTCGTGAATAGCTGAAGCATTTGAAAAAAGATTTGCTTAAACTGTCGGACTTTTCAATTTTGTCTCAATATTTTAGAGATTACTCCTAATTCTGAACATCATGGAATCTCTTGTTGAAAGTTCCAGTGTACAACTGGACATACGATAGATTTGACCAGAAGTTTTCGAACTCTGTTTGATTGCGACACACCAAAAAACTCTGAATTTTTTATTTAAATTTCTGCTTTTAGCCGTCGTCTTTCAGCGGATGAAAACTTGAAAAAAAGCGTGGAACAATAGGAGAGTGAAAGTAAATTATTATTTACCCTTCTTGCTCGCCGTGCCATTGGTAAGACCAATGTTGGAAAATAAATTAGCCTTCGTATCTATTTAATACTTTGCTTGCACCTTGTAGGGTAGTCAAAACTTTGGCCTGCTTTTAAAATATCTGAAATTTGCCCCTTTAACCCACCACCACCTGTTTGAAATGTTTTTCTATGATAACAGCTGTCGAATGTACTGTACCATGACTTTTATGTTTTTAAGAATCTTATTTTTTTAAATTATGCATCGACCCAAAGTGAGGTGTACCGAGCATGACACATTGCCGTTTTTCAAGATGTTAATGACGCAGTGACGCCTTTGCGATTTTCACAAATTTAATTTGTGAAATTTTTTTGGTTGAAGCTAACATACGATTAGTGACTGAGTTTTTGTCTTTAATTTTGTCTTAGTCGGCAGCGTGGCCGAATGGATAAAGGCGTCGTTTTTACGACGACCCTGATCGAATGGTTTGGGTTCAACCCGCACCCTGGTCACGTTGTTGCGTTCTTGGATAAGACGCTTTACGATGATTATCTCTGCTCGGTGGCTTCGACCAAGCAGCAATTTCAGTGGACAAGAATACGAAGAAATCCACAGGAACATTGGATCATCGGAAACTCCTATGCAGATGCGGATTCCTCCAATCACGAAGTAGTTGTTGTAATAAAAAGTGTGCGGATCGTCCAATAAGTTAGCGTCCGACGCAGTCCGGTGACAGGAGGATAAATATGCGCTACAACAACAATTAAAAACATTTTATCGGCTCAACGGGGATCTTCTGTCGGCAAACCAGTGCAACACGTCTCATAGTTTGAAAACCTTTGAATTAGACGATTAAGAGTATTGCTTGTGGGGATTTCCCATCGGAAGTAGGATTTTGTACAAAGTGGCGTACGTAGAATTTTTCAAAGGGGGATTTTCAAAAGTAGCATCAAAAATTTGTTCGCGATCTATACTTTGGAAATAAATAACTTAGTGCAATGTCACGAGATGGAATCAAAGTCCCACAGTGTGTAATGCAAATAAAACTTTTCAAACAAAAAACAATTAAGCATTGGCATACATCTATAATTAACATCATAAGGATTAAAACTGATCGATGAAGAAAAAATTGCTCACAGCAAAAGCTGCCCAAACGCATGTAATTATAAACAATACAAAGTTGCCAGGTGCAGAGCCAGAAATTTGCAGTTGGGGGCGGTGTTTGGGGGTCTGGGGGCTAAGCACCCAGCTGCCGGAGGCACAGGGTTTGAAAATTTTGCATTTTTTTTCAAAAATAACTTAATTTTAGGGCTATTTTGATAAAAAATAATGCTTTTAAAACGTGGCATAGAAATTGGTAGTGCAAACCTGATCAAACTGTTTGCATAAATAGGCTATGTGGGCGGTGGCTTAAAGTAACATATCAGTCCTCTAATTTACAAGCCGGTAAATCACAAAATCATCAGTTGAAAAAAATCACAAGCATTTATATTCTGTAGTTTATAGAGTGAGCAGTTAGGGATTGGGGGGGGGGGGGCTAATGAAACAAGATTTGAGTGAATTAATAATTAACTAATACTGATTAATTAACAAATACTGAAACCCTATCTCCATATTTTTGATAAAGCCAATGTTAAGCAATTTTAGCGGTTAAATTTGCTAATTTTGGCAATTTTTTGAAGTTGTTACTGATTTGTAAGTTCTATCTTTGACTAATTACCCCCCCCAAAAAAAAAACAAAACTCTAAATGTTTCAAAAGTGGCTTTAAATCATGTTGGAGTTCATGTCATTACAAAAAAAACAGGCTCAGAAGAGCTGAAAACGTGATATTTTCTTTAATGTGCATTTTAGTTGACAGACCAATGGGGGGGGGGGGGGGGGGGGGTTGAGCACCCAACCCCCCCCCTCTTGCGTACGCCCTTGGTTGTAGATCACTTACTCAGACGTACTTATAAGAAAGTTCAATCCTGATGCTCATTATTTGCCAATAAAAGAGATAGCATTACTAAATTTTGCCTTTTTTGACACTTCATCAAAATTCTACAAAAAATGATTTCAGATTTTCTTAAAAGCTTTCTCCGCTCTGGCTACAGGCTAAATTTAGCGTCAAAATTAAAGTTTGCCAAAGCTCTTTCAAAGAATATTTTGTGGAGGTTTGGATTTTATTTTCAAATTTAATCCACAAAAAATCGTTGCATATATGTTACCACCAAAATCAAAACTTAAAAATCAAAGTAACACCAAAATCAACTTAAACAAGCATTGTGCTTCTTCAAGTAATTAAGATATGCAAGGTTACAATTATTTTTAGAAAGCACCAATAACACTTATACTTTAAGCAATTTAAATATACAGTAAGGCATTTATTTGTATTTTATTATACCAATCACCAGAGGTGGAGTCGAGGACACAAGGCTCGAGGCCAAGGCCAAGGCCAAGGACACAAAAAAAATCCGAGGCCAAGGCCAAGGACAGCCTTTCCGAGGACAGACACTCTCGAGGCCAAGGACAGGAATGCTCGAGGCCAAGGCCAAGGACCAAGGACACAAAGCGCAAGTGCTCTCCAAAAAAAAAAAAAAAAGGTCTTCACAAAAATTTTTCAGGCGATCTCCAAAAAAAAAAAAAAAAAAAAAAAAAAAAGTCTTCACCAAAATTTTTCAAGCAATCTCCACGAAAAAACGCTTTCCAAAAATTTTTCAACCGCTCCACAAAATTTTAACTTTCCAAAAAATAGTGCTGTCCTCGAGCCGAGGACAGGCCAATTTTCGAGGACTTGAGGCCTCGAGGCCAAGGCCAAGGCCAAGGACTTGACCTTCGAGGCCAAGGCCAAGGCCAAGGACTTCAAAATCTGTCCTCGAGGACTCCACCTCTGGCAATCACATAGCACTTTAAAAAACACATATACAGCAGATTTTTGAGGTTTCCCAATTTTTTTCGCACGGAAAGGAAGAAAAATATAGTCTGTTGAAATTTTGGAATACGAAGTTTTAATGCAATTTCATTTTTTCCAAAATTGCAATAATGAGAAATTCCGTGGCTCAAAGTAAACTGGGGAAGTGTGCCACGCTTTTCAGGGCAAGCGTCTGCTGAGAGACAATGGCGAAAACTTTTTGATCTTTTATACAATTATTTCAATGTAATTGAATCTTGCAATGCGCAAAAATTCCGGCCCTAAACCACTTTCAACCATTTGCTTCCAATGCATTTTTCAATCGCGAATATCTCGCAAACTGCACCGGCTAAAACTCTGAAGTTTTTTGAGTAAAAAAAAAAAATAAACAAAGATCTTTAAAAAAAACTAAACTAAACTAAAAAGTTGACAAATTTTCGACCTTGCTTTTATATAGCACTGGGTAGCACTTGTGCTACCCGAAAGAGCAATTAGCCCAGCAAGCATGGGAAAATTTTTCGCTGAAAAAGAACGAAACATTTTGTACCTAAAGAATTGCAAACCGCGTTTGAGCATCAAACGAATTTGCGTGCGATTAAGAAGTGTTAATTGCGATTAATGCTGTGCGTGCGATTAAAGTGCTAAGTGCAGTGATTGTGCTAAAATAAAGCAAACAAGAGCTTAGTTTACTTGCATTTATTTTATTGTACTGTAGCAAAAGCGGTACCGGTAATTTGCGTTTTTAAATAATCTTGTTCGAAGTTGCTGACTTCTTACGCTGAATCTTATTGACTTGACTGTCGGGCAAGTTGAGCCAGAAAAAAACTTGCCCGAGGCGATTTCAGCTTGCCTCGGGCAAGCGGCAAGCGGGCAAGCGTTAATTTCGAACCCTGTAAACGTACAGTATATGCAACGTATTACTAGCAAACCAATTTTAATTCCTATTAAATAAATGTTGAGGCACTACTGTACTCTGCAGTACTAACATGCACATTACACAATTTTTACATAATTTATCTGTTTAAACCGTCACATTTAAAGAAGTCAATCCAGTTTTCCTGCCATTTATAGCAACTGATGGGTTTACCAGAGATGGAGTCGAGGACACAAGGCTCCAGGCCAAGGACACAAACAAATCCTAGGCCAAGGCTAAGACCAAGGACAACCCTTCCGAGGACAGACCCTCTTGAGGCCAAGGACAAGAATGCTCGAGGCCAAGGCCAAAGACCAAGGACACAAGCTCAAGTGCTCTCCAAAAAAAAAAGGTCTTCACAAAAATTTTTCAGACGATCTCTAGAAAAAAACATCTTCCAAATATTTTTTCCAGCGCTCAACAAAATATTAACAATTCAAAAAATAGTGCTGTCCTTGCGCCGAGGACAGGCCAATGTTCGAGGACTTGAGGCTTCGAAGCCAAGGCCAAGGACTTCAAAATGTGTCCTCGAAGACGTCCTCGAGGCCAACGACGTCCAAGAGGACTCCATCTCTGGCGTTTACCTTGTTTCATGCTCATTTTGCTCACTGTTCAAATGAAATGTAAACTGTAAAGTACGTATTAAAAGGGCAAGTTGATCATTTGCAACTAATTGATGAAGAATCTCATGCTTTAAAAAAGTAAGCATAGTTTGTTTTAGTTATCATCCCTGCACAAAGTGCTATTACCTAAAGGGAAAAAATATTTTGCTACACCAATTCATTTGAGAATTTGTGCCAAATCCCAATCATTTGAAAATTTGTGCCAAACACTCCAATTTATGGTAATCCACCCATTTTAGAGGTTAAAACTTTGTAAGAGTGCTCCCAGAGGTAAACAATTCAAAAAGAATCGCAGAAATCTTGCTCTCTCCTTACCCATAATAATCAAAGTCTGTCACCTGACTATTTTTCACTTGGGAAATAGCTTGAAGCAAAACTGTATTAACCTAGTTAGGCCAAACAAGCTACCAACTAACAACAATTTAAAAAATTAAACAAAATTTTAGCTGATCACCAGATTTACTAAGTTTATACAAAGTGATTCTTCATTTTTTGCAACTATTAGTATTTCGTACACTGCTCAATACATGTGTTTCAAAAACTTCAAAAAAAAATCAATGTTGGTTTTTAGCTATGTTTCAAAACCAATAACAGAAACATGCAACAAAAAACATTAACCAAACTCAAAAATGTCGAACAGTGATCTATTCTTGACATTTTGACAATAATTAGATATAAACAATTTTCTGCCCTTCTGAGATAATCGAAAATGAAATCAGGCACACAAAATTTTTTCGATCAACCTAATGACCAATTACCTTTACAATTTTCCAAAAACTAGCTTCAGTTTTGATATTCCTCACCTCAAAATCTATCAGAATTGATATTTTGCTTATTTCGATAGCATAAAGATGAAGACTTTTATACAAATTAAAAAATTAGACCTGCCAAACACTGCCCTCTAGTGTTAATACTGAAACCATCATAACTCGAAAACCGCGTCATGAATATCGATGCCGTTTTTTGTAACCTTCATTATTTTTTGGTGGCTTTCATATATCTGACTCTGAAAAAAATCTGAGAGGGTGGGTTACACAATAGGACTGTCTTGTAATAGAATGACAGTAGAATGAATTGCCACTCAAAAGCAGCTTTTACCTATCACGTGTATTTGCGCTCGCAAATACGCGTGTCATATAATTGCATGCATTTTGTCTTTTTTATTTCTTTGCAAATACAGTACATTGAAAAAGATATCACGCGTGTTTCTTCGTGTATAAAAGCGTGGTCGGTAAAAGCCGCCTAACAGAATGATTTAGGCAAAAAAATTCTGGTTACTGTTACTGCCCTACGGAAAATGTAAATATATAGGCGAAAAGCATTATTCATGTACTGTGTTATAAGCAAATGGTGTTCCAAATTAGAACAATAAACAAGAATTACAAGTTCGTTACATGCAGTCAAAAATAATGTTAATTCAAGTATATCAATCTTCAAAAGCGTGCATCATTTTGCCATCTTGCTTTGAAACCCTGTTAATTGGTAGTTTACAACTTTGCTGGTCGGTGAATATTTTTCGCATAGAAACAAAAGCAAAACTTCGCAATAATAAACGTCCTTTTCTTCATTTGCTATAAACGCTCGAGTCCACAGTTCCCAGTACAGTCTGTTCAAGGAAAAACATAAAGCATTACTTAAATTTTATCATTGTCTCAGTGGGAACTTCTAAATAATGTTCAAATTAGACTCATGGTATCGTCAAACCTTCATATTAATACGTCTAAGAAAAAAAAACAAAAAAACACAAAGCATCCGAACCTTGCTAAACTGCTGATGAAAGAACACTTCCTCACAAAATCATATTTTTAACTTACAGTAAGCTTAATTTTGTTGAGAAATTGAGCACTCTTGAATTAAAATTAAAATTAAGCTGTAAAAGATTGGGAGCGATCTATGAGTGCAGACAAAATTTGCCAATATATTTACCTCAATAAATCTAGCTATAATTTATTTGCAGTAAAATCAATTTTTTCAAATAATTATGCAGTAAATCGAACTACAGTTAAAAGCATAGAAATAATGTTTGATAGAGTATAACAGACCTTTAAGGTAACTGCTTAATGCGCCTTCTCTTGAATTGCATTTACGAATTAGTAATTTTCTGACCGTTATTTCATATTTTGTTTGTTTTTATTTCTGTATTGTGACTCGTTGTATATCAAAACAAATATATCCGGAGAAAGCAAAGGTCTATAAAAAGATTTTATTCTTTAAAAAGAAGGAAGTGAGATGACACACGAAAACATTCTGAATACAAAAGGTTTACTCCAAAATGAAGGAAATCAATTAAAACACGAAGAACTGCATTCATATCATAAGCTTCAAGGATAATTTCTTGCCTAATACAAATGTACCCTAAGTTTCACATTATGAAACGTATGCAATTGTTTGTGCTGCACATATAATGTGGATTTTTATACCTTCACTGCCATAGAAGTTTTTTCGTCAAAACTCTGAATAACCGTAAAATGGTCTTCATTGCTGAAAGTTACGGTTTTAAACGAAACATTTTCCAGTTTTAATTCCTAAACGAGAAAAAAAAATATTACGACAAAGCTTTGCATAGCAAATAAAATAAAAAACTAACGATAAATCACAAAAATATTTTGAAAAAACATTTTAAAACTCTTTACAAAAGGTTTGGATAACGAAAAGTTTTTATGGACCAGCAAGTGGTTGTGAATGCTTTTCATATCAAAACTAGATTCAACAAGAAAAATATAATTCTAAAATTTTGGTTATTGGTGTATGTTTATCAACTTCAACAACATAAAGAATTTTGAAAATGAACTTCAAGCCCAAAAAATCAAAACAAAACTTTCACATTACGTAACTTATCACAAAAGCATACAGTTAACACAAAAACACAATTTCATGCGTTTTCATAAAAAAGACATTTTTTACATAAAGATATTATGCACAAGTACCTGCTCATAAATAACTGCAGCTTTTTGCAAGGATGGACATTCATTTTCAACGAGTAAAAGAACATATTCAAAACCATAACGCTTAATGTTTTCTTTTAGCTGCTGTATATGTGCAAGCGGACTAAGAGATATAGCTTCATTCCTAAAAAAAATAATAAATAAAAAGGCATGAAAGCATTCATTTACGCTACAAACAAACCATGCTCTCGTGTCCTTTAGAGATTGGCTTTTTAATCTGAGGGTATTGTCGCTCAATAGAAAATTTGAAATTATTGGGTCACTCAAAACTATCGTCTTGTTTCTTTTTGAACGTTGCGCTCAAACATTTCCTTCCAACTTTGTGGTTTTGATATTAACTCAAATAACTCACAAAATGTTTAGCATTTTTATGAAAATTTAATAAACAATATAATTTTAATGATTTTCGGTATTTTTTGTTTTTATAGGTAGTACTGCACCTAGGGATAGAAGAAACAAAGTATATCAGAGATGACGTAGTGCAACTAAATGGCAACAAAAATAGAATGTAATGTAGGCTTATCAATAGTGTCTTAAAATTAAAATCTCAAAACTACTATGCTAACTAAAGATGTTACCAACTAATAGGTTTGCCTTCAAAAATCAATGAACTTTCCTACTCAGAAGAGCATTAGGATTTTAACTTCAATAGTTACAGTATCATATCTTACCAGCGTAATTTCAGTTCCAGATTCAAAGACGACGCTAGTACTTGAGTCACATCCACTACACCACAAGAGACAACTACTCGTTTCAATTTAGATTGAAAATATCTGTCAACGTCATCATATACATCTTTCCATGACGTAGATGCCATCATAGCACTCTCATGCCCTCCACTGGAATGACCAAATATGGTGATGCTTTTGGTTTCCTTAAACTGTTGTGCTATAACCTCCAACGCTTTTCTATCTTGTTCCAATATCTCCATGATACTGACTGAAACAAAAAGAGCGGAAAACGAAGGTTATTCGAGTTGGGAAGAAGCCGATAGCAAAACTGCTCCCTTATTTAAGGTTACAACATCGAGCCAAATAAATGTAAAACAATCCTATTTGAAACAATCACTTGTTTCTTCACACCAAGAGCGCTGAAAATAAGAAAGATGTCCTGACCCACTTCAAACATTAATAGTTAAATTCCGAAACACACTGGCGAAATAGAAAATCCATAACGTTTCAACGACATAGCTTAAAAATTAAAAAGACCAAATAGCACAATAAATAATTTGCTTTAAGGTTTTGCATTTATTATTTTTGGTTTCCGATGTATTTGTAAATTTTGTTTAAATAAAAACAATTTCCATTCATTGTTTTCAAACTTTGTTAATGTTAGTATTTCTATCCTTCCGCCACCTGATAGCGTCAAACGCTTATTGCGTCAATCTTATAGTATTAGCGTTAAACGATTACGACAACTTCACTGTAAGCTTTTTGCTTTTTTCCTTCTTGCATACCGCTTGAGAAATTAATTACTATATTGGATAATCAGCATCCATTTCACAGCGAGAAGTATAGTACTTCGTGCAGGGAAGAAACCGTACCTGTTTCGAAGTCTCCGGTGGTCGAATGTTCCAGTGCATTTCTTCGAATTCTTGACCACTGAATTTGCGGCTTGTTCGAAGCCACCGAGCAAAGATAATAATCATCGTGAAGTGTCTTTTATTCAATGACGCACAAAGTGAACAGCAAGGTAGATTGAAACCAGATCATGCGACCAGCAGGGTTGTAAAATCGATGCTTTGACCTACTCAGCCACGCTGCCGACTACCCTCACGTCCACGCTTTCGTACGTTCGTCTTCAAAATGTATATATGCTACACCAAAAACAATGGCATTGTAGCAATAACAATCACTTACCTTGTGGAAACAAAACACGACTCATTATAATGCAAATATTTCCTGCTTCCACTATCGGCACAGCAATAAACCAGTACATATCGGCACTGCAAAAAAACATCACGAGTCACTGTGGTATAGTTACCAGGTCCTACATTAGCATCTATAGAAACTGAAAATCACAGTTGCCAAATTCTTAAAATTTACCCAAGTTTTGAGATTTTTTGATATATTGTCATGATTTTTTTAAAAACAAAAATCGATCGGAAAAATGCCTTTTTGCCCTTGCTTTTTTCTAAGGGGAGGGGGAGGGGCTATAGCGTGAAGAATTTCACTGAAAAAGTTTATTTGGTTTTTATATTAGAGTATAATACGGTATAATACGTAAAGTAAATAAAGTAAACCTATTGCGGTATATTAATCACGGTATAATAAACTAAATACGGTATAATAAAGATGATTTACGGTATAGTAAAGTAAAGCTACTGCGTAAGCAAGTTTAACTTTTTCATCAAAATCGATAATTTTTGGACCGACTCGAAACCTCACCTTCCAGTTTTCCAGTATCCCCCGTGAAAATATACGAAGATGTCGGCATCTACAACAAAATATTTGACCAATTTGGTGCAAAACATTCACAAAACAAAGAATAAGAACGTTTCAATTGCTGTAAAGCAAAAGGCATCTTCTTGAAAATCTTCCAAAGAATCAAATTTATTGAATACTTATATGTTCTACTATATTTTGGCTGTATTGTTTTTGATTAAGTTATTGAAATTAATTTAGCAAAAAATAACTCCACCTCACTGGGTTTCAAATTGTGTAGATACAAAGTAATTCTCAGTTCTGCTTAAGTAAGTCCGCTCAAAGATTGCTGTGCATTCTTACAGCTTAATGCACAGTGATCATTTTTGTCAAAATGAATAAACATTCTATTTAATTTACATTTTTTTTACAAAAACATTTTCTTTTTCTAAGAGTTGAATTAAAGGACTTAAAACGTTTCAGTTCCAATAAAATCTGGGTACGGATTGCAATTGTAATTACTTTTTTTATTCACCAAGTTGCCTTGGCCAGGAGACAGCGAAGAGATCTTTTGGTTTTCCAAGTCAAGCGGCCACCTGCCCATTTTCTACCACACACGGTGGAGACTTCTTTTTTTTTTATTGCTGAACGTCTAGCAGGGAAGCCGTAAATAGTAATTTTTAGTCTTTGGTTTGACCATACCGGGAATCGATCTAAGTTTACCGTTTCAGTAGCGGACGCTCAATCCACTCTACTACTGAATACGGACACACCACCACCCTAGCCTGACGGTAAGTTTTGCTTTAAATTTTGGGGAATGCGGCTAAACTATTGCGGTTTATTCTCCCCCTCCCTGAGTGTCAGCACCACTGAAAAATGAAAGCAGTATGACCAGAAAATGGTTGCTATTGTAACGCCTTTTTATGTCCAACGTAGAGCTAAGCTTTTTGATACCAAAAGAATAAAATTTTATAACAAAAAAGTTTTTCTGTATACGTCACAAAGCTAAGTCATATTTGAGACATGGGCACTAGCGTACGCAGGATTTTGAAAAGAGGGGGCCAGAAAATTTGAGAATATTGAAGACCAAAAGAAAAAATTTTCCATTCAGAATCGGTCCGTTTTCCTGCCCAAAATTACGTGGAGACCAAAAAATAAAAAAAAGGTCTTTAGTCAAATTATGTCCGTTTATGTGCTCAAACTTTTTGCCAAAGTTACAAAGGGGGGCCCATGCCGCAATTTTGCATACTACTCTATGCCAATCATACTATCCTGGCGACCCAAGGGGGAGCCATGGCACCATGCCCCCCGCTAAATACGCCCCTGGACATGGGTATTACACACGTGGCATTCAATGTTCCTGTATACTGTACAAATACAGTACTAATAGCAATAGAGCGTTAAACCTGTTGAATAAGTTTTGGGATAAAACACGTCCATAAACTGTCTTTTTTCTTTGCCATAGACTAATCGCTTGTAGCTTCCACAACTTTGTTGGGCGTTGGAAGATTTGGACTTGATTGTTGCCAGAAATTCTTCCATTGCTTCGTCACCAGGTTTTTTGTTTGTGAAGCGCGAGCAATCGCAAGAAAACTTCTGATCCTGCATGAAAATAAAGTTCAGTTCATTTTTTTCCTTTATCATAAATGATTTTACTTTGGCTTCAACTTTATAATAGAAGTCTATTCATTCAATGAACTAAAAAAAGATTTTTTTAATTATTACTTTATTAATATCATTAAATCATAGGAAATTATGAACACTTTATACTTTTAAAACGCGATGTGATAAATTTTCAAGTTTATGTCCATATGCTAAATTTGAGTCACTAAACTGATTAAGACTCGGGTTAAAAAATTGCTTACGAATGATACTAAAACCACGCCAAAAATGGAGACTAGCGCTAAACCACTTTACTATTTTAGCTCAATGTTAATACATGCTAGAAAAGTAGGAAATTTAAACTTTAAAGTGTAAATTCACCCACCACCCTGTCATTAACTTTGAAAATTTGCTTGTTTGACAGCTGGTCAGACAGGGATTCGAAAACTTACACTCTGGCCCTGATGCTCGCTCACCATGTGACAAAGCACGAGAGCTAGTATTTATGTGACAAGCTGTAAACCAAAAAAGAACTTATTTAAAATTAACTCCCAATCTAACCCTTACTCAAATTCTAGTCTTGACGCTTAAAAGAGGAAACTAATAATGTACGGGTAAATATTCCTTATTGCTCTTTTACTGTCCTTAACTAAAAAATTTTCTGCAAAAATAGTTACTCCCATTAATCTACTCTACAGAGGTGTAGTCCTTGAGGACGTCCTTGACCTCGAAGATGTCCTCGAGGACAGCACTATTTTTTGAACCATCGAAATTTAGTTGGAAAACGCCAGAAACCTTGTGGAAAATTTGCAAAAACCTTTTTTGTTTTCCGCAATTGGAGATCGCCTGAAAAAAAAATTTTTAAGACCTTTCCCGCCTGAAAAAAATTTTTGAAAACCCTCTTTTTTTTTTGAAGAACACTTGCGCGTGTGTCCTTGGCCTCGAGAGGTTCTGTCCTCGGAAGGGCTGTCCTTGGCCTCAAATTTTTTTGTGTCCTTGGCTTCGAGCCTTGTGTCCTCGACTCCACCTCTGCTACCCAACCAAATAAAAACTGTAATTACGTTAGGTTGTGTTGCAATCATATTAGCAAAAAATCATAGTAGCCTATAGAACAGCAGTTTTGTATCTAACCTACTATACTCACCACCAATCCAAAAGGTGTATAAAATGACATGGTAGGTAGTTATCATACAGAACTCAATGCAGTAGCAAATTACGCAGGAAAAGTTCTAAAAAAAACACGTTTTCCCGCTCTGCTATAATGTTGTTAAGCAAGCTAACTAAAAGCTTCGGCTAGAAGATTGAGAATTGTTTTCAGGACTTTGTCTAGTCATGCTGCTACCAGACTGCTATCACCTTCCTTTAATCTTTGATTTGACTACACTGTAAAGTGCAGGGATTACAACATAATCTCTGACACGGCGGAAGCTTTATACTGTCATTTCGATACTGAACGTCAAGTAGATAAGCTGCGAATAAGTTTTTAACCTTTGATTTGACATGACCGGGAATCGAACCAAGGGTGTCGGCAGAAAATTTTTCAGGGAGGGCAAGAATAGAGCGAGTATTAACTACTAAAAATGGAAGAATCTTTGAAATTTAGAAGGTTTAAGAGAGTGTGTGAAAATCTTGGGGGGGTATGGCCCCCCATACCTCCCCAATGCCGATGCTTATGAATCGAACCAGAGTTTACTGTTTATCTAAAAAGATTTATTTTAATCTAAAATAAAGCTTTATCTAAAAAACTTTATCTAAAAAGATTCATTTTCATTCCGAATTTGAACGCAACAAAAAGAATTCACGCAAAACGTGGGAGATAATAAGATCAGTTTTGCCAAGTAAACCGAGCCGTGATCCTCCCGCCATGTTAAAAATTAATGAACTAGTCACACAGGACCCAAATGTCATTGCTAATCAATTTAATGATTTTTTCTGTAGCATTGGACCAAAATTGGCAGATAATATAAATTATGCCACGGGTAAACAATCAAAGGACTTTCTCAAAAAAAAGGTCGCGGATTCCATTTATCTTGAACCACCAACTAATAATGAAGTTTTAAATCTAATAACTTCCTTGAAAAACAAAGCAGTGGGTCATGACAACATCCAGCCCTTTTTTTTAAAAACAGCCAGATTTGTTATTGCCCCTTATCTTAACTTATTTCTGAACTTTGTTTTCACTGAAGGTATTTTTCCTACCAATTGCAAAATTGCCAGGGTCGTCCCCATTCACAAATCTGGAGCCCAAGATGACATGAATAATTATCGGCCCATCTCCATACTTACTTGTTTCTCTAAAATTATTGAAAAAATTCTGTATGCACGACTTTACAATTTTTTCAAAAAGCACAGCGTAATCTATGAAAATCAATATGGTTTCCAAAGTAACATATCTACAATTCATGCAATGCTGGATGTTGTCACTTCTTGCTACGATGGCATTAATGATTCTTGTTACACAGCTTTATCTTTTGTGGATTTACGGAAAGCTTTCGATACTGTGTCGCATCAAACACTTCTGGTAAAACTTAGCAATTATGGCGTTAGAGGAGTTGCGTACAATTTGATTCATTCCTATCTCTATAACAGGCAACAATTCGTTTCTATTAATCAAAGAAGGTCTGACCTAAAATTAGTTCATTGTGGGGTACCCCAGGGTTCGTCGCTTGGCCCCTTGTTTTTTCTAATTTATATCAACGACCTAAATTATGCTTTAGTGAGCCAACCAAGACTTTTTGCCGACGACACCTGTTTAATAGTGAAGGACTCGAATTGCGATCAATTACAAACAAAAATCAATGTAGAATTACAAAACTTTCATCAATGGTGCTGCGTAAATAAACTTTCCATTAATCCCACCAAAACCAACGTCATAATTATTCCTCCGAAACAAACTAAAGTAACAATTCCTCCAAATCTTTCCTTGATAAGTAATGGATCCCCAGTAAATATAGTCGATAGCGCTAAATATCTGGGAGTAATAATAGACAACGATCTTAATTTTAAACAACATATTAAAATGTTAGAGGGAAAGGTAGCTCGTTCAGTTGGAATATTAACCAAATTAAAGTACATTTTTCCTCAAAAAGTTATGCTACAACTCTATCATGCATTAGTGTATCCATTCCTATCTTACGGTTTAATAATCTGGGGATCCACATATCCTACATACATCAAAAGATTGAAATCCTTACAGAATCAAGCTGTAAGGGCGGTCGCCAGATGTCATTACCGAGATGACGTCAAACCGTATTATTTTAAATTTAATATCTTGCAACTTGATGATTTATTTAAGCATGAAATTGCCAAATTTGTTTATTGCTATTTAACTAACAAAACTCCTAATTCGTTCCGTAAATATTTTTGTAAAACCCTTGAACATTCAAGCCGAGTTACGAGACAATCTAGTGATAATTCTAATTTACACATACCACGCTACCGGACTAATAGATTACAAAGACGCATTAAATATCAGGGAGTCAAAGTATGGAATTCCATTCCCCAAAAAATAAGGGTATTATCATACAAGAAATTTAATGTTGAGTATAAAAATGTTCTGCTCAAGGGATCTAGTCATTAGATTCGCCTGCAAGTCTTGAATATATTATCTATCTTGTATTTACATCTTCTTGGAAGCTTGACAATACGGCTGATCAAGCAAACAAAATAACATAAAATTGGTGCACTTCACTTAAAAATTGAAATTTCAATATCATTGACTAACTCAGTCTCCTCGACATATAGGGTGGTTGCTTGACTCGATGACCGCGAGGTCTTTTCGCAACTTCCCTGTCGCAATTCTATCTTAAATTCTATATTACTGTCTTTATATCGTTCCTGAGCGACTAAAATAAACCATCTTGTCTTGTCTTGTCTTGTCTTAAGCAGCAGTGACTCCATTCACACGAGACCATCGATCAGTAATTCAGAGTTAAGGCATGATCGAGAAATGCGGGGCGGTGGAATGAGTCTTTCCGTGTCCACTCCCAGCCAGTAGCATAATATTCAGGAAGAAACTATTTTAACAAAAAAAAATAATTTTTTTTTGTAATTTCTGTTCCTTAACCCAAACCTAAGCTCACGCCCAAACCTTCCCCTTTATAAATGATGATTGAACACTGCTCTTTTTTTTCTCATTTTCGTGCTACTCTTAAAAAATTTTCCTCTAAAATAGTCACACGCTCTAGAAAATTCAATGCTTTTGCTAGCTGTATTTTTTTCGGCAGTATTTCAAGTTTTTGGAACCAAATGTTCAAAATAAACCTGATGACAATCTTTTCTTCATTTAGTCTGGCTAATTAACTTATTTCCTACTCTTCGCATCTTTTGCAAAATGCGTACTCCTGAATACGTAAGTAATCTTACGGTACCAGTACAGTATATACTATCGGTATTCGGCACCGTAAAGATTGCAGCTGCCGTATTATCTCAAAGTCAATTTTGTATAAAAAAAAATTCATGATAATACTGTAGGCGTACTGCTGCTTTTTGGTAGTAAACCAAGAGCAAACATTGGCTGTCAAAATGCGAACGAAAGACAATTTTTAACTCAGGTAATTTTCATGCACAGCTGCTTGCTGTTATAGCTAACCGTTCCTGTTGCAGGCTGCGTGTTGTTATAACTTCTGGGCGTTTAGTGCTATACACTAGCTTACCGTTACGGTGATTTCAAACAACAGTTAGTGAGCTATAGTGCGCGTTACTGCCGGTAAGTGCGTGCACTGCGTCGTCGCTTTGATGATATTTTGCGTTGTGCTGCTTATCCGTGTATTGCGCTGTAGAGGGTAACCTGCACATATTACAGTATAAACTGCCCAGTTAGGATTGAGGGCTATAATAGCCTTCCTGTGACGAATCGAACAAGACCATACTGGGTGTAAATGGATTCGGTTGATGCGAATCAATTAGATCAGCACACTATTGGGTCTATATTCATAACCACGACCAAAAACTATTACCTTCGATATCAAAGAAAAAGTCCGTTGACTCCAACTACCGGTACTGCTTTTCCTGGCTTGAACTATCACAACTCATAGGCGTAGCCAAGGGGGGCCCAAAGAGCCCGCCGCCCCCCCAAATAACATGCCACTAATGATAAAAAATATGACAAAAAAGCCTATTGTTTCTTCAGTTTTAGTTTCTTTTAGCATCTTCGCGCACAACAGTAATTAACAATAATATTGACAGTCAGGGGGCCCAGGCCCCCTCAAATCGAGCTTTGCCAACCAATTTAAATGTATAACCTGGATCAAATCAAAGGTTTTTGTCCCTAAATGTTGTTACTTCAGGCATTCATTTATCCTTTTTATGAACGTAATGCAATAACCACGGCCGGATTTACCATATGGCACAGCAGTGCTAGATGCCCTACACTTAGATGGTATGACTTTTTTTGGTCTATACCTGTATTTAGCATGAAAATGTTGCGAAAATCCACAAAGTGCCATGGGTCCCGCGTAATGTAAATCCGGCCCGGGCAAAAACATGGTTAGTAGGCGTAACCATCTATTGTACCATTTTTCAATAACAATTTACTCTACCTCGCCTGTTTTTACGCGATATAATACAGTACTTTTTAAAAAATTAGCTTGAGAAAATGTCCATTGAACGAAATATTGAATTTGATTTGAGGGGGCTTAGGCCCTCTGGCCGTACTCCATTAGTAACTCCTATAACTGTTTTTTTTTTTTCTATGACAAGGCAAAAATCTTTAAGGAAAATCTTCGAGTGGATTATTTACTGCTAAAATATTGCAGAAGGCAATGTACCTTGCTTCACCCTATACCAGGGCCAACTCACTTACAAAATTTAATACCAAAATACAAAATTTTAAACATGTTTTGGACTTTAAATTGCAAGTAAAAGGAGGATTAAACTATTTAACTTTTTTAATTGGCTTTCAAATGTCAAAAATATAGGTCTTTCAAATGGCTTTGAACACGTGCGAAATGAGGTTCCTTGGCATTGAAATAGCTTTTTTCCAAAAAATTACAAAAAATTGCCCAGCGGCTGAGGCTTTGCCCCCACACCCCCATAGGCCCCAGGCCCAGTCTGTGATACGTCCACCCCCAGGCCCTGTCTGTGATACGTCTGAGATACACTATTTTACTCAACTCGTCTCCTAATTTAGACATTTTTACTTTTTAATTTTGGGTTTAAGCCCTCTCCCTTCCGCAAAATTCTGCTTAAATGCCAAGCTTCATCACGACTTCTGATCTTTTATTCTAAGATATCTTTTGCCCACAAAAAGTTTCTCTTTTGAAAATTTCTAATTCGTCGTTGCATGAGATTTGTGGTTTGCTCCCTTCTCCCAAACAAAAATCCCGGCTACGCCTATGTCACAGGGCTCATGATTAACGAACAGCTTACGATTCCATTAATTTGGTCGTGTAGTCTATCTTATTCAAATAGAATCCAAAAACACTTAATAGCAATTAATTTAGAAAGAAACCAATGCACACACTTTAGTTTAAACAGCAGTAATCTAGAGAGACAAGCTAGCATTGCTGTATTAAATATTCACCCTAATTAGTTCAGACATTACTCTTACAAACCACGAGGGCAGTTGACACTGGACAGCATCACATCGAAAATCAGACGGGAAGCAGCGTTTAGTACAAATAAAAAAGACAAAGCAAAAACCGAACGGCAGAACACAGTTACATTTGAAAATAAATTCGTCATAACAGCTCATGTTCTACAGCATTTGACTAAAGAGAATACGTTGCGAGGCAGCTTGGATAGCTTGGGGTAAAGAGGGAACTAAAGTTTGTATGACGTGGATTCTGCACTCCCCACATCCAACATCCTGTTGACCAAAATGCAGAATACGGAAAGTGTCCGTTTTTGAGCACCTTTGAGACTTTTATTTGCACTCGAATGGATTCAAAAATGATTTAAAGCATCTTTTCAAACATTTATTCAGAAGAAGGGCTAATTAATCAAAACCAAAACTCACGAATCAGTAAAAGCTTTCAAAAATGGCCAAAAATAAGCAATCAAATTTGTTCGCGTGTTTAAAATTTTAAATCATAGGTTTCATAAAAAAGATATATACAGTAATATAAGCTCAGAAATAAAGAGGGAGCTATTCAGTATTAGTTAATTATCAATCACTTCTTTCATATCTCGTTCCATTAATTCCCCTTCCAGTCGGTCTAAGACTTTTATGCGCAGACTTTTGTCGCGGGATGTTTATGCGACGCCGAATGTGTCACGGGACTTTTATGCGCCAAAGACCCGAAAAATATTTTTTTTCGAAATTGTTTTTAAGAAAAAAAATGTTTCCAAAAACAGTTGTTGTTTTTTTGAAAAACATATTTTTGTTTTCAAAAACATATTCTTTTTTTTAAGAAAAGCTTTTTCCAAAAAATGTTTTTTCAAACAAAAAGTTTTACTTGGATTAAAATGGTAATATCTTCGAAGCTTTTTATCTGACACTTGTCAAGAAGAATCCTCAGAATAGAGAACACAGAACAAGAAGTGGCTACAGAAAAAAGACGAGCAGTGATTAGCAGGAAAAGGATCAATGAGAGATCGTCGTTTGTATACAATCTTTAAGTTGTTCACGAATTTCTTTTGCCGGCCGAAGGCGAGGTTAAAAGTTTTATAAAGGTGACTTCAAAAGCAGATAGATGGAAGGAGAGCAAAAAAAGTTTTACAAAAAAAATTGATTTCTTATTGCATTTTTTTAATACTGGTAATTAAAACTGTTTTCCACTACATGTTCACAAAGTTTTCTTACCTAATCCGGACGTAAGCAGTCTCCAGCCCGCGGTCTCAAATTTCGCGGCTCACGGACATGAGTGGCACGCGTAATATTGGCGCACGCAGCAAGCCGTGTTACGTTTTATTGTTATTTTGAGTCTACCTCTACCGAACAAAACAGTACAAAGTTTTTCAGGTGCTAAAGATTCATCTCTCGACAGATTCCTGTTTATGATTGTTACACCTTGTTGTAAATGTAGTTAAAACAATGTTTAAATGGATATTTTGAAGTTTAATCTTCACACCTTGTTATAAATACACTTATATTGTAGTAAAAACAATATTTAATTCTTGTAGTTAACTTCTTCAGAAATGTATCAAGAACTTTTGAAGTTGAACAGGATTGTATACTTCTTCAAATCATTGTTTCACTTTTGAAACATTTTTTAGTGTGAGCTGAATTAGAAATAACTGCAGACTTGACAACCATTTTCGACAACTTTTCATGTAAAATTTTTCACACAAGTGCTATAGCTTAAAGTTATCCCACTCACTGCATTCCCTTCAATAAAAATAAAAACGAAAGACGTATCAAGAGCTCTCTCAATACTGCACACAGTGCTGTCGTCGAGGGTAGCCCTCCGACTTCTCATTTTACCTCTTTCTTAAGAGGGTTGAGGTCAAGGAAGAACTCTGCAGAGACTCAACAATTGGACCACACCCAAGGTCTGAGCCAGAGCTGAAAAGTCAACAATAAATATAGATGGAAAATGGGCTCGGCAGTCACCTTTATCAAAACTTCTAACTCTGCCCTCTGCCGACAAAAAAAATTCGTGTACAGCTTAAAGATATTACACAAATTAGGCTCTCTTATTGATCCTTTACCAGCCAATCACTGCTTGGCTTTTTTCTATAGCTGCTCCTTTTTCTGCGCTCTCTATTCTGACGATTCTTTTGACAAGTGTTTCATGAAAAGCTTCGTAGATATTAACATTTCAACCAACGTAAAACTTTTTTGCTTGAAAATGTTTTTTTGGAAAAAGCTTTTATTTGAAAAAAAAGTTTTTAAAAATAAAAATACTGCATGCTTTTGAAAACAAAAAAACTTAAAACTGTTTTGTTTAAAAAAAAACTGTCATTTGAAATAAAAAAACTTTTCAAAATTTTTTTCGAAAAGAATACTTATTTTCAGTGATAGGCACAGCGGCGTTGTTCACCAGCGGCGCTACTCTGGCGCCGCTACTTTTTCGGTAGCGGCAGCGTCGCTGCTTTTTTTTGGTTTTTTAGTCAAAAAAGCGGCAGCGCTTCAGAGTTCTATTTTAACCAAATAATCTGCCGCTACTGCTAATAAGCTTCTTCAAAGACTTTTTTCGTTTCACATTTTCACACGTTACCGTTTGGGAGTCTTTACGCTTTTTTTATACTCTGCTGTTGTTACCACGTTATTTTAGTTTTGTAGAACAAAAACAGCTACCTTTGTGACGTTTTGCCGTTGTTATATTATGTATAGGCGAGGTTTATCGTACGTGGTCCTATTTTTTCTGAACCAAAATTCAACGAATAATGTGGTCTGGTAGCGGGCCAAATTGACCTCTTGAGTGTAAATGAACGTACAGAAATAATAATCAATGCGTTGGTAAAGTTTATCAGTTGTAATTGTTTTTAAAGAATTGCTAGCAACCAACACTCTTCAGAGAGCAATATCGTATGGCAAGACCAACCATTTCTTTGTGAAAGCAAGTAGTAGACTAAGTAATAATGCTACTTGAGAGTCGGTTTCTGACACTCCCTTCCCAATTTGTCACGTGTACGAAATACACATAGACACTACACAGTTAATTTTGCTGCAGAGTTCTTCGTTATCGTCAACAGACTGCTCGAAATTGGTTTTATTGAAGAAATGAGAAGTATTTAAGGTAATAAAGAGGTGCCCCCAAACCTTTTTTCACAATTCCGAATTACACTTATTTGCGAAAGTACCTTTTAATCCGTTTGACTCCGTACCTCTGGCAACGCTTCTTTTTGCAATTTTGTGACATCCCAAAAGGCGTACTGTAGATCAGCACTGGAAGCCTAAATGTACAGGCTGCAGTGACAATATCCAAGTTTTCAGATTTGTTAAAAGGCTAGGCTACTCACTGACTACCTGTTGGTAATCAATAATCATGTTTCTTAATCTGCAAGAATTCTGCCTTTTTGATGCAGCAAAATTGCGAAATGCAGGGTTGCCAATGGTACGGAGTCAAACGGATTAAGTCACATTTTCACGATTAAAGGAAATTGTGGAAAAAGTTTGGGGCACATCCAGGGGTGCCGATCTTTGTTGAGCATTGGGGGGGATAATTTGCAAGTTTACACCAATTTTGCCCTATTGGGGGGAATGAATCTTGACCACAATTTTTTCAGGAAAGTAAAGTGAAGACCAAAAATAAAAGGTCTGCACCAAAAATATTTTTCCGAATTCAAAAGACCAAAAAAAAGTCTTCACCAAAAATGGAAGAGTTTTTGTCCCCGAATTCTAGTGAAGACCGAACAACTGCTCCAAACATTATCCAGAGCTCAGATGCAGACCAGAATCAAATTATTGGGGGGATGCAGTCAAATTATTGAGGGGTATATATCCCCCTTGAGTTTCGGTTCGGCACCCCTGGGCATATCTTTATTACCTCAAGTAGATCTCATTTCTTCAATAAAACCGATTTCGAGCAGTATGTCTTTAACGAAAATGCGATAATTATAGTTCGATAAATTGCTGTAAACTAGCAGATTGCAAAGACGGTTTTTCGCGATATTCCCCCTAAATGTTGGCATTAAGTAAAACAAATGATTTGTCGGCTATCTGGTCACAGACTACTGTATAGTTTGTGCACTGCAATTGGACAGTAGTAACAGTAATGCATAGTAAAATAAATTTTGCTAAAACAGTGAACACTAAAACTAAAAATTAGGTTTATAGCGCGCTAAGAATTGAACTAATTAATCTAACCAGGTAATAAACAAGCTTGAGAGATAATTTAGTTATGAAGTTAAACGGGTGGGGGCTGAAAAAATATTTGGGGGTGCACATATAAATTTTTTCCTCAAATTCTGGAGTGAAGAACAAAAATTTTTCATCCCAAATTACGCCCAGAGGATACGGGCCGTTTGCCTCCTTTCGTGGCACAATTCTTGCTTGAGAGGGAACGTTCATAGCCTGGCGGGGCGCTACGGAATCTTATAGTGCGGATCTCGGTTTCTGCCCACAAATTCAGGGATGAAAGCCAAAAAAAAGGGCCTTAGGCGCGAAATCGTAGGCTTGGACTTATCGTTCACTTGTGTTTTTCGTCCTGGAACGAGACTATTCACGCTTGAAGGGGGGTACAAGCAGTGATTTGGGGAGGCACGGCTCCGAAATGCGCCGTGCATGTGTGGCCACGCTATAGAATACGTCATTGCTACGTATCTTTTGCAAGCTCGTAAACACCAGTTCTTAAACGCTCCATCTACTTTTTTATCAAAGTTGGATGAAATCATCGCAGACGCGTGAATCACTTACCATTTTTACAAAATTCCACATGTTTTGTACAGTAGCTTGGTCGATTCACAAATTTTCCTATCAGATCTCAACACGAAAAATTATTTTGGCGATTAAGTGCCGAGCGTGTGAAAACAGATCGACTACTACCTTTAGAGTTAGGATAGCTAGGACAGAATATTACAGAAGCTGAATACTGTATGCCATCGTGCTTTAATGTTAAAACCTTAGATTGTTTGAGTCAATAGTGATTTAAACTATTTCTTATTGCCTTTTTGTGTAGAAAGTGCGATAAGGCATTTAACTTTCTAGTGTAACTTACAAGGGTAACTTCCTAAGTAATTTCCAAAGCGCTGGTTTGACCAACTAGCATTTTGAAATGCTTGTTTTTTTGAAAGGAGCATGCCAATAACAACCAGTTGAATTGTGATTAGCTTACTTATTATTCATTTAAGCCTGCTAATTCCGATTGTAACCTGTACGGACATATTAAAAGCTTGCTTGAATTTCGTAAATAAAGTTGAAATTTCACCAATAGGTACCGCATCTAAATGCTATCGTTCTTTTTACTATTTATTTTTTTAAAGTAGCGGCAGCGGCCGCTGTTTCGTATGGATGTAGCAGCAGCGGCCATACTTTTTCATTTAAGTAGCGATAAGCGACAGCGCCGCTGCTTTTTTTTGCCAAATAGCGGGCTGCTATTTGGTGCCCAGCTCTGCTTATTTTGAAAAAAAAATTTTTTGGAGGAAACTTTTTTTGGAAAAAAAAATTTTGGTTCATAAAAGTCCCAGAACTTTTAAGTCCAGGCATCCAGGCTCATAAATCTCCCGGCTCATAATTAGAGGTGTTTAAAGGTCCCGCGCATAAACGTTCGCACGTAAAATTTTTGGTCAGCCTCCCAATAATCTTTCTCTCTAAAATATCGACAGAATAGATAACTTCTTGTGAGTTTTATTGAACAATAGGATTTTAATATTTTTATGATTTACTACCTTGTAAATAAGAGAATTATACTGAGTTCCTCGCGATAAACTTTGGAAGAATCTGGCCTTCAGCGCGCATAAATAGCTTTCCAGATGCATGCGACACCGCCAGAATAAAAATAAGCAAGGCAAAAACTGAGGTACTTTGTCTTTCGAGAAACCTGATCAGTGCTCGTTGCCAGCGAATGAAGTGACACTGAAGCTGGTAGAGAAGTTCAAGTATCTTGGGGTTACTATCGCGAGTGACGGAAGGCAAGACGAAGAACTGGATACCCGAACTGGCAAGGCTGGTGCAGTAATGCGAGCTTTGCACTATTCGGCTGTCATGAAACGAGAATTGTCTAAAAAGTCAAAACTCTCAATTTTCAAAACAGGTTTTGTCCCCATTTTCATCTATGGTCATGAATCTTGGGTAAAGACAGAAAAAATGCGATCACAAGTGCAAGCGTCCGAAATGAGGTTTTTACGAAGAATCGAAGGAGTTACACTGTTTAACAAGGTGCGTAGCTCTTAGATTTGACATTTTTAAACATCGAGCCGTTACTTTCCCGAATTGAAAGATTTCAGCTTAGATGGTTCGGTCATGTAAGCAGAATGCCTCAGAAAAGACTCCCAAACAAGCGTTACTTGCCGAAACAAATGAGAGAAGACCACTTGGACAACCTAGAACTAGATGCACCAATTACATTGAGGATCTTAGATGGAATCGCTTGGGACTTCATCCAAGTAAAATCAGGGATGTTACGAAAGACCGTGAAGTGTGGCGTTTAATCTCGAACTGCTGTAACCCTCACGGCAAAGGGGCAACGAAAGAAGAAGCAAATAAGAGAACTAAAATTTTACCATTAGCCAATACCCACGTAGTTCATTTATACAACCAGTTTATTCATGTTTTTGCTCAGCTTATTTCCATGCCACGTTTTAAAAGCAATATATTTTTATCAAAATCAGCATAAAATTAAGCTTTTTTGGCAAAAAATTTTTGGCTCCGCCCCACGAAAGCACCAACCTACATTGCAGATTTCAAGGTACGTACATCCCTGGTTTGGTTGTTGCATTTTATTACTTGCACGTGCGGATACGTTCAAAAATTAAAATAGATACAAAAAACAGAATTATGTAATTTTACTGAAAACACAATGCAGCGATCAAAATGACTGACCAAAAGTGTTCATTGTTTCAAATCAACAACTTCAAAGCCAACAACAACCGATAATACACATGTTCACGACAAACACTCAATCTTTTTACATGAGGTTTTGCAATGGTGTTCATGAAACAAATCAACACCATTTCGTCAAAGAAGATAACAACGTTGCTATGAATAATTTTAATGAGGTAATACTCGTCGTGATACAAGCTTCTGTGATGCAATAACCAATATATAGGATGAAAACGTTTCGAAAATTTTCATCAACACCATTACAAAACCTGATGTAAAGAGGTTAACTGCAAGTTTATTATTCATTATTTTTATGTGAAAGTTTTAACTCTGTAAAACTTCTAAAAAAAGAGTAGAAGCTACTGCAATTTAATTCTTTTCTACTTGCTATGTATGCATTAGCATGTAACTTCTAAAGTCGCAGATTTACACAAATCAAAAATGTATTATTACAAATCATAAAAGCGCAAAAAGCTCTCTTATTTAGTGTGTACCTTCATGTGTAGCTTCAAGTTTAAGGAGCGTGCAAACGATCTGTTACAGTTTTGACAAACATACGACTGCTTTTGGTCATGGATTTTTATGACGTGGGCTTTCATACGACTTTTATTTCGAAATGATTTATCGCATTTCGGGCAGCTATAAGGTCTTACTTCTGTGTGAATTTTTTCGTGCATTCTAAGATGTCTTGGTGCGCGAAATGATTTTTCACAAATTTTACAAGTGTACGGTCGCTCATCGGAATGGCATTGCATGTGTTCGTTTAGGTAATCGCGTGCAGAAAACGATTTCCCACAAACTGTACAACTATAAGGACGTTCACCGGTGTGAGTCAACATGTGCCTCTTCAGATGAGAAGGTGTTTTGAAAGATTTAGTGCAAGTAATGCAACTATATGGACGTGCATCGGAGTGAGCTAATGAGTGATGTCTCAAAACGGAAAGGACTTTGAATTTTTTGTCACAAATTTTGCAACAATAATGACGTACTTCACTGTGTGTTCTCAAGTGGTCTCTCAAGCTCGCAGCAGATGCCAATGTTTTTTCACAAACATTGCATTTGTAGGGTCGAGTTTTGCCGTGAATCAGCATATGCGCGTTTAGATTTCCTGATTGGGTAAATGCCTTATCACAAATTTTGCAGCGATAAGGTTTCTCTCCAGAATGAAGTTTCAAGTGACCTTTTAAAACATCAAAAGTTTTAAAAGCTTTATCACAAACCTTGCACTTATAAAGTCTTTCATCGACATGAACCGATTTTAAGTGCCTCGTCAAGTTTGACTTTTGAGAAAAAGTTTTTCCACAAGTTGTACAGCAGTGAGGTTTTAAGCCAGTATGGACCCTTTCATGATGTTTTAAACTTTCCGAAAATGAAAATGTTTTTGGGCATATTTTACATTGATAAGGTCGCTCACCAGTATGAATTCGCATATGCCGTTTCAAATAAGTAGCAACAAAGAACGGTTTATCACAAACAGAACATTTGTAACATCGTTTTCCGGAGTGAACCACCATGTGACGTTTCACCATTTTAGGGTCTCGAAATGATTTATCGCAGATGTTACAGAAATAAGGTCGTTGATCTTTGTGGATGCGCATATGTCTCTGCAAATGATACAATGCTTTGTCACAAATTGTACACTTTTGAGGTCGTTTTCGTTCATGAACATGGCTCATGTGCCTTTTTAATTGTCCAGCATCCACAAATGATTTATCACAAGTATTGCATGTATGAGGACGTATACCAGAATGAAGTTTCATGTGATACTTTAAACTTGAAGATGCTGCAAATGCTTTTTCACAAATTGAGCAAATGTACGGTCGTTCACCAGTGTGAGATCGTAAATGCAACTTCAAACTGCTGGCGTGATAAAATGATTTACGGCATGATTCACAACTGTACGGCCGATCTCCAGAGTGTATCTTCATGTGTAGCTTTAAACTTGAGTTTCGTAAGAAAGCTTTACCACAAGTGGAGCACATGTAAGGACGATTTCCATTATGAGTTTCCATGTGCGATTTTAAGCTTGAAGAAACTGGAAACGATTTTTCACAGACTGAGCAAGTGTAAGGCCGTTCACCAGTGTGGGTTCGTAAGTGCTGTTTCAAGCCTTTAGCTTCTCGAAATGATTTTGTGCACCATGAGCAACTATGGAGGTAGGAAAACTCACGATTGTGAATTTTTTTGTGTTTTTGCAATCGCCCGGCATCTACAAACGATTTGCAGCAAATTGAGCAGCTGTATGGTCGCTCATTAGTGTGAATTTTCATGTGTGATTTCATATTTCCAAGCTGTGAAAACGTTTTTTCACAAACTTCACATTTGTAAGGTCGCTCACCAGAATGCAGTTTTTCATGTTGTTTCAAGCTCCTAGAATACGAAAATGACTTATCACAAGTCATGCATTTAAAAGGCTTTTCACCAGTGTGAACTCTCTTGTGGCCTTTTAACGAACCAAGTTGTGAAAATGATTTACCACACGTTTTACATCGATAGGGTTGTTCTTCAGTATGGATTCTCTGATGAATATTCAAATAGGCTGATGTTGAAAATGACTTGTCACATACTGAACATCGGTAAGGACGTTCGCCAGTGTGAATTCTCATGTGAATTTTCAAGCCCCACGGTCTTGAAAACGATTTCTCGCAAATGGGGCATACATTAGTTGATTCTCTGTTACACATTACTATACTCAAGCTATACGCAAAGTAAAAATGATCTTAAACATAAATAACTAATGCAAGCCAGCAAAGTTGTAAGCATGGAAGATTGATAGCAAAGACACTCCTAATTATGCAGGATTACTAACTTAAAGAGCTGTATATTGATACAAAACTTTAAGATTGCTTTGATCACCATCGGATTCATCGTCGATCTTTCGAAAACTTTGGTAGCGTTGAAAAGGGCTGTTTTTAAAAAAAATAAAAAGGATTCGAACGGTTTTCGTCTCGCCCGTGTCAAGAATCAACGCGAGAATAAATTGAAATCGAAAAATGCGGTCTTTTATAATTTTTCAAGACGTCGAATTTTCACCGAAAAGAGAAAATATATCACGTGAATAATTTTGATATTGTCAAACTTCGTATGTACGCCACCTTATGATTGGTTGTTGTAAAATTTGAAGAAAGTTAACGAATTCTTTCTGCCGGCACAAAATTGGTGGCTGAGTTTGATGAAAATAACTTCTAGAGCTGCTGAGTGAAATTGAGTTCTTGCCTTTGCCAAAATTGAAAATTGTCGATCTTGATAGCGGGCAGCGCAGTCAGGATTTTGACGTTAGTGAAGTCCAATGGACGAATCACATTCCAATTGATTTATAGGAGTCTTGGCTTTGCGGTTTCGTCTAGACAGAACTTTTATTGGTTTTTCTTTGTTTCGAATTGATTTGGGAATGTGTTTAGTGATTCTCTCCTGTAATCTTAAGGATGTGCAACCCACGTGCCGACAATCACGGCGGTATACGTATTGGTATACGACCAAGCTTTGTTGTGTGGTGGGCATAGCATCCTTGTGAATTGAGGGCAAAATCTTGCGCGTTTGAAAAATAACGCGGGGTTCAACAGCTGAAAAATAATTTTGAATATTTAATTTGATTTGCTTTTCGAACTTGAGCGAAATGTTGCTAATCCAGGGTACTTTGAGATAAACAGAACATTTTTGTCGACCTTCTTTGACAGGTTGATAAAAACGCGCAATTTTTTTGGAAACAGTCGAATTGATTATCACTTCGGGGTAGCCATTTCGCCGCAAAATAGATCGTATAGAATCCAGTTCTTGTTGAAGTTTGTTTTTGGAGCAGATAACCAGTGCTCGGTGTACTAGAGTTCCGATTAGGTTGGTTTTGCGTTTTGATGGTCCAAATGAATCCCAGCGAATATATTGACCTGTAACTGCGAGTTTTCTGCAAATGTAGGTTAAAAATTAGCCGTTTTCTATTTCGATTTTGACATCAAGGAAAGGCAACGTTTCAATGGCTTTTTTTCCATGTTAAATTTCAGGACTGAGTATAGGGAGTTGAGAGAGGTAAAAAAATTGTCTGCCTTGGCCTTTGATCTGAATCTGATCAAATCTTTAGATCAGAGGCCGAGGCAGACAAATTTTTTACCTCTCTCAACTCCCTATACTCAGTCCTGAAATTTAACATGGAAAAAAAGCCATTGAAACGTTGCCTTTCCTTGATGTCAAAATCGAAATAGAAAACGGCTAATTTTTAACCTACATTTGCAGAAAACTCGCAGTTACAGGTCAATATATTCGCTGGGATTCATTTGGACCATCAAAACGCAAAACCAACCTAATCGGAACTCTAGTACACCGAGCACTGGTTATCTGCTCCAAAAACAAACTTCAACAAGAACTGGATTCTATACGATCTATTTTGCGGCGAAATGGCTACCCCGAAGTGATAATCAATTCGACTGTTTCCAAAAAAATTGCGCGTTTTTATCAACCTGTCAAAGAAGGTCGACAAAAATGTTCTGTTTATCTCAAAGTACCCTGGACTAGCAACATTTCGCTCAAGTTCGAAAAGCAAATCAAATTAAATATTCAAAATTATTTTTCAGCTGTTGAACCCGCGTTATTTTTCAAACGCGCAAGATTTTGCCCTCAATTCACAAGGATGCTATGCCCACCACACAACAAAGCTTGGTCGTATACCAATACGTATACCGCCGTGATTGTCGGCACGTGGGTTGCACATCCTTAAGATTACAGGAGAGAATCACTAAACACATTCCCAAATCAATTCGAAACAAAGAAAAACCAATAAAAGTTCTGTCTAGACGAAACCGCAAAGCCAAGACTCCTATATAAATCAATTGGAATGTGATTCGTCCATTGGACTTCACTTACGTCAAAATCCTGACTGCGCTGCCCGCTATCAAGATCGACAATTTTCAATTTTGGCAAAGGCAAGAACTCAATTTCACTCAGCAGCTCTAGAAGTTATTTTCATCAAACTCAGCCACCAATTTTGTGCCGGCAGAAAGAATTCGTTAACTTTCTTCAAATTTTACAACAACCAATCATAAGGTGGCGTACATACGAAGTTTGACAATATCAAAATTATTCACGTGATATATTTTCTCTTTTCGGTGAAAATTCGACGTCTTGAAAAATTATAAAAGACCGCATTTTTCGATTTCAATTTATTCTCGCGTTGATTCTTGACACGGGCGAGACGAAAACCGTTCGAATCCTTTTTATTTTTTTTAAAAACAGCCCTTTTCAACGCTACCAAAGTTTTCGAAAGATCGACGATGAATCCGCTGGTGATCAAAGCGATTACTAACTTACAAAAAATTAATGTGCAAGTTGGTGTTTTCAAGATTCGATTAATGAATTATATGTATATTTGCATCAGTTGCTAAATGTTTAAGTACAACTGGCACAGGGCATTAAACTGTTTACCTGGAGCTATATCAAAACCCTCATCCAACTTTTTTTTTCATTTTTGTCTCCATAAAGCTGCATTTACACGGGCGACTTTTTTGCGTGCGGTTTTTTGATAAAAGTGGATCTGGCAAAATTGCATTTGCTTAACGGCAGTTTTGATCATGATAATTGGGACCTTACAGATGGAAATAATTGTCTGAAGTTGTTTTCATACCAATAATGTTATAATCAAAAACTTTAGAAGAGAACCGGTGCTGTGATAAAAAATCGCAATAAGACAAACTCCGACTTTGCTTTAAAAAGGTTTAAAATGTTACTATCGGAATGGAAACAACTTGAGACAGTCATTTTCAGCAGTAAGGTAACTTTGATCACAATGAGAACCATTACTGAATAGCCTATACGCAACTTTGCCACATCCATTTTTATCAAAAAATCGCTCGCGAAAAGTCGCGCGTGTAAATGCAGCTTAAAAACCATTATGGCGCAACGTAGTTGAACTATTAGAGTAATTTTACATATTGTGCAACTTAAAGTTTAATGCAAATTGTACTAGTGCCAAAGTGGATTCAAAATTTTTCAAAAATATTACAACAACAATGCAATGTTATATAAAGAATGGAAATCATTTTGACAAAGAAAGCTATTCTAACATAATTTCGCAATAGCCAAAAGTTCTAATTAATACACTTTAATCAAACGGTGTTTCAACTTCCATGAAATGATCAACATATCTATAAATTTAATTGCACAAAGCAAAACATAAAACATGCAACAATACAAAAATGTTGTAACAAGCAAAAGCTTAGTTATGTAAAGGGGACATCAAACGTTAATTTAACTCATTTATTGTATGCCAATCAAAATTTTATATTTTTTAAAATTTTTTTGCGACTAATTTAAAAATTCTGGCACGTCTAGATCGAAAAATCTTTGTAATTATTTTACACGCTGGCTGTTGCATTCCATTCATTTTAAAAATAATTTTTGAATCACAGATCCGTGACTACTCCTGTTGCCATGGTTTAGACGCTAGCCTGAACGTTATCTAGAAGGCCTATCACTATTATAGCTCTTATCGCCATTAGCAGCTTATCATTGTCACACAATTTTAAACTAATAGCCTAACCTTACTGTTTTTTAGACATGGTTTTACCACAACGACTATGGTTTTACTCGTAGAATTGCAACAATCAAATACTAAGCTAACTTAATCAATCAGTAGGTTATGCTAGCCTCAGGCCCGGGCCACGGGGGGCATTCCAGGGCCGTGCCCCCCAAATGACTGCCTGGGCCCCTAACTAACAACCAGGGAGCCCCTAAACGACAGCAAGGGGGCCCGGGGCCCCTAAGTGAAAAACGAAAATTGTACCTCCCCAAGCGAGGACTGTGCCCCGAAGAAATTAACAGGTTCGGGGTTACTGGAGTGCAAATCGAGGCCCAAATTGGTGTTTGCCAACGGTATGTTTGTAATTTTTGGAGACTGACACCGGATTTCATGACAATTTGGGGATAAAGACCTTTTTTTTTGAAGATCACTTATTCTCGGCCGAAAAAACTGTTTGAATTTCCGATTTCGGCCGGAAAATCCCTCTGAATTTCAGTGAAGACCTTTTTCTTGGAGATCACCTGTTTTCGGTTGGAAAAACTGTTTAAATTTTTAATTCCCGCCGGAAAATCCCTCTAAATTTCAGTGAAGACCTTTTTTTGGAGATCACCAGTCTTTGGCCGGAAAAACTGTTTGAATTTCTGATTTCGGCCGGAAAATTCCTCTAAATTTCAGTGAAGACCTTTTTTTTTGGAGATCACCTGTTTTCGGCTGGAAAACCCGTTTGAATTTCTGATTTCGGCCGAAAAATCTCTCTGAATTTTTGGTCTTAACCTTGTTCATTTGAGCCAGACTGGGATAAGTTTCTCGTGCCCCTGTGCCCCTTTCGAATTCAGATAAATAAACTTCTCGTTCCCCCCAAATTTTATTTCTGCCCCTCCCCCCCAGTCACGCTATCCTGGCTAGCAAACCAGCCTAGGTCTATTTTTCGTTTCTTGAAATGCGCAGCAAATCTTTTACACTTTTGCTAAAAGTATAGCAAATTTAAACCAATAAGTGTAACACTAACTCTACATTTGAAAAGCAATTTACCTCATCAACGTCACAGCAGAAACCTGGCAGAAGCCTATATTCTACCATGCAACCTACAATCTGTTCAAGCTCTTCCTATAATCACTAATGCAAATTTGATCTTTTCATGATGCCACAGCCGAATTTTTTCCCGTAAAGTCAAAATCTTTCACGTTAAAGCTTTTTAACGTCAAACAATAAAGAAAGAGACAAAATCGGCGGTAATGAATACTTTTCGCATATCTAGAGTCGAAATTCAAAAAGTAGACCTCAATCCTCTTTAAATCAAGACTTGCAAGAATTTGCAGAATTACATGTTGCGGAACAGAACAGAACATTATTCATTTTTGTCGCGATTACAGCATAGTTTCAATTGACATCATCACGGAAAAGCAAATACTAATGATTAGTAAAAAAGGAGCTATAATAATTATGGTAATTCAGCGACAGGACAGGTAGGCTACGAAAAGGCCTCATCGGACATCGAGTCAAAGCAGCCACCCTATACGTCAGCAATTCAAAGAGAATTGTTGAACGTCAAAAAAAAAGTTAGTTTTTCGTAAAGAACTCCAAGTCTATCATTATTGCTCGAGCAAAATGCGACAACAGATGGTCAAGCTCATCATCAAATGTACAATTGTAAAAAATATTCTTTGAGTTTGACTTTAAAGAAATGTTTGGGAAGATTTGGTATTTCTGTGGGTATTGAGTTCCACCCACTGAAACACCCTGATACCTGATGCTACGTTGCAAGCGGTTAGTGCGATAAAGGAAAATATGCACTGTGTTTTTGTTTGTACTAGATCAAGTAAAACGGTGGAAAATTTGCGAGAATTTTTGGAAAAGATGAGAAAATATGGAAGAGGATGGCAGTTTGTCATGTAAAAAATAATGAACTAGTTTGGTAATTTCAAAGTTATACAAATCAAAAGTTTCAGGATTTTTAGCTTACCGTAAAATGGCGTTGGGCTTTCTCTGATAATACCATCACCTTATAATCTTAACAGCTTTATTTTGAAGACTTTCTAATTTACTCATATAGGTAAGAAACTACCCCCACGCAACCGACCAATAAAGAAGGTTGGGATGGAATAGTGAGAAATAAATTTTATACAATGTCTCCCGAGGCTGCACGGCTTTCAATCTATATAATATTCCGACGCCCCTAGATAATTTGCTTTCGATGATTTTAATATGGTTCCGAAAATAAAGTTTTGAATCGATCATAACTCCTAAATATTTGACAATTTCTGAGATTATTATCGGGGAATTATCAATCGTAATATTAACGCTAGTGATTTGGGTGTTTAGTTTTGGGGAGATTAGAATTGCGGTAGATTTTGATGAGTTTTTGTTAGGTTTTTGGCATTACACCAATTATGAAGTTTTTTTAGTTCCATAAATATTAATTTTATCCTGCAAAGTGGCTACATTTTCATGGTTAATTATTAGGCTTGTATCACCAGCAAATAGTCTTGGTGGGGTTTGAATAGCTATGGGCATATCGTTAATATATATCAGAAATAAAAGGGGGCTTTATGTTCTTCCTTGGGGGACTCCAAAATTGTTCTGCTGTGTTCTAAAGTTAACCCCATTTACGTTAACAAATTGTTCTGTTTCAAGATAAGAGTTGATAAGACTTAGAGGAGAACCACGTATTCCACAATGGTCGAGCTTAGCTAATAGGGTCCTGCGACAAACAGCGTCAAAGGTCTTTTTAGGTCAATAAATATCGCTCCAGTGCAATGTTTTCATGCATATTGTCATAAGTAGTAGTGACGACGTCTAACAGAGGTGGAGTTGAGGACACAATGCTGGAGGCCAAGGACACAAAAAATCTTAAGCCAAGGACAGCCCTTACGAGGACAGACTCTCTCGAGGCCAAAGACAGAAATGCTCAAGGCCAAGGACATAACGCGGAAGTGATTTCCGAAAAAAAAAAGGTCTTCGCCCAAAAAATTCGTAAATTATTCGCAAAATCAGGCGTTCTCCAAAAAAAAGAGGACTTGGCTTTAAAATTTCGTAAATATTCCGAAAATTTTAAGTATTTAACAGGAAAAAAATTGTCTTCAAAAATCTTTTTGCAAGCTCTCTGGCGTTCTTCAAGACGAAACAAAATTGATCATTACCTTGACCAATTTTCAACAAGTCAAAAATAGTGCAGCCCTCGAGCCAAGGACAGGGCATTTTCGAGGACTTGCACGCTTCGAGGCCAAGGCCAAGGACTTGACCTTCGACGCTAAGGCCAAGAGCTTCAAATTGTGTCCTTGAGATCAAGGACGTCCTCGACAACTCCACCTCTGACGTATAATAGAGCGTGTGTACTAGAAATATTCTTTCGAAAGCCGTACTGCTCTGGAATTAGGATCTTATGTATATCAAAGAAAACATATTAGCGCGATTATCCATAGTAAATTTTTAAAATATTTCGCATGGGGTCCTAAAAATATGCAAGCCGTTACAACTTTAACATGCTTTAGAAAAATGTTTAAAACGCATAGGGCATTAGTGGGAATTTTTTGAATTACCACAACTGTAATGTGAGAAACCACAAAACTTAAGAAAAAACGTGCCTTCGACTACTTTTACCTCAGTCACATTTAGCAGAGTTTTCACCAGGCTATTTTGAAGTTGCAAAATATTTTTGTTGCAACACTGATCGCATCGTTTGGTTTAATCTTCGCGTTGATTTGTCACTACAACCGTGATTATTGCGTGTTACGACATTTATGAATATTTAGTAGTTTCGAACAAGCAGCAAATTCAAGTACAAAAAAGCAGCAAAAATGAAATATAAATTAGAAAAAAATACCAATCTTTAGTGAAAGCAAACAAATTTATGAAGATTGCTCTTTTGCAATGGCGGGCAGTAGCGCGCTACTGCAGTAGCGGTAGCGACGCTACTTTTAGAAAAAGAACCATCCCGCTACTGCTACTTATTTCACGCGCTTATGGTAACATGTTTAATAAAATCAAAAACAGATACATCAGTAAATAGTTAGATTTAGTTCACAAACTTGTTAGTACGGGTGGGAATGCCGAAATAATATTGTTTGTGACGTTGCAATGATGAATTTATAACGTTTTGCAATTTTCAACAAGAAATTTGTACGCATGGCCGTCGAAAAGGGGGGGTGGGCAGGGGGTCATGCCCCCCTAAATTTTCACGCACTCTCTCTTAAACCTCCCAAATTTCAAAAATTCTTCCATTTTTAGTAGTTAATACTTGGTCTATTCTTATTGGCTCTCCCTGAAAAATTTTCTGCCGACGCCCTTGTTTGCACGGGTGATCACTGTCCTCTAAAGTCAAAACAAAACTATGGCCACTTGGAGTGGTTCGGTAGCAGCAATATCTGAGTAGGAGTAGCGTATACTGTATTACAGCTATAGATTAGTTATTATTAACTGATAGTAGATCTATTAAGCAGGCAAAAAGCGGACTCAAAAACTTCAAAGATATAGTCAGGCACCAGAGTAGAGACTTGCGCTGGCTTAGGCCGCATTGGAGAGTTATAGGCTGGCCCTGCGCCAGAATAGTGGGTTTGCTGGGAGAGGGCACAAAAAAGTTTTTTTTTGTTGGGTGCGGTTTAAAAACAATCAAATGCAGTAACTTTTTTTCGTAAATTTTAGTTGAAGACCAAAAAAATAAACAAGAGATATTTCAGTTGAAGATCAAAATAAAATAACAAAAAAAAAAATTAACTTTAAAAAAATCTTTGCGGAGTTCTGTTGCTGTGATTTGTAGTTGCTGCCACACAATTTTATTTTGTTTGTTTGCTTGCTTGCATAGCAATGTGCGGGGTTGATTAGGTGTTTTTGTTTCAACAATAATTAAATGTAATTAATTAAAAACACGAAGCATTGCTTTATTTTGAACAATCTAAACAACATAAGCGCTCTCTTTTTGATCACAAAAACGTCGTTTATAATTTATTATATACTTGTTTTGAAAGAGCAATATTAAGTTTATAAAAACACGAAATTCAGTTTGGCTCAAAATTTAAAAACAATTTTAGAACAAAGCTAGCCTTAGCAGGGAAAAAATTTAAACAGCACTATCTGATTCAACGCATTTGTAGGTAATCAATGGAGTTCTCTTGATCTTTTCTAATTTGCCATTGTTGGTTTTTAATGATTTGTCTAACAAGTATACCGTAGGCTTAATAATGATCTAATTTAAAACAAAAGGTAACTATTGACTACGCTAAAATAGATATGCCACTTTATTCTTAATAAAATTTATGTCACTTTACACTCCAACTTTAGTTAAGAACAAATGAGGTTAAAAATACTGTACGTGAAAATTTTAAAACAGTCAGCCACATTCCAAAATATACTGGTTTCAAAAAAGTATGGCTTTTTAACTACATTATTCACAAGACAGTCGATGACAATCTAATTTATGTTCTAAATTAACCCAATTTATACCCAATTACTCATTACTCACAGCAAAAAAAATTTACACGTTGTTCAAAGTAGCGGGTAGCAGTAGCGGGTACCGCCACTACTTTCGTGGTGTAGTAGCGGTAACGCGCTGCTTTTGAAGACGAGTAGAAGGTAGCGGTAGCAACGCTACTTTTTAGAGCAAGGAGCGGCGCTACTTTTGAAGTAGAGCGTGCCCATCTCTGCTCTTTTGTATCTGATTTTATATCGGAAAGAAGTTTTCAACTGACCCAATCAAATCTTATTCTGCAGCAAGAAATCACTGAGCCAAAACAACTTCCAGGCTAACAGAAAAAATGTTCAATGTTGTCCAACATTAAGCGGTAAAATCAGAAGCTCATGGAAGCAGAAGCTTTGAAAAACTAAATCTAATAAAATAATTACCACACATTTTAGCTGCAAACTTGCATAAAGCACAGCAAAAAACACCTAACAAACCAAGGATGTAGCTACCAAAAAAAAGCAAAGAGTCAAATATAAATGCACGAAGATTTTTAATTTTGCATTACACAGTTATATCATTAAGCATCGGGGAAGACTCAATTCAATTGCACAGACTTGCATGCAACTGGACATTAACTTTTTTCAATTAACCAAATCAATTTTTTATTGAGTCTGAAAGATCTAATGATGTCCTACAAAATTTAAGGCATTTTCTGTATGAAAACCTTTCTAATAACAAATGCAAGAGCATTATCTTCAATTAACTTCAACTTAGGATTGTATGAACTAACCTGGATTAATATTGATCCGCGAATTAAAAGTACTTGAAGAAAAGGCAAATAGCTGTAATTATAAAATAATTCAAGAACTTCCCTGAACTTGCAAATTCTTTCTTTTTTTTGTTTTGCGTTTCTGAAATGTTCAACATTGGACACGATAGAAAAGTAATAAACCACAGACTAAAGTTAATCCACCTTTGTGTATGCAACCCTAAATTACCGTTCCTCAAATGGCAGAGGTGGTATACCAGCATTAACTCATGGTAGGCTTTTGCAATTTAGCAATGGGGCTGGTCAAAACTAATCAAAGATCTATCTAGCAGTGGCGTACGCAGGATTTTTGAAATGGGGGGGGCAGGAAATTTGAGAATAATGAAGAGACCAAAAAAAAGCCTTCACCCATGCAGATTTAACCCGTTTTTCTGCCCACATTTAGGTGTAGACCAAAAGAAAAGGTCTTCACTCAGATTTAGCCCGTTTTTCCGCCCAGGTTTAGGTGAAGACCAAAATAAAAAAAAAAAACAAAGAAAAAAGGTCTTCAACCAGTTTTATTGCCCAGATTTTCTACCCAAATTCCAAAGGGGGGCCATGACTCAATTTTGCGCCCTATACTTGGGTATTTATGCATTACTGGCACCCCAAATACGCCCCTGCTATCCAGCATTCCTTCAACTTTTGAATTTAAATACATCGTCGTCTAAATGCATAACATTAAAACAACAAAATCCATCAATCCTAACATCACAGGCTAGGAAAACATAGTAATTACGACACAGTTAGTTGAATCGCACTGTCAGCGCTGGAAAATCAAGCATTTTGGCTATTCCTTTGGGCGTTTGATTGCTGCATCTATTTGTTACAAGTGGGGATCGGTTTAAACACTAAAAAAGGTATTGAAATTAGAACTACGTGATTTTTGCTGAGAATACAATACAGCGCTCAAATTGACTGCCTAAAAGTATTTATTATTTCAAACTAGCAGCTTTAAAGCTAACAGCAACTAACTGATAAGACACAAATTCACGACAAACAGTGATAGCTGATTGATTTATCTCAACTTTTTACGCTACAGTATTGGAAATTTCAACTCCGCAAAAAAAAGAGTCGATGCCACTCAAATTCTTTTCCATTGTCAGTCACAAGAGGTGGTTTGGAGTTCATGGAAGTTTAACCATTGAGAAAGATTTTACTTGCGAAAAATACATCCCTGGTGCGTTATTTCAAAGATGAAGATAAAATGATAAATTTGGATGGAGACAACAGAGGGGTGGAGGACAGACAGGTTATCTTATCTCGGTGATGTACTTAGTATGGAAGGAGGTTAGATTGTAGGTTAGAGGCACCCTACACAAAAGCTATGTGAGAAGGACTTTAACTTAATGTGGTGCTGAAAGTTGGGTATTGGAATAAAGATGAAAGGAAGTTTGACACCACAGGATAAAAACTTTCAAAAGGTAAACAATGAGAAGATTCGTGAGATGACGTGTGTACTGTGTAGAGAAACTGGAAAAGTTTCTACGAGAGTCAAGTTGCGATAGTTTGGGCATGTGGTGCGAGGAAAGGTTGCGAGCAAAAGTTGCAATGGTCGGGGCATGTGGAGAGAATCGCTGAAGAAAGAGGCCCAGTAAAGGCACAACACTTAGAAGTTGATGGGACAAAATATGAAAGACCGATAAAGAGATGGAAAAAAGTGCTGGAATGTGACATGATTGCCAGAGGTTTGCAAAGGTTGGATGCAATCGTGAAAGATGGCGACTACGCCACAAAAACGGTTGACACTGCGTGCGGGGAATATCTGCTGGGCTCCAGGAATAAAAGGAAGCGCATTCCTGGAGCAAAATGATGATGATGATACACAGAATTACTAGCAAAATCGAGGTTGATCAATGAATAAATTCAAACTGGTCAATAAATTAAAAACCTTTAGACCAGAAGCACGCAAAACGATTAAGCATTACAACTCTGGCCTGCTAACTTCAAAATATCACAGTTAAATTACAGTGATCCCTCGCAATATCGCGCTTCACCTACAGCGGCTTCGCTGTTTCGCGGAACTTTTTACAGTGCTTTTTTTACAGTGAATTCTGATTGGCTTAGTGGCGTTACTGTTGTCTAGCAGGTCATTACAATAAAAAAAATATTGTTTCACAACACCGTTCATTAAACTATTATACAGAGGTGGAGTCCTTGAGGACACATTTTGAAGTCCTTGGCCTTGGCCTCGAAGCCTCAAGTCCTCGAAAACTGCCCTGTCCTCGGCTCGAGGACAGCACTATTTTTTGAACAGTTGAAATTTCGTTGGAAAACGCCAGAAACATTGCAGAAAATTTGCTAGCACCTTTTTTGTTTTCCTCACTTGGAGCATAGGCGTAGCCAAGGGGAGGGGGTGCTGGGGGTTCGCCCCCTTCCCAATTGAAATTTCACCAATGACAAAAATGTGACAAAAATGCCTATTGTTTCTTCAGTTTCAGTTTTTTTTTAGCATTTTTCGCTTACAACAGTATAACTAACAACAATATTGAAGACCAGGGGCTCTGGGTCCCCCTCAATTCAATTTTTGCCAGCCAATTTAAACGTAAAACCCGAAGAAAATGTAAAGTTTTCGTCCTAAAAGTTGCTATCTCAGGCCTACATCTAGCCTGTTTGTGAATATAATGCATTAATCAGGGACGATTTACCATAATATGACGCAGTACCAGCAGTAGCGCAACCATGGGGGAGGCGGGGAATATAGCCCCCCCCCATTGGCCTGTCAACCAAAATGCAGAGTAAGGAAAATACCACGTTTTTAGCTCTTTTGAGACTGTTTTTGCGCTGGAATTGACTAAAAAGTGATTTAAAGCATCATTTGAAGCATATACTCAGGGGGGCTAATTGTCAAAAATTAAAGTCACCAATCAATGAAAACTTTGAAAAAATGTCCGAAAATAAACAATCAAATTTGATCGCTAATGTAAAAACGCCTAACATAGGTTTTATCAACAAATATATCATAAACTCAGGAATTAGAGTAGGGGGGGCTATTCAGTGTTAGTTAATTACCAGCCACTCCTCTCAAATATCTTTCCATTAGCCCTTCCCCCAATTATTTTTCGTTTTAAAACTTAGACGAAATAGATTACTCCGTGTGAGTTTTATTGAATAATAGGATTTTATGATTTACCAGAAAGTAAACAAGAGAACTGCAATGTTATCATTTGCCACTTCCCATTTAGCACATTAATGCAACCAGTTGAATCATGTTGGGCTGCCAATTTCTATGCCACGTTTTAAAAGCATTATTTTCTATTAAAATAGCTCTAAAATTAAGATATTTGTGCAAAAAAATGCAAAGTTTTTGAGCGCTGGAGGCTCCGCCTCCATACCCCCAGTCTCTGGCAGCTGGGGGCTTCGCCCCCTAACCCCCATTGGCCTCCGGCGACTGGGGGCCCCGCCCCCAGACCCCTAAAACAGCCCTATCCCATTGCGAATTTCTGGCTACGCGTCTGAGTACCAGCTAGGGGCTCCGAGCTAAAATCGTAAGACTTTTTTTGGTCTTCACCTATATTTGGCAGAAAGATGTTGCGAAAATCTCCAGAGTGCCAGGGGCCTAGCCCGAAATAAATCCGGCCCGGCAATAACATGGTTAGTTGCCGTAACCATCTATTGTACCATTTTTCAATAACAATTCAGTAATTCACCTCCAACCTCGCCGGTTTTTATGCACAAAATACTTTTTAAAAATATTAGCCATGGAAAATGCTGATTGAACGAATCATTAAACTTCAGTTGAGGGGGCCTGGGCCCCCTGGCCGAACATGTACTCCTATAACTGGTTATTGTCATGACAAAACAAAAATCTCAAAGGAAAATCTTCGAGTGGATTATTATTTACTGCTAAAATGTTGCAAGAGACAATGCACCTTACTTTCCCCTACCTGGACCAGATAGATCACTTACAATTAAATTTAACTCCAAAATGCAAGATGTTAAACGTACTTGGACTTAAATTGCAAGTAAAAGGAGCATTAAACAATTTGATTTTTTCAATTGGCTTTCAAATGTCAAAAATCTAGTGCTTTTAAATGGCTCTGAACACTTGCGAAATGTGATTTAATGGCATTAAATTAGCTTTTTTTTTCAAAAAATCGCCTAACGGCTGGGGGCTTCGCCCCCAGACCCTCAAAGCCTCCGGCGGCTGGGAGCCCCGCCCCCAGACCTCCCGTTTGTGATACCTTTGAGTTACACTAGCTTACTCAACACGTTTCCAAAGTTAAATATTTGCATTTTTGAACTATTAGTTTTAGCTCTCTCCCTTCGCAAAATCCAGGTTACGTGTCCACAGCCAACGATTTCAGATTTTCCATCCTACAATATATTTGTCCCACAAAAACTTCCTCTTTGGAAAAATTTTGATGACTTCATTTCATGTGATTTGTGGTTTAGGCCTCCCCCAATCAAAAATTCTGGGTACGCCAATGATTTGGAGATCGCCTGAAAAAAATTTTTTGAAGACGTTTTTTTTTTTTGGAGAACACTTGCGCCTGTGTCCTTGGCCTCGAGCATTGCTGTCCTTGGCCTCGAGAGGTTCTGTCCTCGGAAAGGCTGTCCTTGGTCTTGGCCTCGAGCATTGTGTCCTCGACTCCACCTCTGCTATTATAGTTATTTGTAAGAAAACGTTAATATTTCTATTTTCTAAATACATTTTGGGCCTGAAAAGAGGTTTTATTATTTGTTTCATTTCTGCTGTACAGTATTACATTGTAAAATAACAGTTAAAAATAAAGCTGACTACTTCGCGGATTTCACCTATCGCGGGTTATTTTTTAACGTGTCCGCCGCGATAAACGAGGGTTCACTGTATTATTAAAATCAAATCTTAGCTGATAAATTTACAGTATCCTACAACATCTTTTCTGCATATTATATTGACCTAGTGCTATTGATTCAAAACTAAACCAATGAACTAAGCTAACAAACTACAAAACCCATGAAACTTATTCTTTTTTCCACCGTTCTCGATGCTGACGTAAAAACAGTAAAATGGCTTCAAGACTAGATCCAACTAAACTAATCAACATGAGTTGTATAGTGACAAACAATGAAGTCTTAAACTTAGGACAACAATCCACAGTTGTGCACTGCGCAGGGTTAATATGCAGCAAAAATTTTTCAACACCTAGAAATAAAAGGAACTCAAAAGGATCATAGGTAGGTGAAAATCAATTAGCAAAATGATGTCAAATAAACACCTGCGTGAATTCCAAAAATTACTTGTTGCATTTATATCATACTATCTACACAGTTAGTTCTGAACAGCGTTGTAAGTTGGGCCGGGCTTTTCGGCCGGGCTTTTCGGGTAGGGTTCGGGCCTAAAATTGACAAAAATTTTGGGCTTAATTCGGGCCTGAGACGTTCTTTTTTTTTTGGTGCACAAAAATGTAATCAAAATAACTTGGCAACATTACTAAATTTTTTAGACATACCTTAACTTAGCGTTTTTTGTTTTTTTTTCGGGCATGATATGGGTTTTAAATTAATTTTCCTGTTCGGGCCTGAGTTAGTCGGCACGTTTACAACTTTGGTTTAAAAACTGCTATTGCAAGTGATACGAAAAAAAGGGGCTTTAAAGATATATTGTGCATTCGACGTTTTATCGATTTATTTAATTTCGTTTGATTGCTTTTAGTTTCACTTCTTTTACCTTAAATGATTGCCGCCAATCGTCAAGTGAATAACTTGACATCTCGAACAGATTCTCAAAATAATGTGATTTGAATTAAACGGTAGGCCACTGTTAGCGTTACAGTGAGTAGTTTACTTTAGAAAAGAGCATAAAAATCAGGCAACTTCAGTACGGCGTCATCAATTTTGGCTATGGTAATGGCATTATTTTGTTATGGTTAGTTTTAAATATGTTGCCATTGCTAACATTTTTAAACTTGGACATCATAACACTCGGTTCCTCTAACTTCAGTCCAACCCATAAAAGATTCAGCTCAGCATCCAGTAAGCAGTAACTGCCACTCCTTTCTCTTCACGTGTTAGCTAAATTGTTTAGCCGAAATTTTACTGACTTAAAGCTCCCAACTTCAAGCCGGTTCCAAGTAGTTATAATTCATTTACACTCGTAACTGCATAGTGCTTTTTCATCATCACTAGAAATAAATTATTTACGGAATTTACTTATTATTTTTGTGCGCTTTTTACAACGGTGGTTTAGTAGCACCATAACGAAATTAATTGAAAACTAGAAAGTACGATATTGATCTGAACAACGACATTGCAGTACTTACCTCCTTGATCTCTACGAGCTGCTGCAACGAACTGAGAAATTTTATTGGCTCAGCTCTCTCCCTGCTCCATTTACAACGCACGTGTATTTTTACCCGCCAAAACAAATGAAGACCTAATGGGCAGTTGAGCGTAACAAATCCTTGACGCGGTATGACTTGCGATTTACTGTAATTTTGTTTACAGTCAGTACCTTCGCCCAGCGATTAATTAACTATAATCTCCTTTTCATCAGGAGAATTAACAGAAATTTGTAAAGCAGACACGAAGACTGGAATTTTATTGCATTATTTGGTTTCCAAATTTCACAGCGTTGCTTTCCTTGTCCTAGGTCGTACAGTAATCGGCAGACATCTTTTTTCTGGAAAATAGAAGAAATAAACTGTCAATCTGGATCAGCCTCTGTATCTCAGAAAATATGACTACGGATGGAATTTAAACCCATGCCCGCAACCAGGCGCGTAGCCAGGATTTGGAAAAGGGGGGGGCTATTTTGAAAGAGTGAGAAAAGTGCAAACGACCTTGACCCGAATTTTCATTGTTCTTGAATCAGTTTCACACGGTTTGTCCGGAAATTCAGACGAAATTTCTCGGAAATTCGAAGGTTTTTTTCGCCCAAAATCAGGTGGTCTCCAAAAAATAAAAATAAATAGAAAAAAAAGGTCTTCGCCGAAATTGAGACTGATTTTTCGGCCGAAATCCGAAATTCAAAGTTTTTTCCGCCCAAAATCAGGTGGTCTCCAAAAAAAAAAAAAAAAAAAGGTCTTCGCCGAATTTGAGACTGATTTTTCGACCAAATTATCGGAAATTCAAACGTTTGATGGGGGGCTGTTTTCCTATGGGGGGGGGGGGCTATTTTCAATTTTTCACAAAAATCGGCCTCAAAAGCATTAAAAACATGCGATTTTGCATACTTCACAAGCCAATGGGGGGGCTCGAGCCCCCCCCCCCCGCCCCCCCTGGCTACGCTACTGCCCGCAACAACCAGACACATACACTGGTTTGGAAGTCACGGAAGACCTTAAACGCTGTACAACAGGCGTTATATTCAATGTCTATTGTCTTTTGATTCAAAAACCGCTAAAGGCTGAGCTCTTTTTGCTGTCATTTGGTGCATTATTGCAGCGCAGTGGTAATTAATGTAGTCACTTCTTACACGTTCAGAGTTGTAAACGGATCGACTAGTTCAGGCCCGAACCTGGTCCGATCCCCAAAATATAAGCCTGAACCTGACCCAAACCCGAAAACTAATTTGAAGCCAAATCATGCCAGAAAAAAAACGAAAGTTAAGTTTAATCTGAAAAATTTAGCAATGTTGCCAAGTTATTTAGGTTATAATTTTGTGCACCAAAGATAAAAAGCACGTATATCTTAAGTCCGAAACTTTTGCCAACTTTTTGCCCGAACCCGGCCTGAAGAGCCAGGCCCGACTTACAATTAACTCTGTACAAGTTTATTTTACTGCAAAGAAAAAAAAAAGAACAAAACACCAAAAAAACAATGCAGAACCATTGGTATTTTTACTGGTTGGTAGGTTCTGATGTACATTGAAACTGCTTACGGTTTTGTTTTTTTTTTTCTACGGAAGAATTGAGGTCTGAGAGGATTGCGCAAAAGAAACCTAACACTATAGCATACCTATCAACATTTGAAAATGCAAAATCGGGAGATTTCTTACCAGCAAATTCAATAGCTGGAAAGTTTCGTCCCCCAGACCCCACTACTGTTTCTACTGCTTCAATAATTATTGTTATCTTTTAATGTTGGCACACATTACCAAAATTTTGACATTACCATTTGAGGTTCTTACAGTTTTAGTCCCTAAAAGACTGAATAATTAAATCAAGCAGTCTTTTTATTTTGGATACGATTCCAGGTAACCGGTGACATCAGTACTGTTTTATACACTTCACTGACACACGGTTTAAAAAGTCATGCTACATTCAGCGCAGCATACGCTTTCCAAAAACTAGGTGGGAGCTTGCTGAGAAGCAGTCTCAGTGAACGACCGACGCATGTTGAACAACGAGATTCTCAAAAAAAAAAACTTTCGCTTTCCCGTTAAGAAATTAACTAGAAATATTTTTTGGGAAAAGAGGGTTAGGAATTTTAAACATAGTCAATATATATATTTAATTGACAATATAGCGACTGACCATATTAAAAAACATCCTATCCAAGCCTAGGCCGTTGGAACTATGTTAAAGTATTTGTCTGTTAAACAAACTTCTGATATCAAAAAACTAACGCCCTAGCTTGAGCTTTCAAAAAATTGATTTTTTGGTGGTTCCATTTGGGGGTCTCCAGGGGTGTTGGTACCCCCAAACTATGTCAAAAATATTTGTCTGTTAAGTATCTGCTGATAAAAGAAAACTGGCACCGTAACTTAAGCCGTTCAAAAATTGATTTTTGGGGGTGCCCGGGGGGAAGTGGGAGGGGGTGGTACCCCCAAACTATGTCAAAATAATTGTCTCTTAAATATCTACTGACATCACAAAACACTGGCACCCGAAATTAAGCCGTTCAAAAAATTGATTTTGAAGGGTCCATTTTGAGGAGGTCCCGGGATGTGGTACCCCCAAACCACAGTATGTCAAAATATTTGTCTGTTCAATATCTACTGATGTCAAACAGCACTGGCACCCGAAATTAAGCCGTTCAAAAAATTGATTTATAGGGGGTCTATTTTGGGGGAGTCTCCGGGAGTGGCACCCCCAAACTATGTCAAAATATTTGTCTCTTAAATATCTACTAATTTCAAACAACACTGGCACCCAAAATTAAGCCGTTCAAAAAATTGATTTTTGGGGGTCCATTTTGGGGGGGTGGGACCCCCAAACTATGTCAAAATATTTGTCTATTAAGTATCTGTTGATACCAAGCAACACTGGGACCTTAGCTTGAGCCATTCAAAAAATTGATTTTGGGGGGTCCCCGGGGAGGTTGGTATCCCCAAACTATGTCAAAACATTTGATTTGTTTTAACATTTGTCTGTTAAGTATCTGCTGATATCAAAAAACTAGCGCCCTAGCTTTAGCCATTAAAAAATTGATTTTTGGGTCCCCATTTTGGGGTGGTTCCTGGGGGAGTTTCCCAAAAAAATTTTTGGAGACAAAATTGCGTTTGCAGCTCAACAACTTCACACAAAAACTAGATTTCGATGTTTTGTGCTTCAGAAGAAAAACGTGCATGATCTAGGAAGAAAAAAAAAGGAAAAAGAAGGGAAAAAGGAAAAAGAAAAACTCCTCGCGGCCAAAAGTGAGTTGGTTGGGATTAAAGGGTATGTTAAGCCATGTAACCGTGTGAAATACTTTTTGCTGTACTCAAAGCCTTTTTTGAATGAGACAGCTTTTGACGCAAAACTTGCGGGGTGGTTTTCGGGTCCTAAAACCAAAGTCACGTGACTAATTGCTTCGAGATTTGGTACAAACATACAACTCATTAATCTTAAACTGCTTTCAAAATTTTATGAGGCTAGATCTAACCATTCTCGAGTTATAAGCAAAAGTCTGAAACTTCGCACTCGTTAGTTGAAAAATGGCTGAATAAAAACAAAGGAACCCGCGACGCGAGCGTCGGTCGTTCCATTTACTGAGCGATAAAAGTGAAATATCTCTCAATCACGTCTACTTTAACCAGACCCGCAGCCCCCCAGAAAAATTTTGCGCCCCCCGACCTAGACAAAATTAGTTGCACGTGTATAGTGAAACATTAATTAGCTTTAGTGGAATATTAATTGCTCTTAACTAGCTTTCCCCCAATGTGAGCCTGACATTTACTCTTGAGGGCTTGATTATATTTCAATGTGGCTTTTTTGGCAGCATTCAACCCAACTTTGGAAGGTTCAAAGTCAGCTGCACTGCGGTCACAATTTAATTTGCAACTTCAAAGCTTTTTGTAAACCTACATAGTGTCATTGCGCAAACTGGTTCTGTTTTTGATTACAATCTTCCGCACCATGGAAAAGGTTCTTTCGCTAAATGCCTTTGAGTGAGATATACACTGGAGCGATTTCATTAATGCAGCAAGATTGAAAATTCGTTTACCGGTTATTTGCTTCGGCCCCATAAAGCCCCAAAACTTGTCCACTTGTAGATCTTTGGGCATTTCCACGTCATCTGCAATTGGTACTCTAAAAACTCATCCTGAAGGGAATCTTTGTCCAAGCCAAGTTGAGGGAATGATTGGGACAACCTCACAACAGTCATGTACAGAATTTATGTCATAAGTAAGAAGTAAACTGAAGACATAATTTTTCGGCTTAAGTGAAGTTTTGGGTAGACTACTCCGATTTTTAAAAAATTTTAATTTTTACAGCAATCCCAATCCCAGTCTTTGTAGACTAGACCATAACAATATTAGTTCAACCAATTTTAAGTCTCCCTTCTTTCAGCTGGTCGGCTATTTTCTTTTTACTTTTACAGCCTCTTCTTGCAACTCTAGCTGACCATTTCCCTTGCGCTTATTAGAACTAATACGTTCTCCGACAAACGCCATTAGAAGAGCTCAGCTCTTCACAGTTGCAAAGACCGGTACCAGAGACTGCAATTCCTCCAAGCCATTGTTATTTGTTACGTCATCAATTCTCAACAATTCAAATTAATGATACTTGGTATGTGAAAGCAAGACCACACATAAACTTTCAAATGAAAATTCGTGAAAAATATCAAATCAGTCAAAGCAGGGGTTGAAGTGTATTCTTTCCCTTTCAGAAAAAAAAAAATTCGGGAACACAATTGATTGATTTTTTAAAAAACTAATTAATTTCTGAATTCAAAAAATCTTGAGCTAAATTGTGATATCGGGAGATTTTTCGTTGAGATCGGGTGATCAGGAGAAATCCTCAAAATCGGGAGTCTCCCGACGAAATCGGGAGAATTGACAGGTATGCTATAGAAGTCCAGCTAAGCTGGAGACCCCGAAAAAAATTCCATTTTTTCCACACCATTCAAAGACTGGGCACCTCTATACCGGCAGCCACTGCTGATGTATTCCCCAATCAAATAATTGCCTCTGACGATCAGCTGCTGCGTAGGCAGCTTTATCATCCTGCTTTGGATATTGCTGGTTCTTTAATTAGTTTGCTGTGATTTGAGCTCTCTAGCGACAAATACAAAAAAGTTAAGTGGTAAAGGTTGACGTAACCAGGAGTTGGCGATAAAACGTGAATTCACAAGTTAAGCTTGTTCCGAGTAATGTCATTCTGCACATTACTTGCTGGTTTCCCTGTTTTTTTTGTTTTGTTTTTTTGAGAGGTTGGCGTAAGTTATGATGCATTAGTTTGCGTTTATTCGCTTTTAAAGCAACTAGAAAAATGATGTTCAACTTGAATGTTAACGCTGCGGTTGTTTTTTGACGCACTGGCCGCACTAGTTAACAGAACGCTCATGCTTGAGTGTTCACGCCGTAGCTGTTTGTTTATTGATTATTGTCGTACGAGTTAATAGAAAATCATTGCACAAAATCTATAAATTATTTTAAAAATCTAAAAAAGTAAAATTACGTATTTGGCCTCAATCGAAACCACATTGCTTTGGTTACAGATTAAGTTAAATTTTACAATCATAGTAACGAACATTGCTTCAGTGGCGTCGCTAAGAATGGTGACACCAGGGGCGGATTTCGTGGTGTCACCCTTCATAATGTACTTGTATAGTAGAATGCAAAAGGTTATATATATTTTAAAAATAGCTGCGCTACTTCATTACTGTAGATAGCAGTTGCTATTTGGCTAGCTCAATAACTTCTCATTGCGAGATTCTAAATCTTGGAAATATAAGCAGCACATTTTTAGTATCAGGTGCGTAATCAAAAATCTGCCGTCGGGGAAGGGGCTATGTTTGGGGATTTGGGGGCTTCGCTGGAAGCTGGTTTGGGGGTCTGGGGCGTAGTCTAATCCTAGGAGTCTGATGTTAGGGGGCTAATGTTTGGAAGGTTGTTATAGGGCTAATATTAGGGAGTTTAAAGGCTGAGCCCCCAGCACTCAAAAAATTTTATTTTTTTGCAAAAATAAATTAATTTTAGGCTTATTTTGATAAAAATTAATGCTTTTTGAACGTGGCATCAGGGAAACATCTAGTGGCATAGAAATTATCAGTGCAAAAACATGATTAGACTCAAGCGCTTAGCCAAAAATCTGCAATGAGAGGAGGCTCTTTCGAGGGTCTGGGGGCGGAACCCCCAGCGCTTGAAAATTTTGCTTTTTTTTTACGAAAATAACTTCACTTTAAAACTATTTTGATAAAAATTGATGCTTTTGAGACTTGGCATAGAAATTAGCAGTGCAAAAACGTAGTTAAACTGGTTACATAAATGGTCAATGGCTATGTGGGAAATGGCTGATGGTAGAACTTCAGTTTGTACTGAATTTTACTGTTACTGATTTGTACGTGCAAGCTGGTACCATCATAAATCTTACAATTCAATAAAACTCACAAAGAGTAAACCATTTCGTCTATATTCAGTAGAGAATAATAATTGCTGGGGGGGAGGGCGAATTGAACGATATTTGAGTATTTGAGTCGACTTGATTGATAATAAGCTAATATTAAATAGCCAACCCCCTTCCACAATTCCGAGCTTAAAATTTCTTTATGAAACCTTTAGCTTGATTCAGCAAGCGATCAATTTTGATTGCTTAGTGTTAGCGATTTTTCAAAGTTTTACTGATTTGTAATTTATATTTAAGGCAAATTAGCGCTCCCCTTCTAAATAGATGTTTCAAAAGATACTTTTAATAAATAATTTTTTGTCCATTTCAGTGTGCTAAACATTTCCAATGATGTTAAACATAATGTTTTTTCTTTTTTGTTCGATTGTTATCATAAAATTATGTCACCCTAAAATGGTGACACCTTGGGCGGGCCATTGAATAAGGGTATTTGAATAAAGGTAGAGTAGATTAGATCTAAATGATACAATTTTTATGTATTTTGATATGTGCTTCCGATAGTTTTGCTTTGGTTCTTCTAACCTCTTACAGCTGATAAATTAATCAAATACAAAACATGCTTCTGATTTTACGCTTTTCTTTAATGATATAGAAATTTTTGGAATGGTGACACCCTAATATTACTGCTACCCGGACTTGGTAGCATTTATTGATATTGATGTTCATATGTTTTTACTGTTACTTTTCTTCTGCAGTGATTTTTTTCTCATTAATCTTTTTGTAATTAAAAGGGCAGCATTGCCGAAAATTGTTCTAAAGAAGCCTCCCAGTTTCGAGATGAAACGACAAAACTAATAAAAAAATTTATGGGTAGTACGAAGTGATTAAGATTAGTCTACATGACTACTGTAGCAAAATAACTTCTTTAAAAACCTATTGATAGCGGCTCTAAAGCAACATTTAATTGTTTCATCCTGTATTACATACTGTAATGTTCTGTCACTACAACACGCGTACACAATTCACAAAATCGACAAACAATATTATTACTAGCACAAAACAATAATTGATAATGATCTATATCTTTGTCAACTGCATCTTCTTCACATTCATTAATGGCAAGAATGACAAGTATAGAGAAACATCAAGTTTTCAAACAGTTTTAAATCCACAAATTCTGCAAAAAACACAATAGTCTCAAGTAAGCATAAAAATTAAAAGTTGTACAATCACTACAACTGTTTAAACTAAACCTTAGTATTGAAACATATTGTAAACAAGCACAACTTTGTGATGAAAAATTAATGTAGAATACATTTCGATATCTTTCTGTATATGGCTATCTACTTTACTTTGGTTGGTTCTTTTAAAACAAAGATATATATCGGTGAACAAATTTTGATCAGGATAACGTTGCTTGTTCTCCTTGTGACAATACTTTAAATTGCATTATACTTTGAATAACGAGATCAATAGTGAACAACTGTACTTTAAATGTTGTTTTTGTTTTTGAAAAAGGTTTCACTTGTAATGATTTTAAAACAATAACAAAATCAAATGAGAAACTTAAACAAGAAAAAACTAAAAGAGTATTCAAAAGTATACTGTAACTTGTGGGAGCATTGCAAAGTACAGCAGAGGATAATGCAATATCTTCTGTGGTTGTCATGCTCATCTGTGCCAAAGTAGGGTGTAAATACATTGCACAGCATATCAAGTAAATATAGGGTTTCCTAACCAAGACAAATTAAAGATGTTCTTTATTGTGAGGTAACTATTTTTAAATGTAAATTTATTTAGAGAAACTTTATTTCACGGAGAACTTCAATAGGGTTGTTTTCATTAATTTTAATTATAATTCCACCTCAAATCTTTATTCTAAAACTAACCTTCTTAACCCTAACCTAAACGTAACCTAAACCCTAACCTAAATTTCTTAACCCTAGCCTAAACCAAAAGAAACCCAATCTTAGCTACATAAAAAAAAACAAAAAAAAAGAACGATAATTAAAAAATTCGAAGATGACTATTTCTCTTTTTTTTTTATACTCCTCAGCAAATTTTTTCCGTAAAAGTAGTCACACCTTTTTCAGTTTATACTATTCTTTACTTACCCAGCCAATAAATAAACTAATATTTGCACAAAAATCTAATGCGGTAACTATTGCATGTTCCAGATTCTTGATCTTGTCCAAAGCATACGAGACCCTGAGTAGCACTGAACCTGTTGAAGACGTCGCCAGTTTCACCAGCTGGTACCTGTAGACGCAAAGTAATATGGTAATATTTATTCCGTAGTTCAAAATTCTGATTATTTTGTTTCATGCACTTCTTATTTGATTATCGCGTTCGTTTGTGAAATGTCGGAAATTCTCTGTTTGGTGCAAAACTGCGATTTCTTACTGATACATTATAGTACTCTAGAAGTTTTTGTAGTAAATGCTGAAAAATGTTTTCACTTAGGTGCTTTTCACTTTTGGGGAATAATGAAAATTAAGAGATATTTCATTTTCTTTGCTGCACCAGTTTAAGGATTTTTAATAGAGAATTCCCGATAAGGAGTGGTACCAAACCAGAGAATCAGTAAAATGTAAACAGTGAATTAAAAAATTACAACTTGACTAAAGTATGTGCTTTCAGAAATAAAAAAAAGTTTGGGATTGGCTTAAAAATGCAGTCTTTGAAAATAATTAGATATATGGGTAGATCATACTTATATTTAAAAAATTTTTAAACGTCGTTACATCCTCGATGTGTTGCTACCCGCTGCGCTCTTGATCCTATAAGTTCATCCTTTTCTTTACCGCAATAAGTTTTAATAATATAGCGTTTTACATGTTCATTTTTCTGGCCTAGTTCTTCTTTACAGGATCTGCTTTTTGCTGGGTCGTGCCAAAAAATTGCCAAATTTTGAAAGAATCGTGTAAATCAAAGTTTTTTTGGGGGTAGGGGCATATAAACTCTTTGGTTTGCTCCTTTTTGTCGAAATTTAGCCTGTTTTGGCATGATTTAGCAATAAGCAAGCATCGGAACTGAACCCATTAGCGGACTTGCAAAAACGCTACTACTGTGTATGAAGATGTTCGACTCACCCCTTCTAAGGTCTGTGCTTGAATAGCGTATGGTACAGGGCAATCCCTTTGTTGAGCTGTGGGTGTTACCTCATAGTCATATTGGGTTGGAGAAGCCGAACCAGTGTACCATTGCGTCCAGTAAACTGAAAAACACAAATAATGAGATTTACTTTAATTCAAAAACAATGTATTCGAATTTGGAGTGTTTGCATTTGTGCAGGCCTGGTAGTTGAAATCTTTTGTTCACCCAAAAGCACAGAAACGAGTAAGACTGCACAGTGCACAATCACCAGAATTCGAGAGGAATAAACAAGCTGCGAAGATGGAGGTCACTAGTTTTCCCAAGGATTTACAATCAAGATTAAAGTTAAATCAAACAATCTTTTAGCGAGGAGCATTTTAAAATAGTTCAAGTATTGGTGATGCATATACTAAAATACTGGTCAAAAAAGAGCAACAAAAATAGTTTCATATCAAATCTATTGTATGGGTGCATCAAAGCTGTAATAGAATTCACCAAATTGGCAAAGAGATCTTTCAGTCTTCGAGTCAAACTGCCACCTGCCCAGGGCCCACATGTCTGCCACACACGGTGCAGGCTTCACACTGTACCATTAAAACTTCAAATAGGGAAACTGTGCATACTAATTTTTTTATAGCCTTTAATTTTGCCGGACCGGGAATCGAGCCATTTCTATCGCTATCTACCAGACGTCATCATCAAACCTATCATAGAAACAAACCATACTCACAGTTCTCAGAATATACTGGTGGAAAATCTGAGTGAGTGATTGTTCCTGGCAAACACCGGAATCGAGCTTGTTCCAATCCATTGACTGTTTTTACCCTGGTGCTGACTACTTGACGACAAACTTCTGTAGGCCGGTTAATCAAGAGCCACTGGTAGAGCTCGGTAATTGTAAAGGCCCGGCCTCTACGTCTGATGTTCGTTGGAAACCACGTTGTACCTTCGGTAGCTGCAATTATGTAAAATTAAAAATTATCGAATAAGCAAAGCGATACGAAACATGAATTACTGCTGAAATCCACAGATATATCTCATACCAAATGCAGCAATGCTGTCCTATTTACTTGAAAACAGCTATTTTATAAATCAGGTCCAATTGTCAGCTAATTTTTAGACTTTCGAACTTCGTAGATTTTAACCATCATTAAAACAATTAATTTTGTTGAGCGTTTTATGATCAGTAAACAGCTACGTAGCGTAGTATATTATGTTTTACTGATGATGAATGGACTGATCAAAATAGTTCAAAACGTCTAATTAGATTTAACTAAGAGTTTCTGCTCTACCTCTGCTATGTAAACTTTGACGAAATCTACAGTATGTGATGCTGAAAATGTGTTTAAAAAGTTTTTTAACGCGTACTTTTGGGAAAAAATAAATATGAAAAAGTTTGATGCTTAAAATGATACGCCTAAATGATTGCCAGGAATAGTCACTTACATTGTTCAACGTCTCGCAAAAATTCAGTCTGTGCTGGTTCTCTAAACGCTGAAAGATCAAACTCAGGATAGCTAGAGCAAGGCCGACGTTGGTTTCCTGGACCAGGTTTTCTCAGAGGCAGTGGCTGAATTGTGTTTAACTCAATCATTTCGCACAACATACGTGGAAAGGGGATGTTTCTTATTGCCGCCAGTTGAGCTAAAATTTAAGAACATATTCGCATTATAAAGCATTCATGGTCAGAAGTACTTATCTATGGCAAAAAAGTCATTTTTAATCATCTTTTTGCGAAAAGTTGCCGAGATAGATCAACTGATAGATCAGCGAGCGAGTGTTTAAAAGATTGCTGGTTTCTGAACTGGCAACCGCCGTTGTGTCCTTGAGAAAGGGACTTTATGCTTGTTTTCCGTTGGGGCCAAGCAATTTATAAGGTTGTGGTAAAAGACTTGCAAAAAAACAGAACCCAAAATAAGGGCGCTGTAGCTTGGTGTGATTAGACAGAAACAAAGTGCTTACGTTTTGAACAAATTGATTTTTTTGGAAAAGCTTGAATGACGAATATCTGTCTTTTTTAATGATTTTAAAGGGGCATTGCTCACTAATTTTTGAGATTTAACAGTAAATATTTAAAAAAATAATTGAATGCCAATGTTTTTGTCCCGTTTTTTTGATTGTTTGACTTGAAATAGCTTTAATGGAAAAATTTGACTTAAACGGAAAAAAAATTGGCTGTGGCACCATGGTAGCATCAAATTTGCATACGTGGTTTCAAATTGACTTAGTCATCTGATAGGTTTTGGAGTTACGAATATGTTTTTGCCAAGCTTCTGCTGGAGCTTTGGCAAAAACAGTTGTTTTCAAAAGTAAAGTTAAGCGCATCGGTTTGAGTTTTCTTGTTTTAACTCAAAGATATTCGGTTTGGTGCTCTAGAAAGTAACTTAAACAATAGGCCTCGCCCTAGGCCGATCGGAATTATGTCATATAGGCCCACGCCGCCCACCTAATTGTTTTTTTGTAATTATTATAGTAAATTAAGCCCGGTATGAAAACGTTGTGGGCTAGTTTAAACTTTACAGCTTTTAAATATCTACTGATGGGCTATTTTATTAATGGTAAGCTAGTAGACCAAGGAGCTTGGCTTTGAGGCAGGCGTATTGCAGATTGGTAGTGAATAGTGATAATTACATAAAACTTTAACTTAAAAAAAGTAAAACAAAAATAAAGAACATTCATTCGCGCATTTGTAGCGTCGTCAGCTACAATCGATTAAGAAAAGTACCACAAATCAGCAAATATCTTGAATCTATGGATATATAAATCTGTAGACCACACTTTTGTATTCATTATGATTTTTGCTTTCTAAACATTATCTTTGCATCCACACGAGTGACACTTAATTGTTGATTCAAAAATTTTTCATAAAAATTGGCAGAATTTCCGCAACAAGCGAAAAAAAGAAATGCATATATCTTTTGATGTAAAAGTTAGAGGTGGAGTCCGGACACAGGCTCGAGGCCAAGACCAAGAACACAAAAAAAATCCGAGATCAAGGCCAAGGACCAACTTTCCGAGACCGACCCTCTCGAGGCCAAGGACAGAAATGCTCGATACTAAGGACCAAGGAGACAAAGCGTACGTGCTCTTCAAAAAAAAGGCCTTTGCGCAAAAATCGCAAATTTTTCGCGAAATTTTAGGCATTCTCAAAAAAAAAAGTCTTTCGGCAGAAAATCACAAATTTTTCGTGAAATTTCAGACGAAGGAAAAAAGGTCATGACCTTAACTCATTTTTAACAAATCAAAAAATAAAGCTGTCCTCGGCCTTGGACAGGGCATTTTTGAGAAATTAAAAGCTTCGAGGCTAAGGCCAAAGCCAAGTACTTGACCTTTGAGGCCAAGGCCAAGGACTTCACAAAGTTGCCTCGAGGCCAAGGACGTCCTCAAGGACTCACCTCTGGTAGAAGTCAAAGAATTGTGAAATTAGTCTCAAAAATTAAAAAAAATGCAACTTTGTTTTGTGGGGCAGCCGGCTGTAAATGAGTTAAAATTAGACGTCAATGTACCTTTAATCTTACATAGTATTTTCAATTGAAAAAGATGTTTGCTTTAGGTCAGGGGTCGGCAAACTTTTCGTAGTCACAGGCCAAAAACAAATTAACTGAGGCCTCGGCGGGCCGAAATAAATTTTTGCCAACAACTTGGTCCTCAAAAGTGTGATTTTGCCACCTAAGTATAATGACAATTCAAAGTAATTCATTTGAGTGTGACTTTAGTTACTCTATTGCTGGCTTTGACGAAACTAAAAAAGCGTAGCTGTCTAGCTATCGCAAGTTTTTTTTTAGGACAAATAAGCTCGCGCAAAACATTGTCTGGTGGGCGGGACCTAAGCCACCACAGACAATAATATTATGAAAAAATGTAGATTAGGTTTCGAAAGTATTGTTTGGAAAATAAAAAGCCTGAAAAGCTCAAGTCACTATTTTACACTAAGCGTAAAATCATAAAATTACCATGCCGCAACCAGGATTTTGCTATGAAGGAGAGGGAAGGGGGCTTGAGCATAAAGTTAAACTTTTTGTTAAAAAAATGTTTCAATTTAAGGCGTTAAGCAAACTGGCTCAACTTTATCGTATCATAGACGGGGTATTAAGGGAAGAGGCTACCAGCTACTTGGCGATTTTTGTAATTTTTCGAAAAGCTATTGTGATTTTAACACCGTTTGGATCACTTTTCGGACGTTTTTGTTACCATTTACTGAAACAACAAAACGGCTAAAATTTGAAAGCTTGTTGAAGATATACTGTTTAATTATTTAGCTCCTTCAGTTCCTTCACTTACAGGTCACGACAGTTCAAAACATGTTTAAATGCCTGCATGTGGGGTTAAATTTTGTCAGGGACTTGACTAAGGGGGTAGGTTGAAGCTTATGTGTTGCTTGTGCCACTGATCTTCTGCGTACGAGCGTATCCATTGTTATTGTAAACAACTGTCGGCTTCTACGCCGCTAAGGCCCTTTGGAATTTTATTTGAAATAAACTAAGGAAATGCATGTGCACTCACAATTTTACTCTCAGAATAGATCGGGTATAAATGCTACAAAACATTGACACCTAACCTTTTCGATTGATTGTTTTTTGATCAAAGTACTTTAAAATCATCAAGAACTAATAGTTCGCTTTTAACTTGTAACTACATCTGCAGCGCTGCAGTTCAACTAGTTTCATTTGCCACAATTTTTTAAAATTTGGAATAAGGCCGCGGGCCCGATGATTTGCCTCGGCGGGCCGTAAGTTGCCGACCCCTGTTTCAGGTGAAGTAATCTCAATATACTATCTTGTTCAGTGTTCAAGCTATACCTTACAGTGATGCTTGTAAAAACGGCTAAGGACGCTGCTGATCAGTGGTCGAGTGAGTAGAGTACCGGTATTTACTGTTTCAGCAGATTAGGTACGAAAACAAAAATTGATATTTACAGCATCCTTGCTTGGCTTTCAGCAGCAAAAAGGACAATCTAAAGCTATTCTATGTGTGGCAAACAAGGGGCAGATTGGAACTTGATTTGAAAACTGAAGGTACCTTTTTTGTCTTCTGCAAGCAATTCAGTCAATAAAATTTAATTACAATCACACGTATTTATATTTTCACTTTTTTTTTTGGAAGATACGAAAAGAATTGCTCAGAACAATGTTTTTTGCAGATGATGAGGTAAGATTTTACCGGTACGTTTTGTGTAGGGTTTGGCAAAAATTATATATTTGCATCTACATTGCGACTTTTTTTAAGTAACAAACTACTTAGTTATATTATTTTTCTGGTTAAACCACGAGAAAGCTTTATTTGAGGTTTTTGTTTTCAATCACTTAGCGAGGTTTTTACATTAATTAAAACACTGGCTGAAATAACTGCAAATACATAAAGTCTAGATAAATCAAATTGCAAAAGGAAAGCATTTTTTCTTAAACAAATTTAATGAATTCATTAATGATTCAAAGGTGAATTACAGAGAAAACCGTATTCGGTAGTTTAGCCTCTAAACAGCTTAAGCTTAGTACCTGGAGTAAATGATCCAAAAGGAGGTGGGTTTTCGTGCCAGAATCTATCTCCTATTTTGAGGTCACGGAACTGGTATGAAATAAGACAAGCAAAGGTTGGCCCAATAACTCCATCTTCAACTGGGTTCTCAGAAATACCACCAGGAAACAAATCAATATCTTGAACATGGCTGAAATTTAAACAACCAATTTCAGTTTGGTTTGAAAATCGAATTTGCGTTAAGCGTTAGTTTTCTAAAACCACACTATAACAATGTACAGCAACCACAAAATCTGTTGCACTTTCAGGTTTTTTGCTAAACTTACATTATTGACAGTTTGCATAACTTTTTTTTTTTTTGTGTGTGCAAGAAACAGAAGAAAAATCTCACGTTAAATGATTACTGGCAAAGAACCACTTCTCCAAATCCCAAAACTTCAAAACAAACCGCAGTAGCGAAAATTTAGCTGCTCTAATTATGTTTTTAAGGTCAGCAAAAGTGGTAATTGTAATCGCAAATAGTGTTATTGCAGTAAGTAGACTTACGCAAATAAAAGTCTCTGATAACCTTGTTATCTAGTGATTCTTTGTTTTCCAGTGTACACTAATGCTGTTTTTTTAGAAATCTGTGTTTGCCGATTTGCATTTAGGTTTCCAATAAATCTTCTCAATGTTAACGTGAAATTGATTCATGGGGTGGTTTATTTACTTTTTAAATGCTTTTTTGAGCTTGGATTGGAAAAAAGGTGGCAAACTACGAAATCCTCTTGAAGTCATGGTCAAGTTTTGAACCTTACCCATACACAGATCGAAGATTATTCAGTCTTTCCAAAGTCATGACATCGAGTAGATCATTAAAACTATCTGGATTCGGCAAACCACAGAATACTCTGACTTGCGCGTAAGTTGGAAGACCATGATCTCTGCTTCTTTGGATATTTCTAGATAGAAGATCTGCTCCAAAAGAAGTTGCTGAAAAGTCAAAAAAAAATTAAAAACTGAACAAAACAAAAAAGTGAAGAATTCCCAAAACAAAATAAAGTAATTAGCATAGCTCTGGTTTTTTATGTAATTGTGTTTTCAATGCTAAGTTTTCTCAGTTAAAATGTCAAAATTTTTCTCAGTTAAAATATTGTTGATGTCAAATGCTCTAAAACAGAAAGTTATAGAACTTTTTCAATAATAATATGATAATTTTCAACAAGTTGCGTCGGCAGAACTTTTACTTAGAATGCCTTTTTTAACTCAAGGAATGTAAATATATATCAATCAAAATTGTTGTTTAAGTTGCAAAGGAAAATGTTTTTTTCTACCTACTGCGTAATATTAAGCTACTACCACAAACAAGAAATTTACGTGAATTTTGTACAAAACATTTTATTGCATTACTTACGATCAAAATTGTTAGAAAATAAGAAGTTTCTTAAATCATCAGAAAAGGTAGGATCAAATCTAATTGCTGAATCATTGGCTAATCCTCTAATAAAAGAATTCGGACCCCCAGAGTTCTTCTCTGTTACCACACCGACATTGAACAAGCTGTGACAATCAAAACGTATACAGATAAAACAATTCTTTTTTTTTGAATTAATTAATTAAGAAAGCGTTTATACACGACGAGACGTAACGCAAAGCGGCGGTAGGCAACGTTCGTGAGTAATGAGTTGGTCAAGTCACTTGCTCAAAAAAAGGCCTCCCATTCATCACCAATTTCATTTCAGTGAGGTTAAGCAACCGCTCGCAAAGATAGGGACCGATTGCAACCTTTCGCAAGCTGTCAATGACGTCACATTTTGGTTGCTTTGCGTCGCGTCGTGCCCTTAATAAAGGCGCCTTTAGACTCATCCAAACAAGTTTTTGTTATTGATTACGGCAGTGAGATTAGTAAGCCTATGACTATACAAATTGATTTACAACCTGTTTTAATTTTGCATGCTGCATTTGTCTGTGCTGTGCTAAAACAAAGAGTGAAGAAGGAACTGTTGCTAATCTTTTTAAGATTTCGATGCCAATAAATCAAACCTCAAGTTTTTTTAGCTATTAATTTTGATGTGTTCTGAGGAACATCACTACTCCATATGCATTTCTTCAAGCATTAGTAATACCAGGGTGTCCGTAAAAAAGCGGAAAACTTGTCGAACTGCTATTTATTTTTACAAAGATTATCTTTTACGAAGATTTTTAAAAGGCATATGTTAAGAATATTACACTCATAGATACTCAAACTGTAGTTCGCGCACTTTAGAGCGCGTCTTAACCTAGAAATCTAAGCTCAAGTAGCGCTTTGAAGGGTAACTTGCAAGATATCGTTTCAAGCTCTACCCAAGCTTGCTTTTAAATCATCAATAGCGTGTGCGTCACGCTTCTGGAGCTCTTTTAATACCACGCTTAGATGCAGTATAATCTACAACATTTAAGTCTGGACTTTTGGATGGCCAATCATCCGAATTAATGAAATTAGGAGCAGATTGCTGAAGAATTTGATCTGAAGCCCTTGCTTTTTGAGCCCTGGTACCATCCTTTATGTCCACTTTTGGTCATCCCTTTTATTACGTATATCGCTAAATGTCTGTAGATGCATCAGAACATCTGTAGGCACATCTCCTCACAATAAACTTTTTGTTTTACAGTTTGTTGTTCTTTTTTTTTTTAATGCTGATCGTACTTTTAGTGTTTTTATTTTTTCGCTTTTCTAGGGGCCACTCTGTAAGTTGATTCAATGGAGTATACCGCTCACTCTTTAGAAAACAAACCTTTGAGAAAAAAATTCAAAGTTTGAAATTTGTTTGTGTTAAAATATCTTTGCATATTGATAGACCATGAAATTGCTTAGTACTGAAATGTTACTACTTTACCACCACTTTGATCGTCTCCAAAGCTGTTTGTAGTCTTGTTTTTATTGCTTATAGCAAAAATGTTCACGATTATTGTTGTCTTGCAATAAACAACAAAGTGGCAAGTGTTACGACACGTAATGGCTATAGAGAGAATAAACAAGCAAATAGTTAGTACAAGCGAATTTGATCTTTTTTAATATTTTTGATTAACGTTACAGATTTTGGGCTAGTTTTCGAGTTTGGATTGGAATTAAGGTTAGAGTTAAGGTTTAGCTTAGGTTTAAGATTACCTATTAGGGCTAGGTTATCAATTTTTAATTCTTATACGTAACCCATAACGTAGCATCTATCACTGCTAATGTACAAACCTTGTTTTAACTCTTATGTCATCACCCTGAGGACCATCCCATTCTGCGTTGGGGCGTCTAAAAACTTCATTGATAAGTGTATGCCCCATTCTGAACGCTGCTGTCGCGAAAGAATTAGAGACTCCAGCACTGTATGACGAATCGTAGCCGTAGTAATATCCCTGAAAACATAATTGTTTTGAAATTTTTCTTTATTGGTAAGTTGGTCGAAAAATAACGTATTCGTTTCTGGAGCGGAAGGTTTACGGTTCAAATATTAAGCCGGTCAAATTGAGCCCCGCGTTGCCAACGGCGCGCCTCCGCTGTGACATTTCTTCGAAAGGAACTGTGTTGGCTGGTGGCGCAAGCACCTGGAGATGGCCCCGCAAACTTGTTTACAAGCTTCGGCGTAATACAGCGATTATAATGAGCGATTTAATTTAAAGTTTTCTTTTAACAATTACGGTAGTTTTTGCTAATTTACTTTTTTTTCAGAGTTGTGACTTTTCAACTTATTCATCTACATTATTGTATTTTTTCGTTTAAAAAAGTCGATTGTAGTGCAAAATTAAATTTTGCTTCATTAGAAAGTAATACAATAAAACTTATGAATATGTGATTAAGCCAACTACTATCCACTTAAAGCTGAAACGTTAATTTTATGCTGTTCAAGGTTTCTCAGGAAAACAGCAAGTGTTTGAATTTTAGTCATAATTAGTTTAATCATTATACGCTAAGCCTATTTTACGACATGAAAATGAAAATAACAGTTACCCTATTCTGCAACTCTAGATCGAAGCGTCGCATGTTCGTGTCTCCGACGATGATAGGTAAAAAGTTTTCGTACGTCACACGTTGATTCAAAGCAGTAACAATAGCCTTTCCAACCTAAACACAGAGGAGTATTCTCCTTTGCATGCCTAGTTAATTAGCCAAAAAATAATAATAATAATTCAAACAAACGCATGTAAAGTTTTAAAACAAAATCAAGCTAAGTAGCCACATTTACGCGCATTAAACCCTACTTTTGAAAAAAACGAGGAAAAATCTTAAAAAACAAGTTTACTAACATGACCCTCTTGCAATTCTTGCAAATCATCAGGTTGATAAAGCCTAAGGGAAAAAATTTTCTTGCTTTCCTCTTAGAACCCAATTTTCTGTCACCTTGTTTTAGGAAGATTACTCAACAATTTCGACTATTTCGAGTCTTGCTGAGTACATAGGTGAGCGCTGAAGAAATAGGTAAATGAATTAGTAGAACAACTTCAGTTTGAATTCAGGGAGGTAGGATGTTTAGTTAGAGTGTTTCGGCTGCCAAGAGCAACCATTGTATTTGGATCAAGTAAGATTTTAGTGCTTTAGGCAAAGTAGCATATAGCATATTGTGGCTATTTGCTTACTACTGTATAGCTAACCTATCCGAAGAAATGATTGCATGTTGAAAACTATAGCACTGTAGCTGACTAAGATTACAGTTTTAGGAAGCCAGTAAGTTTTGTGCATTGCACAATTAGTTTAGATCTAAAGGTCAAATGGCAAGTTAGTTTTTGACGTAATTATATGAAATTGCAAACTTTAATGCAAAGCATTTCAGCTAACATTTTTCGTATAGGTAAGCCACGGTTGCTGTAGTCAATCACTTGGAACGGTTTTAACGCAATTTCGTTCGGTTTGGTAGTGTTCGGGAAGCGTTTCTCCCCCGTCCAAGGGGAAAAAATGTACGATTATCTTATGATTTTTTGACCGACGAAAATCAAAATTGAAGCGAAAAAATTTAAAGAAATTGCCAAAGTTGTTTCATTATAATTTCACAGTAATTTTTTTTAAATAAAAACATTCTGAATGCTCTGTTAACTTTCAATTCAAAGAAACAATAATAAATAGTCTCGCTTAATTCTTTGATTTCATCTTTAGCCTGGTTTTAGCATATTACCTAATTACAAAAAATAAATGGTAACATCGTACGCATGCAATTTTTAAATTGTTTTCAAAAGTTCAAGAGATCGTTTGTTTCAGTTGGATTACGAGCAAAATCAAATACTGTAGGTTTGAAAACTTAGATTGGCGCATTGTTGCTGCAAAAGATCTTTTATACGTCTACATTCTTGTTACGGTAAAATGTGGTTTCTATTTTTATTGTAGATTTGTAACAAAAAATCGGCCTAAAACAGGCTACAAACAATGCACCAAAATATGCAATTTTAAATACTGCGTTTCTATTGCCATTTATTTCATGTAATTTAGCGATATCCTAAAACGAATAACCAAGCAGAGCAAAGAAGCTGTGAAAGCCGGTAGATAATAGCATTAGGTAATGCAAGTCAGAGTGAGGTTATAATATGATACTGTTAGCGCTACTTAGCCTAAATGTTAAGCTATGAAAGTGAAAGCAAGCTGTGAAACCTAACTAAACAAAAAGTTAAGGGTAGTTGGCTAGTTAGTGCTTAGTAGGGTTAATTGTAGAGTTTGCACTAGGTTAGCAAATGTTTAATTGTTTCGTTTGTGGTTTACTAGTTGTTAAATAAACTAAACAAGCCAGGTCTAACCATTCCGGTAATTGCATTGAAGTATAGCCTTGAGCTTACCAGTTTGCTTAATATTGCATAGCATCGCTGGCTGTCGCCAGGTTACGACATATTGTAAAATCAGGAAAAGACGCTATAAAGTATAGGCTATGTACTTGCTATTTAGCAAATTGGCTCAGCTTAGCTCTGCAATTAATGTTTTTACCTCGGTGTTATTAGGCCTACTTTGCCGTAGCCTATAGCCCAGTATGGTACTGAGCTAACCCCACCTATACCGTATATTGCTGATTGTTACAAACGATAAAGTCTTTCTAACCCGGTCTTGCGATATGTGTCAGTTGGTCAAATCGTTTCTTGTAAAAGCTTAATTCTTAAATTTGAATATCTGCCAAGACTTGCCAATCTGAATCGTTTTGTGTTTTCTGCTGGGCAACGATGCGTAGTATTATAACCAACTTCAATAACGTGTAGAAGAGCTATGCCAAACTCTCCCAATCCCTTTTTCCTTCTCACAACTGAGCACTTGATTTTCTTGATTTTAATGGAATTTATTATTATATTGATTTAAGGAAAAATACAGAAAAAACAAAGTAGTCTCAAAATACAATGTAAGGGCCAATTCAGGGCCTTTCTTCCAATCTACAAGACTGTCCCCTCACAGTCAAAAGTCAAATCCATAAAACAAAATGGAGAGATGAAGGGAAGGCAAGGGTAAGGGATCGCAAAACGCAGTTTACCCAAGTTTAGCAGCATTTAACACATATCACCAAAAACTGACACTGTTCACTTCACTCATTTTTGTCACTACTGAGTTTTCAGGCCCAAAGCAGGTTTAAATAGTTTCAAATACTAAAAACACGTGGCATCGTCTATTGTCTAGCATCAAAGCCAGAAATTAACAAGCAAAGGCTGTCAGCTGCTAGTCTACAGCGGCCAGTCTGCACAAACAATGCACAAAAAGAACACAACGATTCTAAATACAGTCTAATTAGCGTGTTTAAGGTTTTTGAAGATGCGCCTTTGAAGATGAGCTAATTAGCAGCTTGTTTTTAACAGAGGATAATAATTACTCATTAATTTAACTTAAACACCGATTAGACAATGACAAATAATCTTTTCGATTTAAGTCACAAGATTTCGAAATCCAATAATTAATCAGACACAAATGCACAAACAAAGATTTAAATTGGGTCATTAGTTGAAAGCAGGGCAGATTATTTTTAATGATTTTAACACTGATAAACTTGTCATTGCAGTTACACAAGGTGGAATTGTATTTGTACACACTAACGTGTACTGGGGAGGGTGGGCTTAGTTGCAGTACCAGACATTTAGCAGTAGTAATAAACTTAATTAGAATGATTGGGAGTGTTACGTACTGATTCAGTTTATATATGCGGTACGTAGGTATTTTCATTCTGTTTTAATGGGTAATTTAATAACAATTTTTCAATTAATCCTAAGATTTTTTGAAGGATGAGTGCGCCAGGTTTTGTAATGTTTAACAAAAGGAAAGTGATATTTGTCATTAACATGCAAAAGTTCATCATTTCTAACATCAGGCATTTGCAGGCAAAAAAATCATAACCCTAGTACATTCAGTAAGCTTGCTTAAATTTTGAACATCATCAAAAAATAACTTGCATTTTCATGGGGTTGTTAATATAGAGTTATGGGTTAAATACTAGTTTTGCTTCTTTAATGAGATGATGCATTCCAAAAATCTATCAATTTGCTTCAACTTGTATAAATATGCATAGTTGCCATAAACTGGAACAAGCTACGTTTAGTGGACCTTTCTGCGACTATAAATTAATTAAGATTATGTTGTCAATTTATGTAAGTGTAGCTTTTTGTTTATCCTCTACCTGTGAGGAATCAAATTAACAAAATGTTCCAGCAGGTAGCAGCATAATCAACACCACAGCCAAACAGCACTTAAATTGTAGGGGGGACGCCTGCCCCAATCGAGAGTTAGCGTCCCCCCATCGAGATTTAGGGTTCCCCCCAGGGGCGTATTTAGGGGGGGCCATTGGGCCATGGCCCCCCCCTTTGGGTCGCTAGGATTGCAAAATTGCATTGTAAAGTGAGCAAAATTGAGGCATGGCCCCCCCCTTTGTAAGTTGGGCATCAGGCTTTTGGCTGCAAATTTGAGTGAGTTCGGGTGAAAAACGGGACGGACCTTGAGTAAATACCTTTTTTTTTTTTTTTTTGCTCTTCACCTAAATTTGGCCGAAAAATGGGACGAAATTTGAGTGAAGACCTTTTTTTTTTGTGCTCTTCACCTAAATTTGGCCGAAAAATGAGACTAAATTTGAGTGGAACAACTTCTAATTCAGATCTTTGTTCTTCCCAAATTTTCTGAAATTTTTGGCCCCCCCTTTTCAAAATCCTGCGTACGCTACTGGTTACCCCATTGAGTTTTAGACATCCACTCATCGAGATTTGAGGGCTGGATGATAAAACGATCGCGAGCCAGCCAGCACAAATAAATCCTACACATTCCGGCCGAATATAGTCCCAAATTGCGGTGAAGACCTTTTTTTTGGTCTTCACCTGGTTTCAGGAAAAAAACACTTCAATTGCGGGGACGGAATTACATAATTTCCACTGAAGTTTGTTCAAGGCTGCAAAAGCGTGCCCCCATGCAAAATTTTACTATTTAAGTGCTGCAGCCAAATACCATAAGAATACATGCTAATAATACTGCATGTATTCTTATGAAATCCAGACTGAATCTTGTTGTATTAATTGCGATAAAGCAACAATAGTATCTTTATTGTGAACAATTCCCTATCAAATTTTAGGAGCTTTTCCTTTTTAAATTCTTTGAAAAGCTCTGTTTGATTCGAAAAGTCTTTGTACTTTTTATTAATTCTGACCCAAATCTGGCTCAAACTCAACTCTCTTTTGTAAAACCACCACTAAATCTAATCTTAACTCAAACCGTAACAATATTCCCTAAAAATGAAAAAAGGGCAGACGAATATTCTTTATCAATTTTTTTTTTAATTTTATTCTTTATAACGTAATTTTTTCCGGTAAAATACTTTCGTCACTCCCAATTCTTTTTTAGTTTCTTTTGAGTAAAATTTGCTGCACGTGTGTAGCCGTTAAAACAAGTCGACATATTTTTTGCGTAGCGATTTTTCGAATTCTGCAAGACCGATTGATCACCAGGGTAGATAGGAGTTTAAGTTCAATGTTTGGAATTAAATTTGTTTCGTTCTCACTTCGGCGCTTCAGCCATATTAGAATTATCCGCTTTATCCGTTTGGGGGCCAAGCAATTAGCTGTTGTAATGGCCAGATGTGACAAAAACTTGCAAACATAACCCAATAAAGGGTGGTCTGTAGCGGTGTGGTTATACAGACTCAGAGCGCCTGGTTCACATGCGAAAGAACGAACCTGTCTAGACTAAAAAATTGTCAATCAAACAAAAAATAAGAACAAAAAAACTTATTAGGGTAAAGCAATTTGCGTGAAAAATGAGCATAAATGATGCCCAAAATTTTGTAAAAAAAGTGGATCAATAACACAAAAGTACCTGAAGTACGCGATCCCCATCCCATGAAGGATTGAGGTCTTTGAGCTGCTTAACCACCACATTATGGATCCTCATCCACACAGTATGATGAGATTGGAGAACACTATTCTCATTAGTTCGCGCTTCGCCTATAAAAATCTGCTACTGTTAGTCAGACAGTCACCAAAAACAATATTTACCAGGTCCTCTACAAAGTTAGCATTTAAAGAACAGTGTTATTGATCGGAATTATGGCTGAAAGATCATTATTTGTCTAAAGTCTGCATCAAGGACATCGCAACTTAAACTTCATTTTGCTTAAAAATATATTCTAAAACTGACAACAAAAGTGTGCTCAGAAACGTTAAACCTATTGACTGATTTTTAAACTAAGCAAAACGATAAATTAATGGAACAACATCCGTAAGAAGTCAGACTCTGATTTCTACTACAAGAGCAATGAGGATTCAATTACCACCGTCATTTTAACTATACTGCAACGACATCCAGATTATTTGTGTTTCATTTTTTTTTATGCAATAAGCAGTATTGCTATGCTGTTTTTACCAAGATTCTTTAGTGGAGACTATATAGCTCAATTGATAGCTTGTCAGGTAAGTGATCAACAGGTTGCTGACCCCGGTTTGATTCCTGAACTGCAATGCGTCTTTGTGATCTTGAGAAAGGCACTTTACGCTTATTTTTCATTAGTTCCAAGCAGTATATTCCCGCTGTTTTGGCTCAGCCTTAACTTGCAAACAGAACCCACTTGTGAGTGTTTGACTTTGGTGTGGTTACTGGTTAGACAAAGTGGATGAAATGAAGCAAAATAAATGAATGAAACAAAGTGTGTAAATAACGCATGATGAGTGAATGAAACAAAAATAGCTATGTTCTAATATAAGCAATAGATTAAGTCGTTCTGTCATACCTGACACGCGGCAAGTAGTTAGCGGAGGTTTCTTCACAAACTCAGGACAAAACATAGCGTTAGCTGCTGGTGTTATCTCTGGACCAAAGTCTGAGCTAGGCAGCAGGTCTCCGAAACCAGAAAATGGTTCTTGAACAGCAATCAATTCTCCCCGCTTAAAAACTAAAAAAAAAGCAAACACAATAATTGACAGCACTCTCTTTTGTTTTTTCCCTCAAGTTTATTCAGTTACTTGATCTTTATCCATCTAAAAAAGAAAATAATAGAGATCCAAAGCTTTAACCGCATGTGGATAAAAAGGTGGACAGATAGAAGCTTCACAAGAAAACAACTACGTCCATTCCTTTTTTCTTGCCGAGAAAACAAACAAAAATAAACTGAATTACATCCATGTTCTCGAATGGCTTCCAAATGCTCCTCTGAATTGCCGTAAATCAGACCCATGTCCAAGTAGCCGCTAATTTCGTTCAATTGCTCACGGATGGGAGAGTCACCTAAATAAAGTTGTCAACATGCAGTAGGTTACCGGTAGATTAATAATCGAAAAGAGTATTTTGTAGTCCAAGGTGAAGAGAAAAAAATTAAGCCATGACATAAACATGGCAAGCTTAATTTTTTCAATAATTTGCAGGTGCATAGCCAGGAATTTCAGTGGGGGTTGGAGGCAGGAAACAACGTTAAACGATCTTGATCCAGATTTTGATTGGTCTTCACTGAAATTGAGACGAATTTTCTGCCCAAATTTAGGTGATAAGATATTTTTCATACTCTTCAGGCCAATGGAAAAAAGGCTCGAGCCCCCCCCCCCGCTACGCTACTGATAATTTGTCGAGATAGCTTATGACTAATTCTCGAGCCACCCATGCTGGCATTGTTCCTGTAGTCACTGTGACTTACGTAAAACAGCGATAACGACTTTAAAAGATTAATTGAGACAAATATATTGCAATATCAATTAATGAGAAAAAAATGTCAGTGCTGCTGCAGTTGTACAGTATAATTTTTCACAGCCATGTAATGCTTTTTTATTTACCAATTATTTAGATTATTGCACTCATCAACGATACTAAAAAACCGGCCAGTTGCTGGTCGAGCGATAACTGGTTCGTCTCTGGAGCAATAGATCTGAGATTCAAATTTTGGGTGGTCAAATTGACACAGTGTTGCCAATGGCTCGCTACCGCTGCAACATTTCTTCAAAAAGGGCTATGTTGCTTCCAGGCGCAATGACGTGGTGATGGGCACCGCAAACTCGTAACACGTTTCGGTGTAATATAGACAATACTAAATTGTAGGGGGAACGCCTCCCCCCATTAAGAGTTAGCGTCCCCTTATCGAGATTTAGCGTGCCCCCATTGAGATTTAGATGTCCACCAGTCGAGATTTGAGCGCTGGATGATGAAACGATCAAGAGCCCGCCAGCACGAATAAATCCTACTAATTCCGGCCGAATATAGTCTCAAATTGCGGTGAAGACCTTCTTTTTTTTTTGGTCTTCGCTTGATTTCAAGGAAAAAACACTTCAATATTTGGCGAAGACCTTTTTTTTTGGTCTTCACCTGGTTTTGGAGAAAAAACTCTTCAATTGCGGGGACGGATTTACATAATTTCCATTGAAGTTTGTTCAAGGCTGCAAAAGTGTCCCCCCCATGCAAAATTTTACAATTTAAGTACTGAATATACACTGTAAAAAAATGTAATAATACTTGCAATATGATAGTAAAACTTTTCCAAAAGCTGTAGTTTTAAAATTTACTACAATAAGTTGTTAAAAGTAAGCATTTTCTTACTTTTACCTTTAAATTTGACGTAATTATTTTACATAAATTTTTAGTATTTTAAGTAACAACAAACACTCGTTAAATGTCTTTGCCGCGGATTTTTACTAACAAAGCTGAAATAATTTTTTTACTCCCGATATTCTGTTTTTTAAATACACTTCACATGGCGTTAAATTTGATTGTTATATGTTGTAATTTTACAATGTTGTTTATTGTGGCTAAACAAATTCCGTTGTAGTCGCGCGATGTGACTAAATGAATCGCGAAGAAAACAAAGACAAAACTGCCCGTTTTCAGTCTACGAATCAAGAGTGTATATGATCCAATGTATAAGGTCGTATACACCAGCGCTTCTCAAATCATGTGTCGCGATCTAAATGCGGGTCGCCAAGGTTTTATGAATGGATCGCTGACACTAGTTAGTATAGAGCCCTCAGTACTTCGGCAGTTTCAGAAGGGCAAAAAACATGGTATTTTTTTATTTCTGCAATTTGGTCGGCAAGCCAATGGAGAGGGCATACAATCCCCCCAGTTGGCTACGCTATTCTCCAATATTGTTTCTAGAATCCTTAAAAATTACAATACCTTTTCTAAGTTCATATTTATGTGTGATGGGATTTTCTGCTGTGGTATTTATGAAACACAAATGCAGAAACCGTCTGGATGAAGAGCATCCAATGCATTTAGCGTTGAGTGAGCTGCTGAACTTGTTGAAACGAAATGGCGACTTAATGTAGCGTAATAAAAGCTCCGCTTTATGTTGCTTTTTTTTTGTGAGTTTGCAATTATTTAGTTGGGTCGCTGCTGTTCTGAAGATAGTATTTTAAACGAATCAGGGTCGCAGAAGAAAATGATTGAGAAACACAAGTCTATCGTGTTGCAAATGCAGCAGACCCAGCGCCACGGGGAGGCATACCGGGGCCGTGACCCCCAACTGACTTCTTGTTCCCCCCCAAACAAAAATTGTGCCCCCCCAAGCGAGGACTGTGCCCCGAAGGAATTAACAGGCTCGAGGCTTCTGGAGCGCAAATCGAGGTCCAAATTAGTGTTTTTTGTAGACTGACACCAGATTTTGTGAAGTTTTTGGGATGAAGACCTTTTTTTTTTTTTTTGGAGATCACTTGTTTTCGGCCGGAAAAACCGCTTGAATTTCCGATTTCGGCCGGAAAATCCCTTGCAATTTCAGAGAAGACCTTTTTTTTGGAGATCACCTGTTTTTGGCCAGAAAAACCGCTTGAATTTCCGATTTTGTCTGGAAAATCCTTTTGATTTTTTGCTCCTCACCTAGTTTATTTGATCCAGACTGGGATAAATTTCTCGTGCCCCTGTGCCCTTCTCGAATTCACACAAAATAAACTTCTCGTGCCCCCCCAAAATTTATTTTTGCCACCCTAGTCACGTTATCCTGGCGCCGGGCCTGAAATGCAGTCGACCTATACAGTAATTTTCTCAATTTCATCACCGTCACCATTTTACCAGCTGATACTATAAATGATGTATATTTTTCATAACTGTCTTCGTCGGAGCAATTTTTTGGAATACTGACTCATTTTTTTATATTGTTGCCAGAAATATATTAATTAAAATATCGGTTTATATCTTGTTATCACCAGGCTACAAACTTAGTTAAAATTTTACACTATAAAATAAATTTTAAAAAAATTGTTAAAATACTCCGTGTGCTTGCCATCAACATATTCTATCCGTGCGCTTCTTTTTTATAAAGACTGAAAATTTATTTCTCGAGAAAAACCACATTTCGCTGATTTACGTTTTACTGCAATAATATATTGGTTGGATATTAATATTGTACTGTTGAACGCAAAAGTGTTAAAATAAACTTAAGCTGAAAAAAGGCTTTGTTGTCATTATTTTTATCATTGGTGGCAATTCAATTTGCCCCCCTTGGCTACGCCTGTGGATTGATGTGGTAAGACAGACGCATTGATGTGGTAAGACAGACGCAAAGTGACAACGATTGATCGATCGAGTGACTACAGCAAAAGTTCATGACCAGACTATGAAAAAGACTATCTGCAAAAGACTATGAAAAATGTTGGTGCGGATGAGTAAGACTTCGACTATTTCATTCACACCCTTTAAACGATTAAGAACGGACACGATCCTACTCTGTATAGGCAACCAAAGACCTGTAGAATCAGCTACAATTTTCAAGATATCGCTTTCACTCGAATGACATAAACATGAATACAGATCAGTTCACTTCAAATCACCATTAATTACTTCGCTGGCACATTATTAGCGCTTCAACCGACCTTTTTCAAACTGCGCACCAATTGCTACTTCCAGAGAAAAGCAGAAGAGTGACGCCTGCAGCCAAGCGTGACCAAGCAGAGAATAAAATGAGCTCATTCGCGCAGTTTCGAATCATCATGTTTTATGTCAATAATTTAACTGAAACAATTTTTCAGTGACAAAGTGCTGACCTAGTACGAGTAGCCTAACTGCGCTAACTGACTACGGTATAAGCCTAGCCTACTCTTTTAACTTGTACCTAACATTTAAACTTTTCAGTATTAGAGCCTTGGCATATTATAGCAAGGATAAACTACTGGAACCAGTAGCCTACTTCAAGCAAGCAAAAATTTAGCCTCGAGTTTTCTTATAAAATTGTTGTTAAAGTATGGTAATTAGCCAAATGCTAAACAACTAGCACTTTTTACAACAAAATTAGCAACTAAAAAATTATTTGACCACAGACACTGTACAAGTAATAGGCTTTTAATTATAGCAGATCAAAATGCTGTGATGTAATTTGGCCTCTTCTGCCCTCAAACTTCACGCTACATTCCAGCTTCATTGACTAGGCCTATATTTTTCTAAAGTCAAACTCAAGCACACTTTGTCAAAAAGAATTAGAATTTTGAAGAACTTGCATTCGGCGTATAATAACAAGAGATGCGCTCCCAAAACATCCCTTGATGGTTGTAAAAGGAAAATTGTTGTTTATGTACCGTAAGTTTTACCTCGCATTTAACAATACAGCTTTAGACAAGCTAATGCACAGTAAATCAAAATACTATGCTCTGCTATCTTATCATTTTGAGGAAGTACTGTAATTATAGGATTTTGCTATTATGACATGTTCGTTAGCTTATGAAATACCCAAAGAACTTAGAATCAAATTTGAAATTTTCAAAGGTGAAAGATTGATGCTGTTTTTATGTGGTGCTTTGCTCTCAAAAATCAACAAAACGCTTTCAACTGCGGATTAATTTGGTTTGGTTTGAAATGACAGGAGTGATATTTCTCGCGATCTACAGCGTTTCCACGAAAATATTATACTTCAAATTAATTTTCGTTTATATACATGCTTACGTTTTTATGCCATACTATCAAGTTGTGGACTAAATATGGCATTATTGATGGAGTTTAGAACTGCCAATGCAAATATCTTAACATTGCTAACAGTAATATTTTAGCAATATTTTAGCTTTTATAATACCAGATATTGAAGCCTATTCATCAGACGGTTGTCGTGGCAACCAAAAAATGCTGACACATTGTTGGGTAGGTTTAGAGATCATTTACCATTTAGTTGGTTTTTAAAGCAGCAGCAATTACAGCATCTACAGTTGAAACGGTAGACTGATAGATAGGTTTAAATTCTGGTGAGACCCATTCGTAACAACTATAAAATGGAGATTATTGCTTCAGTGCTTCAGCTTAGATTGGTTGGGGTTGGAGCTCCTCTCATGTGTGGTGAAAAAGAGACAGCTTGAATCAGAAAAGCAATAAGTCCTTTTTTGTCTTCTAACCAAGGCATCTTAGTGACAAATCTTAGTTCCTTCATTAGCGTTCGACAAATCTATCAGAACCATTCATGAGTGTAATTGAACAACAATGGTTTTCATTTTTATTTTGCAGGTTCTTTGCCAGAATCAACAAGCAAGAAAGAACCGCCAAATGTTCAAAAAGACCTGCACCCCCGAAAGTAGTAAAATTAGCTACCGGAAATGAAATTATGCTGTGGCAGGGACCGACCGAGATTGTTAACAACAAGCAGTTCTTTTACTTGAAAAGCTTGTTGTTTTCTATGTTGTTGTTTTCAGTGGTGTCGCTAAGAATGGTGACATCCGGGGCGGAATTTTGTGACGTCATCTTTTATAATGTATAGTAGGTTGCAAAAGATTATATTTCGGAGATAGCGGTACTACTTAATTTCTGCTCATAGTGGTTGTTATTTGGCTGGCTCAGTAAATCCTCATAATAATTTTCTAGAATTTGAAAGTACGAGCAGCACACGTTTAGTATCAGGTGCGTAGTCAGAAATCTGCAATGGGAATAACTTAATTTTAGGCTATTTGATATAAATCAATGCTGTGAAAACGTGGCATCAGAGAGAACACTGGTGGCATAGAAATTTGCTGGTCAAAAACATGAATAAGATTTGGCGCGTAGCCAGAAATCTGCAATGGAGGGGGGGTGCTGTTTCGAAAGCTAGGGGAGTAGCTCCAGCACTAAAACATTTTGCTTTTTTTTTGCCAAAACACCTTAATTTTAGGTTTATTTTGATTAAAATATATGCTTTTAAAATGTGGCATAGAAATTAGCTATGCAAAAACATAGTTGAACTGGTTGCATGAATAGGCATTTGCTATGTGGTAGGTGGCTAATGGTAAAATTTCAGTTCTTTTATTTACAAGCTGGCACCGCAAAATCATAGATCAAAAAAACTCTCAAGGAGTAGTAAATTTTTGTCTATATTTAATAGAGAAAAATAGTTGGTGGGGGAGGCTAACAAACCGATATTTGAGTCAAAATGAGTAGTAATTGACTACTGTAACACTGAATAGCCAGTTGGTTGAGCAGTAACATGTTTGTCACTGAAGCGGGAGGTCCGAGGTTCAAATCTCTGGACAGTCAAATCGGACACAGTGTTGCCAACGGCTCGCTACCGCTGCTACATTTCGAAAGGAGCTGTGTTGCCCGCGCGCAATAACATGGAGATGGGCTCCGCCAACTCTTTACTCACTTTGATGTAAAACAGCGAGTATAGTGAAAGGTTTGAATACTGAATAGTCCCCCTCCCCTATTCTGAGCTTATACATTTATTTATGAAACCTGTATTCAGCATGGGTCAACAAGCGATCAAATTTGATTGCTTAGCTTTGACAATTTTTTTAAAATTTTTGCTGATTTGTAAGTTATATTTTTGATAAATTAACGCCCCCCTTTTAAATACATGCTTTCATGAATGCTTTAAATCATTTTTTAGTCCATTCCACTCTGCTTAACATTTCCAATGACCATAGGTGGGCACGTTAACGCAAAACGTTAGCTTCGTTAACCACTAGTCCGTTAACAAACTTCACACTTCCGTTAACGTTAATCCGTTATTTTCAGCTTTAATTAACGGAAGTTAATAAAGTCCGTTAATCCGTTAATATTTTGCGTGTAATTTACATTTCTTTTTATTCTCTCGCTTTTAGAACACGTATTGACGCTGTTGAGCTCATTGTAAGGAAATATTTATTGCCATGGTGGTGTTTTTGTGTTTTGGAAGTTACATTTTACTGTCTAATCTAATTTCAAGATAAAATGAATTCGGGTGCACTAACAAAGCTGCGATCGGAAAATCTTTGGAAATTGTGAACAGCGATAATTAATAGACCTATGAGGCTGCAGCTTATTCTTTCCACAAAAAAGAGTTCCTTTCTTCGCTTTTTTCTATAAAACTCGTGCTAATACGCAACAAGTGTTACCAGTGCAAACTGGTTTGTATGGGTACGATGAATAAATGGTGCAAGATATTGACGATAAAAACCTTAACGGAAGTTAACAGAACTTAACGGAAGTTAATTTAGTCCGTTAACAGAACTTAACGGAAGTTAATTTAGTCCGTTAACATGAAAAAACTTTTTAACGGATTAACGAGTTAATGAAAAAGTTAGCTTCGTAATTAACGGATTAACGATTAACGGACTTGTGCCCACCTATGCCAATGACATTATACATGTTGTTGTTTTCTTTTTTGTTTGATTGGTATCCAAAATGGTGACACCTGGGGCGGGCCGCACCCACCTCCCCTAGTGACGCCACTGATTGTTACTGGAAACAATATTAATTCTATAAGCTTGGTACACCATTGCTTTACCCTACTATAGCTTTTTGGTGTTCTTTCATTGACGCAGTTTTACGTTGTTTGATATGCCTGATTTTGTTTTTTATCTTATTGAACAAAAATGTTTAGACTTAGAAGAAAACAGGCTTTTTGGTAAAATGCCAAAAACAAATAAATTGCTTTATCCTATGCAATCTCTTTAATTTTTCTCATGATGCACAAACCAGACCTAGTTTCGTGGTTATTTTATTATTGAACAGTCAGTTTCCATGCAGAGAGTTTTAAGCATTAACAGTTACACACAGAGACTTTTAGGGCTATCGGGGTTTTAGCAAAGTATTGTAAAAATAAAAGTTTTGACAAAGATTGTTGTGCATTACTGTATTGGTGTATTGCTATCCCTTGCTTAATTAAAAAATGAAAAATATTTACCACTTGCTAGTGGTTGAAATATTTAAATATCTTTTTTTAAGCATTACTTAGAATCAGTGAATTACTAATGTCAAAATTGTTATGCAATTCTTGCGTAGACAACAGAAAAAAATTAAGTTAATTGTGTCATTGAAATGCTCGATAGTTTCTCCGGAATAGTATGTCCGCCCCGGGTAAGAGTAACTTTTGAAACCTTGGTATGTGTGATGCAAAACTCTGGTTCATTTAGTTGTATGGTACTTTTGTGTCAATTTTCGTTTTAAAGTGTGATGATTTTTGGTTTTTGATTGAAGTCTGCCATCTCTTTAATGCTTCTCATGATGCACAAACCAAACCTGACACGATTTTGATAAATTTGGTGATTACTTTATTGTTGACGTGTCAGTTTCCAGGAAGCAAACTTTATGCACTAGTAGTTATACACAGAGACTTTTAGGTTTATTGGGGTTTTAACACAATATAGTTAAAATAGTTTTTTCACAATAAAAGTTTAAGTAAAGATTGCTGTATTAGTGTACTACTGTCCAGTGGTTGAAATTTTTAAGCGGCACTTTTTACGCTTTATGTAGAATCAGTGAATTACTAATGTCAAGATTGTTATGTAATGCTTGTGCAGACACATCAGAAAAAATTAAGTTAATTAAGTCAGTGAAATGCTCGATAATTAGTCCTGGTAGTATGTCCGCACCAGGTTTTCGTAACTTTCAAAACCCGAAATCTGGGTATTCTTGATGCAAAACCCAGGTTTCATTTCGTTGTATCTTTATTTTGTGACAATTTTCGTTTTGAAGTCTGCAATCTTTTTACTGATCGCTGTATTAATTGTGTTCGCATTACATTTTTGGATGAAATATTGGGTCGTGTTTGATTTGAGAATATCGAGACTGTTGAGTGCAGATGCACGGCAATCGTAACACTCGTCTAATGTCTATCACTTACATGGTGCATTTTGCAACTTGATCCTGTCGTTTTATCGCCTTATGTATGCTAAAAAATGTTTGTGAATTAACATCATGGTTCAAGTTTACACTTGTGAGAGTAAACTTGAGCTGATATTAATTTACAACTATTTTACAGTAAACCACGAAATAGCATGATGCTGTAAATCTGCTGCCAACCGGTGTCGTAATTGGTTAAACAACTAGCAACTGGTAATCAAATAAGTAGTATTTTGCATGTAAAAAATTTACGGTTTTCAGGTGCAAAAGTGAAAACATTAATGTTGTAAAATAACAGGCAATAATCAGTAAAAGCTTTTCTAAAAAACTTTAGTAAAGTAATAACGAAGATATAGATTAAAAAACGCACTTGCGATGTGAAGTATAAAACAGTACTTACGCGTAAAGCTTTACAACACGGTGCGTAAAGTTGCTGCCAACCAAATGTCAGTAAAGTTTTTTTAACCGTGTAGCGAGTATAACAAAAGAAGAAAGATACTTACAGTTTTCTGAATTCGCCACCGCTACTGAACGTTCTGTGGTAAAGCATGTTTTTCTCCGTGCCAAATCAGATCTGTATTGCTCGTCACCTCGAGGAATTGGGATGTTGATGCATTCTGAATGTGGTTGTGGATCGTGGCAATCGCACTCAACTAAATTTAACAAAATACGAATTTTATTTCACTTCAAGTTGAACGCTTAATGCTTTTATGTCAAATCAAAAAGCCAAAATCCTTTAATAGTAAATTATAATTTCGCCAAAGAGATGGGCTTGGGCTGTTACCAAAAGCAGAAACAAGGAAAACTATCAACCCACAAATGCACTATTCCAACTCTATAAATTAACGTTCTTCAGGGTAGTGTAGCATCCTAAATCCTTACATGGCCGCATCCAGAAGTATTATTCAGGTGGGAGTCTAATTTCTACTATGGTTGAGAACCATCAAGCCTCCTTCTAAATATTGTCCTGAGCCAACAGCCTAAACTTAAAAGCACTTTTAAAATTATAATTTTGAGGTGGAACGTGACCGTGTCAAATTGAACCTTGTCAATTAAAAGAATAACTACAAGGAATTAGTACGTTATAATAACATAAATCCGACTATTAATTGCCTAATATTTCGTTGTTGTTATCTACCGCAGTGCAACAAACACGGATACTGTACATCAAAGGCGTAGCTAGGAGGTAATTGTGACACTACCAATCGAAATGCCATCGATGATATAAACGATGACAACATAGTTTGTTTCTTCGGTTTCATTTTTGAGCATTTCCGCGTTCAGCAGTAATTAACATTACCAGGCGCACCGGGCTGTTGGTCGAGCGGCAACGCGTTCGTCTCTGAAGCGGAAGGTCTGAGGTTCAAATCTCGGCCAGGTCAAATCGGACTTAGTGTTGCCAACGGCTCGCCACCGCTGCGACATTTTTTTTCGAATGGAACTGTGTGGCCCACAGGCAGGCGCGTAGCCAGTAATTGCAAAGAGGGGGGGGGGCTTTTTTGGAAGCTGGAAACAACAGTAAAGAAACTTGACCCAAATTTTTATTAGTCTTGAATCAAATTGAGGCGGTTTTTCTTTCAAAATCAGGTGATCTCCAAAAAAAAAGGTCTTCACCAAAATTGAAACGGTTTTTCCGGCCGAAATTAGGTAATCTCCAAAAAAAGGTTTTCACCCAAATTCAGGCAGCTTTTCTGACCATGTAAGGTCCAGAAAAAAAACTCCACTTTTTTGGTCCAAATCACAGCAAGTCCTTCACAACTTCTGCTCGCCAATCCCAATGGGGGGGCTATTTTCATTTTTAGAGCAAAAATCGTCCTCAAAAGCACTAAAAACGTGTTATTTGGATGCTTTTCAGGCCAATGGCCCGCCCCCTCCCTGGCTACGCTACTGCCCTCAGGCTCAATGACGCGGATATGGGCCCTGCCAACTCGCTACACGCTTCGGCGTAGAACTGCGAGTATAATGAAAGATTCAACGGGCTCGTAGACAGAAATTCGTAATGGGGGGTTGTGTTCGGGGTTCTGGAGACGGAGCTCTCAGTGCTTGAAAAGTTTGCTTTTTTTTTGTTGAATTAACTCAATTTTAGAGCTATTACGTCAACAAATTTAGTCTCAAACGCCAATTGCGCTGATGGAAGCACTTGAAAGACCATATCGGTCGTTTAGTTTACGGCTCCCAACATAAATCACACGAGTAAAAGAAACACTCATACACTCACAAACAATACCAACAAAGTTGGCGCATCTATATACATCAGTTTCAAAAGTATTAAAGCAAGTATCCAGGCTGCCTAAATTAGGCAATCATTGCTAGTTCTTTATCCCAATACCAACACAGATCATTAGATTTGCCCTGGTCTACATCAAATCTCATCATCAGTAGAGTACGGTGCTCAAGATAACAGTGTTTTTTTGTTTAGAACTTCTTGAGTAGCAAAAATTTATGGTGATTCACTCAAGGAAATAACTTTGCTACGTCTTGAGACGCGTTTGTCTAACAATATTGCAGTACACATTTCCTTATCCACTTATTGTCTTTTTTTTTGACATACAGTGTTAAATATATTGTGAAAATTGTAACTGACTTTTTTTCCAAAGCAAATTCCCCAATTTTTGCGTAGATTTACTCTATAGCGTTACGTTGTGATTTACTAGCTAACCAAAAAACAATTTCTTATCATTTTTTCCAACAAAATATAGCCTTAACATTTTTGTATTAAAATTTGCGCAAAATGGTTAAATTTGCTTCGACAATTCAGATTAAATTTCCATATTAAAATGAAATCAAAAAAATGCAAAATCATTATCTTACTGGTTGAGCCGTCTGGTTCCAACGTTAAGGCAATATCGTGAACAAGAAACTGACCCCAAAACGGCAGCATGTGGGAAAAAGGAGTGTCCGTGCTGGGAAGACCCTGGACGGCGTTAGAGATTCTTCGAGCTGACGGTAAAGGCCCACCGTTTCTCGCAACACGCAGAGCATCTAATTTAAAATAAAACTTAAAGATATAAATGAATTTTGCAAATTGGTTTATATATCCCATCTGTATTTTAGACAAAGATTTTCGCGAAATAGTTTTGTAAAATTTTCAGAGAATTAGGGAAGATAGGGAATAAGAATTAAAATATTCAGCATCTGTATCGCGTTGCTCTTTGATCCAGTTACATCATTGCAACACGTCTATTCACACTCTATAGTGATTAATAGTTTTGCTTCACAGTCAGTATTAATGAATATCTTTCTTTTTTACAACAATAAGGAGAAAACCTAACGCGCTAAAAGCAAGTCTGTTGCAAACTACAGTCTGCATGAGTTCAAAACAAGCCCGATCTTCTAGCAAATGTTGCATAAAATTATCTAATCGAGAAAACGTCATAAATCGTGATCTTCATAAGTCCAGAAAAACCTGAAAGACGGAAATCGCCCGCAAAAAATATCGCTCCATGTTTGATTCCCACTAATGCTGTTACTAATTTATTTTGAATGAAAAGAAAACTATTCTAACCGTGACCGTCATCGTACACCGCACGAAGGATGCGCTTGAATGACCTCAACGTTGAGCCTTGACTTGGATTTACCCGATTGTTGCATTCGCCATCGGGGGTAGGAAACCTGTTTTATAATGATCAAATTTTTCATTGTTCTTATTGTATCTCGCTAAAGCTTTTAACGAGTATTTGGGGCCCGACTCCGCGGCATTGCACCTGCGTTCAAAGCAGCTTCTTTCGAAAAAATGGTGCAGCGGCGGCGAGCAGTTAAGGTATGAAAGATTTCCACCAACTAATTTAGTAAATACTCTTGTTTTCAGCTTTTATGTTCAGACTCGGTTCTAAAGGGAGCAAACTGCATTCGATTTGGAGTTTTCAATGGATGGAGTTGAATGTTTAGTAAAAACCATAATTCTAAAACTTTGTGAAGACTAAACTAAGCCAAGAAAAACCCAAGTAAACTACTTTTTCAGGTGTAACAACTTTTAAACGTATATAGTTGAAAAGGCATTAAAGTGTAATTTTTGAATTTTAACACTAGAGTTGTGAAAAATAATTGATTACCAACGTTTTTGTACTGTTATTTAATTGCTTGACTTCAAATAGCTTTAACGGAAAATTAATGACTTTATGGGATAAAATTGAGCTATGCCAATATGACATCAAATTTTAACTAGTGATTTTAAAGCAGGTTCGTCAGATTGTAGGTCTTTGGGTAAGATAGGGTTCTGCCAGGTTTCTGTTGTGACGTCGATGAGGTAAATTGCTTTTCAAATGTAAATATACACTTATTTGTTTGAATTTGATACTTTTAGCGAAAACTTATGTGATTAGCCTCGCTTGGAAAGAAACAAGTAGTTTGCCTAGTCCTGCATAGCCTACTGATTATTTACGCTAGTTTAGTAGTTGTTTGTTGCAATTCTAAGGGTAAAATCTTGTTGAAAAAACAGGCTAGGCTAGTAGTTGGAAATTTACTGGTAATGGTAAGCCGCTAATTGTGGTAGATTGGTAGGAGCTATGACAATGATCGGCTTACCAAAAAACGTTAAAGCTTATGTCCAAACCATGGCAACAGGAGTAGTCACGGATGAATGATTCAAAAGTTATCTTTAGAATGAAAGAAGTGCAACAGATAGCGGGAAAAAAAAACACAAATATCTTTCTATTTAAAAAAGGCAGAATTTTGAAATAAAATGCTTAAAATCTCAAAAAAATATAAAATTTTGCTTGACATATAATAAATGAGTTAAATTAACCTTTGATGCTCCCTAAATTAAACCTCTAATTAAGTTAACTTCAGTACTGTTTTGTAATGTGCTGTATATAGCTTGTATTTTGTGAGCCAGAATGGTGATCAAATTTGGGCTCTGAACATGCGCCAAATTTCATTGATCTCATAAAGTTGAACTGAAAGAAAATCACAAATCTATGATGTAGAAATTGCAAAGTTACAAAAAACTGAGTCTATGACGTGTTTAATGCATTTCAGCGCAGCAATGCACAAACCATCAAGTTTTTTAGTTTTATGCAGTATTTGTTGCAAAAGTTGGTCATAGTAGGTAATGTGTATAAATGGAAAAACAAATACCGCTGGTTGAAGAAGTTTGTACAGTTTGGTCTCTCTTCTGAACATCCATGGCCTACTTCTTCTTCCTCCTCTGCATGGAGAAGCTCAGGGGGCATTGGCTGTCCAAGAGGAGGAACGCCTGTTCTTGCAAGGAAGAAAACGGTGTGACCTAGCCTCCCGCTTCTACCTCTTGCTTGATGATCTAAATGAATTAATAACATTTTTGAGAGACGTTGAATTCGAAGATTTATTTCCTGTACTGTATCAAAAACTATGTATCATTCAATTAAAAAGACATAAAAAACGCGACAATGGTCAGCTGTTTTCTATTTATGCTGGGTATGCTGAAAATAAATTTTGTTTATACTAACTGTCTTTGTAATTTAGACACATTTAAGCGTAATTTTGGTCTTTAAAGTAAGTTTAGAAAGGTGCTAGCATGAAACTAGTATTAATGATTAGCTTGTTAAATTACATTACTCGATTTTTGCTTTGTTTTTATAAAATACTGTCTAGTCGTAAAAACAATAGTAACAAATAAAACAGCTTTATTTTTTCGTCTACAGTTTTTATAGAGCGTAAACTCAGTAAAGAAAAGGTCGTTACTACTCCCCCTCCCCCCCAGCCAAAAAGCAGGCGAAAAATAAACAAAAGCACTGAAACGTTATCCAAATAGAATAATGTGAAAAAGGATAGAAAGATTTTAAATTGGCAAACCAATTCAGTGATTTCGTCGATTTCTACCAGTGTTTTTTTTTGGCGCCCTTTATGCTTTCTTGTTTTCTCCCTTTGTTTGTTTTTCCGTTTTTTTTTTTTTTTTTAAGAAAGAAAAAAAGAGCTACGCATAAAGCGGGAATTTGTCTTTTTAAGCATAAATCTTTTTCAAGTTTGTAACAAACAAGACAAAAAAATACAACTAAAATGTATGAAGCGCTTTTTGTTTGAATTGTAATTGTGATAAACTGTCCCATTAGCGTGCATCATTACAAATAAAAAACCCAGATAGATATATTTCTTTTTGTATCTGTTAGGTTATTTTTGTCTCTATTGTTTGTTAATGAAGAAAGTTGAATAAAAATATGCCAGCAGATCGAGGCTGTTCTCTATACAGTGTATTGATAAATTTTTTCGTCACACATTGTCAATAATGAACAATGTCAAAAACGTCATACTTAAATCATGAATTTCCAATTTTTTCATTGGTCAATTCAATCATGAAACTGCTCCGTCACGCATAAGCAATATTGCACATACAACAAAAAAACAACAAGATAAAAAATTACAAAAAAAACGCACGAAAGAGTTCAAACTCTTTGCAAAAAACAAACTAAAATAAAAGTCAAACACTAAAATGAGCAAAAATATAAGTTACCTGGAGGTGGGGGAGTTCCTCGAGGTCGAGGGGGTCCTTGAGATAAAACTGAGCTAAGCATGAGTAGCCCGAAAAACAAGAAGATTAATCGTGACATGATCAAATGACTCCACTTCTATAATAGTTGCAATCAAAATAAACAAGACAGCTGTGCACCTTAACAGTAAAACGCTATTATAACACAATAGGAAAACCAATCTTTTACATTTTTTTTTTTACAAAAACAAAAATGTTTGCGTTGTAGAGACTTGCTGTTCTTAAAGTTGACTATTATTAAATTAAACTAAATTAAATTTTATTATGCTTGACTATGGTTTCAATGAGAAATAAGCAGTTACACATTGACTCTGATGTTGCTAGAGAACGAGCACCAATGCACAATTGTCAAACTCTTTGACGCTTTTTTAAGTGTTATTGTTGGAAAACAAATTCTAGGAATCCAAAATGTTTGTCAGAGGAAAATAACCATTGGTAATGTGTTGTTTTGCTTCTGTGTAGCTTAGAATATTAAGGATGGAGTAGATCTGTGACCACAAAATAGTTTGAAATGTACCGTGATTTTGTGAAACTATGCTAAGTTGAAGTTAAATTCGACATGGTTTAAAAACCACTCGGTTATGAGTTGTTTTTACTCGTTGTGTAGATTAGGTCATTTCAGATAAGCAGATCTAAAAGTTGATGATAAGGATTAATAGCCGGAGAATAAAACGAAACACAAATTTAAGATTCATGCTAAGTGGTTTAAAAATGATCTGAAAACACTGTGCCGCAAAATAAAATCAATAATTGAAATTTTAAAGCGGGATATTACATCTTAATTTTGATTATTAAAGAGCTGTTCGCTTCTGGAACAATGAGTTTGGAGTGCTAAGTTTCGGTAATGGCATTACTACAGTGATACGCTAATAGGCAAACACATTATATTGCAACAGGTTACAGTGTAAATCAATCGGTTTTGCCAAAGAAGTAGGCTCTAGCCATTTGTCAGTCGTCACCATCGTTAGTTAAAGATAATACGCATAAAACAATCTTATTTGATGCTCCCCAGTATCTTTGTCAAAACACTGTCGATTTTGCCCGTTTTATATTTATAGATTTCAATAAATTATCGTTTTAAACTTATTTTTCATTTACTCATTCGTGTATTTACACGAAGCTTTATGGGTCCGGGTAGCCGCTCCAAACAACAAAAAAAACTTTTTAGCTTTTTTTTCTAGTTTTCCGTTAAGATTCTGGACTGTGATGGGTAAACTTTTTGAGGTCAATGAAACATGAGCCGCAAGTGACATTAAACCCAAGGACGCAACCAGCTAAGGCATAGCCAGTTCTACAACATCAAAAGTGGAGGTCGGAATCTTTTTAAGTCTAACCCAGTGCTCTAACAACCACGCTTCGCCAACACATCCTAAACGTTTAAACTAATGTGTTTATTATTACGATCTATTTAGAGTTTTCGTTCTTGAATTCCTGCGGCTTCGACAAGGCGGCTAACGGGGAGCAGCTATAGCTTACCCTAGACTTAGTGCCCTCACAATTTCTAAAGCAAACGCTTTGATATTTATCAACTCTTTCGAAAAAAAGTATGTTTGAAAAAATGATACCGTTACTGCATCGCAGTAGTTCTTGGAAACACTACTTTTCATTTCATGTGAGCGCCGACTTTTAAATACTGTAGAATTTTTTTGTAGGTTTTTTAGGTATTGAGTTTGCGAAAAAAAAATGCCACTTTTCGTAAGTTAGTTTGTTAGTGGTCAAGATGTGACTAAACATTTCCGTTCGGTGATTCCGAGTGTAAAACGGATTTTCCACGATGTCACGAACATTGGCTTGAAATTTATGACGAAACCGATGAAAATTGCAGCTGCAGGCTTCTTTTTAAGATAGTATAAATTATAAAGCCAGAGATTTGTTTCGAGCGGTTATCTCTAGTATTTTTCTCAACAAATAACTAAAGCTATATTTTTTACGAGTTTGTGACGCTTGTGAACTCTATGGATTTAGGGCATTATCATTTTTTAACACTCAAATTTTACGGTAACAATAAAAGCTTGCATGAGAGATTGCAAAATATTTAATGTCAATTTTTTTTTCAATATGTGAAACTATGTGAAACTGGAAAAGTTTTTTTATCGTCTGGGTTTGCTTTTGTATATGTTTAATGAGTTACAACGAGACTCAAACATGTTTTAGCGTCCCGTCCGTTTAGTGGTGTACCAAAGCAACAACATCATGAACCGCCTATATAGTGTATAATCATCCATTTATTTAAATGTTTACTTTAAATATTTTATCGGGAAATTATTCTGAAGCAACCATTTAGTTTACAGGTTATGAAATGGAACTTAGTTGTTGTAGTATAAAATCATTACAATGTTGTACTTAGTTGTTGTAGTATAAAATCTGTTTTTGTATTACTCTATTAATTAAATGTGCCAATATTTAAGCCTAATACCTAAACTGCCAAAACAACAAAAAGGTTGCTTTTTGTTTGTTTTTAATTTTCTAAGATATACAAAATATCAAAAATACAATCAAAAAGTTGCAATACTCGTATTTGAATGCCGAAGCGTGTAATGGGTGGGAGAAGTCAATATTTACGTCATCAGTTATGAACTACACAGCTTTTTAAGGATTACCGCAGCGGCAGCGAGCCATTGACGACAATGCTTGGTCTGGATACCTGAATTTTTTGCTGCAAAAACCTTAATCACCACTTACTAGCACTCAAACAAGTGCGTATGTGCGGGCAACAAGCAGGAAACTAAGCATGTGTCGAAAATCACTGTGATTTGCAGAAGTGTAAAACTAACATTAAAATTAATTTGAATAATTTACGCATGAAGACAGGAAATGCATTTAATAAACACAAAAGTGCATAAATCATAAAAAGCATTTCAAAAATATCACAAATATTTCACGAAGAAAAATTTATGCATTTTGATTTCCTGCATTAAAAAAATTATATAACATGAAAAATGTAAAAAACATATCAGTCCGAAGTAAATTGCTGGTCAAGACAAACTTCCATTAGTTGAGGTTAATTAGTTTTGCGTGGCATGACTTTCAAAATTGCAACGGAAGTACGGTCTTTTTTTCCCGTAACTTGTTATATACATATTAGTGTTTTAATAGACTTGTAGAATGGATTCTAAACGAAATTTGTAAGGAGTGTCACGACTTGTTTTCTCCGTTCTAATTACCGCGTAGAGAACTTCCGTTTTTTTCTTTGCCGGCCGGTTCGACGGTAGAATGTTCATGTTTGTAATAACATCTTTCTTTATTATTGAAAGACTCATTGTTTTGAAAACTTCATGACCGCACAATTCGTTTATCTGCTCAACAAATAAAACTTCCGATAATAAAAATGAATAAACCAAATAAACTAAACCGGCATTTACCGTCTACACTTTTTCGAAATACGTCTGAAGCAAAATTATATAGCTGGAAATTGCAGCTTATTTCATTCATGAAATTTTTTAAGTTTTTAAATTTCTTGTTTTTTGCATGCAAGCATATGGTTACAAAGCTCTGAGCAATTAGTCAAACTCCATTGATTTATTTAATTGTGGTTGTGAACCACTACATTAGAGGCTCTCCGGGTATTTAAGACAAAGACATACCAAGCACAGATACAATGTAATAACACTCCAAATGGCCTTTGCAAATTTTTCACCGCAATTGAAGCACCAACACCGATGTAGTCGACTGCTTATAAGCCTAACTGTGCTGCAAAAATTAAGCATTAACCCTGCTTTCTACGGGCTATTTGATTATCGCGTTTTACTCAGGGAAAAACAATAACTTAAGTGGTCTACCTATACCTACTTATCAGAGGTGGAGTCCTCGAGGACGTCCTTGGCCTCGAGGACACATTTTGAAATCCTTGGCCTTGGCCTCGAAGCCTCAAGACCTCGAAAATTGCCCTATCCTCGGCTCGAGGACAGCACTATTTTTTGAACCGTTGAAATTTTGTTTGAAAGCGCCAGAAACCTTGCAGAAAATTTGCGAAGACCTTTTTTTGTTTTCCTCAAATGGATATCGCCTAAAAAAAATTTTGAAGACCTTCTTTTTTTTTGGAGAACACTTGAGCCTGTGTCCATGGTTCTTGGCCTTGGCCTCGAGAGGGTCTGTCCTTGGCCTCGACCTCGAAATTTCTTTGTGTCCTTGGCCTTGGCCTCGAGCCCTATGTCCCCGACTCCACCTCTGGTAAGTATCTTAAACGAGGAATAAAGGCAAAATCAATGGGTGTATCTAAGTTGGCCACTCGTATTAGATTATAGATAAGCATTGACTCCATCCTTCTTGAACCAGACGTTCTAGAGATATTTTACTTCAAACACTACGTAAGGGTTTCTCTATTTATAATTTTCATTGGCAACCATGACGTTGATAACATCGACGACACCATCTTAGTTCTATCCTTAGGCAACACCGCAATTAGACTAAGCCACAAAGGCTTTAGGACCTATAGGCTTCTGTGGGCTCGGCTATTGCATTGAAAGTCAGGACTGCCAATAAAAATTAAACTTTGGGAGATCCTTACGTCGTGTTTGAAGTGAAATATCTCTGGAACGGCTGGTAAGAAGGATAGAGTCAACGCCAGTGTAATCCAATTTGATTGCCCTATATTTCAATATCCCAAATTGACTTTGCCTTCAGTCCTCGGTTAACGTCCTACTATAAGTAATGTCTACGCAAGAGATCACGGCTGCCTCAAATTTAGTGTGTGGGTGGTATTTGGTAATTTTTTTAGAAAAAATGGCTTTAAATTAATGACGTCTCATAGCAACGTTGCTAATGATTTTTGGCAAAAACTTACGTCATTTTTGTAATTACGTTTTAGGCGGTTTAAATTTTGTATGCAGTAATTATGTTTTATGAATTTGAATTGAAAAATGCTTTAACCCTATTTTACACGAGAAGGGGGGCATCTTTTCGGTTTTTTGTGATAAAAAGCTTCAAAAAAGATTTTCAACTTGAATCAACTTGACTAAGTCTAAGCTTAATACAAATAACTCGAGAAAATTTCAATATCCTAAGGTAACAGGAAGTTTTCCAACTTTTAAGATTTTCCGAAGTCACTTTCTAAAATTTAAGCATTTTTCAGCGAATAGTTAACTTAACTGACGTCATAAGACGTTGTTTTGACGTAAGTAACTTGACTTGGGCGTTTTATGATTCAGCATCAAAAATAAATTTGTTGTTGTTGTTGTTGCACATATTTATCCTCTTGTCACCAGACAGCGTCAAACGCTAAATATCGGACGATTTGCGCACTTTTCATTGCAATGACTACTTCGTGGTTGGAGGAATCCGCACCTGTTAAGGAGTTTCCAGTGATCCAAAGTTCTTATGGATTTCTTCGAATTCTTGTCCACTGAAATTGCTGCTTGTTCGAAGCGAGAAAGCAGAGATAATTATCGTAAAGCGTCTTATCCAAGGACGTAGCAACGTGACTAGGGTGCCGGTTGAACCCAGATCATGCGACCAGGGTTGTCGTAAAAGCAATCAGGGTCGTCGTAAAAACTTTACCTACTAGACCACGCTGCCAAAGTTAATGACTTCATTACTGTGGCGTCACAACCAAATTTTTGAGAAATGACGAAATTTTTGTGATGACGTCACAGATATGTATGTACAGGATTTAAACATCCTGTTACGTGATCACAAAAAAGACGTCATTTTTCAAAACTAAGGCTGTGACGCCACAATAATGAAGTCATCAACTCAAAATCAATTTTTATGAAACATGATGGTAAGCACCACCCCTTATTCCAAACTTTCATGGGGTTGCCATGACGTTAGGCTTACGCGTTAGATAGGGGCATTTTTGCTTTAACCTCTTCCGTGTAAAATGTGGTGGTCATATATCTCGTTTAAAAAAAGGTTAAGATAAAGTGAATATGCCACGAAAATAGAACGTTTAGGAAAGGAAAAGAAATATGGAAAACATTTAAATTTGACGAGACATGCCCCAATGGTGGTGAAGTGGCTTCGAAAAACCTCAAAATTAAAAAACTTTCTCTCACTTTAGTATCTTCAAATACTCTGGAGTTAACTATGAGTAAATTTGATTGAAATATAAGTTCGTTGAAAGCAAAAAATAAAGTTTTATTTAAAGGGATTGATTGCAAAGAATTGATAGGGGTGCATTTTTAATCTCCGAATAAATTAGATTAATTTATTTCATAAAATACAACTATATTTTATTCCGATAGTTTGTGAATTAAACTAAAAGCCAGCAACTTTTAAAGGCCACCTAATGTCTGCAAACCAATGCATTTAAAATGCAATAAAAAAGTACTACTAATCGAATGCTGAAAACCTGGTTTAGATGCACGTACTCAGTTTCAAGCTTTCGCGTTTTTAAAAAGTGACATGACGTCATCAGACCCAGGAGTTTGGTGCCTTCGACTGATTTGTCTTTGCAGAGGATAGGCGATTTTGGAAAGGCATGTTGATACCAGCTTGCTAGTCAAAAAGTGTTGTGCAAAAAAGGCGTAATTAGCTCAAAGTAAAGTCGAAGGCACCATACTCCTGGGTCTGATGACGTCATGTCACTTTTTAAAAACGCGAAAGCTTGAAACTGAGTACGTGAATCTAAACCAGGTTTTCAGCATTCGATTAGTAGTACTTTTTTATTGCATTTTAAGTGCATTGGTTTGCAGACATTAGAAGGCCTTTAAATCTAACTTTCTACCAAATGAGCTTTTTGGGCTATTTCTTGGTTTTGCTGAACTTTTTCCTCATCACGACTGGTGTGGGTGTTTTCGTAATCATAATATTGATTGAATACTTAAAGTGCAATATTTTGTATAAGAGCTCTTGTTTCTATTTATTATTATTTTTTTTTTGGTAACAAACCATTCATATTGAGTTGCTTACAAATCATAGAGAAGAAAAGGACCGATGCATGATTCAAGAATAATTCTATGTCACAAAGGTGACCGAGGCTTAAAAAAGTTAAAAAAAAAAGAAACTAAATAAGGTGCTCGTTCGTTCAATAACTTGTCATCATAGTGTCTGCTTCGTTTCTTTTTATATTATAAACTTAAATGAATAAGGACAATAAGTATAATTTGCAAAATTATTATAGCTTATGCAATATTTTAATTTTTCAATTTAGCTGTTCGAAATGAAATGAAAATGTAAAACATTTATTTGCTAGGTTTGTTTCTACCAATCGATTTCAGTTTCTCGCAAAAAAATTACATCTAGTATTATTATTATTATTGAAAAGGCGATCTATTTTTAAAAAAAATTAATATTGTTTAATTCAATTAAATGTCGTTAGATAATAATCAAAATGACCGAACTTTGTCGAATTCTAATGCTGTACATGGTAAAAGTCAGGTATTTTGAAAAAATTTGTGGGAGTCACACCCCATTGTATTCATTACTACCAAATTAATTTTAAGTTAATTTTTATACGTATTTCTCGTTTCATAACATCTTTAATTTCGTCTTTTCCTCAATTTAATTTTAAAACGCTTCAAGGGACAATCTACAAGTCGCAGTTTCATCAATTAAATCTAATTAACTAATTTATGTAAACATTTTCCTCTGAAAACTATAGTTTTGCTTTTTGCTCAATTCAATGTCAATTGTCATAATTAGCGCACGATATACCTAAAAACATATGGTTACATCATAATTGCACTTATTAATTAGGAAATATGATGCTTATTGACGTAGTAATTTAGGATATTGTCGAAGGTCAAAAAACGCCTTGAAGTATGGTTGGTATAAATAATTCTTTATCATATTTTTGATTCATTTTCCTCCTAAACCGTTACGGGTTTCAGTGAATCTTCAGCAGTGGTGGGATTACAGGTGGCATCGTCGTCTTTCGAAGAACTGTCGAGCCTCAAGTGAACATGGAATTAATCAAAATACTGTATTTAGTGCAGATATGTGTATTGGCAGCAGCAGAGGAAGGTACATTTATGTTTTGCAACATTTACATTTATAAGAATACTGTATATTACCTATTGTGATTATCTCAAAGTGATATAAGAGAATTATTTTTTGACATAAAAGAAAAAAAGTTTTATTGTTTTTGAAATTATAGATATAATCTATTACAGTCTGTTGATGGTAGAATTGACCAAATTACTGAATAATACAAAGCAAAAACGAAAGTCATCCTGGTTAGTAACTTTTGTTGCTGCAGCAATTGTCGATGCTAGATAATAGCACCTTAATATAAGTTCGCCCAACGCCCCCTTTTGGGGACAATGCACGTATATGCGTAACATAAAATATAACAAAATAATCAAAAAAGTTGTTGTTTAACCAAAAAGTTGTGGTTTTTTTGTAAAAATAGCTTAAAGTCATTATTTTACACATTGAAAAACCGGTTTAGCTCAGAAATTTAGTTTATTTAAGTTCTGTCCCTTAACCAAAATCTTTAGAGAGCCCAATTTTTGAGGGAATTAGTTTTCTACTGCTAAATTTATTATAAATAACCAAACGACCTCACTTTCAACAAGTTTTTTTTTGTGAAGGACAATTTGATTTGGAACAATTCTTCGAGACCCTTGGGGTATACGATTTTGCAAGCAGGCATCATGTGTCTAAACCGCGTCATCAACCATTTGCCATATCCGGAGAAATTTTAGCTCTTGATGAGTCTATCTGTCATGAAAACCCTGCCTGTGCCCAAGTATACAGTCAAAGGTGAGGTTTATTGCAAAATTTTTGCTGGTGCCCGTGCACCAATATTGCAACCAATGAAATGTGCTGCTCGTTAAATAAAGGTATGCCACTGCATCTAGCCTATGGCAAGTTTGTGAAAATCGGAAGGTTTTTTTCTGAAACAAGGTTGCTGATTTGACCCAGTATTTTGTTTCAAGCAATTTTATAGAACAATGAAAAGCATTGGCATTTGCCAAACTAAATGCTAGGAAAATATAGTGCTCTGGATTAATCCTATTTCAACAAAAAGGACGTTTAAGTTTTTGTCATTTGAATACGATTTTAACTGATGATAGCCTATTGATGTAAACCGGAATTGAATGAATAAATAAGTAATGTTTAGAATTACACTGATATTATATTATATTCCCGGTACGTTTAATTGTGGCTATTATAATTGTGGCTATTATTGTGGCTATATTGAATGAATAAATAAGTAATGTTTAGAATTACACTGATATTATATTATATTCCCGGTACGTTTAATTGTGGCTATTATACTTCCAAAAAATGTTTGTAATAATAAAAGCAAAGAGAATCTCGAAATTTTAAAAATAGCTTAAAAGAGAGAAGTCATATATAGTAAGTTATGCATTTGCACGTGTATGAATAGTTAAAGCATAAAACAAAATGCAATGGCGGTTTCCACAGTTGATCATGCTAAATTTGTATAGGTATGTGTCAATGGATGGTACTTGCAACAACAGGGTGGAGTTAAATAGAGGTAGAGCTCACAGAACACTGAAAAGAATTTTGCCACCTGCATATGCTGACAAGAAAGGTATTTTATGACGCTTTATGACACATTATTGTTTTTTTTCCTTATTTTTTAATATTTTGCTGTTATGCAACTACAATATTGTTATTTTTCATTATTTTATCGCAGTTACTGTACTTAATGTTCACTTTTGATAAAACGTTTTTTACCAGTACCTGTACTAAAAATCTAGGTAAAAAGAATCAAGTATGTTGCGTTTGATGACGTCATTTGATGTGCTATGCTCTGCTTGTCTGAACGTAATTTGGTTTTTAGATCACCGTAGTGCCGAAAGCAGATAGTTTACCTTGTTCAAACGTTGGCAGTATTTTATTTTTTGTCTTCTACCAGCATGATCAGAAGAACTTTTTAAAACTATACCACAGAATATTCTTGGAAATTAAATTCATCACCTTCCAAAATCCTTACTCGTTTTTGTCTTTAAACAGCAAGTGCAAGATCAAGTCTAAATAGCGTGAACCTCAGAATCCCACGTTTTCGAGCTCAATTATATGCTTTTGGATGTCGGTAATTTAAACGACTCTTTGATGATCTGCGCACAGGCTGCATTGACTTTTATAGCTCCATCCGTTGGACAAAAATTACATCTGTGTTTAATAAAATGGCGCCGCTAATGAACTGTTACAAAGTTTAGCGTAATCGCCACTAGCGTATGCTATTGTTACTCTCTGTAAGCTGATTAACTATTCAAAACCACTAAATATTTAAAGGTTGTACATCTATTTTGTCATATTCTTTGTTGTCGTTAAAACTTTGTTGGCGGCTTGGTTTTTGAAAAATAAGATTAACTTTAACATGCCTCTTGATGAGCCAGCATAATGGCGTTGTTTGGAAATACATTTTAAGTTTAAGTAAATTTTTTATGATGAGATAATTTTCTTTAATCGAGGTTTCACAGTTTGTGCTTTTCAACCGTTTTTGTAACGCAATAAGCTGAATGAAACAAAAATAGAAATAAACAATAATAGAATAAACAACAAAAAAGAAAAAAGAAAACTTAAAAAATAAGAAACTAAAAAAAGAAAAAATTGTTTTTGATATTGCTGGCCCAAAATTTCATCTTTAATTCACTTTCAGACGTTGTTATGGTCTGGTGAAATTAACCTTTGTGTTCAATTCTTTTCTTCAATTCTTTTGCAATTGGTCTTTACACAAAACATCTAAAAAAACTCAACAGTACATGACTGCAAAAAATTTGTAGTAGTACTCACTCAAAACTTTTTTTTTTCTTTCTCTTCGACATTCAAGCTTAAAATACAGCTTTGCTATCTGTTTCAATAATGGATCGATAAATCTTTTATATTCAATCGCGCTTTACTTCCTCCAAATTCTTTTACTTTTTTATTGTTAAAGCTATTTTTTTTCACCGCAGTAGCAGGATTCAAATACCAACAAAGGCAGCTTTTACTGATCCCACGTATTCGCACGCGGAATTGCGCGTGTCATTTACATTTAACGGCATGCATTTTGCCTTTTATCTTTTTTGCTTTTACAAGAAGATATCACGCGTATTTCCGCTCGTAATACGCGACTAACGCGAGATCGGTAAAAGCCGCCTAATAATAAAATGAGTAGGGCAACTTTTTGTTGCACAAAAAAAAATTAAAAAGTTGCATTTATTTTTAAAGAAAGTTGCAAAAGTTGCGTTTATTTTAAAGAAAGTTGCAAAGTTGCATAAAACGAATAAAAAGAATAGCGAAATCAACACCGAGAAGGTTTGCGTTTACTCTGCGCTTGTTTTATTAACATACAAAGCCAAATACTTCCACACACTGTCTTGGGCAAACTGGCGATCTTTAGCCAAGAGCTTGCCAAGCATGCTGAAGCTCCTCTCTACACTGCATGAAGTAGCTTGGCACTGCAATAGCGTAGCATAGAGTGCTGGGCTGACATTTGTGTTTGAGATATTTACAATAGCTTTCAAATCACTGTTTAGTTCAAGCCAGTGGTTCAAATACAACTGAACTCCAACGGGATCGCTTCCAAAATCTAACTTGTATCCCTTTTCGTAAGCTTGAGAAACTGTATATTTTACACTTTCAGCTCGTTTTATTTCCTCCACCAACTTCATGTAGCATTGATAAATTTCCTTGAGGATGTTTGGAAGAGTTTCAGCCGCCACTGCTTCTTTTGCACTCACTACCAGGTGCCCTGTGCCTTTGAATGCATTCACAATATCACAAACTTTGGGGAAATTTTCAGCATAGTACTTTGCCGCATTTAACCAACTGCCCCACCGGGTGACAATAGGTTGAGGAGGACTGCCGATTTCTGAAAATTTTCCTCTTCGGTCTTTATTTTTAACTACCGAAGCCTTCACGGTAGCAATGAGCTTGTTAACATTTTTATAATGATTGCGAATTCGCTCGACTGCATTGTGCAAGGCATGAGCTGTGCAAGTGATGTGGATCAGCTTTGGGTATATTCCTTTAAAAAGGCGGCTTGCTGCTGTCATATACCTGGCAGCATCTGTAAGCAAAAGAACAAAACTATTTCGGTTTGCTTGGAGGGTTCGTATTGCATCATCAACAGCATGCACAATAGTTTGCTGATTTGGAGACGTACAAAGAATCTTGCAATGCAATAAATAAGTTGTTTCTGGAACTTCGATATTACCTACTAAGGTATTCAAATACTTGCAGCCAGATATTTCGGATTCATCAATCACCATGAAAATAATCTTATCCAAAAGAATTTCACAAACTCGATTTGCTTCGCATTTTCCCATATCGTCAACTCGCTTTCTACATGCCGATTCGGATGGAGCTTTACGACCTAGAAATTGAAACAGCGACTGCATTTCTGGATTACGTAGCTTGTAGAGTGGTATATCGGCTGAGAGAAATGCTGAGGTAACTTTTCCAACATAATCGTCCCAATCTACGTTGGTAGAGTCTATAGGCTGCTGCCGCTGCTGCACTGTTGATGACAAGGCTTTTTGATGCTTTGCACTTAGGCGATGTTTGTCCACAGTAGATTTTCTGTCATGCACAACAATTGTAGCGCACAGTGTGCAGTACAGTTCTCCACGAGCGGAAGTCATAAACTCTTTTGGGTGGCGTGAAACAAAGTCTCGAACTTTGGAAAGGGATGATTTCGCTTCTTTCGGCATTTTTACAAATGTATTATTTTACACTCTCAATTTTTCTGCTTATGCCTGACTCTAATGGGAAGGTACGAATTTATAAAAATTAGTAACTATGAGATTAAACAACTAGTTCACGATAGAAATAATGTAAAAACAATTACCTATCCTTCACATATTTCAAGACTTCAAGTAGACTCATGGCTTTTCCTAACACCTTCATGTTAGAGGTAGCCTTCGCTTGGCTTATCTCATTCTCAAGCATTTTGGAGTTGGACGTCTGCAGTAAGATGTTTACTATGGTTTGGCTGACTCTACAAGTTACGCGAAGTCGTACGAATCACAATTCGTTTTACTTTTAACCGCAGTTTTCCGGCTTGTTGACCAAACCCACTACTATTACGAAACAAAGGTTGACAATATAGCCTGAACCAAAACTGTTTTATACGCACTCGCTATGTTATGTACCACATACGTTAAAACAAAGAAGTAAAGCGGGCTTTACACTTGGGATTTCAATTATTAACAAAAATTACATTTGGATAGTTCATAATTTTTCTCTTTTTTTTTTGCAATATTGGCAAAAAGTTACGCTTAAAAACCGAAAAAGTTGCAAAAAGTTGCAAAATAAAATTTGGACAAAAATATCCTTACACGCTATATTGAAGTTTTGTGCCACTCAGGAAGCTGTCCGAAGCTGTAAAAAAAGTTGCAAAAGTTGCAAAAAGTTGCCCTAAAAATGAGATAAGCGAGGATAGTTTATGACTTGAACACTGAATAGCTTACATAGGAAAAGTGCACACTCAGTTAACCTCTTTATACTTTCTGACAAACCTGATTATTAACTCCTTTAACACTTTATTGCCATAATTTTTGTTAAAAAAAAAAAAGTTGTGTTTTTGCTTTTCATTCTGGCAGTAAAATGCTTGAAGAAACAACCAAGAAAAGCGATTTTCCAAAGTAACCACAAATAAAAAATGATTTGTAATATTAGAAATTCGCTGAAATTCGCAGATTTGCGAGGGAATTCCAAATCATTACGTACAACGCGTAAATTTGAAACGTGACAAATTTGGTGAGTTGGGCGGTAAAGGGTTAATTGATTGATACAGTCGATTTCGGTCAATAATATGTAAAAATAGTATTTGTGTAGGTGAGCCAGGAAAGACTATAACGTGCGAGCCTCTTGAAATTTGATTACTGTAAACTTTTGAAACCAAATGTACTGTGTAGAATGTTGTCAAATGTTGATGCTGTCAGCACAACGTACTTCATCTATTGTAAATTGACCTTTTTGTAGCAAATTACCATACTACTAATGCATTATATTAAAAATCAAAATCTTATAAAACACAATAGTCCGTTTTACCTGTAAATGGTATCATCAGAGGTATATCTTATTCGAAAGAGAATTAAAAATTAAAAAGCCTAATTTTGCAAAGATTTTGCAAAACTCACTCATATTTCACACCGAAAAGCGTTTAGAATTTTCCAAACCTAAACAAAACTATACCGCTCCTTAGTATGTTAAAAACCACAGATTATCGCATCAACCACGAACGCTTGACAGAGTTGTAAACGGGCCGACTAGTTCAGGCCCGAACCCGGCCCGAACCCGAAAATATAAGCCCGAACCCGGCCCGAACCCGAAAACTAATTTGAAGCCCAAATCATGCCCGAAAAAAACGAAAGTTATTAGGTCTGAAAAATTTAGCAATGTTGCCAAGTTATTTTGATTATATTTTTGTGCACCTAAGACAAAAAGTACGTCTCACGCCCAAATTAAGCCCGAAATTTTTGACAACTTCAGGCCCGAACCCGGCCCGAAAAGCCCGGTCTGACTTACAACTCTGACGCTTGAAAACATCGTGTGTTCAATTTGAATAAGTTTTTCAGTTATACGGGGTTTGACGTTTCCATCAATAAGTGGTCAATGGAAAGTCCAGAGCAGAATAATTAAAATTGCAAGAAAATAAAAATAGAGATCCTTCACAACCTGTTTTACCCTTGTGAGATCCTCAGGTAGTAATTTTATGTATTTTTGTTTGGATAAGATTAACCCTGGAATCCCAAAAGAGTGAAACAGGCTGTAAGGGTTTCTTTTCTTTAGTTTATTGCAATTTGAATTAATTTTGAATTAAGAAAAACACATAGCACTGGTTCGATTTTAAATGATTTTTTTTATTGTGTTTTAAATTTGTTTTAAAAAGTTGTCTAAAAAAGCTTTAATATTACTTTTAGTGTAATTTGAAAGTTGTTGGATAGGCTTGAGTAAAGATATCGTATATATAATCGTATTATTACACCAAGATATACAGGATATCCTCCAAGGTGCTTATTAAAGCGTTTTTCTGAGTATGCACTTCATGGTCTTTATTGTCATGATAATTTTCAATTTCTTCCTTGTTTCAAACGTGCCGAGAATTTTTTAAAACAATAATCTTTTTTTTTTGTGGCATTAAGCATTTCCCGGACCGCCTCCGACTTTACAGAAATATAAAGCGTGGTTTCAAAAGCTATTTTGAAGGCGTGCTATAACTAATATACGACGAGTATAATAGCACATTAAAAATGAGAAAAGGAAGGCGGGCTTACTTTTGACGGATGTTTGATGTTTCCACCAACCAAAGGTTTTATGAAAACAAAATTATCTATTTTCCGAACTTAAACACTTGCTTTCTTGTCAAACCAACAGCGCTTTATTACGTTTAGAAGCGTCGTAGACATTTTTGCAACTTCCGCTACGTTTATTTTTAAATTCTTTTAAGCACCAATTATGACTTTAGGCCTCTAGAAGTCGAGATACAAAAGCGGTTACAACGATATGGTGTAGTGAAAAATGTTTTCTGCTTTTTCTATCCAATACTGATAAACTGCTTTTACAATATCCTGTGGTGACGAAGCGCATATTAAGAACTTCAAAATAAAATTAAAAAAACTGATTTTAGGTGAACCAAGAACCGGCAGCTTTTTCCGACCACTTCCCTCTGCTCGTGAAATCTCGACAAAAATGAGCGCAGTGGCATCTGAGCAGTCTCGAATCTTCTCTCATTTGGTACCATTTTGGGGACAGTTCATCATTCACGACATCTCATTGACCCCTCTCTTTGAATCTGGTACGTTGTTTTTATTTTAGCGATTTTTTAAGAGTTTGAGCTTAAGTATAGAGAACCCCAAAACCTTTGTTGTGCAATATTAAAGGGAATGAAGCATCGAACCCATTTCGGTAGTTTATAGTACCTAAAATTGAAATTTTGGGGATGGGGTTGAAATGATATTCAACACAATGCAAAGAGGTACATACCCCTAAAAAAAGTTTTTGGAAATCCTGAGTTTGTTCTCTCAGTGAAAGTTTTTGAGAAAAAGAGGGAGGTTAGTCAAAATTGGATTGGTCAAGTGATGTTACTGAAAAGGTAAATATTATTCAGTATCCCTTTTTTCCTGAAAGTTCAGGCTGTGAGAAGAGATTCAATGTTTCCAGAAACTTTTGCGAGAGATATCTCTCTGTATTTGTTAAATATCTCTTTGCAACAGCTACCCCAAAATGAGAACAAAAATTCAAAACAACTATATTTCGATTTTAGTTATTGTATACTACCGGAATAAGCTCGATACTTCACCCCCGTTAATTCATTTTTTGCTTATTTGCCAAAGTTTTGATTTCTTAGAACTGCTACGCAGAAAATCATTGCATGTAAAGTTTAAAGAGAAAAACATAAATAATACCGCATCTACAATTAAATTTCAAGAAAATAAAATTTTTTTGCCTTAATTTAAGCATTTAAAATAAATTGTTGTTAATAAAAGGAATGTTAATGTTAGAATTAACCAAGCGAATACGTCAGTTAACTTTTGGCAGCGGTAAAACCTGTGATCAAAGTTGAATCGGTTCTATTTTACTATACCAACATTTCTAATTAAAGTATTGTGTATATTAATGTTCCAGATATTGGAGGAGATGAAGAAGAATGTACTTGCGATGACCCTGAAAAAGAATGTATCAATATTCCAATCCCGAAAAACGACATACAGTATGACGAAGAGGAAAAGACGTGCTTCTCCGTGAAACGTTCACTGCCAGTCGCAAAAGGGGGAGAACTTGGATGTAAGTGGGAAACAGCATTCTTTCCAACACAGCAATACAACAAGAATTGTGAATATTGCAGAAAAGTGCCAAAAGTTTAACCTAAATTTGAGTGAAACCCAATTCATCTGTTTCAAAACCAGATGCTTTAACAACTAGATCACTGATAGATTAGCAGCTGCTGTTTTCATCAAAAAAAAAATTTTTTTTTGATTAAGAATTGATAATGAACTGAGAAGTTAAGAATTGATCAGCTGTAATAGACAATATCCAGAGTCATGACTTTTGAGGCCAAGGCGTGGTATAAGATGGAATGGAAGACGATTTTTCCATAATCCATAGCATACTCGCAATTTTCTTCCATTCCATTTCCATTCTATCATTTTACATTAAAAATCTTCCATTCCACGTTCTATTCCATATTAAAATTTGCCTCCATATTTCATACTTCCATACCTAGGCAAGCTTAGATCGGAAACAACGGGTAATTTGTATTGTACTTTTGCAACGTTAAGCGTATCTTTGCAAGTAGTCGCTGGCGAAGGTAAGCAGTATGGTACGATGCCTCTCATCTCATTATTGAAGCGCTATCGCAATGAGATACCATAAAAATTCACTCAGCATGAAAATATCAACCACTTAATCAACAGACAATAGGTTAACCGGTATGCACAGGGTTTAATGATTGTAAGTTTGTAATTCCATCACTCACCAACAATGAAATTTGGCATAGCCAATCTGTCGAAAACATTTTACAAAAATCGAAAAAAAAGCCGAAATTAAAAAAAAAAAAACAACAACAAAGACCTAAGCTCAATCGAGAATAGAAAAGTAAATACAAATCTTTGATACGATGGAAAAAGTTTTGTCACTTGGAAAATTGTCATTCTCAAAATAAAAATGAAGCCAGTCGGCACTAATGCAACTGCAAAGTGCAATGAACATATTCTATGATCTGAGCTGATGATGCAATACCTACACTGTTTGCGCAATGCTCATGACCGAATTGCCCAATGAATTTGTCAACAGATGATTAGCTGCTAAATGCTTCCACATATTTGTAGTTATCACTGTCTGTATGGACGTATTTTTCTTTAAATGCTATGTGCAAAATCCAGTTTAGAATTGGTATGGATGTATGAAAGATTGTCTTTCATTTCATTCTATTCTGGCATCTTCCATACGCCATACCAAAATTTCCTTTCCATTCCATTCCACCTTCAATTCCATTCCATACCATTCCCTGCTTGAGGCACAATCTTGACTCTTTAGGCATAATAAAACGTATAATTATACACTACGACAGTAGTCCTAGCTATTCAGACGAGAAGTAGAAGATGAAAGTGGATTCCAAAATAGTATATGTCTTAGACTGTGAAACTAAGTTTTAATAGTGCCTCTAAGAATCCGGATATTGTCTAATGTAACTAAGTTTTTTTTTAAGTTCACAGTATATCGCTGATTCGCGTATCATATTTGTGTGTAAATGGGTCGTTGTAGTTATTCATCTTTTTCACCGATTGAATTCTTTGAGCAAAACGCTTTCAACCAGCTTCGTAATGATATAAACAAACTCCAACTGGGAAGCTTGAAAATGTTGATTACATTAAAATATATTCGTAATAGTGATTTACTGGCAGAATAATACTGTAATTATATGACTTACTGAATTTTCAAAATCATTATAAATGTTCATAGCTTCTCTTTCAATGAGGGGCAAATAGCTTGCCCAGTTTTTGGAAGAGCATGGGCTTATAAACTGCGTTAGTTTCTAACGGAAAGCTGCATTCTCTTTTAAAGGAGGCCTTCATTTGAAATAGGCTATTATTTAAATAATCCGGAATATTTTTCTGAACACGTTATCGAAAGTTCCGTCCAGAAATTCCTCACCGTTCTTGAGATATCCTCTAAAATCCGCTAATACTCCGCTAATCCGTGACGTCACTTGCCCGAGTTTGGCTGAGTTTGTATGGGCTGTGTAAGGTACAGAGTAGGTAGGCAACATGTTTATCCTTGTCTAAATTAAGTGAATTATACCCTATTTTATTCAAAGCTGTTGCCTACCTACTCTATACCTTACACAGCCCATACAAACTCAGCCAAACTCGGGCAAGTGACGTCACGGATTAGCGGAGTATTAGCGGATTTTAGAGGATATCTCAAGAACGGTGAGGAATTTCTGGACGGAACTTTCGATAACGTGTTCAGAAAAATATTCCGGATTATTTAAATAATAGCCTATTTCAAATGAAGGCCCCCTTTAAACAGATTTTTTGTGAAGCAATCTTCTGAAAAAATAAAATATTTTATTTGAACAATTGAATAAGCATTTTATTGAATAGGATTACAGTAGCAGTTGATGAATTCTTAGAACATGCTGCTCTGCTTTCAATCTAGTACAGTACTTTTTATAGTTGAAAAAAATAAAATATGTAGATATTATCTTATTAATGCTTTTAGGTGACACATCCGTCCGTCAGCAAATGAACAGACTTACTGCTTTTATTGATCTTGGTACCATTTACGGCAATGACCAGTACTACTTGAAATCAGTTCTTGACCCTAATTCTAGTAAGTACGGCATATTAGCAGCTCAATTTCGTCTGTGTGGCTAAGGGGGTAAAAACGTCTTTTTTACAATAACCCTGATCGCATGATTTGCATCCAACAGTCACCTAGGTCATGTTGTTGCCTTCTTGGATAAGACGCTTTGGCGATGATTAACACTGCTTGGTGGCTTTGAATAAGCAACAAAGACAATCGACAAGCATTCGAATAAACCCTTAGAAAGGTTGGATCACTGGAGACTCTTAAGCTGCCGGTGTGGATTTATCCAAAACGAAATAGTTATCAGAATGAAAAGTGTGCGGAACACATCCAATAGTTAACGTCCGATGCTGTCCTGTATCAGGAGAAAAACTATGCAACACAACAGCAACAACGATAAAGACTTTAAATTTAACATGACTAAGTGACAAAACCTCATTATATGTGTAACAAAATCAAAAAGTTTTCTAATATGTGCGACGAAATCTAATAATGTGAGTAACGCCAACAAACAAAACAATGAATTAAATAAAATTCATTAAACAGTCTATGAATTTACTTCGAAAAAGCATGCAACTTAATACAGTATGCACACAACTGGATGTTGAAAATACCAATTGAAAATACTGTTGCTTCACGTTGGTAATGCACTAAAAGCAACGTTAATGTTTTTTTAGAAATTGGTGAACTTCGGGAACAGGAACATGGTTTTCGTGGAGAGAAGTCTGGTTTCTTGCCTCTACAGAGTGAGCTTGATAATCAAACAGTTGCGGATGGAATGGATTGCCCCGCCATCCAGAGGCCAACTCACCTCCCATGCTGGGTTTCAGGTACTTCATCAATCAACACAATTATTCGAAAGCATTAATACACTGATTCATTTCTCCACTTGTTCATTTATTTATTTATGCGCTTGAACCAACTTTCTATCGCTTATACTTAAAATACTCCAAGAATATATAGTTTAGTAATGTCATTTCAAAAATCACACCAAGAAATTATAAGCATAATTGTTCTCAAATGATAAAACGTACAGTAACTGCAACAAACTTGATAGAAATTATTTAATAGTAACACAATACTAGTTAGGTTAAGTGGGAACGCATTTCAATTTTCTGGTTTAATTACTACGAATAATGTGAACCACTAGTTTTACAAAGTAGTAAAGGTTTTAAACCTACTATTATTATTGATTTCAGGCGACATCAGAGCCAACGAAAATTCAGCCTTGTCCTCACAGCATACATTCTGGATGCGTCAGCACAACAAGTTGGTGAAAAGACTGCACGATCTCAACCCACGTTGGAATGCAGCTCGGTTGTACAAGGTTAGAAACTAAACAATTTCAATGGATTGAAAACTTTATAATGGCCTAATGGCACCACGTTTTCAAACAAAATTGGATTCTTTTCTTTTGTAAAGAATAACATACGACTTTTTGTTCCTACTTAATGCATCTCATCAGTCATCGGTGTTGAGTGCATCAGAAAGCCCTCACTATTCTAGAAATTTGTTTCTCCTGTTTAACCCTTTAATGCCCAATGTAGCCAATTGGCACACCTGTTTTTCAGCTTTCCTTACGCCCTCCCCTCCCCAAAAAATAACATTTTGCACTTTTGTAATGGTAGCTGATGTTATTTCGCACATTGTTGGAAAAGAGGAAATTGACAACTTTTTTTTTTCTCCCACAATGCTCTGCAGAGTTAGACGTTCATCTGAGCCAAAATTTTCTAAAAAATGTTAATTTTAAAGTTTTTACACAATTTTTCTAAAACTAAAACCATTGTGTTATTAATATTTTTCTTTTTATAAAAATGTGAAGAATTGCTAGTATTTACAATATTGGTTTGCAAAATGTGCAAAAAGACACGTAAAAACCGAAAAAAAAGGGAACGAAAATTAAAAAACGAACAAAAAGTTACCTTATCTGCCCAATGTTGCCAAATGGCAACAACAATTATTTTAAGATATAAACACGACATAAACATAAATTTGGTGAAAATGTGTTGAAACGACCCCTATCAATCAGGAAATGCAAAAAAAAAAATTTTTTTTAAACTGCTTCTGGGTCCGGGCATTAAAGGGTTAACAGTCTTCAAAATTATTATCCTTTGTGATAGTATATTAGTATACTGCTGAAAGCTGATTGCAGTATCTTAAAAAAAAAACATTTTAAATATTTTGGAATATATTTGGAGTATCTTTAGACTCATTTTTATCGAAAAAAATTTTAATTCATTTATTTCCTACTCTTAATCCTCAGGAAAGCAATTTCAGTAGTTTGAGGGGGAGAGATAAGGGTCATATTTGTGAAGTTATTTCTACTCTACATACCAAATCTAATGTTTATTTAGACTGCAAGAAACATCCTCATAGCTTTAACACAGCGAATCACGTACGAACATTTTCTTCCAGTTCTACTCGGCAATACTCACATGAGACGATTTGGATTGGAAGGACTCTCCGCTGTAAGTGAATGGAAATCAATCAAGCACACTAATAAATAAAGCAAATTACATTAACTATATATGTCATTGATGAAATTTCACAGAACTGGACAGCGCTTAAATTTTGAGTTTTTGCTAGATAATTAAAGTAAATCATGCTTCACTATTTTATAATTAGAATTTTTCATGTTTTCATATTGTACCACGATATAAAAGCAACATCATCCTTCAAATAATTTAGTTTTACTTTGGTATTGAAAACTTACAAATTGTGTTTTATAGGGATACTATTACGGATATGATTCGTCATACGATGCAACAGTGGGGAATGCCTTTACCACAGCAGCGTTCAGAGTGGGCCATAGCTTAATTGGACCAATGTTTGTGAGGCCAAACCCTAACTGGAGAGGGGACCAAGCACCTGACATCAGTTTGAGAGAAAGGTACTGAGTTGTTTTTTTACAGTAGCTCAGAAGAGCAGTAAGCTAATATTTCGAAAAACTTGTTCAAAGTTTGTTGTAATTTTGAAATTTAAAATCCCGAAAGGCTTTTGCAAATTAGTCTTTCAAACCCATATAAAAACATTAGAGTCCACCGAGTAGTATTGAATCAATAAATGTGTGAAGTAATTTACTGCTGTTTCTCACTGCAATTCAAATATCATAATTTTTATACATTTTTTTTGTTTATGTAGCATTATCTGGATTCCATTTCTAGAGATGTAAATTGTGTAATGATGAAAATAAAAGCAAACCATCTATACAGCAGATTTGCAATAAATAAAAAAGAAAAGTCGGTACTTGGTGAATTGCAAGCATTCATTGTTAATAGAAAAAATCATGAGCATGGCAAAGTATCCAAATTAATTTACAGTATTTTATTAATGACTCATAAAAACAAAACAAATCTTTTTCTGTTTACCTGTGACCTGTGTAAAAGCTTTAAAAAGTCAATTTTTTAATTCAAAGCACTCTGGAGAGTTGAATTACTTTCAATTTTGATTAGATTATTAATCACAAAGTTTTTAAACTGCAGTTTTTTCAACAATGAGCCTGTCATGGACAAAAAATCTGGTGGACCGAATTCGATTTTGCGAGGATTGTTGAACAGCTTTGCTCAAACAGCAGACCCGGTTCTCACAAACGACTTGAGAAATTTTCTGTTTGCTGAACAAAGTAAATTCGTATGACATATTTAAATTGAAAAGTTCTTAAAAGTAAACAAAAACAAAAACCAGAAAAAACAGATGTTGGAAAGAACTGCATTTCACATAAATCGGTTTATGTACTACGCTGGTAAATGATTCTGTTGTGCTTCGTTATTGGTTTACGATTTACTGTCCCAAAGATTGTCATCAATGTTTACTTTACGTCTGACTGCTGTAAATTTGTTTTCCTCTATCTTCTTATTTTACAAAGAATTTGTTGATTTTTACTTCAACTTTATATTTAATCATTTAATTTGCTAATTGATTTTATGATGGGCATTTACACCTGAATTTTTTTGGTCTTGGGAGCTGAAGGTCTGAGGTTCATATCAGTTAAATCGACTCAGTGTTGCCAACAGCTCGCCACCGCTGTAACATTTCTTCGAAACAAGCTGCGTTGTCGGGAGCAATGAAGCGGAGATGGGCCACGCAAACTCGTTACACATTTCGGCGCATTCAGCGAATATTATGAAACATTTGATTTGAATTAGTTTTAGAGAGTAAATTTTTATTCGGAAAATTTTAAGTTAAAAAGAGCAAGACGTAAATGAGAAATAGTCATTCTGGCGTTTTTTCATTTACTTTTTTACGGAGTAAGATTAGAGGTTAAGTTAGAGTTTGGGGTAAGTTTTAGAGTAAGGACTTGTGTTTAAATCATATTTAAGTCAGGCTTAATAAAAGAAGTAGATAGATATTATCGGTGAAAAAGAGTCTGTTTAGTAATTGTGCATATTCTATCCTTCGCACCAACATCTTTGACCCCATTGATGAATTTAAGTTATGTTGTTTTGGTTAAACTCAACCAAAATTTATGTACTTTGAAGTTTTATGACGTCAGATGTGCCGCTAAGTGGGAAAATATGCATACTAGGCTTACCAATCAGTGTTCCAGGTAATAGATACGTCTGCTTCTAGAACGGTAGACTTGGGTTCGAATCCCGGTCGAGTCGAACTAAAAACTACAAAAATTAGTACTCACAGTTCCCCTGTTTGATGTTCAGCATTTAAGGGACGTTGTGAAGCCTCCACCATGTGTGGTAGACAGGTGGGCAGATGATAGATTGACGCGAAAACCAAAAAGTTTCTTCGCTGTCATCTGCCGAAGGCAACTTACTGAATATAAAGCAAAAGCACCTACTTTGTCTCACGTGCTTCATGAAAATGAGTGTAGATTAAAATCTAAACCAACTGAGTCTTGTGCACTTTAGATAAGATGGGAATGGATCTTCTTGCAATCAATATTCAAAGAGGCAGAGATCATGGAATACCAGGTTATCTTCACTTTCGAAGGTTTTGCGGTTTGAGTGTTGCTGATAGGTTTGATGAACTTCACGATATTTCTTCCGAAAACCAAAAAAAATTGGACGATCTTTACAGGTATCTTAAGGTTGTCTACGCAGGAAAGACCAATAATTATCTTCTGTAACATGTGATAAACAATAATCTAATTCTACTTCTAACTATACTATGATACGTTGGCCCTTTGTTCAGTGAGTACGGTTGATCTCAATGTGTAGTTAATGCACATTTTTACATCTAAACAAAATAGGTAAAACAGTCAACCTGGCTGATTTAGTTTAAATTTATAAATTGAATTAAGTTCCATACAATATACCAAATGCATTACCCTGGCATTTTTTCATCTAAAATAGACGAGTAGATATCATCAATTTTTCGGTCAAGTGTTATACATCTAATTTGGTTTTAGGTCGGTGTTCGATATTGACTTGTACATTGGAGGATTGTCAGAAAAGCCAGTTGAAGATGGTTCGATTGGTCCAACCTTTGCATGCTTGATCGGTTACCAGTTTAGAGACTTGAAAAAGGGGGATCGATTTTGGCACGAAAACGGAGGATTTTTTAAATTATTCACGAAAGGTAAATTGGAACACTTATTTTTGCTCTTATTTTACTATGGCATTAGCTTTCCCTTCAAAGTTTTTTGAGAACTTTAATATCTTGTGAGATTCATAGTCAGCTCTTAGAATGTTATATTTTGATGTTTGACGAAAACGTATTGTCAAACGTATATGTAGTTCAAGAATAATTTATTTTTAGCCTATTAACTTCACATTCTTTATCATTTCTCCGTTTTGTTTTTAGAGCAACTTATTGCGCTAAAAGCAACAACCTATTCCAAATTGCTTTGTGACGGAATTGATGACATGCAAACTATACAAGAGTTCCCGATGAGAGTTACGTCACGATCTAACCCAAGACGTCCGTGCAGTGATTATCAGGGTCTTGATATCACTCCTTGGAAAGACGACTATGTAACAGATTACGAGCATATTGATGAAGATCATGAGCCAGGTACATAATTAAAGGTACCAGTTTTTTACTCAATTTGGCAGAAGGTATATTCAAGATCGAACCGATCAGTGGTCAAGTGGATAAAGCATTTGCTTCCGAAACGGTAGACCTGGGTTTGATTTTCGGTCTAGTCTAACTAAAGACTATAAAAATTGGTATTTCCGGTTTCCCTGCTTGACGTTCAGCTTTAAAAGAGACAGAGTGAAGTTTCCACCGTGTGTGGTAGATAGGTGGGCAGGTAGCAGCTTGAATCGAAGACCTACAGGTTCCTAGGCTGTCTGAACGGCAATGTAATGAATAAATGTAATGTAATGAATAAAATGTAATTACAATTACTATATCGATATATTTTCTGCCAACTTGATACCTTGATTTTATTTTGCGTAAAAATTATGCATAATAGCAAAAAGCCAAAAACAACAGCATAGATATCAGATTGATTGTTTGTATTGAATTAACAGCTTAATTATTTCAATATTTGCTGTGTTATGTTTTATACTTTTGAAAACTTAAATTAATTTGATTTGTTTGCGTTAACGTTAAATCAAATTACAGCTTTCTTAAAAGCCTAAACAAGCAAAGCAAACTTTTAGCGTTGCGTATGATAATGATGGTGTGTTACTTATGGTATTATTACATAGCTGACTACCAGTGGCGTAAGAGGTGGGGGGCCGGGGGGGGTACTGCCCCCCTCCCCCCCCCCCCGTTTGGTTTTAAGGTGCCGATCGCGCGTCAAAATTTCGGGCGATTTCAAATTTTTTGGGCAATTTTGCAGAAGAGTAGGAAATAAATAGATGACCTTTTTTTTGGAAAAGGCTTGGCGCAGGTTTCGTGCGCGCAGACATTTTGTTATAAAGCCGAAAAAACTAACCCTAAACCCTAACCTTAACCCTAATCCTAGCCCTAAACCTAACCTAAACCTTAACCCAAACCTATAACTGTAATAGTCAAAGTAAAAATTTTCGAAAACGAGTGACGTCACCCCAATCTTTGTTTATTTAATCGCGCATGTTCCGTGCACCAAGTTACTTCGTTTTTTTTTTTTTTCGGAGTTCACCTTAATTTGGACAGAAAAACCGTCTCAATATCAATGAAGACCTTTTTTCTTTTTTTTTGGAGATCACCTGAAATTGGACAGAGAAACCGATTGATTTAGTCATTTTTCGGGCAAAAGTTTGGTGCCCCCCAAATCATTTTGAGCTCCTACGCCCATGCTGACTACCTACAAGTTATTTTTTCACACATCTTTAAAGCAAAGTTTTATGCCTCAGTAGGCAACATCACTTCAAAATTAAAAGAAACATGAAACAAATTCAAAGAAATTACTGATTGGTACATTACTCTTAAAGCTATTTTTGCTGTACGACTACTTGAATACTTACATTTGTAGCTGTGGAATGGACTGCTTGGTTTCCTTCGACTCACAACGGAGTGACTCTCTCCTCAGGAGAGACTTTGAGTCTGCTGTTAACAACTCGTTCTGATCATGTGTGCCACCAAGTGTTAGATACTGAAACGCGAGAAGTTCAGGGAAGCCTTCAAGTGCGCTATAAGTGTTTGCCGGGTACCATCAAGCACAGTGATTTTCCACCAGTGCTATCAGAAGATTGTAAGTATAAGTAAGATATCGATGACACTCCATGTGATAATTGCCCATTCAGTAGATACACTGTAATATTCGTACGTATACTGTATTTCATGCATAAACCTAATTTGTGCCTGCACTTTTATTGAGGTTATATTCAAAGTCAAACACAGCAATAAATGTGCTTAAAAAAGTACTGTTTATTATTGAATTGTTTTTGAAGTCTTAAAAATTGATTTCAGTTTTAAGTAAAGTAAAACAAGCAGAAAAAGTATTGTAGAACGTCCAAATTTTTACTTGGTCACTTCTTGAGCCTGCGTGGTCAAAAAATTAACTCTGGTGATGGAAAATATCATAGGTAAAAACTGCCATATTATAATAATTGTTAGATGAAAAATATTGTACTTCTGTAATAAGTGAATAATCTCTTGAAAAACCTTCTTAGATTCTTTGTACTTGATCTTTTATTTAAAAAAGTAAACATACAATGCAGTGGATTAGTTGACTGCAGAGTCCAGGAACTAATTTTTCAAACAAAAAAACAAACAAATTACAAATCAGTCAAAACTTTGAAAAATGGCCAAAAATAAGCAGTTAAATTTAATCGCTTTTTTCCTCAAACAATCAAATTGAAAAAAGTCTAAACATTGGTTTCATCAAAAACTATATAATTTCAGAAATAGGGAGGTGGGGGTGGAGCTATTCGGCATAATTACAAATCACTTCTCCGAAATCTCGATCAATTATCTCCCTAATTCTCTTTCACTACGAAACACAGACAAAATAAGTTACTGCATGTGAGTTTTATTAAACTCTAGGGTTTCATGACTTTCCAGCTTGTAAATAAGAGAACTAAACTTTACCATTAGCCACCTCTCACACAACGTATTTATGCAGCAGATTAATCATGTTCTTTGCACTGCTAATTTCTACGCCACGTTTTAAAACATTAAATTTTATCAAAACAGGCCTAAAATTAAGTTACTTTGGAAAACACTAAAATAAAATTTTCGAGCGCTAGCGCTCCGCTTCCAGACCCTTGTACCCTCGTCCCAATTGCCTACGGCGGCTGGGGATTCCGCCCACAGACTCCGTAAACAACCAATCTATTGCAGATTACTGGCTACGCGCTTTATTGCATCACTGTTAAAGTATTTTTATAGCATGTAATTGTTTTGCTTTGTTTTTAACACTACAGATGTCTGGACAAGATGGTATGACTCACCAAAAAAATCATTCTCAAAAGATGACGATGAATCAAAATTCAAACACAGAGGAGTGTGCACTAAACCATTTGCGATCCAAGTTCAGACTGCAGACGGCGTGAGTAAAATGAAAAACGTACCATACGACAATATTTCATCTGTGCCTGCAATAATTCATGAGCAAAAACAATTCGCTTCATAGACAATATGAATTTAATATACATAGAAATACAGCACTGTAGAAGATGCAGTATAGAGACAACTGATTGAAAACTTTACGTTATTTTTAAATTACATTATTTAAAACCAGCATAGATCTTTTCTAGTCCTTGAGTTAATTTACTAGTCTATGAAACTTGCCATAATATTATAGTAAATACGCTAAAAACATAGAAGGTTTGATTAGTTTAGAAAACTTGATATTTTGGTTATTTAACCGGTCAGTAATCAAGTGGATCAAGCATCTGCTACTGAAACGCTAAACTCGGATTCGAATCACGGCCAAGTCAAACTAAAAAGACTTTAAAACTGGTATTCAGAGCTTTATTACTTGACATCCAGCATGGAAAGAGACATGGTGAAGCCCTTCAACGAATTATACGCAGAAAGGCAGGTGGTAACTTAACTCCAAAAGGCCTCTTTGATGGCTAAGGCAAATTGATGAATGAAAATCGATAAAATAATTAGAATCGAAGAAAAGAACTTTAACCAGACTAGAAATGTGAAGAATATTAGCAAATATGTTGTTTCACGCAGGTTCCAGCAGGAGAAACGGAGGAAGTGTTTGAGGTTTTTAGTCCACACGCTGGTTTTGTTTGCAGAGGTGGTCACCAGCACTCTGGTCGCTGCAGCAACTACAAAGTTCGATACTTGTGCCGAATTAAAGACGGTAAGTATAAGATGATTTGGAGTGAGGAATATAATATCATCCTTTTTACATATACGAGAAAGGAGATTAACTTGATTAAATTGCAATCATCTTTGCCCTTTCTCCTTTTCGCAAACACCTTTTCTCGTGATCTTTTTTTCCCTGCCCAATCAAAATCAGTTTTTGTTCTGTAGTCATTATTAATACTGCATTTTTATCCCCTAACTAGAGGAACCACTACATCTTTAATGCTTGCTTTTATAGCTTATGCTATTTTTATCAATGCCAATTAGGCATCACAAAACACATCAACAACTAAGGCCTAAGAAGAGCTCTTACCTGTAGATCTTTTGTTTCTGAAACAATTGATGTAGCCTGTCGACAACAATATAGTCCATTCTATACGCACAATATAGGCGGTTACTTCCATTGCTAAATATGGGGTCAAAACAAACACTCAAGCTAATACTTAAGTTAGTTCATATAATGTAGATTTAACTTCGGTCAAATATCCGAACTTGAAAACTTTTTTGGCTTTCTGGAATTTTTTTAGTCATTTTCGCAATCACAAGCGTTATTTTCTTTGCAAAAAATGTGCAAAATCTTTTAGATATTTTGATTAAAATTGTTAAAAATTTTTTTCAATTACTAAAAATTTGTAAAGGTTTGAAAAGGTTTGATTCTGTTTGAATAAGAAATTTTTAAGGTTTTGATTCTATTTGAATTAGTCGCTCTCACTGGAAACACTGTTTGTGTTTCCAACTTGGATCCAGTATTTGAATTTTGGTACAGTAGTCCACAGCAGAACGATAAGGCATGAAAAAAAATGGAAAAAGGTAACTGCTGAATTAAAAAATTACGAAGATGACCGCTAAATGAACAAAAAAACACAAAAGTACGCTAAATTCCAAAAATTTATCAAATAGCTTTGATTTTTAGATACCGCACCACCACAGAAGGGTACATGGACCGCTTGGGTTAGCTCTGATACACAAGATCACTCCGGCGATATGGAGTTTTTGACTCGAGCAAGAAGATTAACGAGGGTTGGTTGCAGGTATGGCTATTGAACTTACCGTTTCTGATTAGTCATCATCAACAGAGATACTGGTATCGTAGAAAAATGTGGGTGCTTAGTTAAGCACATTAAAAGAAATTACAGAATAGCGGTTTCCTTATAGTCCTACTAAACGTCTCTCCAAAAATGCTGTGTTTTGCTGATTTTGAAAATTCAATGTTTAAGCTAATGAACAAACATAAGCTAAAGCAGAGAAGAAACTTCATGTATCGTAGAAAAAAAGATTGTCTGGTTTGATTGAGTTACCCAAACTATAATTTTTGAAAAAATAAACTCTTTATTTAAAGTTGGGTTAAATTTCTCCTAAAAGTTTGATTGGTACCTCATACAATATCTTACGGATATGAATTAAATTATTCAAAAAATTTAACCCAATTTTAATTAAAAAATTAGCTTTGCACAAAAATTGGAAAATGGGTATCTCCAACTAGTTTTCCAATTTTTTTGCACTTGCTTTAGCTGACCCAGCACCAGTGCTCTTTCCCATACTACATAAATACGTAAAAGGATGAAGTACTTGAAGGCAACAACTTACTTCTCTTCTGATGATCCCGTAAGGGTACAATAGATTTTTAAGGGTTTCTAAATTTGGCTATGAATAAAATTATAATTTGCTCTGATTTTTTTTTATCGCTGAGCTCTCTTCAATTGGAGATACCTAAAGAGCAGTAAATTTGTGGAATAAATGTGTGCCAAAGAAAACAAACAAGGCAAAGGTGCTGTTAAACATATAGTGTAGATTTAACTAAAGTTTATTTTGCTTCCAAACCAAAACCTTGCAAGAAGTAAGCAGCAATATATGCAACGAGTGCTGCAAAAACCAGCATAGCCTACGCTTACGTTGCAAAAATATCTACTATTTCCAAAACTTTTAGAATACCAATTCGAATTGAAGCAAGAACAGTTGATGACCAGACTCCTGCAGAAAAAACAGGTGACAGGATCAGGCGGATGAGACCGGAGTACGGATTTCAGTGCTACAATTCGGATCAAATTCACGGGAAACCGTGCAGAGATTATGAAGTTCGATTTTTATGCCCAGAAAGTAAGTTTCTATTTATGTTTCACTTTGTTCAATCTTTTCGTATACTCAAGTTACTTTTTCCGTAGACAAATTTCAGTTTTACCTTTCACTCTTCCACTTGTTTTGCCTTAAACACTAATTTAAGTGTGAGCTTTAGGGTTAACTAAAATAAAAGACAAGAAATAGACGCAATTGCTGAACAAAAATAATCTTAACAACGGTATTAAAAGTTTTAAACGGGCAATGGCAGTAGAGAACAACAAATTCCTTTGCCTCAATAAATTGTACACGAATTTTTCTCACATTCTGCAGTATGGCAATCTCTGGAGTGATCTCTTAGTGGGAAATGAGCTCTTTCCAGTCCGCATACTCATTGCCATGTACCGTACAAAAGATCGAAAAAAGTTGTTATCATTGTAATATTTCACACTCCTAATTTCAAAGAGAAACGCAAGGTAGGAATATGATACCGATAAGCCATAGGGTGCGCAAATTAATCGTTGAAGTCATAATTTATACTAAAACTGACACAATTGTTTCAGCTCATGGTCATGATCGCAATCGTCGGGACATTGAATTACTTGAAACAGGTGAGTTGTTCATCAAATCAAAATCAAAACTGTCATTATACTCGCTGTATTACGCCGAAGTGCGTAACGAGTTTGCCGGCACACCTCCGCGTCATTGTGCCCAGGCAACACAGCTCCTTTCGAAGAAATGTTGCAGCAGTGGCAAACCGTTTGCAACACTGTGCCCGATTTAAGCGGCCCGAGTTTAGAACCTCAGATCTACCACTCCAGAGACAAACGCGTTACCGCTGGAACAATTTTTTTTTTTGTAAGATTTTAAAAACTCTATTATGATAGGGTATACTTTCATTATACGAGAGGTTAGTCGCTTTTGTAATTTATAATAGGAAAAGACATGCTATCTAAACTGATAGCCAACTGCTCAGCGCAGCACCATTTTGTTTCCTATCTTTTGTGTTTCTCAAATCTGAAGTAAAAAAATCAAAGCTGCATTTTCTCAACGAAAAACCCAAATCTTGAATGCAATCGGCTTTTTAGTGCTGTTTAGTAACAAATATTAAAACAATCAAGTAGCAAATAATCAAGATCTTGGTGGCCTCGAGCAAGCAACAAATTTACGTGGAAGAAGTCAATCGTCAATCGGAAAGCTTGGAATGCGGTCAAATCTTAAGTGGATGAGGAAATTTCATCAAAAATATAAGCGTCACCATCGCTTCCTTGTTAGTGGTGAATAAAAACAAATCAAACAATCAGTAAAAAAATCCCATTAACTTTTTTATATTGTTTATTTCAGTGCAACAATAAACATCAACATGGTGTTCACTCTACAGCGTTTGTTGTCAAAATTCTTTTTGAATTTGTCTTATTCTCGGAAAATCGTACAGCTATGTAGGAGGTTGACGACTAACATTCCATTATCTGCTTGGAGACGTTGTGTAACTTTTTTGTCAGAACCTTATAGATATTTTTGTGTTAAAAATAAATGGTTAAAATTAAGAAATAATTGAAACAAATAAAATTTACGAAAGTTTACGCCTATATTATCTCAAAGAATTGCGACTTAAAAAGTTTGCAATTCGAAAGCAAAATGCAGTTTTTACTTCGTAACAGTAGAATCAGATGGTTTGTGTCCAACTAATTATGCCTCAGCCCAAGTTCTGATAGAAAAAAATTAAGAGTGGTCGGTATGGAATTTTGTAGACTATATTTTAACTGGATCTGCTTGTCCTAATCAAAGCTTTTAAATTTTTACTCTTTGTTTGTATTTGTAATCTTTTTTATTTAACTTGATTAGGATTTGAGCAAAAATCTCTCAAATGTAAATTTGGCTTTCATTTTTGCTGATTTTCTTTCGTTTTGATTACTTGAAATTATACTTTTGAAGTTCTAGGTCTTTTTATGTACATGAAGAATTTAAATAATGTTTGAACCAAACTAACTTTATGATGTGTTAAGTTGTTTTGTTTTTTCGTTGCAAAATAAACATACTTATGTATTTTCCTGAAGCGAATTAATTGCATTTCATGCAAAGTTTTGCTGTTCGCTGGAGCTGATGCTTGTACAAATATAATTTAACGCACAAGGCAAACAAAAAAAGTTGCAAAACAACTAAATCAAAATTAATGGAACGTTTTTGACTCCTTCATTGTTCCTCTACCCGTTAGACGTTGTTGTCATGTCGCATTGCTGTCGGAATGTCATTACAATGTCAGACATACTGTGAGTCATGTAACCAGCTCACCTCCGAACAAGTTGAGCGGCTTTGAACTTTAAAGCTATTTTCAAATTGCTTTGCAATGCATAGTCAAGAGGTCTGGAATAAAATGTTATTTCACAATTTTAGTACAAAAAGTTAGCGTGTGTTTCCGAATTCCCCAGTGATAAAGAATAGAATACTGCCAAAAAGGCCTTCCTCGTCACAAACCGGCACTAAGCCTTACCCAAGAAGACTTTCTTGGAATTTCTTTGCCTGCAGCATATAACTTTGAGGTCTTCCTGGTTTTGCATAAAAACATGTCGAGTTGATTGTAGTCGTTGTTCTAACATTTGTTAGTTGGAAAAATACAAGTAATTGGTGTCAGAGAGCAGATTAACCTAATTCTACTATATGCAGTAAAAGCAGAAATGGCAATGACATCGTATCGAAGGCTCTTTTCCAAAAAAATCGCAACAAATTATCGAATCGAAACACACAAAAAATCCACATCCATTATCGCATCAAAGAATTAGACAAAAAATCAACAAGTTTTGCAATTTTTTTCGATTATTTTTGATGTCTTTTCTGTTTTGTCATCAGTCACCTTATGGGCAAAAGTTTGAGAATGTTTTGACCAGAGTTGTAAGTCGGGCCGGGCTTTTAGGGTCGGGTTCGCGTTCGGGCCGGGTTCGGGCCTAAAGTTGACAAAAATGTTGGGCTTAATTCGGGCCTGAGACGTACTTTTTGTCTTAGATGTACGAAAAAATAATCAAAATTACTTGGCAATATTGCTAAATTTTTTAGACCTAACTTAACTTACGGATTTTTTCGGGCATGATTTGGGCTTCCAATTAATTTTCAGGTTCGGGCTTATAGTTTCGGATTTGGACCGGGTTCGGGCCTGAACTTGTCGGCCCGTTTACAACTCTGGTTTTGGCATCAGTGGCATAACAATCACGCACGTAACAGTAATTAATTTAAAGATTTGCTTTGGCATCGCAGCTTTAGTTAACACACTATTACTAGGGAATAAATGATCATCTCAGCACGCCACATGATTTAGTACTTAGTTGTTTCAGTTGTGAAATGTATAAAATCAAGCTTTGTAATAGGGTAACCATGCCGATGTAATAGATGCTGATTATCTTGAGTACAGTATTTTGAGTGCCACGTCTTCCTTGAACTTCAGAACTGGAAAATTTGTTTAAAAGTTATTTAGATGAAGACCTGGCCCAACTGGCCCGAGCTGCTCTACAGTTAAATGTAACTCAGATATCTGTAGAGAGAGTGTTTTTTAGCTTGCAGTACATCATCAACAATTTGAGAATGAGCTTATCCCTCCGATGATGCTTTGACACCATTTTTGTTCTTCGCGCAAATCCTGCATAAGCTTTTAATAAAACAGTTTTATAGGAACTAGTTAGCTAGTTAGGGTCAAAACGAGGATAGTGGTCGAGTGGATAGAGCGTCTGCTACTGAAGCGGTAGACACGGGTTCGATTCCCGGTCGGGTCAAACCAAAGACTATAAAAATTGGTATTCACAGCTTCCTGCTTGACGTTCAGCAATCAAAGGGACTGTGTGAAGCCTCCGCCGTGTGTGGTAGACAGGTGGGCAGGTGGCAGCTTGACTCGAAGACCGAAAGGTCCCTTCGCTGTCTCCTGGCCAAGGCAACTTGGTGAATAAAATGTAATTACAATTACAAATTACAATTACAATTACAATTACAATTACAATTACGAGGCAAAATTTTAAACAAGTTTTCAATCCGAATTGCTCTTAGGTTCATTGTGTTAGGTACCTTTAGGTAATAAGACCCATTTAACAAAAATTTTGATGTCTGCAAAAAACTACTCACCTGCTTTGGATGAAATTTTGCATAATAGTGGTAAAGTCCATAGTAACCTCATAGCAAAATGAGACAAAGCCATGATATTTCAGTATAGCATGATCTCACTTTGAAAAAAAAATTTTGGGCCTTATTTCCTGCATGTTGTTGTTATTAGGCCCACCATTGCAAAGCTATGTTAAGGCAACATTTAAACCATATAACTTGTTTTGTGCTAAGTATTGGTTGAAAAAATAATAAAGAAGCCCAAAAAGTTCTATGCAAAGTTCCGTAAAGTCTCTGTACCGATACCGGTGTCCAGTAGCTTAGATGTACCACCAAGGCTTAGGAAAAGTCGAAAAGTTAGTTAATATTACTCAAAAAAGCACGAGCCTAAACTGATGCTGCAAGTTTTTATGTTTATAACAGACCCTTGAGTGGAAACAAACGCAAGTAATTCTTGTTTATCATTGTGTGACAAAATGACATAAAAATTTTGCTTGGACCTTAGTAGTGCAAAGCCTATCATAACGTCACTCAAATTATATATAAAACTAACACTAACTTTTTCAGAACCACCTAAATTTTTCTAAAGTCTAAATGCTCTACAAGGAAGTATTTTACTGTCTCTTCAAAAAAATTGTCAACTGACTAATTTAACTACTCAATTTTTGAACGTGTCTAGTCGCAAGTTTTACATCATCATTTACATAAAATTGACTTAAAAATTTCAATTTGCTCTCGCGATCTCGTTTTTGCACTGATCAATCTCAATTTTTGCGAATCGGATTTATTTTAAACATGTTTTAACTTAACAGAAAAAAAAGTAAAAAATCCGGTTAACTTCATAACTCTGGGCGGTGGACCTTACTACCTGCAGAGCTTTAGTACCTTCAGGTATCTTACTTAAAATTTTTAGTATGCTTAGCTTAAATAGCTTGTACTGCACTGTACTTAAAGTTTACTTTAAGTTGAAGGTGCCACAATGTGATCGTGCGCTGTCATTTGTGCATTATTTATCTATATCCAGATTGCAATATGCATCTTTTAGTTCTTAGAGTATTCCAGTATTGTTATTGTTTTAATGCAAATTTTTGTTTCACATTGGTTTGCAAATATGGTTAAATCAAACTTAGTTTGCGAACTGAGTGGAAAATTTCAGGCAAGGAAGTTTAATATTCTAAACCCAATCAAAAAAATTGATAATCGCACAAATAATCGCAAACTAACTGCGATATCATCGCATCGAAAAGTTTTTAATTTATCGCCAAAAAAAATCCTATCCATTGTTCTACCCTGCATATTACAAAATTGCATTGCAGTTTTCTTGCGTAACAAATATCGCAAAAAGTCATCGATGCGATGATATTGCCATGCCGGTGCATGAGAATGCGGTTTTTATATAGAAAAACAGTAGCCAAAACTAATTAAAAAGATATTTCAAATCGGTCGCGAATGCTGCCGTGATATCCATAGCTCTGCAATAATGCAAAATTTAAGCAACACAGAAAGCAACAAAATGAAATTGGGCTTAAGCTTTAATGTTTCTTTTTGAATTGGATGTTACGTAATCAAAAAATTGCGCAGAAACTTTGTTACTTTTAGAATACTTGATTGAAAGTCTAAGCTATTTTACTTTTATGTATAGTAAGTAGTAAAAAAAAGCTTGTAAAAATTAAAAAATCATTTATGATATTTAAGATGTAATACCCGCAAGCCAACTTCTTGATATCGTATCAGTTTATAAAACGGTTTGCTAATAAACAATACGCTAATACAGCTTTGACCTTGGCTCGTCCTTATGTGAAAGCTGATCATTAATTTGTCAAAAATAACTAATTTTGCTCTAGAAAAAACAGAGAAATTATTATGGCGTGACTTTAAAAGGAATTTATGAGTTATTGCGTTACGCATAAAACAAAATTTTTTAATAAGTATAGAATATAAAATTTATGTAAGCTGCAAGAATAGCAAGAATATACAGGTTTAGCTGTTCAGCTTCTGTAAGTAATTCAACCAAAAAATATATTATACGCGCAGCAGAAATGTATCTTGTACTTATACTACAGTATGCAGAAAAAGCAGAATAAAAATATAGCAAAAATGTACTGTACTAATACGTGCAGTAAAACAAATTACAAAAAAAATGTCTAAATATTAATATTTTTGAGCACAGCAAGCAAAAACTTGAACATAACACAGAAAAATGAATTACACGCAACGATCATATAATGATGCGCAGGATGCTATAATGAAATTGAAACGGTATAGAAACTTGAAATTTTTAAGTTTGGTGTAGAACAGAGATGGAAGTCGGGTCGGGTTTTTCGGGTTGGGTTTGGGTCGGGCCGGATTCGGGCCGGGTTTCGGGCCTAACTTTCCAAAGAGAAATCGGGCTCAGTCGGGCTCAATCAAGGGCACACTAGCTAATAATTTTTTTTCATTCGGACATATTTCTCAAAACTAGATTTTTCTGCGCTAGATTTTTTCTTTTATGCTTTATTTGTGTGCTTTTGTTTTATTTCTTTCTAAACAATAAAACTGGTTTGCAGCACATTAACATCCAAATATCTAGCATAGCCTATTTAATGAACAGGAAAAACTACCGTTGAGCCGAATCGGGCTTCCTTATGAGGCCTCGGTTTCGGGTCGGGTTCGGGCTTACTTCTTCGGGTTTGGATAGGGTTTGGGCTGAACCAATTCGGCCCGATTTCATCTCTGTGTAGAACTCGGAATTGGTTGTCTTACTAGTACGAGGTGTAAAATTGTAAATCATCCAAGTGTTTTACCAAACATCATTTGATCACTAATACACGACGAAACCCAACCCTTCTAAAAAGGAAATTCATATTCATGTTTGTTGCAATAAATACTTTTACTGAGTTGTAGCAAATTGTATGTACAGTAAGTGGGTCTACTACTGAACAAACTTCGCAATTCTAGCAATGTTGTTTTTGTTGTAGTGCATATTTATCCTCCTGTCACCAACAGCATCAAACGCTAACCATTGGACGATCCGCGCAATTTTCACTGCGATGGCTACTTCGTGATTCGAGAAATCCGCACCTGCGTAGGAGTTTTCAGTGACCCAATGTTCCCATGGATTTCTTTAAATTCTTGTCCACTGGATTTTGCTTCTTGTTCGTAGCTACCAAGCAGAGATAATTATCGTAAAGCATCTTATCCAAGGACGCAGCAACTTGACCATAAGGTGGGGGTTGCACCTAGATCATGCGATCGGGGTCGTCGTAAAAACTACGTCTTTACCATTTGACCACCTTGCTGACTGGGAAGCAGGGGCTCCGAGAGCCGAACGTGGGCCCGGGGCCAGCTCAAATATGACGGATTTCCGGTTTTGTTAACTCCAAAACAGACGGAGAAAATGCCGCCTTTTTTGTCCAAATTATGATGTGATCTCAAAAAAAAAAGGTCTTCACCGAAATTCTAACGGTTTTTTCGATTGAAATTAGGTGATCTCCAAAAAAAAAAGGTCTTTAGGCCTCACATGCTGATTTCTTAGGGTAATTTCGATGGGCCCCTCTCGAGCTCATTGGCCCTCTACTCGGCCCGCTGAAGCCAACGGCCTTCCTGAAGCCCATGGGCCCCCAAAAGTTTATGGGCCCCGGGGTCATTGTACCCCCCTGCCCCCCTTTCGGTGGCCCTGCTGGGAAGCCTTTTATTTCTTTAGATGGCTCTAATACTAAACTTGGCTCTGTAGTATAAGCTACTCACCAAATGATATTGGGTGAAACATTTGGTTGACACGACCTGTTGTAAAACGCAGTCCTATTCCTAATCCTAAGCTTAAACCTTTCGCAATTCTTTCTCTCGTATCACATTGGCTAACATGTTGTAATGAGTAATATTGAAATTAGTATTTTAGATGATTATTTTCAGATTTTTCTTCGCTTTTCTGAAATTTGTTAACGAAAATTAGCTCATTAAGCAAATTACAAGGATAACCAATAAATTTTTAATGCTTTTCAAAACAAATTAGTTTTGCTAATTTGCAGTGGTAGTAATAAAAAATCATTTGGAGGAAAAACAAAGTTGTTAAAAATAGTAGGATATCAGGAAATTTTTGAAGTAGTTGTTGGAATTAAAATAAAGTACAATGTGTTTTTATTTGCGTTCTGAGAAACTTTTTGTTGCAATCGGTGAAAGTGAAGCCTTAGGTACAGAACTTTTTTCAAACTGCTTTATTTTCTACTTCAACAAGCCGAAATATTTTATTGCACTTTTTTTATTTAAAAAATTTTATAAGACCAAGAGGCACATTTTTACTTGAAATTTAAAATCAAATTAAAAATAATGTCAGTCTTAGCACAAAAAAACTAACTAACACACAGGCTATGACAATGCATTTTTAAGGTAATTAGCAGAGTTTCCTTGGCCTTTTCTATATTGCCGTTGATGATTTACCTTACAGTTATCATGATTCCTGATCTACCATAAAACATAACTTTTAACCCAAAAAGAATAAATTCATACCTTCTTATATACCAATAAAGTTAAGAATAAATTAAAACAAAATATGAGGCTGAAAATTGAGAAAAAAACTTGGAAGATCCAGCCTCAACCCCGAATTTACTGATTCTTATAACTTTATTGAAAAAAAAAAAACAACAGAAACAAATTGACCAAATTAACAAACAACTTAACAAACAGAAGAATTAATAGACTAGGAGTAATTCAATAGCAATGACAGCATTAGAGTATTACGCTGCAAAAATAAATTATTAAGATGTATGCTAATGTACACTGCAAAAGTGAACATACAAGAAAAACAAATAAACTATAAAATGAATTTGCTTAATCCATTTTGCACTTTTAAAATGACAGGCTATTAATTAAATTATACAGTACCGGAATCTTTTTTGTCAATTTTTTGAAAAAATTAGTTATTGACAAACAGGTTGATGATACAATCAGTAAAGATATATTTTTATTAAAAATAAACAAAAAATTTTGTTTAAATTTTTTCAATTATACTTTCATTAAAAATTATCAAAAACTAACAAGTACAACAATATTAAAAGTATAAATAACTCATAAGGGTACAGGATTGATTATCAAAAAATAAGCAAAACGCACCAACAATTGCATTTAAAAAATTTACCAATAAAAATTTCAGTTACATAACAAAATTTTCTGATTGAAACATTGAATCATCAGTAAAAATGCACTATTTTCAAGCATTAAAGACTAAGACATCAAATGACCAATCTTTATGATCATTGCTCAGAATCAAAACTTGTAACTTATAAATTCCCAACACAAAGATTATGTTTTTGATTAAGGTGCTTTTAAAATTTATATTTAAAAATGATTATACGGTACGTATATGTAATTGAAGAGTTGTTATTCCTAGATAAACAACGTACTTGCTTACAGCGTATAATAATGTAACGTAAACATTATGACTTCATGACTCTATGTTGCTTTTTTCTCATTTTATTATAGATAAAAATTGCTTAATTTTTGATTGAATTTTTAACTAGTAAGATTTAGCTGTTTATCAGTCCAACAAGACAATACTACCAACAACAGCTTTTTTTTTAAAGATTTTTCCAAATGCAATGACATTTTCAACAAGGTTTAGCAGTTCATCAGCGCATCATTTTCAAGATGGTCAGTGACCAATTTTCATACCAAACTTTAAATTACTGTACATTAAACACCCGAAATTTGAAATTTAAATAATAATATTAATAGTAATAATTGCAATTTATATCCCCCTTGAAATAACACCAACGAATGTCGACGCATCTGACTAAAGGGCCTTAGTAACAATGAAATAAAATCGCTTTAACAGAAATAAAGTAGTACACAACAGAGGTACTTTTTCTACAACAATAAGCAGCAAATACTAACATTGAACAGTGGTAACTTTGCTTGTAGAGACAGCAAAAAATCACTTTCAAAAAAGGTCCATACTTTGTGCCCTAATTTTTGCATGCATTTGCCCCCTTTTTTCATCACAGGAAAGTAAAACTTAAAAAAGATTTAACAGAGACTACTCTTTCTAGACTTTACTTTATGATATAGATAAATTGGTTTCGTTCGTAGTGTTATTTGATGAAGATTATTTGCACATAATGATAATATCTTTCACGTGCAACATCGATATTTACTCAGCTGTCCAGTATTTTCTTTTAATTGCTTTCAGAGAAATTGTATCCTTGGCAAAAAGATAATAATTCAGTTACGGAAGGGAGGACGGTTGACGTTACCATCAAAAGAGTGCATAATAATGGATAATTATTGATTAAATGATTAACAAAAAACTTACTTTAAAATCAATATCACAGCAAAAATAAGGTAAAAAAAACAGAGTGTTTTATTCTGTATCCTATTTTTTTCTTTTCATTATTCGGCAAACCTTCATGTTATATAGTCCTTAATTTCAAATTAAGCTAGTCGTAAATCTTCTTAATTTTATACGTCATAAGTTATGTAACCAAAGAACATCAACCTTCAAGATATAGCTGTCATATGGCCACAAGCTATTTTCAAAGCAATCGAAATTCAAAGAATCACCAAAAGATTTTCAAAAGTTTCGCTTATTTTGATAAAAAAAATTTGTTTTTACAGCAATTATTTTTCCTTTTTTTCCTATTTTTTGCGCTTTCGCGATAGTTAAAAACTAATGTTTTTCAGAAAACTTTCATATCGCTTGCAAGCACAGCGAAGAAAAAATGCTGAAGAAAGTGTAACGCTTGCAAAAATGAATTTAATACAACTGCAAATTTTCAAAAATACACAATTTGTGTTAAATATGCGCGTATACCTGATTTTGCAAGTTTAAGCTATAAACAATCTTCGAGCAATAATTTCTTCGTATACATTTTCTCAATAAAATACATTGTTATGAAACTAATTTTGTATTTTGATTTTAATTAAATTGTTTTTTTTTATGTGTAATTTTTTTTATTTGTAACTTTCTTTTATTGTAACGTACTTGTTTATTGATTACCTCAGTAGTCAAAAAGCTGAAAAGCAAAATGAAGCTTTATGTACTTGCTATCCTTTGTGTGGTAGTGGCAATTGCACAAGGTAAGAAATTGTACGTTATTGTTGTAGCTGAGTTTGCCAGTCATGTTACTTGTAAACTATTCCATAGATTAAATCAAGCAAAAATAAATAAAATTCGTCGGTTAATGTTTGGATATCAAATACTACTCAGTTAAGAAGATACGCATGCAGCATAAGGCCACGTTTTATGAAACGATTTTGGTTTCAGCTTATAGACAGCAATGTATCAAATGAAAATTCTGTAAAAAATCAACGCGCGACATAATTATCTATTCTATACTTCTGGACAGCGCATAAACTAATGTAACAAACTACCAAGCTACGATCTGTTTTGTGATGCATTAATCTTTCCTGTTTCATGGCTTTGTGGTACTTTTTATTTGTTGCACTCGTAGATTGAAAAACGCATTGCCCAATGGAATGCCCATTGTTCATAATGTGCAGTTGTTTCAAATTTGTTACTTTACGCCCTTGCTTGCCTACTATGGGTGAATTAATGCAAACGCAATAAAAAATAGACAACATATACCAATAAAAACTTACCATGAATTTGAAACGAATTCTTTAATGACCAAAAAATAAGTACGTATATTACTAACATAAGCTCTTTAAAATCCCAGTTTTGTCATATAAAGCAACAAGAAAGGATTTATTTTATTTTGAATTTTTGTGAAGAGTTTAAAGAGGTTAATCACAATAAAAAGACAAAAATCATCATATCAGTAAATTACAAAAAGGTGATAATAATAATTTTTCGTCATGCAAACATGGTTATACAGCAATAAAAATATATGATTACACAACTCTATGTTTTCGAAGAAGCAGAAAATTGAAAAATAATAATGACTGTTTTGGTAATAAATTGTAGCAGTGGCTCAAGCGTTGTAAGGAAACAAATTAATAAACATGAAAACATTTAATTAGTTTCTATTTCGCTACAGATTTAATCGCTTCGTTTACAATATGAAATTATAACTTGGCACGTTTCAATTAACTGCTAAAATGGGCTTAGGAAGTCAATACTGAAAATATTATTTTCGGTTCCTGTACAATATTTTCAATTTCTGTTTGAATTTTGAAAGTGTTCGAACGATACGTAGCTGACTTTTTAGTCCGACTCATTCAATGCTTGAGAATCTTTTAAGAAATGTGGTTGTAAATTGTTTCACAAACCTGTGCCAGTAAACCATTTGTAACCCAAAAATTAGAGCTCTCTTGCCAAAAGAAAACTCTACATCATAATTATTTTATAAAATTTCGCTTGGACTGTTGAGAGGTTTTTGTCATTCCTAGGGGCCGAGAAGCGATCCTTTTACAACCCCGAGAATGATTTGAAGTTGTTCTTTGTGTTACCTGTAGAAGTTGATAACGGTACCAACGATTTGCGTTTAGCACACATACTATAGTGCTTACTGTGGGTGTCATCACTACTCGAGTTTGATTCCGGTTACGTCAAACCGAAAACGAAATAAATGATTTTTCCAACGTCCTGCTTGTTCAGTATAAACTGAGGTAATTCTAAGTCTTCAGTGAGTGTGGTAAACAGGCGTAAAATTTAAATCAAAAGCGTTAGCACCCTTCACTGCTTCTTGGCGAAACCAACTTAACACCTACACATATGTTAGGTTTTAGATCAATAGTTTAATAATAATTAACTATAACAGCATCACTACCTTTTCACAAAGCTAATTTTGTTTTTGCAGATACCAGCAGAAACTTTGGAAGGTTTAACTTCAACTTTAATTCAATTTTAACTCTTAGAGGACCACAAATTATTCCAGAGGGAAACCTTGGTGAAATTGAGGATCCTCCATTGCCTTGCCCTCCCAAACCAGACTGCCCCATCCCGGCTGACAAGTGAGAAAATAACAGGAAAAGTATTTTTATTCAAATTTATTAAAAAAACCTTATTGTCTCAACTCATGTTTAAAAACTTTGTTTTTAACTTGCGGAAAAATTGTCATAATATCACATTGAAATTATCTTTTTGCAGTTTTATAAAAATAGCAGGAAAAGCTCAGTACTGCTAGTTTAAAAAATGCACTACCTTATGTTTTAACTTTGTTACATGAAATCATAGAGTATTAATTCTGGGTTTTATTTTTGATCAGTAACGTTAAATATGAAATATTGATAAATTTACAGATATAAAATAAAATTAAAAAAAAAAAATTTTTGAGAGTGAAAATGGATCACATGTAAAAACTTCGACAAAATATTTGTTGCGATTTTATACCAATTGTGCCAAAATAATAAATTTTTTAAGCTTAGATTTTAATTTCAAAACATTTAAATCAAATTTTTAGTAATCACATCAAATTCTTTATTAATAAACTCATGGTATCACGCCAAAGCGTGTAACGAGTTTGCCTTCCACACTATTCCACCCAGGCTTGCCCGTCATTCCACTTTGCTGAGATTTGTCGGATTGCAAGTTATCGGTGTCATTTTTGCATTAGTGCACCTTTCGGCAACACAGCTTTTTCGAAGAAATTTTGCAGTGGTGGCGAGCAATTGGCAACACAAGCTGTTCGATTTGATTGGCACAGAAATCGAACCTCAGTCATCCTCCGCAGAGGTGAACGCATCACATTTGAAGAACCAGCTAATATGGCAAAATTTCCTAATACCAATTCGGAACTCCAGACTCTATAACCATTAAAGCAACTGTGGCAATACTAGCATAATTTAATTCAACCGTATTTTTTTAACATTTTGCTAGACTAAAATTCAGAAAATATGAAAATTACAAACAAACAATCAATGCCACTCAAAAAATTTTCTTGGAAAATTTTTTATCAAGCCTACGGCGCAATATTCTTCTGCTCTGTCTGCACAAATAGACGGACAGAAATTTTTTCTGCATTGTCACGACTGCTCCATAAATTTGTTTGAGTCTGGAATTCAAAATACAAGAACATCTGAAAATATGTCATACTTTATTCCAAATCGCAGAAAATTGACTAGACCGTTTTCGACAATGTCAATTGTTCCCAAAACAATGCTAATGCGTCGAAAACCTTGGACGTTTGACAAGAACCTAAAGTTCTTCCCGTTGATCATTATTGCGACTGCTGAAAGCCTGTTAATTTTGCGAAAAAGAAAAAAATTATGATTTTGTAATCAACAAAAAGCTACAAAGCAAAGGAGCTGAGATACGGTATTAACAAGACATTTGAGCAAACGCACGCAACTTTCAATAATTTACTTTCATATCCCGTTTTTTGCCAAACATGATTTGATAGCTTTTATTGATAATCCGAGGTACCCGTCCTATTCTTGTATTACAGTACTTTATTTTTCAAAACATGGTGTAAAATAAAGGTCACGTTGCTTTTTATCCTAACTAATTAGCGTATAAATCAAAAAAAATTGCAACAAAGATGATAAATTGACTATTTTGACTAAAACTTGGCCGCAATCAAAAAAAGCATGATGAGCTATGAGGTTATGACTGAAACTGTACTAAAGGCTTAAAATAATGTCGTACGACAGCTGATAAATGGAAAAATTATTTAAAAAAAGCATCTAAAAATTTTAAACCATATTATTTTATTCATCTTGACAGCGTCATAAACCAAATACTGAAAACTGCTGAAGTAATTTAAACAATTATCTTTGCAAAGTGCTGCAAATTGAACTACAATATTTACATAACAACTGCAGTGAAATCATGTTGTGTTGTAAATAATAAACAAGGGGCTTAACAAATAAACTAACATCGATAACAAAAATAAAGAGTATAATTTGGCATTTATTACCTCACACATACCTCTTGTTATTTAGATTCTATTACGCCGATGGAAGTTGCAATAATATGATTGATGGATCACGTGGTCAGGCAGGGCGCCCTCACAAAAGACTGGTTCCGGCAGCTTATGCTGATGGAAGAGGTACAGATTTCAAATTACTGATGTCAGTTAAAATCTACGATTAGTTTTAAATTAAAGTCGTTTATGGCTGATGGACACAACGTAATAGAACATCATAACTACAAAAACATCATAACGAAGACCTCAATGAAGATAGGCAACAAGAACAACCAGCAACAATGCTGTTAATAATAGCTCCAGTCAAAATTCAAAAATGAAAATAGTGACAAAAAATATGCAAAAAAAAAAAACAATATATGTCATCAGTGCAAATATGCAGCTCTAGTAACATGTAATTTTCTGTCCCAAGAAGTGTATGGTGCCTTAAAATAATACCATTTCAAGTTTCATTTTTTACTTGATCATGTTTTAAATTGACAATTGCAGCTAAATGTAACTCATGCATCTGGTAGAGACTCATTATCGACCTACAGCAGCCTCTTAGATTGTTGAATTACTTACAAAATATAACCAAACATCATGTGATGCAACAATTCTGAAAACGCAATGTGATTTAAAATTGAGTTCAATTTTAAGAGAATGTGTTTTCAGGTCAACCTCGTACAGGAACCAACGGACAGCCTCTGCCATCCACCAGGGTAATTTCGACTGGAATGCAGGACTCCACGACCCAAAAATCTACAAAAAACACCCATCTTTTAGTTATCTTTTGCCAGTTCATCACCCATGACATCAGCAATACTCCAATTATTCACAGAGGTTTGTTTAAATGATTTTTTTTGATCGGCAATATTACATTTTTGTGTTTGCAGTTTATTTTTTAATAATCTGCAAACCATAGAAATGCACTTTAAACAAAACAGCATTTATTCTGTATGATATAAAACCTGCTAAAGTTCTAGTATTTATGTACTCCATTATCCTTCGTTTAATAAAATCATGACGTTTAGGCTACATTACAAAAAAAAAATTAAAAAACGAAACTTAATCTTTGTTATTGGTATTGTTTTTGATATTGTTGCAGTTAATTTTGTTAATATTGGTGTAACGTTTATATTTTTGCTTTGATTTCTGATTTAGACAGATTTAGTATTTTTGTTTTTGCTAATAGCTCAAAAACTGAAGTAACATTTGAAGTGATTCAAAATATAATATGTTCTAGGAAATTTGGGTGTTCAAATCCATCTTTTTGAAACGAAAATGTGAAATCACACTAGTAAACAAATTTTTTGTTTAGATGGATTTGGAGCAGATTGTCGTTGTCGAAGCCGAGACCCTGCGTGCTTCAATGTTCAAGTTCCGCCCGGGGATAGACAACTCCTAGAAGAAGGAAAGATTTGTTTGCCTGTGGTTCGATCTCAACCAGTTCCTGATGCTAATTGTAGGCTATTTTCAGATTTATCTTTTTTTCACTTTCGATTATCGGTATTTGGTAAAACCCTAAGTTGTCTCCTCGCACTCTTGAAGCTGCATGTTCGAAATTGTACATGAACTCAAAATGTATTGCAAGCAGTTGCAGCAAGTTTTGTGAACAGCAAAACCCTTACAACTTCATCTTTGCATTTCCACGTTACACAGTCGCAACTATAGGTTTACTAGGGTGTTAAACACTTAAAGTCAATCAGATTAGTGATAATTCTTAAAAATAACTGCACCGTCACAAAACTCCAATGCTACAGTACAAAATGCTTAATAAAATTTTGCAAAGTGTCATTATTCCACATCTAGCAGGACAGTGAAGAAACAACCATAACGATTGTCAATGTAACCATTTTTCTAATTGCAGGTGATACGAGCATCAGACAGCAGCAGAATACTATTACTCCTTACCTCGATGCCGGAACAGTGTATGGAGCCAGCGACTTCCAATTAGGACAACTGCTAGATCAAAGCTCCCGTACGTATCTATGGAGTTCTGCTGTTGTCGCTGAATTGATATTTCAATTTTTTTTTTCCTTAATCTATGGAGTGCAATACCGTTAACTGTCAGAAAATTACAAGTTTTGTGAGCAATTTTGTTTTTGAACAACAGCAGCAAGAAATTTAAGGTAAAAAACAGCAATTTGATCACCAAAACAAGATCTAAATTCAGCAAACATTGTATATAATATTCGGCAATGATAAAGTATACTCTTCATAGCCCGGTTTATAAACCCGGTGCATGAAGACATGCAAGATATTACTTTTCAGGTACAAGTCTTATCATTTCGAGTGATGACGTTAAATTTCCAAATTAAACATAAAGATACAACAACATTTTCTAAATTTGGTTCATACTCTTCTTTTGACACTACTATTCTAATGTATTTTATGTTATTTTAGCTATCGGATTACTTAAGACGGGAAATCTTGAACCTTACGGAGTTTCTCCTTCAAACGCTCCATCTCTGCCCCTGGTTACACACGTTCATCATTCGTTGCGTGACATTGAGTGTCCTTTAGATGTTCACCGGCCGAAAGGAGTTCCTTGTTTTGTTGCAGGTAAAGTATGATATTTCATATCTTCCAAGATTTCGCAAAATATTGATACAGGGATAGAGGACGCAAATATTTTGCTTGAAACTGTCAGTAAAAATCTTTGCTCGATGAATTGACACTGCTTCTATTTTCAGTTCCTTCAAAACTGCTTTTATCGTAAAATATTAGATTTTATAATTTTGGCAGATTTTTTGTTAACTAAAAATCTAAACTGCATATTGCGGTCATAATTCATGACCGAGCTTTGAGACAAAAACAGGAATCTAAATTGTGACAAAACAAGGTTCACGTTTATTTATCTCAATTACCTTGTTTTCATGTCCCATCAATAACTAAACTTCATGACGTCAAAAGGAAAAAATTTGATAAACGAACGAAATGCCTTTTCTAAACCATCATAAAGCTTAGCCAAAGGTGGGGCATAGTAACGCGGTAAATGTAGTCGAATTACATATTAGCGCAAACGTGGTGTCTTTCTTGCAGGTGATGTACGAGCTAACGAGAATCCAGCGCTTGCTTCTTTCCACACTCTGTTCGTTCGAATGCACAATAACCTTGTCACTGAACTGAATCTGATTAATCGTGGATGGTCGAAAACGCAACTTATCAATGTAAGTCCATGCAAAGTTTTGACTTTTTTCGGGAAAGGGGGGGAATGTATATTTGCTTCTTCACATTTTTCTTTTGCGATCCTTGAAATAACCTCACAATAGCTGTCCGGAAAGTTCATCGTATTTTGGAATCGATAATTAAAAATAAAAAGTCTATAGTAAAGTTTTTCATCGACATTGTGAAAAAAACGTATACAATTCTGCGAGTCCTATGCACCAACGTGGATTAACTATGATACAAAGATCAACAAAATTTTGAGAAAAAAATTAGAAAAATGGTCAGGCAGCATAATTACGAAGTGTACCCTGTTTTTTGCACTTCGTCTTTGCTGCATGAACTCTAACTCGAATGTGGGGTTCCGAAGAAAAAGAGCAAAAGAATTCAGCGCGAATAGAACCCAAGCGCGAGGCTTGGCAGTTGCGCGCTCTAACCACTGCACCACAGACACATTGCAATGGAATTGTTAAAATGTTGTATTTAACTCGAGTTAATGAAAAAAAAATCAATAGATTTGAAATATTAAGGTACACTTTGTTAAAATGCGCCTGGCCAATTGCTTTAATTTTAAAGTAATTCAAGAATGACTCCTTTTAACTTGCGAGTATTGTTCATATTAATCTAATAAGTTGAACAGTTTGGAAGATCAAAAATTGATAAACCAAGGATCAAAGTTAATCTTACCTTGGTGCATACGAACCTGCAATTTTTTTAAAGTTTATATTTTGTCTGTAAAACAAGCAAACCATTTTATATTAAAACAGCTTAATTATTTCGTTTTTACTTTTAGTTACTTTGCTAAAGCTTAAAGCGACACCACTGGAAAAAAAACAGTATAGTTTAGTTTAATAAAGATACTGTGTATTTAGTATTTGTATTTTTTATGCTATCTTCCTGTACAGTATTTTGCTAAGTACCAGAAAATCATTTGCTATAAAAATGCATTCGCTATCAAACATACTAAACTTTCAAGATTTTTCATCAAAATCGTTGAAACAAAGCTTAATTACGATGTGGTATAGGGTGGTTCATAAAAACAGAAAAACTGGTTTCAAAATGAATAGTCAGTGGTTTAACCTGATATCAAATGCTTAGACAGGCTTGATTTTGTGGTTGCTTAATATCCACAAACAAATAGTAACTTTAGATAATGTTAATAAGAATTAACACAAAGCTTTGGTCTCCTAAAGCGATATCAATCTATAAAATGGATTAAAGGCTATTTTTGTATGAATAAATTGGCTGCACATGTATTTGCAACAAAACGAATTAGCATAAAAATACAAAAATTTCCCACGTTTACTAATTTTTCGTTTTAAGTGCAACGCTGAGTGACACTGATTAGTTTTTTCGAGAGGCTTGGCGTTGAATGGATTTAATAAAGCGTATTAATCACGAATTTTATTTTACAGACGGCAAGACTCATCGTCTCCGCAGTTACGCAAAGGATAATGTACAAAGAGTTTCTTCCAGAACTGCTTGGTCAGAAGTACATGGAAAGGTTCGATCTTTCAGTAATTGACGAAGTGAGTGCTCTTATACGCATGAAAACTATACTAAATATCAAGTATCACTTAAATTCCTGATTAATATAATGAAAAAAATTTAATGACGTTTTTAATTTTTTAGCTCTGCAAAAGTCGACGAACAATTAGTAAAATTTGACGGAGATCGCGCGTTTTTTTTATTATAAAGCCGCCAAAAAATTCAGGATATTGTCACTCTAGCTAGCAAATCGCACTCAATTAGTTTTGCGATGCAATCAATTTTACTTCCGCCTAATTTTTCTGTCATGAAATTACACTCAATAACAAATGGAAGAGGCCCATTAATCATGTTTCAAACACGTGGACATCCATTCAGCAATAATGCGCTTGTCATTGTAAGAATCATCTCCGTGATTTCTCGAACAAATTTTATGGTGTGCACTGTGCAGTCCCTTTGTCCATATTGCCTTGCTATTTGCAATGGCGTCTGACGCATTTGCTTATTCCTGTCGAAGAGGTGCCTGCCGCTGTCGGTCGCCTCGACTGGCCGCGCCCGCCGAAGCTGGGAATGGTAACTTGACCAGTATGTTAACGTTCTGCCCGTCCTTTTATCACTCGGACTGAAACCAATCTGAATTTTGTATTTACAGGCACCCATCCCCTCTTGAAGAGCCTAACGACGAAACATCTTAATAGGGTAGCATTTCATACACTGATTTCAATAATTTCTATTATTAAATTGTCAAAACATTATAATATGAAAAATAATTTTGCAAAAATTTAGGGATACTGGCACGGCTACGATTCCTCCTATGACGCAACAACATCTTCAGCTTTTATAAGCGCTGCTCTTAGATTTGGTCACACTTTGGTGACATCACCGCTATCGAGAAAAACCCCACGTTGGACAAGACAAGGAGAAAACCTTGTGCTTAAATCTAGGTACGTATCTCACTACACAGTTTCAAAGTGTTACACTTTTGCTAATCTTTTATTGCTATTTCATTTACAGCAATTTGGTCGTTTCGAATCGCATGGGCTTGTGTACTGTATTATTGTTTGTTTAGCATCAACATCTACACCTACATGGCTCACGCAATGATGGAACTATTGTTATAACTTTCAAAAACGTTGGTTACAACACGAAAAGTTAATATGCATTATACTGTGTGTAGTATAGCTTTGGTGCACAACCAATTGACGACATTAGGTAAGCACTCAGAACTGGCCGGCAGCATCAGGTTAAACTTATAACATTTAGATGTTTGGACGATTAGAGGAATAGACAGAGCATTGTACTTTACAATGTATTAAGTAATAAATTTAGTACAATTTTGAATCAATGTTAAAAATCATACTGGAAAATTTCGTTACTTTTTGGTTTGAAATTTGATTTACCTACAATATCAGCAACACACTAAATTTTGTTGCGCAAAACTTTGCCTACGGCAAATTACGGTATTCTTTCCCTTTTTAGCATAATTGCATTTTCTCTTCAGGTTTGTTTCACTAGTCTATCTGCAAACGCAATATAACTTCTGTTTCTTCCAAGTTTTCAATTTATGACTGCAGCGATCATTTCTGTGATGAACTTGAAAATTTTTAAATTTGCATAATCGCATTAGCGAAAAAAAATTTTAAGGTAAATTTCGATAAATTTTAGGTATTTTTTATTGCAATGCGTAAATAACAAATACGACATAAATACATCGCGAAAAACAAAACTTAGTAATGAACCTTTACAAACTGTTATTAATATAAGTTGTCAAATCAAATCAAGTTTCATTTTTTTGTAGTTTCTTCAATTCTGAGCCTTTGCTCAACACTACGTATGGAGGAGCGAATTCTATCATGAGGGGATTGTGTAATGATCCGTCTGAAACTCCCGACACAACATTTGTTGATGATCTACACAATTTCTTATTTGCTCCAGGCGGTAAGTGCAGTATTTGGAACGTGCTGATTCAAAGAAGAAAACTTAAAGGCTTCTTTATCCTTAACATAGCGGAAACATCAGCAAACAGTACAAGGCAGATGTGCAACCAGCATTTTTACTAAAGGGATTAGAACCAAAAATCGAAACTCTTTTGTTCAAAAATGCCTCATATAGGGGCCGTGCTGAGCAAACCTGTGCTACTCAAGTGTCCCACAGATGGGGGTCCAGCCGCCGGAGGCCATAGCGATCCGGGAACGAGTCTGAGCAAGTTGTTTATTAACTTGCTCCTCCTCCACACAATGATAAACCTTTTTGTCTGATACTCATTTTGATATATACAGTTTTAGAAAACTAAAGCTCACTAACGACAGACCTGTGTTTTCGATTGTTAGATCAAATGAGACATTTTTAGATCAACTGGGACATGACCTTTTGGCTATTAACATGCAACGAGGAAGAGATCACGGAATACCTGGCTACAACACATACAGAGCATTTTGTGGTCTAAAGCGAGCAAACACATTTGCTGATTTTGTTGAAATTCCAGCAGATCAAAGACAAAGATTACGCATACTTTACAAGTAAGGAAAAGTTAATGCACCAAGATGCGCTGTCTGCTATTACTGGATAACACTGTAACGCCATCAAATGGCTGTTTAAAGACAGCCCTGATATCTTAAATGGTTGAAAATACTACTCAGTAAATGAAAAAAAGGATGATACAGCAAAAGTCGAAAAGGAACATACTAATATTTTTTCGCATCACAATCTTTAAAATAGAGACCATTAATGCCTTGAATTAGTACTTTTTCTGCAAAGTCTCTGCAAAACAAACAAAATCTTCATTGGCATTGCAACCCAAGATTCGTCAATTATGTGCCTGCGAAAGCTTCTCAGAAATGCTTAAATTTATTTCATACAGATGATTCTGTTAGTTAAAGTTGAGGTTTGCTTACAATATGAATAATGTAAATCCGAATAATATTTGGGAAATAAGATGACCTACAGTATGTTTTAAGGCTAAATAGAGTCTGCGGCTGTAATCAAAATGATATAACTCACTGCAAAATTTTCATATACTGTCAACAGAGCTTACCGTTTGTTCAACCGTATAATATCAGTTTTTTTTTCTGGATTGCTACTTCACTTCCTTTTTCACTGAAGCTTATTTTGATTTAAATTTGTTCATTGTGCCAGGATAGACGATACATTGCGTCATGTTCAAACAAATGCAAAACAAGTTTGTACTGATTATTGAGCGTTTATATTTAAACTTTGAATTCTATTTTGAGTAAAATTTAAACTGAGTATGAGAAAAAAAACAGTGAAATTCAACAAAAAATTAAAAACTTCATGGGTTGTGCCGCACATTCGTTACGAATTTATAACCAAACATAATATTGGATGTAACTAAACGGCAGGAATAAAAAGTCTGTTTGGCTCTAGACGGCAAACTTGAAACAATAGTAAAAAACCGAAATAAAAACTTTTACATTGATGATCTTAACCGTCAAAATGGTTTATATTTAGTAATCGTGTTGATGACGTTGATCTTTACATTGCATCATTGGCGGAAAGAGCAGTAGATGGAAGTTTGTTTGGACCTACGTTTTCATGTATTCTATCCTATCAGTTCAGAGACATCAAGAAAGGAGACAGATTATGGCATGAAAATGGAGGCGAATTTACTCTCTTTACAACAGGTTCTACTAACACTTACGTTTTGCAGTTCTATGATAAAAAAAAAAAACTACAACAACAAACTATGCTGTTGGTATGCGTTTGAATTTTGCACGAAAGAATTATAAAAGCTTTAATTTAACATTGCACAACCCTTTTATTTTTTTGTATTACTACATATCATTGCATAAAAGCATGGAATATAATCTAAAAAAATTACTTTGTTTTTTTTTTGATCTATTTACATTTTTTTACAGCGTACAATGTCCATAATTTCTGGAGATTGTGCTATTATTTACTTTCTGTAATCATTCTATTTCATTTTTGCTACTTTTTTTCTAAATTTTTGGTAGTGGCAATTCGCATAGGATCAAAAATACTGTAAATTTTATTATTACTTTCAAGCAAGTTTTGATTGTAATTCGATTACTACTTTGTAGACCAATTACTAGCCATTCGGAGTTACACAATGTCTCGGCTCATTTGTGACACAATGGAAGATACAAGAAGCATTCAACCTAATCCCTTTCAACAAAGCACCAGAGCTGGAAATGGAAGAAGATCTTGTTCTTCCTACCCTGGTCTCAATCTTAACGCGTGGAGAGAATTCAGACCAAACCCACTGAACACAGGTATTGGCCTCAAATTTTTGAAGTAGTTTTAAATTTAGATTTGCTTACTTTTGGAGTATAAAGCGAAGAAGTGTTTAGGCCGAGAGCTATGTAGTGCAAAGGAACTCAGCCAACTTTCTCAAGCGGTTGGTAAACTTTAGCGAGAGTGACGTCATTCACCGCTTGCGAAGGTGCACGCAGCACAATTGCAAAAGTGTAACTTGTTGCGCATTGCTTTTCGTAGTTTGTTAGCAGGTCTAAACGCACTTTTGTTATTGTTATTGCTAGGTTTTAATTTCATTAAACAATTTAAGACATCGCAGTTTTGGAAATGCTTTTAATTCAAAAGATTTTTTTGAGCTCAGTGAATCATTTCACATTTCAAAATGTTTATATGATTCAAAATTCCGAGCAATTTTGCTTTGTGCCATGACTAACGGGATATGTTTTTTTTGCTTAATCAGATACTACTCCAGTGTCAACAGCTTGGTTTCCAGCCAATATTGACGGAAATGAATTTTCCCGAACTGAATTGCTCGGCTATCTTCTTACTAATCGCCGTGATGACGTATGCGAGACCCCGCTGGGTTTTTCGGAGCGGACAGTAACAAGAAATAATAGAGCAAACAAGCAATACAGGTTCGAATGTCCTCCTGGATCAATCAGAGGAAGTGACTTCCCCAACGTTGAGGCGAGCAAAGGTGAGAACAAAATAATAAAATGATGTTTGTTAGTGGCTTTGTAAGACTGGAAAATTTGCACATGCATTATATCTTGAAAAATTTGATTCAAAGTTATTGTACAAAAGACATTGAGTCCATCCATTGTAGCTGACCGCCCTACAACCTGCTCTTTGTTATTCTGTTATTTTGCTGATTAGTCACAAACAAATTTTAAAGAAAGCGGATGCAAAAAAGATCACAAAAGTACAGCAGATAATTATGACGGAAGTGTGAAATGAAGTGGAAATTTTTTCGTTTCAAATAGCCACCGACGATAAACAAAACTGCACGTATTTCAAATAAGAAAAGTTATTTGAAAATTTGCACATACCGTGATAGAGGAAGTTATACTTAATAGAAATCTCTGCTTTTACTAAATTGAATTTCACTTTATTACAGGAGAATGGGGTCCTTGGCTAGATGCTCCCAATGCAAACGATGATGGTGAGCCCCTTCTTCCAGGTGAAGGATGCATCGAACCAATCGCTATCCAAGTTTTTACAAAAGCTGATGGAGTAAGTTGTAAAATTGAAACTTTAGCTTGATTGATTGTTCGATATATACAGTATAGTAGGTTACATTAATTAGTGCAAGATTAAGAAGATAATTTTGACTTGTTTAGGTTACATTTTTTTTTATCATGAAGCGTGTTTGATTATTACCCACTTAAAATAATTTGAATGAGAGGATAACATGAATTAATTAATGTGAGAGTAACATGACTTACATATTCATTCACCAAAACTTACACATTTTCATAAGTATCTAAAAGTTGAGTAGTTTTAGGCAAAAGACAGCATTGTAACCTTTGTTTGTTTCCAAGATGCAGACTAACTCGTATAAACAAAATTAAGCCCGATAATGTTGTAGAATCATACAGTGATAAAACCATAATAAGCTTGCTAAAAATGCACCACATAAAAAGAAGAGAATCCTCGTTTTCACTTAATTTGTTACATTTGCATTTACAGTAACAAGTCAGATTTTGTATAATGATAATAATAATGAACTGTTGTTCGTTAATCAACTCTAACTCTAAGCACTCGAAAACACTAATGGTTTGCAACAAATAAGTAACCATTTATTTAAGTGAATTCCGTTTAGACTCCGGCCCGTGAAACAGGAGAAGTATTCCGAACTTTCGGTGTGTCTTCTGGATTCCTTTGCTTAGGACGGGACCAACCAAATGGACGATGCCGAGAATACAGCGTCAGATTCTTTTGCAAAAGAGGTAACAAGAACGTTTACTGCTTTTTTGATTTAACCCGTCCATATTCCAATAAAATAATGGGGTCGAGTTCGCATTATATTAGAGGGAACTATAATTGTTAGTCCTTTTTAGGATATAAAACTCTATAAAAATTGCCAAGTCAAAACTGCTTTACAACTTAGTACACTTTTGCAAACGTTATGCTTTTTGTCTTAACCGGTATGTTTGTTAGAAACTTTTTTTGCCTTTACTCCTATATGAATAAAAAGACATGATTTTTTACTGACTCCAAACGGTAAACCTGCACATCCATTAACGTTTAGTATGATACAATAATCGGCTAGTTGAAAGACCGGTAACGCGTTCGTCTCTGGAGTGGGAGATGTGATGTTCAAATCGTGAATTGATTAAATTGGACACAGGGCTGTCAACGGCTCTCCACCGCAACAGCATTTGTTAGAAAAGAGCTCTTTTGCTCGGGTGCGATGACACGAAGCTGGACCCCGCAAACTCATTTCATGCTTCGGCGGAATGCAGCGAGTGTAATGATTTGATTGATACATTAGATTTGCATTCATAAGAGTTTCACATACGAACAGTATAAAATAAAAAAAAGTTTAGTTGAAATAAATTGGACGTTGGAATATTTAGTACTTGGACGTTGGAATACTCGGTTGTGAGTTGTTCTTATCACCTTTGTGAATTGTTTGGATGAGATTAGATCAGCTAACTCTTCTAAAAGTTGCCTATGAGGGCAAACAGTCTGAAACTGAGCAAAATGATAACGATTCCTAATAATAATCTTCTTTTGTTTAGTCGTTCCATTGGAAGATCCTCTACCAACCGTTATCTCAACGCGACCTACTGAAACAAGATTTCCACGTCAGGAATCTGAGTTTGTATGGACCTTTTGGTCAAATTCTGACTCACCAATTCTTACTGGTGATCAAGAACTGTTGAGTAATGTTAGGAATTCACAAGGATATTGCAGGTAGGAGGAAACATTCTTCTATAACAGACTACATTACGGCAGCGATTGTGATTAATATTTTAGTACGTAGTTCACCATCGATAGCAGCCAGTATTTTTCAGGAAATCAAGATATACTTTGCGTATTACGCTATGTAAGTTTAGTTTGGGATACAATCTGAATTTGTTAAAACTTAGACCTCTTTTGTGCCAGCTTTTAAACTGATAAATAGACAAAACTTGCTTACACGCAGTAAAGACCCATAAAATAATGCCACAAACTAGCTCTTCAGGGAGGTGGCAATAAATCTAACATTTGAATAAACTCTAGGGAATGAAAGATTGAGTGAAAAGTTAATCACATTTTACTCGTTCTTTTATTGTCCAGAGTTTATTCAAATTTTTAATTTCAAAATTTCTTTGATTACCCTGAAGAGCCTAATAGCAAAATAGTCTTTTGGGGGTATGTTTTCAAATAAGAATTTACCGAGTTTAGTTTTAACCTGCTCTGATCAACCGTCATTATCAAGGTCGTTAACCGCTCCGTGACAAAAAGCACTTAACATGAAAATAATGAAAAAGCACTTACTGTAATATACGAAAATTGAATTTATCTTCAGCCTACAAAAAAAAAACGTTTCTTATTGTTACAGCAACCCTATCGCAATTGAAGGGCGAACACCTGGTGACAATACTCCAGCAAACGAAACTGGGAACTTCTTACAAAACTATTCACCAACATTTGGTCTTCAGTGCCTAAACCATCAGAACAGGATCAATAGGAACGGATTGGGTGGATGCAGAGACTATGAAGTTCGCTACCTTTGCAGAAGAAGCGGTTAGTGTCAAGTTTATGTTGTAGCCGAAGACATTCCATTGTACTGCTCGAGTTTTTCGGTTGTAGGAAACTTCTTAATCATGTTTCAACTTTTAAACTTTTGCCAATTGATTACTGGTCATGTTTTTTCTTCGAGTGTCCAATAATGAAAAAATTTAGATTTTTTCTCATTTTTCTTGATTGGGCGGATATTTAAACATCAATAAATAACATACAAAGTTTTGTAGTTTCACCTTTGGTTTTCTAATTTGCTATACTGTGTAACATGAAAAAAGTTTAAAAAAGTACAATAGACTCCAAGAATATAAATTATGAAAAAGCAACTTTTGCATTAAGCGCCAAAGCTCAATTTTGAAACGTCAAATAACACATCAGTGCCATTGAAATACCACTGCCACCAATATTTCATATCTATACAATATTTGCATTAAGTAAATATGGAAAACTAGTGATAAACTTCTCAACTCGTATTGGCGCACATAAAATATAATCGCTGAAGCTTGTGTTTGTCGTGATCGAAATGCTTTGTTTGTATTTAGAAATCAATGGTGGTGTTGGCAATATCCTTGCTGGTCCGAGTAACGTTTCGCTACCACCAGGTAAAGATACATGTTTTTTTTTGTTTCAGTTGTATTTTGATGAACTTAAAACGAGAGTAACGGTATAGCATTTAGGTGCAAAAGTTAAAATATAGATCGATTAGCGATTTCTTTTCAAGATGGTTTTGCAGCGGTAACAAAGACTCATCAGTTCGCCCAGCAGGAGCTGCTCAGCTCCATAGTTCAACTAAATTTCAAAAATATTGCACTAAACTTGTGAATTTTATGAACCTCCTTCAGCCCTTATTAATCATTATAAAGTGGCTGCTCAACTTAATGACTTAAAGGTCGCTTCGCAACTTCCTGCTATATTTTATTTTTTACAATGCTTGCGTTGGTCTGTCAGGTGCAAAATAAACGTCTATCTATCTATCTTCCAATCCCTCAAGATCCAATACTGTTTTACTCAGTGAGGAAAGCACTATATAAATTCAAGAAAAAAAATTTGCTCTGGCATGTCTGCAATCACAGAAATGCTTTGCCAAGAATGTTACAACTGAGTTCATCGTCGATTGCGAACAAAACTCGTTTATGAAGAGTATAAGTCCCTTTGGCATGGAATTGCTTCTTAATGCTTACTGCATAGATTTACTTACATAAACAAAAGCATTGGCCCCTTAAAATGAGGTTGCTGCTAGAAGAACAATTAAGAGAAGCGATTGCATTGTTTTGGCAAATTGACCCGATAAATAATTTTAGATTAAATTCAGATCACGTCTGTTAGTCGAATCTATTTCTACTCTAAGAGCACTTATTTCCAGAGGTGGGCAAAGCGCAATTAGAAGCGCAAAGCGCTACTTGCGCAACCTCTGCAATTGCGGAAGTTGCGTTGCGCTTTAATTTTTTATTTTTAAAGATTGCGGAAGTTGCGTTGTGGGCTAAAGTTTTTTAAATTTGTTGCGCTTTAATTGCGCTGCGCTTTCAAAAGTTTTTTTGGTTAGTAGCGCAATTGTATTCATTGAACTTAATTTTGTTTCATTGCGATTGCAATATTAATAAATGTCGACCTTCTTTAGCAAATTATTGCTCTTTTTTTGTCTCAAATTGCCAAAAATGCGGTATTTTGTAAAATTGTGTGTAAAATGTAAAAAGTTGTGTTGTAAAATTTCAATTGCGGAAGTTAGGCTGCGCTTTAACTTGGTACGAAAATGCCGTTCCGAATTGCGGAATTGCGCTGCGCTTCAACTGTATCAAAAAGTTCATTGCGGAAGTTGCGCTGCGCTTCAGAAATTAAAAAAATAAAGTTGCACACTTTTCGCTGTGCTTTTATTGGTTGAAAAGATCGCTGCGCTTTGTTGCGTTGCGCTTTTGATATAATGTTATCTGTGCCCACCTCTGCTTTTTTCTTAGTGCTGAAGCGTTTTCCAAAATTGTGCAATCTAATTTAGTTACTTAAAACAAATACATTATGTTTTATCGACCGTGATAAATAGGCATTAAATACTAAGACTGCGAGTCAATAAGTGCAATGCATCTAAATTAGATGGATTAGCTTTTCATATATTTTGTTCCTTTTTAGGTGCTCAGCAACAACGAGACGATCTTTGTAATATTTTCAACGTTTGCTGTGTCTGAGAAGTACTATATAAGAGCTCAATAGAATCTGTTAAACCATATTGCTCTTTGGAACCTTTTTGCTCACTCAACACCATTCACAAGAATGCGCTTTATGATGTACACTTTTTCAACTTCATTGTGAATTCTCTAACGAGAATGCGCTTTATAATGTAGACCTGTGCAATCCAGTTGTGAATTCTCTAACGAATTTGTGCACTTTGTGAACTACTAATTAAAACATTGCGTTAACTAAACTAATAGGTACCGCCTAGCAACTGTTTGTAATGACGATTTAGTTTTGCATTCGTGAGGGAATATCTCAACGCAGTTTATTGTTTTTGATATTGTATTCGAGCTTTCGATCACCAATTACCAAAAAACAAGTCTTTTGATTATCAGAAAACGCGTATGAAAATTTAATGAATATTTGCTTGCACAAAATATCTTTTTGGTTTTCAACATTAACTGAAATAAGCAATGCTGTATATTTTAGAATGAAATCAATCAAATCCACTTTTTCAATAAGTTGGTTAGCGGAATATCGCGTTAACAGTCCAATTAAGTTTCATTCGATTGAACATAAAATCATTAATACTTGGAATACTGTAATGGGCCGCATTATAGTCATGTTATTTTTTGTGTGTCTGTATTGTTATGTCTTTTTGTGTTCATGTTATATGATAGTTATGTCCTAAATGTAAAAGCCAAATATTGCCAAAACTAGTTAAAGTTATACAAATACTTTTAGTTGATAATGTATTAAATAATAATCAGAAAAAGAAAAGGTCTATAGATTATGCAGTAGCTTATTTCTAACTTTGCAATACCGTAGATATTTGTTTGTTTGTAATTTCAAAAAGTTCAACTAAAACTAACTCTTTTATTAACCCAACTTCTGTTATCTTTGTTTATTCTTTTCTTTATATGTCAATATGGGTTAATTTTTTTGTGTACAGATTTTGCTTGACTGCTTCCAACAGTTTGATCGAAAATAAAAACAAGTCTTACATAAGTGATTTTTGTGTCGCGTAGATTCAGCTTAATTTCGATCTTACAAAATTCCAGAGGTTGGCAAAGCGCAATTAGAAGCGCAAAGCGCAACTTCCGCAACCTCCGCAATTGCGGAAGTTGAGTTACGCTTTAACTTTTTTTCTTGAAACACTGCAGAAATTGCGGACCAAAGTCTTTAAAATTTGTTGCGATTTAGTTGCGCTAAGCTTTCAATTTTTTTTTTTTTTTGTTAAAAGCGCGATTTTATACATTGAACTTAATGCTGTTCCATTTCGATCGTACGGTAATATTGATAAATGTCGGCCTTCTTTAGCAAATTATTTGCCTTTTTTCTGCCTAAAATCTCAAAAAATGCGGTATTTGCACTGCGTTGTGAAATTTCAATTGCGGAAGTTAGGTTGCGCCTTGACTTGACGCGAAAATGTCGTTACGCAATTGCGTTGAGCTTCAACTGAATTAAAAACTTCAACGTGGAAGTTGCGCTGCGCTTCCAAAATTTAAAAATTAAATTGCACATTTTGCGCTGCGTTTTGCTGGTTGAAAAGATCGCTGCGCTTTATGGTGCTGCGCTTTTGATATAATGTTGTGTGTGCCCACTTCTGCAAAATTCCATATTTTATCCAAAGTTTTGCTGATACGCATAGTGATGAAACATTAAGTGCATTCCCAAAATCAATCAACAATTCCTCAAAACTACCAAATCCATTGCAAAATTTCACGCATGACAAAATCGACCCCCGTTCTAAAAGGACCGTTGTTAGGTTCTTATTCAAATAGATTCTATTTTGTACTTCTTCGGTTTGCGTTTGATTCTCGGGATATCCTTATCAACAATCACCTCTGGTAAGCAAATCAAATAGCATTTTTGTCTCAAGTATTTTTGTTTATTTTAAGTTCAGATAATATAGGATTGTGAAGGTATACTGTATAGTTTTGATGCCGACATAATTTGGATAAAGTTTGACTTGATCCTTTGCAGCATAAGCTTTTGAACAATCTGACGCTGTTTTCTAATTTTACAAAAAGTCTTTAATTTTTTTTTTCTTTGATACACTAAGAGCAAATACATTTTTAAGCCTTATGGTTTAACTACAAGCTAAAGATTAGAAAAAGACAAATTTTTAGCTTAAAAAATTTTTTCAAGCATAAATTACAAAAATGCTAGATCCGGAAAACAATAGCAAAAATATATATTAAAAAATGCTAGATTCAAAAGAAATAAGCTAGATTTTAATTTCGAAAAAATATGCCAAAAAAACTGCTAAATACGTATATTTTATTGCTGTTATTTTGATACTCGAAATCAGACAGAAACAGGAGGAACTTAGTAGTGCACTGATGGCTGACTTGCTAAAGAGCAGAGATCAAAACGCCTTACCTTCAATACACTCCAGAATTATAGCAGATCTATTATTATGTAACTAAGCTTTAACAGAATCATAAGCGGCGTAATGGGCTAACATTTCTAATGCAATTTAACAGCAGTTTCACGTCAAAACTTATTATATAAAGTATACGCCAAAAGATTTAAGAAAATTTAACGCTCAATGAGAGATTCGAACCCTTGGCCGTTGGATTAAAAGTCCAACGCTCTACCCCTGCGCTAACCGCGCTGCTAAACACGGCAAAAATTTTAAAACTAAAATTAATTAATTAAAACACCATATCCAACGCAAGAAATTTAAAGTCATGCAATGGCAACTCTCAATTTACTGCTTGGATGCAGATTAACAATGCTTTTTATTACTGAACATTATCGTATGGTGACGTTATACTGAACTATAGAATAGTAAGAGAAGTGAAACAGTTGACGTCCTTTGAGTCCACTAAACGCCAATAGGGTGAACAAGTTTTTCAAAGGGGGGGAGGCGAAGACTTAAAAAAGTCTTCCGCCAGAAAGGGCCGAGTTTTATGCCAAAACCTATAGTTGAAATTAAGACGTTCTCCAAAGAAAAAATAGTCAACGCCCCAAGTCAGTTTTGATTTAAACTGTTGAAGGGTTAGAAGCAATCTACTGTAAAGGGGGGTTGGCATAGCTAATCACTGGTTATTAACACGGATTAAGACGTGAACACTTCCAAAAGAGGACTGAGCTAAAAGCTCCTCTCCTAAACAAATAGTACATACCCTGATGATTCGTATCAGTCCACGACATACTTTTTCATCTGTCCATTTTTCTAATAATTTTTATGACTGTTTGCGAAAGAAATGAAAAAGCAAAGAAAAAGAAACAAAAAATTAAAGTCGAAAAGACATTGGAAAATTGTACCTTTAAAAAATGTATCTTTTTATGTCTTTAACATCGCAAGAAGAAATTGAGCAGGCAACCTAGGAAGTGAGAATCTAATTCATTAGCGCTATGCCATCTGAAAGAGCAATTTAGTTCAGTGTTTTTCTTTAGTGACTTAATGCATTAATAAACGGAAAGTATTGAACACTGTATCCCCTAAGACAGGGGTTGGCAACCTTTTGAACTAGTGGGCCGCATTCAATCCTAACAAGGTTCCAGCGGGCCGCCACCATTCCAGCGGACCAAAAAAGAAAGGTCTTCGCCAGAAATTCAGGGTTTTTTTCGGACGATTCGGTGGCGAAGACCACAAAAACAGGTTTTCGCTGCTAGATGAGAATCATTTCGGCGATTTATTGCTGCATATCTATCATTGAAAAAAGAAAAAAGGTCGCAAGCCGGGTAAAATGCCTTGGCGGGCCGCATCCGGCCCGCAGGCAGTAGGTTGCCAACCCCTGCCCTAATTACATTTAAACACATTCCCCGTAAATACAAAAACATAAATAACAAAAAAATGAAATTATAAATTCAAGAATACAAAAAACGTATTCCCCAAAAATAGGGGACTAGCAAAACAAAAACAAATCTCAAATTCCTTTATTTAATTGCTAGAGAGTTTTACAATAATTTCTTAATTTAGAAGTTACGTCAAAAACTTTTGAAGCCCTTTTTAGTAAAGTAAAGTGCAGTATATGCTTTTTAATTGTATGCAAATTGCGCCGTCATGGCAAAAAACTCCCAAAAAATTAAGCGTTCTACCAACTTTTCTAATATTTGTCAACCACTTTTCCTCAGCCCAGTTAGCTCAGCGGTAGAGCGCCAACGGTCAAGGGTTCGAATCCCTTGTCGGGCGAGTTTTTTTCATAGAAAGGAGTTCTGACGTTATTCCACAAAATTTCTACGATTAAGCCACAACTTTTTACCTGTTTTTATGATATAGGCTTCAAAATTAGTGACAGTCATCAAAAATAGTAGAAAAGGCATAAAACAATTCGGTTTAACTTCGTTTTTTTCACACATTAACACACTTTTATTTGTTATAAATAACATAACACTAAATCAGCTGCTCTTATTCTCTGCTACAACCTTGCGGTATGACGTTCTTCGCTACACCAATCACATGATAGAAACGACAGCAAAGTTTTTCAGCAATGTGCTGTGAAACTAATGTCCTAGTCCAAACTCTACAAACAGTTTTTGAGTGATTTACAGTAATTTGGGGCAATCTAGATAAGTCGCGCTCAAGAACCAATAACGAACAGCAAGATAAGCCGCGGTTTTGCTCTAATCTTTTTTACTTGTTCATTTTCAGTACGTAACTAATTCTGCATGTGACCGAACAAAATTTTTTTGGCAATAGCTGGTTTAACTAACTAAATTTGGATTATTTTAGCATTACATTTGTGTCAGTCACCTCAACATTTTTTTGCATCACACAACATGTCAATTTTTGTTTTAAAAATCCAAGACAATTTTTTAATTTTTTGTCGCAAGGTGGCAGCATCAAGTTTGTTTGTTTGTTTGAAGCAAAATCTCTTTTTTCCAATTGAAGACTGTATCAATGGACGGAAGTTTTCGTTAAATTTGTCTTCAATGTTTTATTGTGATATTACAAGTGAATCGAATCAAAATCTAAAAAACTTAAACAAAAACATTGCACGCTTTAATGAAAAAAATCTAGGCTCGACATTAGACAGTATAGCAGTAATAATATCGTAGTAGTAGTACGTTTATTTTTGCTTAAAAAAAACGTCACCATTTTAGAGATAAAAGCATATACAGCAAGATATAAATTACAACTCTACTGATATGACAGTTATGTCTTTCTATTGAGAGGCTGCGAAATGACATTAGTCCAGTTCTGGTAGAATTAACACGGTCGTCGAGGCTGCAGCCTCTCACCAGGTTGCAATTTTATCAAAAATTGACATATACAAAAAATGTTACACTTGCACGATATCAAAGATAAGATTTTATCATACAAGCAAAAAAATTATCCCCAAAAAACAAACACTGCAATTATGCTTAGTGCTGATTAACATGGAGATATTCTTTTACATGTATAGTAAGCACATGAATATTTTTTGAGCGTAATTTTTCAATTCGGATGGTAATTCATTTCATTGTTTTGGTCCTACATAGCGGATTGAACGTTGTGAGATGGTGTTTTTGAAACGCGTTAAAGAGTCATTATCACCAGATGCGTATCTGGTAGAGTATGAAAGAACATTAGAAGATATTTCAAAGAAATCACTAAAACATTTGGGTAGGGATTTGGTTTTAAATTTGTACATCAGCTTCAAGACTTCTAATCTAAATACATTATTTAACTTTAACTTGTACACTGTCTTTCCGGTTTCCAGAGTGCTCAATGGACAATGGGCCAGAGCCAGTTAACGATGCAGGAAGTTCAGTGAAAAATTAAAATCATTAAAAATTAAAAAACCTCACAACAGTCTGTTTCCCCTAAAGGGTTCTTCAGGCGGGGTAGAACTTATTCAAATAGAATTCCTTCTATTTGAATAAGTTCTACCTCATCTGATGAACCCTTTAGGGGGAAACAGAATATAGAGGGGTTTTTAAACTTTTAATCATTTTAATTTTTAACTGAACTTCCTGCATCGTTATTATTTAACTTTAACAACTTTGATTCATGGTAGAGAGAAAGAGGCTTAGTTTTGTAAAAAGGTGCTTTGGAGATAATTTTGATAATGTAATTTTGTTGAACCTGTATTTTGTTAATGTACTTTGCTGCGGAATTTTCCCATGAGGGAACACCATATTGCAAGCGCGAATATACAAAACTGAAATATACACATCTCCATATAGAAGTTGGGGCATAATAGCGTAATTTACTAAAAATACCTCTAGCGATTGCAAGTGTTTTTACTACTCTTTGGGCGTGCATATCGCATGAGAGCTTATTGTCGATAGACACATCTAAGTATTTAACAACATTTGATTCAGCAGTTATTCCGTTACGAGCTCTGACGTAGAAATTATGGCTAGCAATATTTTTAGCTTGTTTAGAAAACATAACACAGTTAGTTTTAGAGAAATTAATAGTAAATTTGTTACTAATGATCCAATTTTCTACATTATGAATTTTAGACTCACTAATTAATTTAAGACCTTCGTCAGTTTTATCAGTGCATAACATATATAGCCTAGGTGTCTAACCAAAGAACGGTATGTCGTAATGCATTATAGGCTATAGTATTATCAATTTATTTAAAGATTAAAGTTGCAAGTTTAACTCGTAGTTTAAAGTTGCAAAATATGCAGAAAAATTACTGCTATGTCTACAAAATTATTCCCATAATGACTAAAATGGACAATGTTTTTGGATTTAGGACTGTCACGAATCGCAAATGATTGCATTAATACAATATATGCAGTATTCAGTTTGTTCAAATTATGCTGGAGGCCGGAGCTATTTTACTTTTGGTGCTTTTGTTGTTATTTCATGAAATGGTAGTAACTGCATTATTGTCATGCAATTGGCAAGTTTTTTTCTGTTGATGTTAGTGATTTAAACTTTTAAAGTCAGTGAATCCTCCAGCCAATTCCGGTGTTTCACAATAGCTAAAATTGAACTATAATTTTTGAAATTTTTTGTTTTGATTTTGGGGTTGCGGTTGCAAAGATATTCAACAAATACAAAAAGAAATTCCCCGAAAAAAGTTTTTGGAAACTCTGAGTTTTGTTCTTCCCGCCAAAACCGCAGTTCTCTAAACTATTAGGCCTCCTGTGGTTCTCTAAACTATTAGGCGTCCTGTGGTTTTGGCGGGAAGAACAAAACTCAGAGTTTCCAAAAACTTTTTTCGGGGGATATCTTTTTATATTTTTTGAATATCTTTGCAACCGCAGCCCCAAAATCAAAACAAAAAATATCAAAAATTGTAGTTCAATTTTAGCTATTGTAAACCACCGGAATTGGCTGGATGATTCACCGCCTTTAAAGTAATGACATAATTTTCTGTGGAATTTGATGATTTAATGATGGAAACGGATTTATTTGCACCTTGTGCGTTTTCCGAATTACGAAACATACTAAACGAACACAAGCAGCACTAATTTGTGCCCGAGATGTAAGCATATGGAATATTGTTAAGATTCATATCAGGGTTGCACAGTCGAAGCAAAATCAGTTCGACTCTGACTCCGACTCTGACTTCCAGGATTTATTTCCGTTCGACTCTGACTCCCGACTCCGGCAAAATCCTTTTTTCGACTCCGACTCTGACTCCGACTCCCCGTAAAAACCTTCGCCCCCCTCGACTCCGACGCTTGACCCCGACTCTGCAACACTGCAGCAAACTAAATACAAACCTATTCAAAAATGTGAAGATGTAACTATAAGCGTATACTCTTGCAGCCAGACTAATCCGTGCTAAAGCTACATGCAACTTGACTACAGTTACGTTAACACAAGACGAAGCTTACATTTTAATCAGATTTTTGTGCAACACTGGAAGTCGAGCATATATTTTTCGACTCTGACTCCGACTCCCAACTCCGGCAAAGTCCTTTTTTCGACTTTGACACTGACTCCCCGTAAAAACCTTCAACTCTCTCGACTCCAACTCCCGACTCTGACTCTGCAACCCTGATTCGAATGTTTTGTCACCATGGGGTAACAAAGATCTAAAATCTATTGATTTTCCAAGATGCACAATTTTGTTGAACGAAAACCAAGGCCTGAGTCAATGGGGGTATTTAAAGTTTGGCGAATCGTATTAGATTCGATTGGCGTTGACTCCATCCTCTTTGACCGAGCAGTTTCAGAGATATTCTACATCAAACACGACGTAGGACTCTAATTGTAATTTTTATTGGCAACCCTGACGTTGATAGCCTTGCGTCGTAAGCGACGCCTTCCCAGTTCTAACCTAAAGCAACGTCGCTTTTAGGCTACTGCATTGAGTCGTTTTGCAGCGCACTAATCAGTTTGATCTTTTCTGCACAACAGATCGGAGCTGGTGAAAACAGTAGACTGTTTGGTAGCCTAGCGATCTCAATAAAAATCAAGCTGTAAGGTACATTTCAGTCTAAATTATAGCCTAGCCTAGGAATAAGGCTGTGATACCTAATAATAAGGCTACCAGTATCTGAGCAGGCCCATTGCATTTGCTTACATTATTTTACTATTTTGTGACTCTACAATAACTTTTACAGCTAAGTTGCAAATAATGGCCTATTAGCCTTAAGTTCGCTTGTTTTTAGACGTTTGTTGCCAAGACTACCGTACAGTCTACTGTTTTTCCAGCTCGGATATATTCAGCTGAAAAGATCAAACTGATTTGTGCGCTTCAAAACGACTCAATGCGGTAGCCGAATAGCGGCGTTGCTTTAGGTTAGAACTGGATGGCGTAGCTATAACGATGCTAAGGCTACTAACGTCAGGGTGGCCAATTAAAATAGCATAAGAGGCCCCTACGTTGTGTTTGAAGTAGAGTATTTCTGGAACGGCTGGGTCAAGAAGGATGGAGTCAATGCTGATCTAGTCTTATGCGATTGGCCTATGGTAGAGTGGGGTAAAAAGCTCACTGGAGTAAGAAGCCTTTGGCCATTATTAGCTCACATACTGAGCGTAACGGCGTCATATTACCACACTATTACCAGAGGTGGAGTCGAGGACACAAGGCTCGAGGCCAAGGCCAAGGCCAAGGACACAAAAAAAATCCGAGGCCAAGGCCAAGGACAGCCTTTCCGAGGACAGACACTCTCGAGGCCAAGGACAGGAATGCTCGAGGCCAAGGCCAAGGACCAAGGACACAAGCGCAAGTGCTCTCCAAAAAAAAAAAAAAAAAGGTCTTCACAAAAATTTTTCAGGCGATCTCCAAAAAAAAAAAAAAAAAAAAGGTCTTCACAAAAATTTTTCAAGCGATCTCCACAAAAAAACGTTTTCTAAAAAATTTTTCAAGCGCTCCACAAAAGTTTAACAATTCAAAAAATACTGCTGTCCTCGAGCCGAGGACAGGCCAATTTTCGAGGACTCGAGGTCTCGAGGCCAAGGCCAAGGACTTCAAAATCTGTCCTCGAGGACGTCCTCGAGGCCAAGGACGTCCTCGAGGACTCCACCTCTGACTATTACTATATCTATCTAACTATGTTTTAGACCATATTTGGAGTGAAGGAAAAAGAAGCTGGATAATTTTACGATTAAAAATAACTTTTTTACTTTTTTTGTGTTAGCATAAAGGGGTAATTGATGAGCTATTTGATCACCTTCAAGGCTTCCAATTAATTTGTTTCTTTTGAGTGAGAGGGAAATCCATGATTGATATAACATTCGGTTATTATTTTTTATCAATTGCCTCAACCTTTAAAATAAATTTAGCATAATCAAAAATGGCTACTGGTGAGGTAAAACGCTTCCACATATGTGGGATAAAACGCCTTGATACATTTTGCTTTTACTTAAAAAAATCAATTCTAAGTGCATTAAAATTTATTGCAATAATAGTGAGAAACTTGAAATTCGACGCCAAAGTGCATTTTACATGAAATAGGGGGCAGCATTACCGGGGAGCGCCTCTAGTGGGAGCCAAGATCCCCAATTTTTAACGCCAAATCATTACTTTTCTCCGCGCTAGCGCTGGTAATGCAACTGGTATTACCATAACTAGGCAAAAGTTATAATACCGAATGAGGCCAAAACAGAGGAAAATTAATAAAGTGAAGCTCTGCACTACCGGCATTGCAGATTACGTAAAAGCATGCATTGTTTTAAACTAATAAACTATCAGCAAATTTTCTTTTTGAGCTTGGAATAAAAAAGATTTTTTCTGTTTTTAAGTGATATTATCTTTCGAAAAGTTTTTTCCCGACCGACACTGCACATCAATCGGGACAGCAGAAAAGGAAAGGAATCAGTGATACTTCATCTGAAGCAAGAAGAATATACACCAGAACCACTAGGTCCAAAAGGATTAGAGGCTGATTCGTCGGTTCATGCTTGGGCGACAGAGCGGAAAGGGAGAGCAACCGCGTCCTGGAAGATCCAAAAATTTAAAGAACTTGAAGCAATATTACTAGGCATAGAGGAGGCTAAGAGGCTCTCTGAAGTCAAATTGTTACGATCAGAGTAGAGTTTGGGCGACACAAACTTAGGAGCTCACTAAAGAACATGATATTATTTTCTGATAAACAATATTAACATTCTTGAAGAGAAAATTAACATGATCAAAAGTTTCGCGTTCGATCGGCGGATAACAGGTTTTGAGGAAAGAGTTCTGGAAGTGGATGATTTTAAGGGGAGATCAAAGGACATTCATACCAGGATGAAGCATGGTGTTCAAGTAGTTGTATATTTTCAGAGGAAAAGTTGAGTCTCGAGGAGAAAATGTTTTCTTACTGTGAAATATGGACTTAACGAGTGATCTAACAGTAAGCACACGAAGAGCTGCCACTTTCAGTCAGTCCTCTTTCTCACGGACTTCCAATCAGCTTTTGCTTTCCTTTGACTTTAATACTTCCTAGCAAAGCCTCACTGGAATGCTATTATGGACCACTGCCTCTCCTCTCCGACTATGCTTCTGTCAGTTTTTGGTTGTCTTTGGCCAGAATAAGATTGCTAGTTTCCGAGCCAAAGCGGGAGCTTCCTTTTCATGTGCCTTCTGTTGTGGTCCTTTACTATTCTTTCCCGCCGTAGCCACAACCAGACTCGATGTAGCACACTTGGAGATGTAATATTTTACACTCACATCTGAGTCGTCAAGTTTCTTCAGACCCTTCGGTGCAATTAGCCCTGTTTTTCCCTATACTAGCTGTAGACTTTCCCACTTTCGCTGCTATGGTCAGAGCCTCATTTGATCTTGTTACTTTTATCACTAATAACGAGAACTCCTCTAGCACCGCATGTGGACACCCCTCCCTTTACAGGATCTTATCTCTTTCTAAAGTGTCCTGCTTTTTAAGTTCTACGGTAAGCTATTTTTTGAATTATCCCTGTTTATGAAGTGTGGTCGGACAAGTGGGTCTCCACGGAGTTTCTCGCGGGTCATCCCTCGGAAAGGGTTAGGTAGCACAAACACATTGTAAGTTGTGTATTGGTGTATAGTACATAAGCATTACGGCATCAGTAACGTTTAAAAAGATGTGCCTTTTTCAATTTAGATTAAAAATAAAAATCTTTTAGGGAGATTGTTTTTCCTCTTTGTCTAACTAAATCGTTGCTAGTCATGTAATTGTTGGTCTATTTTCTCGCATATTTGCCTTGATCTATCTTACCAACTCCCCAAAAATGGTGTATAAGATGTTTAAAACTGTTATTGGGTTCATTTCAAAATTCAACATGCAAACATTTCTCCACTTTAAAGGATGGAGTAAAACGCTTTCCTGTAGGCGTTTTGCCCCAAATACGGGGTAAAACGCCCGATTTTTTTTAATTAAAAATTGATTTTTAGCTTAAGTACAAACTTGTCAAAATCCTAAATGTGTGTGTTGATAGAGCTTCAGCCGGTGCACACATACAGCGAAAAAAATTTTATTTTCCGTCATTAATGCTGTCAATTGCAGCATATTTTTCTTAAGGTTGGCTGTTTACCCCACTCTACCCTAAGTTTAAATACCTTCATTCATCCTCGTTTTAGTGTGCTGGTTAGATTCACTATTTAAATTTTGGCATGCCATATTTAAATATTTTGATAAAAATTACGGTATGTTTCAAGTAAGTGGGACGCCAAACAAATAAAATGTTTTGACTGTTATTAAAACGATTTTCTTAATTGCCAAATTTCAAGTGCTGCAAATGGCTCTCAAAGACAACTCTTGGTTCAATAGCTGTCAAAATTTAGTTTAATTCGATCAAATTTTAAAAACAAAACACCTCGCCCGATAAGGGGTTTGAACCCTTGACCGTTGGATTAAAAGTCCAACGCTCTACCGCTGAGCTAACCGGGCTGGTACGAGAAGTCACTAGTAATACTTATCAACAGTTTGCACTATAGCAGATGGTACTACATATGGGCGTAGGAGCTCAAAATGATTTGGGAGGGCACCAAACTTTTGCCCGAAAAATAACTTGATAAATTGAATTTTGCCCCAAAAATAAATTGGTCACCTGCATTTTTTTGCTAAAAAAAATGTGCAAGTCAAAAAACCTGAATTATGTAAACGTATTTGCTATGCAGTTATTAGACTAACTAAAATGTATAAAGGAAAGCTAGTCATTTGGCAATTTGGTAGCAAATGTTAATGCATAATTATTCAACTAGACTACTGTCACAAAGTATGGAGCGCCGTTTGTGTACTCTAATTTGTGCAATGTTTTTTTGCTTATTTAATTAAATAGTCATTTTAATTAAATGTACAAAAACATATAGTCACAGTCAAAATAAATAGTCAAAAAACTGCGCGCAAAATAATATGGGGCGCCGTTTGTGTACCTTAATTTGTGCAGTGTTTTTTTGCATATTTAATTAAATATACAAAAATAAATGTACAACAAAACTAGTGCAAAAATAAATTTGCAAAAATTTTTTGTGCGGACTTTTTTTGACTATTTATTTTTGCAATAAGAAAAAACTGCGCAGAATGAACCGTTGCAAAAGTAAATAGTCGAAAAAACTGCGCGCAAAATAAGCCCTTGCAAAAATAAATCGTCAAAATAACTGCGCACAAAATAAAGCGTTGCAAAAATACGCTGCAGACAGTTTTGTATATTTGTTAGTGGAGCGTGGCAAAGCGCTCTTGGCTGCTCTTTAATGCGCTATCGGCTGTTCTTTAATGCGCTCTATGAGCAGCCGAGAGCGCTTTGCCTCACTCCACTAACAAATATACAAAAATGTCTGCAACGCATTTTTGCAACGTTTTATTTTGTGCACAGTTTTTTGACGATTTATTTTTGCAAGGGCTTATTTTGCGCGGAGTTTTTTTGACTATTTATTTTTGCAACGGTACATTCTGCGCAGTTTTTTCTTATTGCAAAAATGAATAGTCAAAAAAAAGTCCGCACAAAAAATTTTTGCATATTTATTTTTGCACTAAATTTTTTTGTATATTTATTTTTGTATATTTAATTAAAATGACTATTTAATTAAATATGCAAAAAAACACTGCACAAATTAGGGTACACAAACGGCGCTCCATAACAAACACAATCAAATCAATGCTAAACTTACCAAGATCTTAAAAATGCTCCTTCCTGAAAATTAACATGACAATGCAGATATTTTGCCAATGTTTATAGTCTGATGATTTACTTGAATATTTTAACAACAATGGCATTTTTTGAAGAAAGACCGTATGGAGCGCCGTTTGTGTACCCTAATTTGCACAATGTTTTTTTGCTTATTTAATTAAATAGTCATTTTAATTAAACGTACAAAAATATATACACAAAAAAATACTTGCACACATAAATATGAAAAAATTTTTGAATATACACCATAGCTTGCGCAACGCTTTTTTGGTAAACGTTCTCTTACGCAACACTTTTTTCTGATTTAATTACACAGTCACTCTCAAAAATAAATATACAAAAATTTGTACACAAAAATTCTTTTTGCAAAAACTGTTGCGAAAATAAGTTTGCAAAAATGTGAGTGGATTTATTTTTACAACATCATTTTTTTGCATTAAAATTTTTTGCATAACAATTGTTTGTGTCACAAATATTTGTACATTTATATTTGATAGCAAAGAAGCAACACACGCCGAAATAAAGGTGCAAAATTTTGTGACGTAAAAAATGTTGATGCAAAATTACTTGTCGCAAAAAAAAACGCGTGCAAACATAAATCGTCAAAAATATTTGACTATTTAGTTCGTGTCCATAATGACAAAGAATTGGAATTATGCGGGCTGGAAGGCACCATGCAGTACAGTATAAATATCGTATAATATGATATATAATATCATATAATATAAATATCATGTAATATGATATTTATACTGTACTGATACCTTCCAGCCTGCATAATTCCAACTCTTTATCATTATGGACACGAACTAAATAGTCAAATATTTTTGACGATTTATGTTTGCACGCGTTTTTTTTTTGCGACAAGTAATTTTGCATCAACATTTTTTACGTCACAAAATTTTGCGCATTTATTTCGCGTGTGTTGTTTCTTTGCTATCAAATATAAATGTACAAATATTTGTGACACAAACAATTGTTATGCAAAAAATTTTGATCCAAAAAAATGATGTTGCAAAAACAAATCCACAAACATTTTTGCAAACTTATTTTTGCAAAAAGAATTTTTGTGTACAAATTTTTTGTATATATATTTTTGAGAGTGACTGTGTAATTAAATCAGCAAAAAAGTGTTGTGCAAGTGAACGGTTTACCAAAAAAAAGCGTTGTGCAAACTATGGTGTAATAAATATTCAAAAATTTTTTCATATTTATGTTTGCACGTGTTTTTTTTTTGTACATATATTTTTGTATGCTTAATTAAAATGACTATTTAATTAAATAAGAAAAAAAACATTGCACAAATTAGGGTGCACAAACGGCGCTCCATAGACTTTTATCGTTTGGTTCAATCACTTCACTTCAGCTGATTATAATTAAACAATGCTAACCGGCGACAGTTTCAAAACATAGGTCTACAAATAAGTGCCAAAGCAAAATTGCTTTCCTCAATCAGCCTGCACGTTGTCATTACTCAAAGTACCTAACAAAAAATCTGTAAAGAAGTAGTTAAAGCAACATTATTCAGGCAAACTGGTAACTACAACTAACAATATTTTCATGTTTCAAATTACTATAAAGCATCTAAATTCTAGGATATTTAAAAATATCTGAACTCATCATCGGTCTTAGTGTAAAATATATGACAATGGTACTAGCTTTGTTCCAATAAGCTAAATTTTGTACTGGTTACATCACTTGTGCTTTTTTAGAATGAGATAAAACTTTCCATAAAATATTTACTTCTTGACAACAATCAGATATCTTATGAAGACAATTAAACAAGTGATATGGCTAACATAAGTTTATACCCATTTTACTGTTCACGATTAAACAGCTTCCTTAACGTACTGTACAGTACTTGTAATGAACTTGCACAAGTTAGCTTTACGCCACGTCCTGTACTTGACTTAATTTAAAGGTTTCCGCTGTAGCTACGGTAGTTGAACTAAACGTTTAAAAACGAAATATTGTTGTAACAATATTAAAAAGGAAATAACAAGGGTCAAAATGTATTTAACCATTCTGTGAATTTGGACAACTTTTTCAACACCATTTAAAATGGTTAAAAAGATGTAAAGTAAAAATACACTTGAGAAAAAACACAATAGACAAAAAAATAACAACAACTGTGTCGCATTATTCGCAACTTAATTGCTATTAATACTGCCGTTATTTTGGTCAATCATGCAAGTACTGTAACTTTATCGGTGATTATTCACATAAAAATCAAAATTGCTCAGACTGTGACAAGCTGACACAAAATAATTGACATTGTGACACAAATAAATACAGCTAACATTATAACAAGCTGAGCGTAACAAGTCTTCCGAGGAAAAAGACCAACCTAAACAAAGATTTAAAACACCTTCAAAGTTAATTACCATACCTCCAGAAAAGGAAATGAGATACACTTTGGCAACCACTACAAGTGATTTGGTCAGTGATTATTCTTCATTCGAAAAATGAATATTACTCACACTATGATAAGCTGGCTTAGAAAAAAATTTGGTTTTATCAGAAAAAATTTTCAGGAAAGTGGAAGTCTGCACAAACAACAAAAAAGGTAAATTGGTAGCCATAGAGAAGAAACTTCACAGAACATAAACTGAAAAGCTATTTGATTACACCTGCAAAGTACCGGTCAATCTGTTAATTCCGAATTTAGTCAAGAAGTCATTATATCAATAATATATGAGTTATGTTAAGCAAACTTACTACAGAGAAATATGCGATTGCCCAAACTTTTACTGTGCCATTTAATGGTGGATTATTGAACCTTATTAAGTCCGGGTAGTCAATTTGAATCATGGATCAATAGTTAACTGATGTTATTTCTTTGATGACACGCACAGCAAAATAGACCAGAAAACTATTTGACCACAAAGTAAAAACTGAAAAGAAGCCAGCACTAAGTATAACACATATATAAATAATTAAAAACTGAGCAAAATTGCTCAAAAATTAAGTTTGCAATCCTCAAAGATAAGGGTATGGCAAGACAGACTAAATAGCAGGCCTTTCTGACAGTTGGCCACAAAATTGAAAAGCAAAAAAGCCACCGCCAATAAAAACATGAACGCAATTATGGGTCAAATCTCAAAAAAAAGTATGAAATTGCCCAAAACTTCACTGCACATTCAATAATGTCACGTGACTTATAGCAAGTGATAAATGGCCTAGAAAACCATTTGATCACAAAATTAGATTAGCCATCACTAGGTAGCCTAATAGACTATTAGCCTAATAATAGCCTAATAGCCATCACTAGACTAGGTAGCCATCACTAGGTAGCCTAATCGATCAGTGGTCGAGTGGATAGAGCGTCTGCTACTGAAACGGTAGCCTCGGGTTCGATTCCAGATCGGGTCAAACCAAAGACTATAAAAATTGGTATTCACAGCTTTCCTGCTTGACGTTTAGCAATTAAAGAGACAGTGAGAAGCCTCCGCCGTGCGTGGTAAACAGGTGGGCAGGTGGCAGCTTGACTCGAAGACCGAATGGTCCCTTCGCTGTCTCCTGGCCAAGGCAACTTGGTGAATAAAATGCAATTACAATTACAACTAATAGCTTAAAAAATATGATCAATAAATGCTGAACAAAACTACCAAAAAAACACATTGCCCCAAAATTTACTACTCAATCAAACAGACCATTTCATGCCACTTACGGGCAGCAAAAATAACCTAGAAAACTATTTGACCACAAAAGTGAAATAGCCAGAACTGACTATACAAAAACATGATTACTAGTGAGCAAAACTGCCCAAAAAATAAGAAATCGGCCCCAAATTTACTGCCCAATAAAGGTATAACATGACACGACACTTATGGATGCACCAAATAGCCAAGAAATTAGGCTATTTACTAGACCAACGTATTGACCAAAAAAATAAAATAGCCAGCAGCCCAACACTGATTACAAAAAAATATAAATGTTGAGCAAAATTGCTCAAAAAATATGAAATTGCCCGAAATTTTGACGCGCGATCGACACCTTAAAACCAAGCGCGGCCCGCCTCCTACCTCCTAAGCCACTGTAGCACTATAGGTACTCATAAAAACAGAAAGGCCTTTCCCTGGCCAAAATCTAGAGAATAAAGTTGGAATTAGATTTACGTTAAAACCTTTACAACAATTACTTACTAATCATCCTTTTATAGCGTATAATTGCTTAGGGTTTATTTCAAATACTAAAGACTTTTTTACATAGTAAGTCAATTTTAGAACAGTTTCATATGATAAAGTTGGTACGAAACTTAATGACGATACTGTAGTGCTCTTGATGGAAGAGATATTTTCTGCGAAATCTATTTATGCCAGCCTTAATCAACAATCGCAAATAGTAGTGGAGCATATGCTATCAATTACGCGAATATGCAAACACTTTGCACGTCAACTTAACCTTTCACCTAAAAATTCTGGCTATATGTTATTAGTTGTATCATCGGGTTTCTTCTTTGTTTTTTTATACAGTCAACAACAATTAACAGTGGCTAGATTATCCTGACTGCAACGATTCTTCATTTATTAATTTGATTTTGTTCGATAGCAAATGAGATTCAAGAATTTTCTGACTTTAAAAGAGTTTTCTGACTTTAGAAACGTACCTGGGACTTATATTACACCATCTCGGTGCAGACAGTTGAAACTTACGTTTTGCCCTTTCGAGAGCAATGACTACTTACTGAAAAGCAAAAGCCGAATTTCGAGAACAATGACCGTATCAGGGTTGGAAAAATTACTTGTTTTTGCTTTAATTACAATTACAATTACAACCTAAAATTTTCAATTACAATTACAATTATTCAAGTTCAAGTAATTGTAATTCAATAACGATTTCAATTACAATTACAATGAAAAGATTCTCAAAATATTGCGACCGATTCACTTATTTACGAAGCCTCGAGTTTTGCTTATGTCAACACTGTGGGTTTGTTTTGTACTTCTATATACAGACCTATTAAAGCCCTGTTTCTTTCTATCCTCGTTCTTCCATCAATTATTGTTTAACTTTAGTTTTTCCAACACTTAATTTCGTTTGTAAGCAATTGACAAGTATGTTTTAGAATTCATATCGCTTCCAGCAACATTATGGTTTGGCTAAACCATGGTATCATTTCGCAATTATTTGTGCAAAAAAAATAAGTTTTAGCACCAGGGATACCTATGCTTGTTTAACACAATTAAAAATTGTAAAAAAGTTGAAATTTTGTACATAACGACTTCAAGTTACAACTATTATTTAACACTATTTTAACTTTTACCAACAATATAACATATTTAGCTTGATCATACAAAATAGAACCATTAGTGTCGCTTGGACACGCACACAAGGGCAAACAAGCAAAAAAGCATACAAAATCTTAATATCACAAATAGCATTGAAGTTACAATCATAGGCGTAGCCAGGGCAAGGACCAGGAGGCCCGCCCGCCCCCCACCCCATCGAAATGCCGCCGATGACAAAAATGTAACAAAAAAGTCTTGTTTCTTCATTTTCGGTTTCTTTTAGCATTTTTACAACAGCATACGCGTACAACAGTAATTACCAATAATATTGACGACCAGGAGGCCCGGGCCCCCCTCAATTCGATTTTGCCAACCAAATAAAATGTATAATCCGGGTAAAATTAGGGTTTTTTTTCCTGAAAGTTGTTATCTCAGGCCTTCATCTAATCTTTTTATGAACGCAATGCAATTACCAGGACTGGAATTATTATATGGCACAGTACCAGGGCCCAGCGTTCAGATGGTAAGACTTTTTTTGATCTTCACTTATATTTGACAGGGAAGATGTTGCGAAAGTTTCCAAAGTACCAGTGCAACGCGTAATGTAAATCCGGCCCGCGAATAACACGGTTAGGAAGCGTAACTATCTAATGTGCTATTTTTCAATAACAATTCATCCCACTTCGCCAGTTTTTACGCAACGAAATACTTAAAGAAAAAATTAGCTAGGAATATTCTCATTGAACAAAATATTGAATTTGAACGAAGGGGTCATGGGCTCCCTGGCCGTAGATATACTCCTATAACTGGTTAATTTCATGACAAAACAAAAATCTCTAAGAAAAATCTTCGACTGGATTGTTATTTACTGATAAAATATTGTAGGAGGCAATGTTCGTTACTTCCCCCTATTTGGGCCAAAGAAATTACAAACAATTAAAATTTAACCACAAATTGCAAGATTTGTAATGAGTTTTGGACTTAAATTGCAACTAAAAGAAGGATTGAACAATTAAATTTTTTCGTTTAGCTTTCAAATATTAAACTCGAATCTTTCAAATGGCTCTGAACACGTGCAAAATGTGATCCAATGGCATTAAAATTGCTTTTTATTTCAAAAAATTACAAAAAATCGCCCGACGGTTGGGGCTCCCAGATCCCTTAAGCTTCCGGCGGCTGGGGGCTCCGCCCCCAGACCTTCGTTTGTGATACCTTTGAGTTACATTAGCTTACTCAACACGTCTTCTAAGTTAGACATTTCCACTTTTTAACTATTAGCTTACATCTACCTTTAGCAAAATCCTGATTAATTGCCAACAACAGGCCACGGCTTTAGATCTTCCATTCTACGACATATTGCCCCACAAAAAGTCTCTCTTTTGAAAATTTTTGATAACGTCATTGCATGTAATTTGTGGTTTGGGCCCTTCCCAATCAAAAATCTTGGCTATTTCTATGGTTACAACAGTTACTCACCACCGGTTACAGTTGCATCTGACGTCATAGGTCAATTCTATGTTAGGCTATTTTTGGGCTTAGAGTTAGTGCTCGTGATGATTAGAGTAGGTGCTAAGTTTAGGTTATGAATATGATTAACCCTATCTCTAAAACTAACTCTAACTATCCCTAACCTACTTTGATGTTAGTTTGTGACGTCAGATGTGATTGCAACTAGTGGAAAATATCCATATCGATTTGCAACCGGCGCAAAATTGATGTTATTCAAACACATTTTGTTATCATCTATTTTAGTGAATAATATAATAATTGTGATTGAAAATAGGCAGAAAATGCTTCAATTACTATTACAATTATAATTATCGAGTTTTGAAAATTTTCAATTACAATTACAGCAAAATCGTGTAATTAATTACAATTTTGTCAATTACAATTATAATTTTTCCAAGTCTGGACAGTATCATAATATAACGTACTATATGTCACTTTTTCCTTTTTTTTTGACTCTGCAATTCTGCATGCTGTTTATGTGTTGTAATTTAATTTCTGTCACAGCGATTGTCAAGAATTAAATAAAACAAATTAATAAATAAACAAAGTAAAAAATCATTTTGATACTATTTACAATTAGCCTGAGCGGTATTAAAAAGACTTTCTTAATTGCCAAATTTGGCTTTCCCAGACAACTTTTGGTGCAGTTACTGTCCAAATTCAGATATCTCGCCCGATAAGGGATTCGAACCCTTGACCGTTGGATTAAAAGTCCAACGCTCTACCACTGAGCTAACCGGGCTGGATGTAACGCCTACTAGTAATACTTATCAACAGATTATAGTAATTAGCAGATAGTACTACAGCTACTCACAAAAACCGAAAGACCCTTTTACTGTTCCTGGCCAAACCTGACAAATGAAGATGGAATTAATCCAAATCACATATCTATCAAAAACTTTACAACTAGTACTTGCTAAGTCATCTTTTTATAGCGTATTACAAGCATTTTTTTTATAAGCATTAGGCAATGTACAGGGTACAGTAGGCCTACCTTGAGAGTGCATTTTACACACGAAACCCTGTTCTAGACAAGAAATTAAGCCTTTTGAACATTACAAAATCTAGGAAAACTGTAAAACAATAATTGTTGTTTTACAAAAGCAACCCAGTTGGCTTAGAAGTTCAATCCCCTAATCGGGGTAGAATTTTGTGCAAACGAGTTCTGACGTTATTCCGCGGAATTTCTGCTACTAAGTCACAACATTTTTTATCATGTTAGAATCCAAGTAAAATGTATCAAAAATGACAGAAATGGAATAAAGAAATTCGGATTAACTTCGTTATTTCCACACATTAAACTTTCATTTTGTAATACTAATAACTAAATCGACTGCTCTTGTTCTCTACTACTACCTTACGGTATGACGTTCATCACAAAACCGATCACAATGAAGAAACGTTGAAAAACTTTTTTCGCAAAGTGCTCTGAAACTGATGTCGTAGTCCAAACACTGCCGACAATTTCTGAATGATTTACAGAAATTTGGGACAATCTGGATGAGTCGTGCTCAAAAACCAGTCAAGAACCAGCTCTGCAAAGCAACATTAATAATGGTTTTGCTCTAATCTTTTTTGTTTGTTCATTTTCAGCGTGTAATCTGAAAGTGGCCGAAAATATTCTTTATTCTTCGAAAATATAATTTACTGCGATATCGCAAGTCATCAAAAGCGTCTGATGGAATCAAAACCCCAAAATCAATCAAAAACTAAACAATGCACTCTTTAAAGAACAAAAAAATGCCTTTGACACATAGGCGTAGCCAGGATTTTTGATTGGGGGGGGGCAAACCACAAATCACATGCAATGACGTCATCAGTAATTTTCAAAAATGAATTTTTTGTAGGGCAAAGATATTGTAGAATGGAAGACCTGAAGCCGTAGCCTGTTGGCACTTAACCAGGATTATGGTAAGGGAGAGGGCGAAAAGTAGTGGTTAAAAAGTGCAAATGTCTAACTTAGGAGACGTGTTGAGTGAGCTAGTGTACTCAAACGTATCAAAGACGGGGGTCTGGGGGCAAAGCCCCCAGCCGCTGGGCAATTTTTGTAAGTTTTTGGAAAAAAAGCTATTTTAATCCTTTTGGATCACATTTCGCTGGTGCTCGCAGCCATTTGAAAGAACTAGATTTGTAACATTTGAAAGCCAATCGAAAAAATTTAATTGTAAGTGATTTGGTCCACGTAGGGGGAAGTAAGGCACATTGCCTCCTGCAATATTTTAGCAGTAAATAATAATCCACTCGAAGGTTTTCCTTAGAGATTTTTGTTTTGTCACAAAGTTAACCAGTTATAGGCGTACATATACGGCCAAGGGGCCCAGGTGGAAGTGAATCGTTATCGAAAAATTGTGCAATAGATGGTTACGCTTAATAAACATGCTGTTCCCGGGCCGGGTTTACGTTGCGCAGGGCCCCTGGCACTTTGCAGATTTTTGCAACATCTTCCTGCCAAATACTAGTGAAGACCAATAAAAGTCCTACTACCCGAGCGCGTGGCCCTGGCACTGTGCCATATGGCAAATACGGCGCTGGTTATTGCATTACGTTCAGAAAAAGTTTAGATTAGATGAGGGCATGAGGTAGCAACTTTTAAAACAAAAACCCTTGATTTCACCCTGGTTGTATGTTTAAATTGGTTGGTAAAATTGAATTAAAGGCGTGCGCCGGGCTCCCTGGTCGCCAATATTATTTATTGTTAATTACTATTGTACGCGTGCATTGTTTTACGCAAAGATGCTAAAAGAAACTGAAAATGGGGAAACAAGGCTTTTTATCAAATTTTTGTCATTAGTGGCATTTCGATTGAGGGGGCCCGGGCTACCCCTCTGGCTACGCCTATGATTTTGAGATAAGATCGCGCCCTTAAGTTCTTTCATAAAAAAAAACATTTAAAGCAAAATTAAACTAACTTTTTTCCAAAACGTTTAGGACTCGAGTCAAGTCACTTGACAGTTTTTTGAAACCTCCAACAATTGCATGACATTATTATGACGTGGACACGAGGTCGTCATAATTATTGCTAACTTTTGTATGCTTAAATCCTTAATCAAAGAAACTGCAATTCCGGACAAGGACAAAGTTAACATACTGGCTATGCTCTGATTATATTTATCAATGGTTGTATTTCATTTGGGGGGTTTGCATTACCGCCTGTCATTGGTGGGCAAGTTAATGCAAAACGTTAGCTTCGTTAACCACTAGTCCGTTAACAAACTTCACACCTCCGTTAACGTTAATTCGTTATTTTCAGCTTTAATTAACAGAAGTTAATAAAGTCCGTTTATCCGTTAACATTTTGCGTGTAATTTACATTTCGTTTTATTCACTCGCTTCGAGAACACGTATTGACGCTGTTGAGCTGATTGTAAGGAAATGTTTATTGCTGTGATGGTCTTTTTGTGTTTTGAAAGATACATTTTACAGTCTAATCTAATTTCAAGATAAAAACAAGTTCAAATGCGCAACGAAGCTGTAAGATATTAACGATAAAAACCTTAACGGAAGTTAACAGAACTTAACGGAATTTACTTTAGTCCGTTAACAGCACTTAACGGAAGTTAATTTAGTCCGTTAACATGAAAAAACTTTTTAACGGATTTACGAGTTAATAAAAAAGTTAGCTTCGTTATTAACGGATTAACGATTAACGGACTTGTGCCCACCTATGCCGCCTGTGTTATAGCATTAAGTTCATAATAACGTTAAACGAGGGTCCAGGGTTGCAACTTTTAGGACAAAACTCTTAGATTTCTCACAGGTTTTGCACAAAAATTACAAAAAAATTAAATTAAGGGGCCCTTGGCACGGGACTCTTGGTCGTCAGTCAGGAGCCCTGGAGCCCCCTGGTTGTCAGCTAGGGACCCCGGGGCCCCTGGTTGTTGGTTAGGTTCCCGAATTCGGCTGGTTGTTAGTTAGAAGCCCCGGGGCCCCCTGGTTGTCAGTTAGGGACCCTGGGGGGCCCTTGGTCATCATCTAGGGACCCCAGGACCCCTGGTTATCAGTTAAGGGCCGCGGGTCCTCCTGGTTGTCGGTTAAGGGCCATGGGCCCCCCTGGTTGTCAGTTAGGGGCCTCGGGGCCCACTGGTTGTTATTTAGGGGCCCCCTGGTTGTTAGTTAGGGGACCCGGGGCCCCCTGGTTGTTATTTAGGGGCCCCCTGGTCGTTAGTTAGGGGCCCCGGAGCCGCCTGGTTGTTATTTAGGGGCCTTGGTCTCCCTTGTTGTCATTAATATTATTGTTAATTACCGCTATGTGCGTAGTTACTGAAAAAAAAAAGTGTAACTAAACGTCTCTAGGCTATGTTGACATAATTTTTTATCGTTAGTGGAATTTTAATTGGGGGGGGGCGGGCTCCCTGGCCCCCCCCCCCCCCCTGGCTACGCCTATGCTTCGAAACGTGGCAATATAGTAGCCTACATGTCTAATCAAAGAAAGGTATGTGGTAATGCATTCTAAAATAAGTATCAAATTATAGCTTAAAGTTACTAAATATGCAGAAACACAATTACAGTGCCAACAAAACCAGTATCATAAGGACTAAACGGGCTGAAGTGATAAGTTTGAGGCGAAGGCAGATTTTGCGCCCAAGTTTCAATGCCTGAAAGAGTTTGTTCGGCGTTGGTAGTAATTGGAATGGGTGGGGAACGGGTTGGTTGACTCAAGGGAATGATGGGTTCGTTGCAATTTGCAGTGGTCGGTACATAAGTTTCGACGTCGGGGTGTTGCAGAGATTCGTTTTCATAGTGGTCTTCAAAAGTCAACAAATTGTCTGCAGTCGAAGGGGCGGTGTTTAAATTTTGTGGAGAACTTGCGAATGCTACAGCGGGCTCGGGGTTCGTTAGAGAAAGGGTAGTGGTGGAAGAATTGGGTGGATTCACCGGTGGGGATGTTGAGATAGAGGGTGATTACTGGATGTTTTGCGAGGTGCTGGTTGGTGATAGGGGAGGGTTTGTGAGGGGGTTAATGTGTTTTGTAAGTTGGAGGAACCTGGGGTCAGGGTGGTCATAGATTTTGATTTTGAAGGTTTTTGTTTGGTGGTACGTTTTCTTAAACTGTAAGGCATTATTGGTAATTTGTGCATTATCGGGTTAGCGGGTCTTGAATAGGTCTACTCGAAAATATGATACAAAAATTTACACGTAAGTATGCTAAAAGATTACAGGTAAATATGCAAATAATTATTTACACAGAAATATGCAACAAAATGACATGCAAAGAAAATTAAAAGTCTTTACCGTCTTTTCCGAAGTTTCTTCTGCAGGTTTTCGGACGCTTTCGAACAACACTTCCGGCACTTTTAAACCGCACTTCTGGGCACTTTCGAACAACGCTTCCGGGCGCTTTTGAACGACACTCAAACAGTTTTGAACAAAAAAAAACGCTTTTCGTCCTGTTTCGGAAAGTTCTCTGGACTCTTCTAGAACTCTTTTCCGGCTCCAATCAAACTTTTCTTCGACTCTTCTCGAGCAATTAAGAATCTTCAGCAATTAAGAACTTGGATTTTTTTTTTTTTTTCTAAAAAACTTCTTGGTGAAGCTTTGGTTCTACTTACACTCACACGGGGTACCAATGAAGTGAGTTCGTACGCAATAAGTCTCAACACGTAGCTCTTTGATTTTAACAAGTAATACATTAATAATAAATTGAAGCAGCGATATATATACAGCGAGTAAACAAAGAGAAGCGAAAACAAAGACCCGTTAATTAAGTTCTTTATGTCTCGCAATATCCGTTCATTATGCAATACCACCCATAGCAATGAGCGATATGTGCCAATAACCGGATACCGCAGACGTAATTGCACAAGGACAAAATATACTAATTATTGACTCGGCCACCACAGCACAATGCTTTTGGATTTAGGACTGTCACAAATCAAAAACTGATTTCATTAATACAATACATGCAGTTTGTTAAAGTTATACTGGAGACCGGACCTATTTTACTTTTGGTATTTTTGTCATTATTTCATGAGGTGGTAGTAACTGCATTATTGTCATGCAATTGGTGTACTCTGATGATATTACAATTTGTTTATTTTATGCGTTAATGTTAGTAATTTAAAGTAATGACATATTTTTCCTTAAAATTTCACAGTTTGATAGTGGATGCTGATTTATTTGCACCTTGTGCGTTTTTGGAAGTACGGAACATATGGAACTGAAATAAGCAGCCCTAATTTTTGCCAGAGATGTAAACACATGAAGTATTTTTTAGATTTAAATATTATGTCGCTAGGAGGTGATAAAGACCTAAAAGCTTTTGATTTTTAAAAGTACATCATTTTGTTAAATGCGCTGTTCTATGTAAAGATTTTAATATAAAGTAAAGTTAGAAGGATGCTAAACCATTAAGATTTTTTGACTGGTATTAAAAAGACTTTCTTAATTGCCAAATTTGGCTTTCCCAGACAACTTTTGGTGCAGTTACTGTCCAAATTCAGTCCAAAATAAGATATCTCGCCCGATAAGGGATTCGAACCCTTGACCGTTGGATTAAAAGTCCAACGCTCTACCACTGAGCTAACCAGGCTGGATGCAACGCCTACTAGTAATACTTATCAACAGATTATAGTAATTAGCAGATAGTACTACAGCTTCTCACAAAAACCGAAAGACCCTTTTACTGTTCCTGGCCAAACCTGACAAATGAAGATGGAATTAATCCAAATCACATATCTATCGAAAGCATTACAACTACTACTTGCTAAGTCATCTTTTTATAGCGTATAATTGCTTAGAATTTATTTCAATTTCGAAAGACCTTTTTAGGTAGAAAATCAATTTTAGAAGTTTCATATTATGATGAAGTTGGTCCAAAAGTTAATGATGATAGTGTGGTATACTTACTTGATCGAAGAGACGTTTTCTGCGAAATCTATTTATGCAAGCTTCAATCAACGAAAGCAAATGATAAAGTAGTCGAATCTAAGCTATCAATAACGCGAATATGTGAAAATATTGCAAGTCTAACCTAACCTTTCACCCAAAAATGCTGGATATGTGTTAATAGTTGAACTGTATCATTGTTTTTCTTCTTTGCTTTTTGTACAGTCAACAATTAAAAGAGTAGTGCGTATTGTCCTGACTCCAACGATTCTTTATTTATTCACTTGATTTTGGTCGATGACCAATATGATTAAAGAGGTTTTTGACTTTGAAATGTAGCTGGGACTTACAGTATTTTACATCATTTCGGTGCAGACAGTTGAAACAAACGTTTTGCCCTTTTGAAAGCAATGACTACGTACCGAAAAGTAAAAACCGAATTTCGAGAACAAGGGCCGTATCATAATATGACGTACTGTATGTCGCTTTTTCCTTTTCTAGACTGTGCATGCTGTTTATGAGCTGTAATTTATTTTCGGTCATCGCAATAGTGAAGAATAAAATTTAAATAAATGGATAAACAAAACAAATGATTATTGTACTGTTTAGAATTAACTTATTAGGTTAATAAGCAATACAGTAGGTTGAAAGCGCATTGTAGAAACACAAACTAGAGAACAAAATTGGACCTTTTAAACAATACAAAAATCTTGGAAAACACTACGCTACAAGTGTTGGATCGCACAAGAAGCCCGGTTAGCATAGCAGTAGAACGTTGGACTTTTAATTTAGCGGTAAAGGGTTCAAACCCTTCGTCGGAAAAGCTTTTTAATTTGTTTCTGATGAAATTCGACGAACGGTCGGACAAAAAGTATGCAAGAATTTTTCGTAGACATGCTTTTTTGAACTTCGTTAATGCTCACAGTAAAGAAAAAGTTGAACCTCAATCAAAGTTTTAAACATCTTTTTTGTGGTCTCCTTCCGGCTTGTAGGTTTTAATTGAACAAAATTATCAACACAAAAAAGGAAGTCACAAACTTTGATTACTGTATATCAAATACAGGAGAAAAGGCAGTAGGCATAATATTGGACAGATCACTGAATGTACAGGCGAAAATGTTTCATCAATAAAGCAACAATATCCCTTGTTTAAAATGGCATCGATAATCAAGGGTACACACATGCCAAGCCAAATCGCTTCCAAGTTTTTTGCAAATGGTGATAAATTCAAATGAGCGATTGACCTCTTAATTGGGATTTAATACTTGATCTTTTCCAGTCTGCGACTGTCGATTTGCGCTTAATCTATTGTATGACGTTAATAAACATGATCAGAGTCTAGTTTGCAGGGTCACACACAGACAAGAGATTGTCAAAACTGTTGTTTTCACAGCATTGTATGGCCAAATTGCAGAAATCATCGTTGGCAATTTGAATTTCCTTAATGATTTTTACAGGCCAAGTTCAAAAGTTTAAGTTTCCATTTACCGCTGTATGTAAATCATTCTAAGAATATAAGACTAAAAATTGTCTAAAATTTTGTAATTGATTTAAAGTCAAATTAAGATTAACGCTCCGATACTGTCTTTAAAAATTGTTCAATTTCTTAACGACCTTTCCAAAATATTTTTAAGTCAACTAATCAATCTAAGAATCTCAGCAAAAGTCTTTTTCTAACAAATAGACTTTGTATTAAACCAAAATCTCATTTGCTAGGTTGCTGGAAAGTTTTCTAATTGCTCATTAATGCATATAGTGTGAATATGTGAATACTTTTTCATTTTATCGCTCAACATAGCGTTCAAACAAATTTGCATATTAGTATCCATCTATTTTGAGAATCTGCATGCTGGGAGTTGATAAATTATGATAAGCAAGCACAATTGGAATTTTACAAATAAATCAGGTAACTAGAAATTCTTGACCTGTTTTCTAAAATGCACAAGAAAAAATCACCAATTAGCTTTACAAAATAATAATATTGTTGTCGCTGCATTTAATCGTTGACTAATTTGACTACAAACATTAATATAATAACTAAAACTCTTTCTGCTGAAACGTTTATACCTCGTAGTTCATAGAATACAAGCTCTTAAAATTGATAGTGATAATGCAGCAACTGAATTAGCAAGCATTAAGAAAGAAGGATCAGTATTTCAATAAAAATTTATGTTAATTAAAAGAAAAAAATTCTGTGCAAGTTTAAAAGTTTTAATCTTTAGCCTTATTTCAACCCGCGTGGTATTGGAAAGCTTTTATATTTCAAAAATTCTATACATATAGCATATTTTTGTACTTCATGCTGACTGCTGAGACACAGTTATTTCAAACACTATTTTGTTGTTATAGCGTCGTTCACCCAAAGTAACCGAATCAATAGTACAAGATTTGATAGACAAATATCACCATGTTTAAAGAAATATTGCTGAGATCGGTTTAATTGAAGAAATAAGAACTACTTGGAGTAATAAAAAGGTGCCCCAAACCTTGTTCTACTATTACCCTTAACCGCGAAAATAGACTTAATCTGTTTGACTCCGTACTATTGGCAACACTGTGTTTCGTAATTTTGCAACATCAACCAAGGATGACTTAGCAAAATTTCTTCCAGAATATCGAACATCGCATTGCTTTTTCTTCAAGAAATTTTGCAAATAGGCATTTTTGAAGAATAAGCAAAGCGATGTTTGATCATCAAAGATCGCGTTCGTTAATCTGCTAGAAACTTTGCAAAGTCATCCTTTTTGGATGTCACCAAAATTCAAAAAGCCAATGGTACGGAGTAAAACGGATCAAATATATTTTCGAGGATAAGGGAAATAATGAAACAAGGTTTGAGACACCTCTTTATTTCCTCAAAGTACAGTAGTTCTTATTACTTCAATAAAACCGATTTGGAGCTGTATCTCTTGAAATGAGAGAAAAACTAACATTTATTTTGAAAGGTAGCTGCAAATGTGCATCTAGCAACAGTATCTTTTTGTGAATTCACTACAGATTTTCAAAGAGAGAGGCCTTTTTAAATGTTAGTTCAAAGCAACGCCTCCTTAATAGATCAAATGACTATAATGTGTTTTACTTTAAAGGTTTTCGCCCGAGCGAAGGACGACCCATTGTATCAACACAACAGAAAAATTGAATAGCTTTAATGATTTGTAATTTAATATGAACATCTGATGAGAAATAAGCTACAAAGTGACAACTCAAACTAGATCGCTTTCAGTGAGTTTTAATTGCATAAAACAACAAAAATAGCGCCTTTTATTTACAAAACAGAAGTTTGGAAAGAATATGTTTTGTGTTTTAAACTTAGTTTCTTTCGCTGAGGAACAAAATTATTGTTCGTTTTGTTTTCGGCAGCGAATATTGCACTCGCAGCTATTATAATGTTTGAAACAAAATAGGCCCAATTTCTTCCCCAAACTTTTTTTACAGTGTTGCCGTAAATAAAAACAAAATAGTCACGAAAACGATATATTTAAAAAATAAACAGTAATAGCTCCTGGATAACACTAAATTTTTTCATAGGAAAACCATTTAACAATATAGGCAAAATTCTCTATAAAAAGTTTTGAAAAATTTTTTAAAAATTAAATCAATAAATAATAAAATAATCATTGACAAGGTCTAATTTTTTAAAACTTCAATTGGAAATTTGCTAAATGACATCAAATTTTATGTCAAATAATTTTTACAACTTCTCCAACGGTTGACTGATTGTGTTCTAAATTGAAGACAGGACAAGGCGATTATTTTGACAAGAGTTGATATAACAAGCTGCATAAAATAAGCAAAAAGGTCTTGTACAAAATACTTTTTAAAACTGAGAATATACAGTAAAGTAGCTAGTTATTTAACAGTATAATAATATGTTTGGTCCACCAAACATATTATTATACTGTTAAATAACTAGCTACTTTATATTCTCAGTTTGGTCCACCAAACCAAAAATTGTTGAATCATCTACTTTATATTCTCAGTTTGGTCCACCAAACCAAAAATTGTTGAAACATGAAACAAAGAGCATGTTGTTTTGTGACTCATCAATTTTCGGTGATCAATAAAACAATTCACACCATAAAAGTCATTCAGCATAGCAATATTTATCAAAATAAAAGGACTAGTGTTCATGGTTCCTTTTACAAAGAATATGAAGAATTTTTGGCGGACACTTTTCAAAATTATTGCATACCATTCAAGAAATATTTACCTTATATTATTATAGTTCATTTCCAGACTCCAGGCTAAAAAAGCATGGTAAATTACGAGAAAATTACATTTTTCTGCTCTCTAGACAGAAATAGGAACGAATGCTGAAGGTATTTTACTTTGCTTGGGTTTCGTTGCTTCAACAAACGTATTGTTGATTTCTAATCAAAGGGTAGGCCGAGGGAGCGTCCTTATTCATGAAATCATGTTTTTTTTCGGCCACTGAATGGGCTCAAGAAAAGGCGGACGCGTTGAAAGTCAAAAAACATGAAATTGAGACAGAAATAACATTCTTCTCCTTCTCTGCCTGCTTTGCTAGGTCGTCATCAAAGTTAAGACAAAAGCAATTCCATCAAATGACATAGAGTTTAACCGTTAAAAATGAAATTCTAGAATTGTTCTCATCAACCGTAATCAAACTTGTAAACTCGACTCTCATCCCAATTGTCTAATTTCATGTCGTTTTCCTCAATAAAAGTTAACAATTTCAGAACGAGTAATTTACAAGGTGTTCAGCAAAGAAAACGCTTGGCTGCTGTGTATAACATTGGCAAATAAGCACTGATTTATGTTAAATCAATTTGCTAATGTAGTGTTTTTGTAAAGTGGCAAAACGGGTGTCAAACACGTGTTTAAACTCTTACTGAAAACAATTTGCTTGTTTCGAACAAATTCACTGCAATATCGTTTTGCTGTTAACAATTTCGTGCTGCAAAAACGAAGTGATCCGTGCTATTCGCGCTAATTAATTCATTTTTATTTCTTATGAGAAACATTAGCTCTTAAAGAGGTTACTTAAAATCCAACAAAATTATTGCGTAAAACTATCGTAATATACAGTACTTAACGTTATTCAATTTTTCACAGTCCCCTACTTGTGCCAATAAAAGAATAGTTTTTAATGGAAAGAATTACAGGTAATTTTGACTTTAATTTAATATTTTGTGCATTGCCAAATTTCTGTTTTCCACTACCAATTTAGATTTTGCCAAATTTTTTTATTTGTTTTATCTATTTCTTCAGTATAAACAGACAACAAAAATTTGCAGAAACGCAAGAAAAACAATAAAACTTCTCCTCATTGCCCGCTTTTCCGGCAGGGTTGCAGGAACAGCTGCTCGAGATTAAGTCGCCACAGTTTACTTGGTGAAGTTTGGGTGAATTACATTTGGGTGAAGTTCCAAGCGATTCGATCCAAGATCCTTAATGTAACTGATAGAGTTAAGGCTGAAATCCAAGGTAGTCGGTATCATTTATCATTGGGGTATGCTAGGCTATCGATTCAAAAATGATTTCATTGGCATCTAAAACATAAAAACTGTATGATAAAGGTTAAAACAAATTCAGCGATTGTGATTAAATATTCTTTCAGATAAGGGTTGTTCCAGCAGTGTGTTAGACTCTTTTGCTCTCTTTCAATACTGAAGTAACATTACAGCGGTTAATTAAAGTTTTTGATCTTTTGCGTTGAGAATGAACTATGTTTCACTTTAAAAGCTTCACCCAACGACATTTCCCGAAAAAAATTGCATGAACTCAGCTCTGCTTTCTTTTTTTTCTTTTTGTTATTGTTTTTGAAACCATTTTTAAGTTTGGTGCTAAGCAGCATTAAAATGTGCCTTCGATTGCAAATATGCTGCTTACTAATCAGAATAATGCTGATTAGTAATTATAAAGAGTTAAATTACTTCAAATTTTGGTGACATATAAAAAATATTGAAACAGTATAGATAGACTTTTCACCACAAAAATAAAGATGTATATTAAAGTAGTTACTCAATCAAAAACCCTTTAATTGTTCACAATAATTTTTCAATTTTCATTGTGACTTCGCGGTTTTACAACATTCTTTGAACAAAGTTTGTTTTTTTTTTAATTTTCATGTAAAACAACTCCATTCTATATATGAAACAGCGATTTGCAAGTTGTATTGAACCATAAACGGAAGATATTTCTAAAATTATTGTTGCTCTTTTTTGCTTATAGGCTTATGACAAAGTGGGTCTTTATGAGTAATAAATACGTGATGATTGCATGGTGTTGTTCCTTAATGGATTCGCAAATTCTGGAACTGTTGAGATAATTAGCGTCTTTACAAATCCACTTTTCAAGCCCGGTTCTTGTTTCCGGAGCCGTTTTTTGCTGAGTCATGCCAGAAAAAGTGCCAAATTCTGCAGGAAAAATCGTGGCAATCAAAGATTTCACATGCCACCAAAAGAACATCGCTATCATACAAACAATCAGCAAGTACTGGAACTAACAACTGGACCTCAAGAGTGGCAACTGCTCATGTAAAAACGCGCTGCACTCACAGGTCTGTCGATAGCTACATGTGTGCGGATCATTTTTTAAAAGATAAAGACCGAGCAACGAGGAAATTTTTGAAAATCTTTATCATGAATTTGCATAAAACCATGTGTTTTCAAAAATTAGCCTGTCGTAAAAATAGATCTAAGGGCAAAATACTGCGCCTAAAGAAAGGAATTCGGAAGCCAAATTTTCTACTTTGCAAAGTTTTGTAGATTTAAACATGTTGTGAAGCTGGTAGACTCATAAATAGTCAAGCTCCATAGCTAAGTGCCCTTCTTTACCCTTGTTTCGAGCAACCCTGTGTTTGAAGTGGTTCTTTTTTTCGTAACTCTAAATTGCTTCTATCGTGAGAAGTCAAATGCTCATGTAAAGCAACCTTCAAAAATACAGTGCAACCAATTAATTTGGTTCCCGCTTTAATGCATTGCGTTAGGTTTTTTACATACTAGCTTAAGCCATTCTCTGTTTAGCGGGTACGTGAGCAATTACTCTTTGAGAAAGTTGCCAAAAAAGTTAACTAATTAATCAAATCAATTACTGGTCCATTATTGCCTTAAATTTATTGCGCTTGTTTTAAACATTGATTACGAGGTCTAATTAGTCAGATCTCAGATGTATAATAATAGAACAGGCAAGCATGCCAGACAAAACATTAACTGGAAATTCGTCTTTTGTAATTAACAAAACGTTAGAATATTAGGGCCAGTGTCCATTAGTTGAACTTATAGTCAATCATTATCGAAATTCCAAAGACAGCTCTCATTTTCGCACCAAAAATTTTGCAAAATCAATAGTTCATCACTAGGTTTTGACAAAAAAATATCTTTATGATCTCGACATCCAAGCCCTAAATATGCCTTGCCTTTTTACATTTTCTTTTCAAGATACCGTAATTTTGATGTTTATGACGTAGTATTCCCAAATCAGTGTGAGAGACAGTAGCGCGTTACTCTAGCGTGACATTGAAGTAATGAGCGTGCTATTAAAGTGAAAAGCTCACGGATATATTCCCACATTCGATGTGAGCCAAATGAGGTAATTAACTGCGCCTCTGTAAAATTGAGTAAGATTGCAATAACCAAAATGACAATATATTTCAAAATAAATAAAATCAAATCTTTCATTACACTCGCGTGTATTCATTCACAACATATGCCAATTTTGATGTCAATTCACGTTGCATGTTTGGCTCATCCGTCTCTTGAAGGCAGTTCGCACACAATCCTCTTCCATTCTTTCTGATTTCTTTCCGCAATCATCACTTTTTCCAGTGTAATGCTAGTCCAATCTTTGATATTTTGTAACCACGTTCTTCTTCGTCTTCCTCTTGGTTTTGTTTCTTCGGTTTTGCCCAATTAGTATTTGAACCAGAACTTCATTGCCTCTCCTCGAGAAAATAAAAATTGAACAATTACGGTTTAAACATAATTGATAAACACATTTTTGGAAAAAAAATCAATGCCAGGTGTAATTATTCGGAATGTCGCTAGAACACATTAGAACGTCAGTTATTTCACTAAAACTTAAAAAGGAAATACTGTAAGTGTAGTTATAGGATCTATCATAAGAAAACTGTATCGTTTCTACGGCTTCCGCTCTACGATTTCTAAGAATGTACTTTTTGGGATGAATTAACTCCATTGAAACAAATTTGTTCCAAACAAGTTATTCTGAAACCATTTCTTGGAAACATTTGCTGCAATAGCACTTTAATTTTTAACGTATTTTAAGTAAAATTTTGTCATTAACTGTATTTAGTATTTTGTGTTTTTACGATTCAGCATCACAATCGTAGTTCTTCAACAATACCAGGAGCATATTTTGCTTATTGGTTTTTGTTACCAATGAATACTTGCATAAATAAATAAAACGTTTTCGTAATCATTCTAAATTCATATTCTGCACTGAAGAGCCTCTATATTGATGTTGTTTTTGCCCTATTAGTTTGAAACTGTTTTTCTGCCAAAAATAACTTGGTGTGAACAATTTCTAGCTACTGGGTAGATCTCCTTCACATACGGTACAAGATTTGCAAAATATTGCATAATTTATAAATATCGAAACTGAAAACTTGAAATATTTTTAAAATATATTTTCACAACTTAATAAAATGTAGCTCCAGCAGGCCGAAAAATTTGCTATAAACACATGATACGATGTGATAAATTTTTATTTTGTTTGTTAAGTACCTTATGCTGAACATACGAGATTATACTTTTATACTTTATACAGATTGCCTAAGAAACGTTGACAGAATTTGCAAAATAAGACAAAGAAAAAAATGTTTATTTTTTTAAAGATATATACTAACTGTACAAAAGAACTGTTGAACGAATCTGTAAATGAGAATAATTTTGATCATTTGTAATGAATAATAATAATAATGTAGCATTGGTATAGCGTCATTTCCTTCAAGTTAGCAGATCAAGGGCGCTTCCCAGTACAAAGTCAGTTTAACAATATGAAAAAGTAGCACATTAAGTCGCAGGCAACAAACGTTGGCACTTGGCACACAAAGTTGTCTTAAAAAATACTAAGATGGGGATAAAAGTGAAACACTAAGTATTTTTCTAAGTACTAAGGTGAAAATAAAAGTGAAAAAAGTAATGCTATTTAACATGTAAAATATGCACAGTGAGAAACAAATCACTTAAAAAATGCTAGTTTAAAAAAATGTGTTTTTAGCAGAACTTTGAATTGATTTGGTAGATTCAGCGTCTTTTACGTGTGGAGGCAATGCGTTCCAAAGACGAGGCCCGCTAACACTAAAGCAGCAATCACCAAAAGCAGAGAACATTTGTGTGATATATAATACAGTACAACATTAATAAGTTTAAAAGGGCAAACCTGTAACGAAAAAAATCTCAAGCTCTTATTTGTTTTTTGCGGATTCAAATCTTCACCCCAATCGAAATGCAAATCACAAAAAAAATTTTTGATGATGCTTTTTGCTATTTTTGTTTTTCTTGAATTTAAGTATGGCAATGGCTAAGCGGTTAAATTTTGCAAGCATTTTAAACATTTTATTGCTTTAGTAAAATTATTTAATCAGATGTACAGTTTAATTTTAGCCCGGACTAATTGTTGATAATGTGCGTTACAGTTTTTCTTTAGCGCTAATGTATCACAGAAACTTTGACATTACGTTTTGTTGCTTTTCTGGATATAAACACAATTTACCATCCTTACAATTAAACAATTCGCCTTCCTATTTGTGACGTCATCAACTCAACGTGTATCGTTAGGCTTTGGCTGCTTCATTATAAAAGCAATGCAATGGAAATCGAGCTTTAGGGTTGCTAAATTCGTGGGAAAATTCGAGTTTTTCTCTGACTTTTCCTGTAGACGAGATTGAGTGCTGGTTATTTCCTAATATAAATCAAAAGTGCCCAGGTAGATAATAGTGTGAACTAATTTAATTGGTGTAAGCTTTGCAGCTGCAATGCATATCAGCACAATAATCCCATTAATGAGGGATTTTAAGCTTGACAGACGTAATTTCAGGTAGTGTTGCAAAATGCTATACTAAAATAGAGCGCGAATACGACAGATTTAGTGTAGCTTTGTTTGGAGTAAAATTTTATTTTTCCAAAACCGCAATAAACTTGAGAGTTAAAAAAACAATTTAGCCGTAGAGTAGATGGGAAAGTGTTGCGTAATTAATCTATTATATGCACTCGGTTAATTACACGTGAGAATTACGTGTGGTTTGTGGTGGTTAGTTAAGAATTTATTATTATATTTTATATTTATAGCCTCACCCAGGAACCGCTGAAAGTGTGCCTTGGAGTATTCAATTTGTTTTTCCGTTTTTCTTTATTTTTTGAATTAACTAAGCTTATGGACTATCAAAAATGACTACGGTGATAAACGAAATTACATTAATTGTCGTAATTTATTAGCGCTAATTATACTGGGCTTCAAAACGTGAAGCGAAATTCTTCATTAAGTTACCAACTTCAAAGGCATTTCCAAGTATATTTTTGTACATCAAAAGCATGTTTTTTTCAATGAAGTTTTTAGGTATTTTTGAAATTAATCATTTTAATAGCGGATACTAATTACTCCATGGAAACGACCACTTGATGGTGCTACTACAATTTTCATGCAGAAGCCAACGCTTCCTAGCAGTAATGCGATCAAAGCACATTTTTTATCGGTATAAACGAATTGATAGTACCAGTACAATACATGGAGCAGCTTAATAGGTAAAAATAATCATACGTTTTCAACTTTCAAAGCGTTGTAAACTAAGCGTTGCGTATTTTGGTAAATATTTTTGAACTACCGTTACCATTGAACATAATTTTTAGAAAAATAAACAGAATTACTGAACTTATCTACAAGATTGCCCGCTGCCAAGAGATTCCATTTTATTTATAGTTTGGGACTTCCTTCAAAAAACTGCCTTATTCATTAATAAGAGAATGACTGGAAAAATTTTTCAGGGCAAGCTTTTCATCTATTTCAAGGACGTCATAGGCGGTTCAAATTTTTTCGTAGAATATTTTTATAAACATAAGTCGCAAAATGCTTAAATAAAAAGAATGACGTCACTAAAACGTTGTTTGACATCATTTACGATGAAATTTAAGTGAAAATATTTGAATTTTAATAATGATTTTGACAAACCTCAAGTTGTGGCACTTTCCTTAAAGGTTGAGGTACTGTCCTCAAAGCTAGTGTACTTTATGATGATCTTATCCAATTGTCCAGATTCTTGAAGTTATTTGTGAATAAACTTGGCTTAAAGTCAGGTTGATTCAAAATAAAAACAATTTTTATGAGAATGATTGACTTACTGCAAAACTTTAAGCGAGGGTTTATTTGTTTCAAATACAATTACCATTTTATAGGAACGATCACGATCCCTCTCTTCCATTGAAAACCTAAGCGAAACTTAATAGCGAAAACATTCTATAACGTCTTGTTCATTTTGGATTTTCGTCAAAATTGTTGCCAATAAAAAAAACCTTTTTACGTCACAATGCAGTACTATTGACTTGTTTAATTGGTCTGCTTATAATCCGACTTATTAATTAGCATTTAAGTAATTATCATCAAGTATTGTGACGTTGAAACAGTCAGCTTTTTCAACTGACAACGTTAGTACCGGTAAGGCAGCAGCCGTTATCGCTGTTATGTAATTGAACAGAATTAAGTAAAAATAGAAATTTATGACAACAAATTTGTCTCTTTTTTCGTACAGTCATTTTTTTTTTCGAAAAAAGTGTAAAGTCAAGTTTTGGCGACTCTGTAATTGTAATTCCATCTTTATTCACTAAGTTGCCTTAGCCAGGAGACAGCGAAGAGACCTTGCGGTCTTCGAGTCAAGCCGACACCTGCTCACCGGTCTACCATACACGGTGGAGGCTCACACTGTCCCTTTTTATTACTGAACGCCAAGTAGGAAAGCTGTAAACACCCATTTTCATAATCTTTGGTTTGACTCAAACGGGAATCGAGCCCACGTCTATCGACCGTTTCAGTAGCAGACGCTCTATTCACTCGACCTCTGATCGGTTGAAAAGTGTTAAAAACTGATCTGTCTAAAAGTGAAAGATCAATATCGAATAAAAGATGTTATGAGTAACTATTTCAAGCTGAAAAATTGAGGTCAGATAAATCACTGGTCTTCTTAGTAATCTTACACATTGTGAGTCAATCGGGTTATGTGATAAATCGTTCCAATAAAAACATAGTCTTGGCTTTGATTTTTTTGGAGATGACGTCATCAAAGCTGACGTAGGTGAGCGACAAATAGTTTGACTTTGCACCTTTTTTCTTTTAAAAAAAGTTCAGCTTGTAAGTTAAATTTAGACCTTTGTTTCACTAAAGTTCGCCATCAAAGATATAGTTCAGCATAAGGCGTACTAAGGCTTGCCTATAAAATTACTACGACAATGTTAATTGATCAAATTGAATCATATCAGTGCAATTGCAATAATAGTATCCTTCTCTTGATTAGTCACAAAAGCAGCGAAAAAAATTATTAATACTCGATTTAAGTTGCCGCCAGTTCACCATCATGTTGGAGGTTCGTCTTTAACTTTTTTTTGTTGCTGAAAGCCAACCCTAAAGGAACTTCTCTATCTAATTTAACTCTTTATTTCTACTCAACTTGGAATCGCACCGCGCTCCACTGCAGTAGCAGACTCTATGTCCATTTAATTCCGATCGGTATTTGTAATTAAAGTTATTTACCAAGGTACCTTGGCTAGGAGACTGTGAAGGGACCTTGCAGTCTTCGAGTCATGCTGCCACCTGTCTACTATGCACGGTGGGTGCTTCGGACTTTCCATTTTTATTGCTAAACATGAAGCAGGAAAGCTGTGAATAGCAATTTTTAATAGTCTTTGGTTTGAACCAACCGGGAATCAAACCTAAATGTACCGTTTCGGTAGCAGACCTTCTATCCACTCGATTTCTGAACGGTTAAATCATTTTGAGAACCGGCTTTTAGATTAATAGTATAAATGATTTTGTAGGATTTTGCAAATTTTAAGTTTTAAACCACGAACACAATGTGAGGCCAGCGGTTCTCCATTGTTGCGAAAAAAAAAACACGTAAAAAAACTGTGAGGTCCAGGTTGGTAACTGGTAATGGACTTTGCAAGCTCCTTGCTTATTTTGGCGGAGTACAGCAAATAATAAAGGCTTGAACGTTTCAATCGTTAGAATTTTACATCAACTCGTGTAAATTTTGTACTGTAAGTATACGCAATTAAATCATACGGAAGGTAAATGAGTACATCACCAAAACAATTAGAATTTTTCGGAAACAATCTCTCAATAGTCAATTACTGAAGATTTCTTGGAATATTTTTTGAAACAAAACGTGGCATTTTCTTTTAGTTTAGTTATGGTAAACTGCTGAGGCAAATATGTCATATACTCCAATACCTAATATACAAAGGAAAAGTGGAATTTCGTCATGATAAACGCGGATCATCATATTCCTTATTAAATGTCCCCCCAAAAAGGCGTTCACTTCGAAAAAATTGGAACGGCTTCCAAAAACCGGGTCATTTTAAGTTGAAACTACATGATATGTCACGAAGTTCCTACGTCATATGACTAAATATGCATCACGATAGAGCGGCCGGTTTGCATACAGCGTATAATTACGTTTACTTTGGTATGTGGTTGTTCACGACACTACTAGAATATTCACTGTTTATAAGCTAAAGTACTTTTAATTTGAGGACATTAAAATTTGTCATCTAAGTCGCTATTAATTTTAGGAACGATGAAACTGTAATCAAAAACGAATTTTGCAGCAATGCAATATATTGTATGCATAACTTGTAGCCTTTTGCATTGCATAGCAAAGCGGATTTTATGCTACTGAATCTTTTACCCACTTGGGTATTATTTGTGCGATTTATATTTTTCAGCAAACTGAAAACTTGAAAAATGGAAAAAAAATACGTCAATATCCACCTTATTATACAGCGTGCAAATATTGTTATACAAAAAGCCACCTTTTTCAAATTGATTCATAATGAAAGCAAAAAAGAAATCTAAGAAGTAGAAAAACAGGGACGATGTGAAGTAGTTTGACAAAAAAAAAAAAAAAAACAGAGCCAAGATAAAATGAAACATTCTATTTACGAGACGTTTCGACTTCAACTGAAGTCATTATTAATCTTATTCAAATAGAATCTAATTTGAATCAAATAGTATTCTATTTCAATTAGATTGATAATGATTTTAGTTTAAGTCGAAACGTCTCGTAAATAGAATGTTTCATTTTATCTTGTCTGCTTTTTTTTTGTCAAATCTAAGTTAATTTTTCGTAATTTTTGTAAATAATGTATTCGTTTTTTTCTTGAAGAAATTGAATAATTGGTTATAAAGTTGCACGTTGCAAAATTTTAAATTTCCAAACGATCCCCTTTCATATCTTTTAAACTTTGACTCAAATTTTCATTTACGAATGCTCGTAAATAATTCTAAAAAAATTTTTGTTTCATTTAAAAAATAATAAGTTTTCCGATTTAAACAATATTTGCAAAAAAATTCTGTGCATTGGTAAATTTTTCGGATATTTTCCTATAGTTTGTGAGTCTTTAATTTTACTTAATTTTACTTTTCTTTTTTTTTTTTTGGTACAAAACAACAGAGTATTCTCAGCAAAGAATTCCAGACAGCACATAAGTGAGTGGGGTGAAGTGAGGCTATGAAAATTTGGGAATAAAAACGTTGCCGCGGAAAAAATCTTGAGTGAAGATTATTTGCACCCATCTGACGTAACGACTAGACGTCGAGATGTATTTAACACTCATAAATTCTTAGCAAATGTGACTGCAACTTTTTGGCAAGAAGTGAAAAAACAGGAGTTCCTGAATTTAAACAGGAGCAAAAAATGACATTCTGAAAATTTTTGAAAATAAAATTATTTTTCCACAGTTCTTAAAACTTTGTCTCCGTTTGAAATTCAGAATGGTTTTATATTGATTCATTACTGGAAGGTTTTATAAAATATAACAAAATACTTCCTTCTTCCGGTAATAACTACACAACTCATCTAACCTTATTTTTAATCACGTTAATCAATTTTGTTTTGCTTTTTATGATTCATAGATTTTTAAGTAAAATAAGACGTGCTTTGGTTTCGAGTAACTTAAAGAGTTTATTGCTGTGAATCTTGCCCATAATTTTTGCTAAAGTCATAATAATCTCGGTCAACAATAAAACCCCACTCAGAAAATAGTTTCTTTTGAGTTTAACCTTTTGCTGTTCGAAAAACGCTTTAGTAAAGGTTTGTTTACAACACTGAACGCGAAGCAACGCGAAGCAACGCGAAGCGAAGGTTACGTCCAGTGTAAATGCATCTAAGTGCGTTCGTTCAGTAGGATGCTGCTTTCAATGTCTGGGGCAATTAGACTGTAAATGGTACAATAAATAAGTAATATTTTTGTTTCGTTTTTGATTGCCGCTCTTAGATTTGTGTTAATTGTTTTTCAGTTTAAGCATTTTACGATATTTTTTTGCTAGATTTATCAAATTTTAAATGTATTCTTGCGGCAAAAATATTTTAGGCAGTGTTTCTGCTATACTTTTAACAATCTTTACTAAGGCTGACATATGACCGTAATCAAACCGCCATAAAAGCTCACAAAATAGGCAGGGTTGTTTTTGTGTCAGAAAGGTCATGCATTGTCTAGATAATGACGCAAATGTTGCAATAGCGGTCCGGAAAGAGGCTAACAGGATGAATTCTCGAGAACCAGTGCTTCGTGTTTTCGGCCTATCGGAAAGCCTATTATTGTTATCATATTCGTGAAATGGCACAGTCGCACTCATATACAAAATCATCTTAACATACGTATTTTTAACGACCGTTGGCAGAGCTCTATTTGCAAAACGTTTTTTGTCAACAAATTGTTAACAATTTACCAAGAATATTATTTTGAATTTTTGAATGTTTATCCAAAGATATCTACCCTTTGTCTTTGAAATTTGTCATTAATTCGTCTCTTAGCCGGCTTGTTGGAATTGCTTCAAAGTATCTTAAAAAAGTCCAGAATTCCCAAAAGTCAACGTCACAATCTACCAGTTGAATTTGCTTATACCCTACAACTGGTGAATGTTGACATGAAGTACGCATCAACCCCATGCTTAGTTTGTTTTTTTAGATGATCAATTGTGCTATATGTTTGTTTTTTAAAGAAGAACAAGGGACGATTTTCTAGGTTCAATTTAAACCCTCGTTAATAGAGTTAACAAATGTAAAATAATGCATTAGGGAGGCGAAAGAGAAATTATGCGGTAGGAGAGCCAAGTAATGACATGCGTTAGTGATATGATTTCATTTCATTCGCGTAATCCTGCAAAAATTGCTTTGTAGTAATAGAAATTTGCAAAAAGCTTTACTGTTAAACAGAAGCGTTGCTAAAAATCGTGGTACCCGGGGCGGGATTTCGTGGTGGTACCCTTTTTTGCACCAAAAATAGGTGAAGAGCAAAAGAAAGGTCTTCGCTGCAAAAAAAATGGGTTTTCGGTCCAAAAGTATGTGAAGAACAAAAAAAAAAGTCTTCGCCTAAAAATCAGTGGGTCCAAATGAGGATGGGGACGACCAAACAAAGTGAAAAAAGTAAGGTATTTACCACAAATCGGTGGAGTTATGGTTTCACATCATAACATGGTGTCACCCCAAACTAGTGACACCCGGGATTGGCCGCCCCCCGCCCCCCCCCCCCCCCTAGCGACGCCACTGCTGTTAAAACTAAATCAACAATCAGCTCACCGTGGCTAACATTGCATTAAAATAGACATTTGCCAATTAAAACAAAAACCGGAGGGATCTTTTATTTTTCAAATAACAAGTAGAAGAGAATCTTTTTTGTTTCACTGCAATCTTTTAATTCAAAAACTGCTGATTACGTTTCATTGTATTTAGATTTTTTTTGTTAGTCAGTACTGGTATTTACCAGGCTTCCTGGGTCTTTTAAAGTATACCAGCACAGCATTTTTAGAGTTTTGTGGGCAATATTTTTGCTTCGTCAAGCTGGTCCTCCCATGACAGAGTGTTTGTGTTTGTCCCCAACGGAAAATACGGATACAGCTTAGTACGTGCTCCCTCATTTTCAAAAACTTTGCCAAAAAGCACTCCAAGGTTACTCACTGCATTGCAACGTGACAATCGCTACACCTCCGTGACTTAAATATTTTGAGACTTCTGGAAAGCTAAAAGGGAAACTAATGACAGACATTTATTGACTAATTGTACACGTATAGGAAATGATACTAATTTCACGATGTGATTTTTGGACTAAGTTTGCATATTTTGTAAGGTGTGATGTTTGAAATCTATTTTTAGAGAGGGTAATGTCTTTGTTCTTTGTTACCAGGCAAAATTAATTTGTTACAAGGCAAAATTATGTTGAGTAAATGTATTGTTTTTTTTTACTCTACAAGTAGCATTAGCTTTGCTGCAAAACTTTCCAGGCATATTCAAAATTCTTATTGTTGTATACAGCTAGGTAAAAACAGTGAGATATTTTAGCTTGGAAAGGTACTATTGATGATCCCGAATAAACGACTGTGAAACATCTCAATTTGCATTTAAAATATTCCGTGGCAATCGCTCCCTTTCTTATTACTGTCCTGGATGCAAAAGCTAAGCGTTATCTTTATATGCGAAAATTTGCGAAATTGTAAAAAAATGGAGAAAATACATCAAATACTGAGAAGTTGAAAACAAATCATTTCCGATGTCTTAGCCTCAGCTAGAGCCATTGTCAACGCTTACTGAAACAACACAGCAAGACGTTTACTTAAATCAGTATGTGCTTAAAAGCCCACAAAGGATTTTTGGCGTGATTATTTGTTGTTTTTTTTCAATAAACAAAACTGCTTATTAACAAGAAAAAGAAATAGAAAAATAGGCGCTGATTAGATTTAAAAAATCTATAAAACTGACATCAAGCTGTTCTTTTGCGGATTTTTTGCTGGAGGTTGAAATGAAAACTGATCCAATTAATAAGTAGCAAACCTAATCGAAAATCGAAAGGTCAAAGGTCATTAGTAACGTTTATATGATTGTTTCGCTTTCGAGGTCTCCAGTAAACTGGAGATAATATAAAATATGAAATACGGTTGCTGCAAAAATTTACCGACACTTTCAAAAACATTTTACAAAACAAATTTGAGCATTAACAAATAATATAGCAGTTGTGGAAACTAAAACACAATACAAATTATTGTACTGTAAAAGTGGTAAAACTTTTCAAAGCAGAAGTTACTGCAAAATCAAACAAAAACTATTGTATTCAAGATCATTTTTGAGAGTGGTTCTAACAAGCAACTTGCGCTACAATTTTTGAAAGAAGAACGTTACAAAACATATCTTTTAAAATGCTTTTGAGCCAGATTCTCAAATAGGACTTCGAAATACCAAACGGTTAGGAGTTATAATGTAATTTCCGACAGCTTGTAAATCCCTTTGAGGGATTCCCGACGCTTCAAATTGCCGGCCGTTTTGTCACCATTTAGTGAAAATGAAAGATTCTTAATTAACAAACTGCCAAGCACATATTGACGTAAATAAATTAAATCGACAAAAAGATCGATCTTTTGGAATGTGACCACAAAACTCCACAATCAAAATCCCGTTGATTCCATCACTTTAGCATGCAAGTTTTCGGCCTAAATTTTGAGCAGGTTTAGTTGAGTTTGCATTGAGAAAATGCTGCTGATCCTGCCTCCAGTTAAGTACAGTAACAGTATAGTTCTTCCGGAATCTTTAGCACATGCAATACGTTGTGCTTTTTCCATTTGGCAATCAGAATTTAGTGTGGTTGCATACTGAAACAGTAAGTTGTTTCCATTGAGCTGAAGAAAACGTGGGCACTGAAATGACAGACCCATAAACAAATGAATTTTAGCTACAAATTTTTAGCTATAATAATTTTAGCTATAAATTTCGTCCAGAATGGCAGATTTTAGTTGTGATAATGAAAAAGTTCTGTCGTGTAACTGTTTTTTGCAATATTGTACTTGCGTGGCTTGGTTGTAGTATTGGCATTATTATGGTAGAAGTAGAGGATGGTTGCTTGGATATGACGTAGTCGTCCTTTACCTAGCAGATCGCTCATGATTATTGCAATGTTGAACCGAAAATCATTGGCAGACAGCTTAAAATTGTAGAAATTTCAAAAGTTTTAAATCTTAAAGTAACTTTCCATTTTTCCAGCCTGTCCTCAGTTATCAATCGTACGTACATCTTTCACTTTTATAACCAAGTATAAAATCAACAAAGGCATCTTATTAAGCGCAAGGTTCATTCTATCTGAAAACTGCTTTAGCAAAAGAGCAGAAACTTAATGAATAGAAACAAAAGTTATTCTGCAACTTTGATCGGATACTTGCATAGTATAGTGTTGACTGTAGACCAACAATTATCTATCTTTATTTTTTCTTATTTTCAGTTTTTGTTTTGATACACAAAACGTGACTACTTTGTTTATAAAAATTTCAACAATACCAAAGCGCAACAAGCTTCAAATATTCCTTTAAAGTTCTCGGAAATATTAAGAAAATTTGGCAATAGAAAATGTTTTTCTGAAGTCAAAAAAGGGCGTGTAGAATACTCATACTCTCGAAAGTCTTTGTTAATGATACTTTGGCCCGGTCTTCGTACCATTTTCAGCGTTTTCGCAAAATTTAATATCAAATTGACAAATTGGCAGCTACATCAATGGAAAGCTGTTAACACTGAACTGTGAATCGTGATGCTTATAAACTATTTTCATGCACATTGTATTTTTCTCACATACTAAAGGCTTTGACAAAAGTGCTTTTCGTGCAAAAAAAAATTTTTGAAAATGAAATAATTTTTGCTCTGCGTTTGTGAATTTTCATTGTAATTACAATACATCCTCTATTTAGGTATTTACTGACTTGCCTTCTTGCCAGAAGGCAGCAAAGGAACGAACTTAACGTTTTCCGTTTTCGAGTCAAGCTGCCACCTGACCTTGTCTGGCACGCTCATCGAAGGCTTCAAGCTGGTCTTTTTTTAGACTTAGCGCTAAACTGTAAATACCAATTTCTTTAAAATTCGGCTTGACCAGATCGGAAATCGAACCTAAGTCTGCCACTTCATTACAGACGCTTTATCTCTTTCGACCAATGATCGGTGCTCACCTGGATTAGATTATTATCTGTGCTGAAATCCATTATTTGGCCAGTTTCGGGATGCAATAGAATAATTATCAAATACCTACAGTCTATAGGGCGCCGTTTGTGTACCTTAATTTGTGCAATGTTTTTTTGCATATTTAATTAGATTGTCATTTTAATTAAATGTACAAAAATATATAGTCAAAGTCAAAATAAATAGTCAAAAAAACTGCTCAAGATAAACCGTTGCGAAAATAAATAGTCAAAAAAACTGCGCAAAGTAAACTGTAGCAAAAATATATAGCCAAAAAAACTGCGCACAAAATAAAGCGTTGCAAAAAAACGCTGCTGACATTTTTGTATATTTGGTAGTGGAGCGTGACGAAGCGCTCTCGGTTGCTCTTGGAGCGCATCAAAGAGCAGCCGAGAGCGCTTTGTCGTGCTCCACTACCAAATATCCAAAAACGTTTACAGCGCATTTTTGCAACGCTTTATTTTGTGCGCAGTTTTTTTGACTATTTATTTTGACAGTGACTATATATTTTGTACATTTAATTAAAATGACTATTTAATTAAATATGCAAAAAGACATAGCACAAATTAGGGTACACAAACGGCGCTCCATAACAGTCGCTCACTCCCAAAACAATTCTTTATGCTTGCTGTACTCTAATTTGATTATAGGCTCACGTTGTACAATCAAAATTTTTCAGCAAGAATGTAGTGAAGCAATTTTGAATCACTCTTTTTTGTCGAATCTGTTTGCATGTAGAAAAAAGTAGCTAAAATCTTGCTACAAGCATTCTTGCAGAAAAATCTTGATTTTAATTCAACTTGAACAATTAAAGACTGGTTCACTCTTTGAGAGGTTGGAGCGTCATTTTTGTATAATTGTTAACGCTAGTGCGCAGTGCGTACTCATTTTTACGGTCTTAAATCAACAAACAATATACAAAATTTAGATAGAGCTTTATTTGTTATGTAAACCTGCCTAAACTTAAGTTTTTTGTCGTAGCAGGCATCCTATAAACGATAGCTTGGAGCAACAAATTAAGTTAGGCAAACTAGGCGCTGGGGCAATGACCTTAATTTTCATCCTACGCGGAAATTTAATCAAGCACTGATTTCCAAGAGAAGTTTGCCAATTGTACAAATCCTTAAGCTCAATTACATTCACGAAAGTTGAAAAAAACTCACCAAATTGTTCTACTCTATTGTCGATTCCGTCTATATTCAGAATAATCTACCAGTTTTTTGTGTAATTTTTATCAGTAATTTATTAAACTCGACACAAATTTTGCTGTGGGTTTAATTTGAGCACGTGGCAATTTGGCACAAACTGGATGAGTAATTTTGATGGTGCTCCAATTTACAACTTTTGCTAAAGTGTGCAATATTGCAGCAGTTACTGATTTTTTGCTTTTTTTGTAGTTGTTTTTTTTCCGTTGCAAAGGTTTACTTGTATCGGCAAACTGATATTTTTGTGCAAAACTGGTTTAGTGAAAGAGGCTTGGTCAAATTTGGCAAACGTTAAAAATACGGAAATCGGATGAAAGCGTACCATATATAGTATGAACTTTCTTGTTTATCTTTCTATTATTTCCCAAGAAACAAATTCCGTCTGCAATTTATTGCTCGGCTAGACGAACGGAAGTTCGAAAAAGGGTGTCAGTTCTGATAAATATAAGTGGGTCTTCTGCAAACCTCTCAACTATATTTAATCGGCGTCTGATTGAAAATAGAAAGAGGTCATGATAATGTTGTTACTCTACATACTTATTTTTGCAGACAAATACCAAGCTCTACAAGCTGGAGTACAGGTTATAAATAAGGCTTTATAAGACGTTTACGAAGAATTTGATATACAGTTTATTAGTAAATTTTTTCCTATACTTATATTTTTGGTTTTGAGAGCATTACGTAATACCTTAGTTTTTTGGCTTAAATATTGTATTGATATGCTACTACTCTGTTTGACAAAAATCCACATGAAACTTGAGTAGCAATTATTAGTATATCACTTTTTATAATTTGTTAGAGTGTACTGCTATTAAAAAAATTTGGTTGCAACAAAAGGTTATCTTATTGTAAGGAGTTTTCTGCATTTAGGCCGATTTATCCTAAATTTAATATCATTAAAAAAGTAAAAAAAGTAAACCTACTTATTCTGCAAACGCTGGGCTAAATTGTACAATTTTTTGGTTCATCATTGCTTCATAGAGGTAGAAACAATCCAATAGCATTAATGTGCATTACACGTAGATCAGAAATAGCATCATAATGGTCTAGGGATTACAAATACATGCTTATTATCAAGTTACCTATATCTTTAAGTCAAGCTGCCACCTACCCAACTATTCACCACAAAATATAGTCAAGACTTCATACTGCTTATATTATTGGGACTTCGCGCGAGCGCGTTGTACCTTTGTTTTTGTTTGCCAATACTGGCAGATGAGGATTGAGTTGCTTATAACTAGCAATTGGTGAAACTAAAAAGGTTGAAATTTGGACTCAACATAAGAATTAATGATTGCTTCATGTCTACCAGTTTTGGGGATCCTAGGTCACGTGATCATGATTTGAGACACCAAAAAAAACTTAAAAAAACGGCGACTTTTGGCTTGAAAATTTATCAATTCGCTGATAACTCAAAAACTACCTGATGTACAAAACTGAAATTTGGACACAATGTGGGTGCTGATGAATGCTTTATGCTAACCGAGTTTGGGGGCACCTGGCTACGTGACCAAAATTTCACAGCCCGAAAATGGCAAAAAGTTAACGAGTTTGAACCGATATATCTCAGTAATTACAAATATTGATAAAAAATGGTTTGCAATTTTTGAGTACACTATCAACCACCTTTCGTTTGGTTATATTCCTTTCCTTTGGTTATGTTCGTTTACTCTAACTTGGATACTATTTTTCTTGTTTTGACATCTTTCTTCTTACTTTTTTTTTCTTGCTTCTTTTTCTTCTCCGGCTATTTACTTTTTAACCGCTACACGCACTGTATTCTAAGTTTGAGCTATTAAAGATATCCTAGTGGACTTTTGTGCGACTGAAATTGGGGGTGCCAGATTGAGGGATCCCGCTCAATTGGGTCCTCCAAAATTTTGAACTTTTAGACCGTTATCACTAGAGGTATCAAATTTTTGGAATGGGTAGATATTAAAAATAAACTAAACCAAGCAAAAGTTGGAGGTGCCACAATATGAGTTTCCAGATCAAACTGGCCCTCCAAAATTCATACTTTTTAACCTTTTAAGCTAGACACATCAATTTTTTTGAGGTAATTAAGTTAAAAGGAGAGATAAAATTTGGCAACATTTGGGAATACCAAAATGGGGGACCCCTCAATCGGGGCCATCAAATTCAAACTTTTTAACCTTTTAAGCTGGATACATGAAATTTTCAGGGTTGGCAAATATAAAGAAAAAATAAAATTTGACAAAATTTGGGATACCAAAATAGGAAGTCCCCCTCAAACGGCGCCGCCAAAATTCAAGCTTTGTAACCACTCACACTAGACTGATGAAATTTTCAGAATAGATAAATATAAGTTAAAAATGAAATATGACAAAATTTGAGGATACCAAAATGCGGGTGTCCCCCTCAAACGTGCCCACCAAAATTCAAAATTTTTAATCACTCACGCTAGACACATAAAATTTTCGGGAGAGGCAAATATGAACCAAAGATAAAATTTGGGGTGCTAAAATGAAGGGATCCACTTCAAACAAGGACGCCAAAATTCAAACTTTAACCACTAATGCTAGACTGATGAAATTTTCAAAATAGGTAAATATGAAGGAGAGATAAAATTTGATAAAATTTGGGATTCTAACATTTAAGTTTTTAAGACGATGAAGTAGTTGAGCTTAATGGCTTTCTGGCATTTAAGATGGAAAACCAAGTTTTTTTGTTTTTTTTTTGCTAAACTGTCATCTGTGACGTTGAAAAAATCTTTTACTTTCTCTTCAAAGTTTTTGAACAATTTTATTAAGAGAGCTTTCAAGCTAAACAATGGATGCAACACAATATACTGTACAGTATCCAATTTGCTGCCCATTGGGTCGCACTGCTAAATAGCATTCACAGAATAGGAATAGCTGTAAAATGTGGCCATGTTTAGTGTCTAGTTTGGCTGATGTAATAATATTTTTTTGCTGAAAAGTTGCTGGAATTTTAAAGATCGCTGTATGTTAATTCACAATAAAATGAAAAACTGTTAGGAACTCCTAATAGCTTTTTGGATTGATGTTACTTGATTATTTTGATAACCTTTTGAGACCTTTAAACTTTGAGAGCGAATAACCTCAAAGCTATTAAAATGAACTAAAATGAGCGAAATGTGCTAAAGAAGTAGATCATTTTTGGTTAGTAGTAGTTTTACTTTAAACATTACGCCTAGGGTCCTGGAAAGCATGGAGTTGAGTAAATTGATAAAAGCTTTCAATGTGAAGTCATTGTAAAGTTTATAGACTTTGCAATATCACCTATAAATTTACAAAAATTTGATTTTTTGTTTCTAAGTTTTGTTTGTTTACGCATCTTTTTCCTTGCTAATTGCGAGGCAGGCATTGTTTTGATTTAGCTCTTAAATTTTGAGAAAAATCACCAGAACTGTTTATACATGTGCTTATTTAAAATACTCTAAAAAAATAATGCAGTGGGCTAGTTGTGGGTGTAGATTTGATATTTAGGATAGTTCGTAAAATTTCTGGTCAAGATAATGTAAGTTGCAAATCTCAAAATCACATTGGCATTTTCAGATCAAGAAGTTTTGTTCCTGTCGTTTTAATCGGAGCAAAAGGTTACTGTCGAAATATAGTTTTAAGGAGAATTTTGTTTGTACCCGCAATTTTAACAATTGTGCTGTACTAAGTGAAAATTCAACAAAAGTTGAAACAAGAACTAAGCTTAGTTGTAAAATTTTGATTGACATTTTATAGCTACCTTTTCTTGACATTTCAATTTTAAAAACCGTTAACCGCAAACCTGATCAAGTTAATGGAACATTATGAAATTCGTAAGCGATGTATTTGAGATCTGACTATTAATAACCATATACACTTAAGACAATTGTGAAGTTCTTTTAGTTCAATACAGTTAGATACTCTCGCGAAGTCTCCGGATATCGCTTGTGATGCCATATTCAAGTTTTTATTGCAGAAATCAAGCAGAAAAGCTTCGAATGCCAATTTTTATAGCCTTTGATTTAACCTGACCGGTAATCGAAACCGAGTCTACCATTTTGGATGCAGACTTTCTATCCTTTCAACCTAATCGGTTAAAAAAAAAAAAGAGAGGTTATAATAGGTTGGGTTGCGTTACTCAATGAGTGCAACAACAATAAGGCAACTTGTAGCGACCAAAATTTATTGCTTTACTTACCACGCGGTTAACGATAAACAAACACCAGCCAGTGTTGCCAACATAATGTTTAAAACTAACAAAATTGTGTTTTTAACAGTTTGACAGCTTGTTTCAAACAAAAGAGTCAATGTTTTGGAAGCAGAAAGTCCACCAGTTAGACTGTTTTCACTAGCAACAAATTTGTTCATTTTTTGCCTTATTCTCGCTGGAATAGCAAATTTTTAAGAGGATTTATTTAAGGCCAAGGGCAATCGTTGATTCTCAAAGTGCCGAAAAAAGTGACTCAGTAAATTCTATAAGTAATTAAGCAGCTTTTACAGTTTTCGATTGGATTTCGTTTTCTACTTATTGATAGGCTAAACAAAAAAGTTTTAATTAATAACGGACCATCAAAAAGTGAAAGATAACTGTCGCGTTTAATCGAGGCTCTTCTGTTTATCTTTACCAGTTTTATGAAATAAATAATCGTATTCTTAAACTCAAAGACATTTTCACAACAGCTGGGATCAATCAATCGTCAGCAATAACGAACTTAAGCCCTATTGTTATTAAATCAAAGCTGTAAAGAATGGTAGCAGATTAAAAAAGAAATTTATCCTAAAATGGTCTTTCAGTTTAAAGAGAATAATGCTGTCAACTACCTTTTCAGATCTAAGTATTTTATTTGAGAAAATGCTATCAGGAACGTAAGTAAAATTGTGTACTGCTACTGCATAACTCCATTTTCTCTCAAAGTGCTTTCCAGTTATTTTGCACTGTATAAAGAAAAAAAGGATAAGATACGATATCCAAAAAATTTTTGTTTTATGGTGCGTTTGCTTAGTTTTCCTTGTTGTTTCTATATTGTTTAGTTAGTATATTGTGTTGGTTAGTTGTACGTTTGGTTTGCTTGTAGTAGTTGTTCTTGTTGTTGTTGTTGCTGTCGTTGCTGTTGTTGTTGTTGTTTTTGTGTTTTACTTGTTGGGTGGTTGTTTTTGGTTTGCTTGCTTGTTGCTAGGTTGATTTTGGTTAATTGTTGGCTATTTTAATAGTTCGTTTTTTCTTTTTCATATTTGGTTTAAGTTTAGATTAAGAATTCTTGAAAATTGCTTTTGATTGATTGATGGTACATTGGTTTATTGTGGTTGGTTGTCCTATTTTTTTTGTTTCATCGCGGCTATTTGTAGCATGATCGGTTGGTTCGATTTAGGTTATTACGATTGATTGTTAAAGTTGATGGATGTCTGAATCTTTTCATTATCATGCTGGCAATAAGATGTCATCGAACTAGAAATTGAATAAAAAGAAAAATAATTACTTATCTATACCAGTGAAATTAGCTGAATGGCAAAAATGCTGTCAGAAAGAAAAAAATGTTGCTGTCCCATGCAGTATAGAGCGTAACCCAGGGACTACAATTATGGGGCTTTTGACAAACGGCGTACTAAAATAAAAATAAAATTGAAGCTTATATTTAATAGCCACGTGACACATCTACTCTGAAGTTCATTAAAGTATAGTATGAGTTTGTGAAATTAATTTACTAATTGGAAATGATTAAAACAAAGTTTAAAAATCTCGTGCTAAAGAAAATTAAGGTTTCCTTCTTCAAGGCTCTGTTTTTTGTTTTTGTCAAGCTGTGATGTCTAAAATTTTAACTAGCAAAAGCGTTTCCTATATTCCTATCTTCTGTTTGCAGAGTTTGTTTTGTTTGATGGAATAAATTTTGTGTGAACTGATAAAAATCGCTCTGACTTCATCGATGTAAACTGCATTAAATATGCAATGCCGGTTTTTGGAGTGAATTAGAGGTAACACATTGCTTATCCTTAAATACAATCTATTGTTTAAATTGACAAGGTTAAACAATTCTCAGCTGTTTGACGACAAACGAAACGAATTTGTACTTATTATCGCAGTCGTCGAGCGACAACCCGATGCAAAATTTGATAAATGGTCTAAAATCTAATCAATGTCTCTTTTTATGGTCTCTTTCCAAATGCATGCTTTGTCGGATTAAACATTATCTTAAAGAAAAAACAAAATGAAGGAAGTCTCGAAAGCAACAAAAGAAAAACATTTTTTCCTATTTGAACAATACTGACAATGATTTAATAGGAAATTAACCGAAACGTTTAAATAAGTATGCTCTACAGTATTTTGGCTGTATTGGCCTTGATGAATTTTTTTTTTGTACTTCTTTGATATACAAATCTTTCTCTTCCACTTTTATTTTCCAATGTTTTGAACCACAATAATAAAACTTTCGAAAACAAAGAAACAGTGCACTGTTTCGGGAAGGCCACATGTTGCTTTCAAAGTTGGTAGAGGGCCATAACCAGACATGTTTTTCAGGCGAAGTTCAATCTCATATCAGCTTCAAAATTGAGACAAGGCCCTACGGCCTACATATCTGTAATTGTCTCTTAGAGCTATTGTAGTAAAAAGTAAAAGTTTTTGTACAGGGGCTCAAGCGTTTTTACTTGCTAACGCAACTTTCTGAGATGGCTTTAGAGTGAACCTTAAAATACAAATTGTGGATAGCTTGTCTAGAAATTTATTGTGGTTAATCAGGTAATTTCAAACTGTTTGATTTTACCTCTTTCGATCCCGATGCAACTTTACTTTGCCCGAGCAATTTTTAGTCCATCAACAGTCAACACAGTAATTGAGATATACAGTACTTGTTTGTTTTTGTCGTTATCAGTATACACAAACAAGGCAATTTTAAATCAAGTGTCGTCATAACTTTCATATATAAAAATATATATAGCTAATCTACAAAAGTAAATATGCTAGTGATGATAGAAAAAAGTAACTAATGAGAAAAGACTTTAATTTAATACTTATTAGTTGAGAGTAGTTAGTTTCTCAATACAAATTGTGGTAACGCTTTATCAAATTATTGTTGACCCACTTTAAAGTTTCTTGTTAATTAGTCGTTTTGCATAATAATTAATTGCAATAAAATCAATCTTTTAAAATGCGTGCAATAACTTTAGGGAATAATGCAGTTTTAGTGACGGAGTAGCCAAAAACTACTTTTTCAAAATATCAGTTTTTTTGTTTGTGTTAATCACAGTATGGGCACTGTGTGCTATAGCTAAATGCATCTGACCATTTATAGGTTTATAATGAAACAGCAAACATGGAATGTGCGCAAGATTTTTTAAAATAAGAAATCCCACAGTAACGTGTCACACTGTAGTGACTTAAATTTTCACGAGTTATATGATGTAATTGTTATTCTTCATTTATCTACATTTGAAGTACGGTAATGTTTTTATATATGTTCTACTACATTAATCGGTATAGATTTTTGTGACGTCAAAAATCAGCTGCTAGTTGCTTTTTGCAAGTGCAGCGCGTCAATGTTCTGCTTTCGTTAAAGCCGGGAGCAAGATTTAGCAGTGTTTCTTCGTGCAATGAGTCAGTCGATTTCTGCAGCTAATATGGAAAACGAGATCTCATTGAGTCTATTAATGTGATGTCAATTTTGACAAGAGGTCATATCAGTCGTATACGAAGGTTCGGTCTAATCTTAGCTCTATAAGCAGTGGAACTGTCACGAGATTTTTGAAAGCCGGTATTTGGAATCAATTTTGTTCTTCCAAGTTCTATTCCTAATTAAAATTTGCACTACCAGTAAAAATAGGCCAAGCAATTTGCCAAATTAATTTGAATCTCTATTTCAGCCTACAGTGCCCATTTTAGCATCTATGTAATAACTCCTAATTATTTCCTTACATATTTTAAGTGTGCAGTATTGTTAGCAAGATAATTTATTGTCTTTGTTGCTGCATAGACCTGTAGCATGGAATTATGTGGCAAAATTTTGTTTTGCATCTATGAATAATTTGTTATTGTATTTTATCTTTCTTGATCAAGTTTGAAGATGAACAAAGAAGTTGCAACGTTGAATTTGCTAGACTCTCAATTGATGTTTTTGTTTGTATCTGTAAATGCTAAATTAATGCTGTACAATTTTTTTAACAATTTAAGAAGAAATAATATCATTGTTCAAACATTGGTGGCTCATATCAGCTTCACTCATGTTTAAAAGATAAACTTAAATAATCATCTCTTGAAAAGTACATAAGTTTAAGTAATTTAAAAGTTTTTGATTGGAAAGATCGGCAAGCAAATCCTGTGGTATCCGTTTCATTTGTTTGTTTTTTGTTTAGCTTCTTTTCTCCAAAAAAGAAACATTATTTACATTACCGTAAGGTCGTCATTTTCAAACTAACATAATTCAGGGAGTGCCGATTATACAGTATAGGGTTGCCAACTACTCAGAAACATGAAAATGTAATGGAGCATAAAAGTGCGTTTGCACTGGACGCGAAGCAACCAAAATTGGACGACATCGACAACTTGCGAAAACAGGTTTCAACCGGTCGCGAACTTCGCGAGCAGTGGCTTTAACTTCACTTAAACATAATTGTTGATGACCGGTTGGCCTACTTTGAGCAAGTGACATAGGCAACCACTCCCAAAGATTAAAAACCTTCGCTTTGCGTTGCTTCGCGTCTGGTGTTTACGCACCTTTTGAATTGTATTTAATAATATCAATTAACCAAAAAAACGCTGCATTTGGTATTGTTTTGGCTGACAACTCTACGGCGTGCGTAAGAGTGCTTAAAAGTGAACCACTTAAAAATATGACCGAAAGATAAAGACACCTCTTAGTCTAAAACCTACTTTCACCAAATTTCAGCGTTCTACACCTTTTGTTTTCGAGATGTTTAATTTCACAGTTAGAGAAATCTGCTCTGCAGTGTTGCCAGAAAAAATTTAACTTTTCATGCTTTAGACTCTTACTAGACTTTTCTAAGAGAAGATCAAACATAAAATGAGTGAATCAATATTTCTCATTTTTGTTCTACTCTTTTCAATTTAAAATTTTCCTCTGAAATAGTTACTCCTTTTATATTTGGTTTTTATTTGTATCAATTAGAAAAATGAACCCAGAGGGAATGCTTAGATTTTTTTTTCAGTTACTCTTAGTGATTTACAGTAATTTCCGATAGGTTCCTTATAGATTGACTTGCGACAAGAAAAACAGTCCGGCTGGGATCGTGCTTCTAATACAATCATTCCAATTTACAAGACAAACGATCCAGACTTAAAGATTGTTTGGGAGATGCTTTAACATTGTTAGGATAAAGCTGTCAAAACTGTAAATCTGTAACATCTTTAACAGTCTAATTTGTCGCTTATATATCCTATTAGAAGTGGCACGCGTATGCCAAATGTCGTCGATTGAAAGATTTTTGTTTTAACATGTTTCTAAACACGCTTCAAATTTCAACTGATACGTGAAAACTTTGCAATTACTGGATATATAGTTTATTTATTTTAATCTTTAATCGGCACATTTTTAATGGTTGTTAGCATCAATTTTTTATTAACTCTAAAAATGCCTCAGGATTTGGTTTAGTTAAGATAGGCTTTAGAGTAAGCAAAATGCCTCAGGAAAGACCCCTCAAACAACCTTTACTTGCCAAAGCAAATGGGAAAAGACAAGTTGGACAATCTGAAACTAGATCGACCAATTATATTGAGGATCTTGGATGGAATTGCTTGGGGCTTCACCTAAGCGAAATGATGGATGTGATGGAAGACCGTGAAAAGTGGCCGCTTAATCTCGAGCTGCTATCCGCGCAATCATCACGGAAAAGCAAGCAATGAAGAAAGAAGAAAAAAAGAACACTATAAAATGAAGTTTTTAATCTTAGATAAAGAAGTTAAACAAAGCCATTTCATTTTAAGCGTAGAAGAAAAATCAGAATAATAGGTTTTCTTCAAGCAAGATTTCATTACCGTTAAGTCAATTTCATTTATATGACATTTATTTACTTTATTCAATTAAGGTAATACGAACATTTACCAATTGAATAAAATGTTGCTTCGTTTGAGTTAAAGCTGTTTTGTCATTAGGCTATTTAGGACTTGCGACGAGGCTGATTTTGTCATATTAAATTTATTCAATTAACAGGTGCTTCATAACTTTTAACTTATTATTTGTTCTGACTCAATTGTATTCTACTTGGTTTGCGGCAAACTGCCTTTGTTTATTTACTGCATATAAATCAATAAGCCACGATATTTTTATTTCTGCTTTACTGTATACAGTAAATTTTTACACTGTTATGATTGTTTTAATTTATTGGCAAAAACTTGGACTGATACCAAACAAACGATATTGGAGAGTAATAAGACGTCTTCATTTCTTTATAATAACCGTATATTTTTTAGGCAACCGAGAAACATTTATTGCTAAAAATTTCAGCTCAAAAATGGAATAAGTCATATGATTGAAGGTATTGTAGTATTTCAGTTTCAACGTCATCAAGTCCGAGCTTTTTGTAACATTGGAATGATTGAATTATGACGTAGCTATTACGTATAAAACATGGAATGTTCAAATGTCATCGATAATAACACAACAAAAAGTTTGGTCAATGTTATTCAAAAAATTTGTTGAACAGCAACTGATTTTTTTCCGATTTTTTCACACATGACATTAAATATTCGGCCGAAAAGACAACTACGTAAGATTAAAAACTATCTTTGCTCAACAAGTCTGCGCTAAATTTCTATAGCTGCTGATGATGTTATTACTGCTGCTTATGAGGCTTTGTTTAGGTGTTTGTTCAAATTGACGTCAATCAGGTCTTTCAGCTCTGTGGTCGTGGCTTTGAGGCAAAATTTTGAGGAGTGGTTCTAAATTTGCAAAAAAATTTCAAAGTTCTAAATTTGCAAAGCACTAATAATTGTGATGTTCATGTGGTAGCCGAGCTTCAGTATTTTACCTCCGTCTGACTCCTCCAATGCTGACATTCCTTTTTACGTTGGGTTTGTGAGTACAGTATTTGTCGGGCAGGGCTATCCTCACAGGTCAACTATTTGATGGAAACCGAAGAAATACTGTAAACACTCTTTAATTTTTAATCAAATTAATGTTTTTATTGGTTTGTTGATTTTTCTATTGATGATTTAAAGTTTTAACTTTATTATTGTATTAGCTGACGGAATTAGGAATAATTGTAGACTAGGAGTTTGTATTTGGTTGGAGTAAATAGTGGTTGATGCCATTTCTTTTCGATTTTGTCATAAAGCTATTCGTATTTGCCCTAATTCTTTTGAAATGTATAAACTAAGTTTAACTTAGTGACGTTTATCGCTACAATCTTTAGCGACATGTTAGTAAATATTTCCCATCTTTACTTGGGGTCGCTGACTCTATTAGATGAGAGTTTTGCGCAAAGTGAAACAGTAGCCGCTTTATAACCGCTTCAAAAGTTTCTTGTAAGACCGAAGATCTATTTACTCATAAACTCGAACAAACTTTGAATTAATTGGTGTATGACCGATTTTTTATGTTGTTGCGGCAATAACGATTGTTTGATGGAAATATACAGACACCCGATGCCGTATAATTCCGCTTGAAATACGGACGAAAATTAAATTCGACCGAAGGTGAAAAAGAAAAAATGGCGACATGCATTCATTTCTACAATACACCCGCCTCAATTTCAGTGAGCTAAATACAACTAAGTAAAAATCTTATTAAAGTTGAATTGGTTATGGCATAAACTGAGCGGTCAAATAATCGTATTAACGCAAAATATTGCTAAACAATGGTGCACCATTGGCAAAGGTTCTAGACGCTAAGCTTGTCATAAAACGCCCTGAGGCTTTTAAATCTGAGAATTCGTCATGAACTACTGCATTGCGGCTTGAATTTTCAACTGCTTAGCAAATTTCATTTACCTAGAACACTTAATTAAAATAAACAGTTATGCTCAAAACTGTTTTAGAATTTTGAAATGTGCTTGTTAATGTGCAATTTGTGGAATGATTTATGAATTTTCAAAAGTTCCGAATCTTAAATACAGTTTTGTTTATGATAACTTTCTTAGTTATTATTAGATGCCTGGCCTATTTAACCAAAACAATCTTTAAAGACTTCCTGTTTAAAAAATTTAATTAAGCTAAGCCATTAACGCCTTCAATTCTAAACGACTTGTTTGCAAAATATGGTAATTTAGGTACCATAGAGTCAAGCGATTTTCGTGTACGGAAAATAGGCTAGGTAGGTTGATTTTACTTTTAATAACATTCTGCACCCATTCGTTGACGTAGCATTTGTTGTTCAAATGAAGTGTTGAAGCTATGCGAATATACTATTAAACAGCAGTCGTTTAGCCAGGATTTCGCAAAGGGGGGGGGGCTTTTTTGGAAGTTTGATTCAACCGTAAACGAACTTGACTCAAATTTTTATGTTTTCTATCAAAATATAAGGCGGTTTTTCTCGCAAAATTAGGTGATCTCCAAAAAAAAAGAGAAGGTCTTCAGTCTTCACCGACTTTGGGTGAGCTCCAGAACCACCAAACTCCACTATTCTGGTCCAAATAACGGTAAGTCCTTCACAACTTCTGCTCCCAAATCCCGTTGGGGGGCTGTTTTGGAGCAAAAATCGGCCTCAAAAGCACTAAAAACGTGCTATTTTGCACATTTTCGCCCCCCCCCCCCCTGACTACGCCACTGTTAAACGGTAATATAAAACTTGAAAACTTCTTTGTTGAAGTTGTTTTAAACTAAATTGTGTCCCAAGCAAACTCAAAGCTTTCCGGGGCATCTTTATCAACAACTTTAAGTCAAGAAAATGGCTAATAATCAGGTTTTGTTATTGTGCCTTGGTTTTGAAAGAGATACATCGTTAGCGTGAGAGCTAGCCAGTGAGTATGTTCTTTCATTCATGAATTCTCTGCGTCTGTCTAACTACATCAATGCAGATCACCCTTTTTTGGTTTTTGTTTGCAAGTCTTTCACCAGGCTATACCACCACCAGGCGCAGACTTTTATTGGCCCAAATGAGAAATATGCGTAAAGTGAATGAATAAGGCAGTGTGGCCAAAGAATAAACGGAATCGGTTTATTGAGACTAGCATATTCTCATTACTAACACTGTATCTCGCTTGCAACTTTGTGGTTGTGCAGTTTTACCGATAAGAAACTATGTGGCTGCCGGCCAGTTAGTCGAGCGGTAACACGTTCATCACTGAAAATGTTGATAGGAGGTTCTGTGTTCGGGATGGTCACGACATTTCTTCAAAAGAAGCTATGTCACCCGCGAAACTGTATAATGGGACCTCTCAACTCGTTGCAAGTTACCGCGCAATACAGCTGCGAATATGTTGAAAGATTTGTTTTTGAAAATAATTAATTTCATTAAAAATAATCAATTAAAAATAGTTTTTTAATCCTTTCTACTTACTAACTTAAATATAATATAATTATCTATACGGCAGAAAACCTATGTGAATTACCTTATTCCAAAACTCAAAATTGTTTTATTCTATAACGCGAAAATCGGGTGAATACGACCTTTCAAAATATAAACAATGAAATGAGAGTCATTATCTGCTGACTTCTTTAATTATGCAGTTGATTTTAGATTAGAAGAGTTTAGCAGTGAAAAAAAATCAGCGAAATAAATATTTAAAATACATCTTTCGCTCTTGCTATCGACAAACAGTCAATGTCACGTGGCAAAACTTTATTTTCAATTTGCTCTTCTATCATCAACCGATGGAAATAGATAGATGACGAGATTAAACCAAGATCAACGTCATTCATTCGATAAGACGAGAAATTAATCCTGTCAGTGTAAACTTCAAGATCACGAACGGAAGGCAATAGACCTTAATGCATGGAACGCCAAACGATATTACTTAAATGTCTATCTTCGTACAAAATCGATTTATGTGATGGATCGCCTAAACCATTGTTTTTTGCGTTTTCTTTTGACTCGGTGCACTTGAAACTTGACCATAATCGTATTATGATATTCTTGTAGCAGTTTATCAATGCCAATTTCTATTAAAGCTTTCCGACTTAATAAAAAAATTGCAATTATTTTTCGTCCGTCCAAGGTCAAAATTAGAAAAATATCGCGGGAAATAGTCGACATTAAAAGCAAAAGATCGATTTTTGATCTCGTAGGTCAAGTATTTTAAGCTCATATCTATCTTAATTTTGAGATTTTCATTAATCGTGTTAAGAATTTGGAAAAAAATTACGCAAATTTTATTTTGCTCCGAAAACTCTAAAATAAGACCCTAATGTGATTTGTCAGCGAATTCCATTATGATTTTTGCGAGGTATTTTCCCAGAATAAGAGCTGATCTAACTTCAAATCAGGTGTACTCTACTAGGCCTAACCAGATCATATAAATCACATATGCCTAGAAAATCCACTTTTCTATTTCACGAATCCGCTGTGAAATTGATGCAATCTTAAATATCTGTAATTAACGTCAATTCCGCGCACATGCTGAATGTGAATATAGCAAAAGATCGCTTTTATTTTTTTGTCCGGTGATTTGCTAATCTAATGCAAAAAATGTGCAACGAAAGATTTAGTATCACAGTATACCATTACTATGTTTAACGCAAAATCTTTTTAGTGTAAGGCTCGCTTTACCGATTACGCGTATTCACGCGCGTTAGTGCACTTAATCGATAAAATTCCACAACCGATAAAATCCGACTAAAACTTGATTCTTCATAAGGGCAATGTTATAAAATACATTTTGACAAACAAAAGCTAAAAGTGTATCAAAAGTAACTTTCATAATTTCACTTGATACTATATCAAATCTAGTTCTAGTTTCATGAAATAAAATGCACTACGATAAGTAATTTTTGTTAACTTAGTTTTCAATGTTGTACACAAAATTTGTTGAATTTTTGAAGAGATATTTGTCTAGCACCATAACGCAGCAAATAATATGTTTTTTGTTTTTTTTTAATAAAATGTTCACATCTTCGAAGCTTTTTGTTTAATACTTGTCAAGAAGAATGGTCAGAATGGAGAGCGCAGGAAAAGAAGCGGCTATTTCCAGGAAAAAGCCGAGCCGTAACCGCTCTTTTTCCTGAGCTCTCCATTCTGACGATTCTTCTTGACAAGGGTCAGACGAAAAGCTCCGAAGAAATGAACATTTTAATCAAAGCAAACCCAAGTTCTGTACAACCAATCAACTTTTCAAATACGTATTTTATATAGCTGGATTTCAATTTGTCTTTTTGTTTCTTGACCTCGATAATCTGAAAGAAACGCAACACATTGAACTCGGCAAACTTATCAATTAAAGTCGGCGTAGTTTTTGACTGAAAAACAATTTAAGCTTATTTTTCAAGTCTTATCGCATAAACATTGAGCCACCGAGACTCGACTCGTTTGCAGCAAAATGCGATCTTTATCAAAATGAATTTTAGAAAAGTTTTCGATGAAAAAGATAAAATATCAGCTACATTCATCCCTATTATTTCACTTTATTTGCTAAAATAGCCATTTGAGAGACTAAAGAAGCTACTAGCTTTCAAGAGTATAGTTTACTTTGTAGTTTGCTGTCAACGGAGCAAGACCTTCAGGCGCAGTGTTTTAGACGCTGGACTGCTACGTGACGCAAGTTTTAATGTTTAGGTGGCGTGACGCTTATGGGACAGGCAAGCAAAGAGAATAGATTAAGGATTAGTTTTTGGTTCATGTTAAGTATTTGGGTTAGAGTCAATGATTACAGACTTTGTGTTAGGGTTAAAATTGATGATAAGGCAATACTCTACGATGCAATTTTCGCTTCAAATTTTACCAAGAAACAAACTATTCGCATACTGTCTAAACGTCTAGCCGACCGCGCCTACCTATTTCAGTTCTAAAGTATTGACATGCAATTGACAGCATCGTTACGTCCAAAACGACCAATACATATGTTTACGGCTATTTGAGGATAAACTACCGACACGGTATTAGTTTTTAGTTTGTTATATAATGATTAATCACAAGTGTTTCGAAGAGTTATGTAAAAATACTTCTTGAGAAGCAGAACTCTCGACTGGCTGCTGGTTTCGGTTACTAGTGTGTGTACTCAAAAAAAGTGTGTGTACTCAAACTAGTGTGTGTACTCAAAAAAAGCGCAATTTATAGTAATTCTGACTGTTTTTGTAAACTTTCAGTTGTATTGAGAGGAAGAATATGATTTGAAATCAGGTCTCTCTGTTCTATCTTCATTTAGAAAGAATGGTTCTCTTCAAATAGAGTTAGTATTGATTTAAATGTACAGAATATTGTCAAGTATATTAATTTTACTCCTATCTGAGAATTTAATAGTTTTACGCAAATCATCTGTATTAAAAAGAGGAACTTACGTTATTTACTTAACACTTCAGCCTATATACATCGAGCCATGAATTATGTTTTGCCATTTCTTATAGTACAAAAGTGTATTGTACAAGATTTAATTAATAATTGTCAACATAAAAATTGATAATACAAATTAAATGAACTACGGCCGTTTTTTTCTAATATTGTCAACGCTAGTACGTACACTGTGCCTATGCCAATGCTAATATACAGTATTTATCGTAAATTTGGAATACTCGGTAAAATGATTTTTGCAATTGGTGAATGAACGAAACTAATCTGTTTACAATAAAGATGACTCTGCAATGTTTTTGTGATATTCTCATTGACCGTCTCAAATAATAACCGTTTTTACATATCCCAAAAGATGCGAACTCGATCGATTTTTAATCCAGTTCAAGTTCGAGTTCAGCCTATTTTAACAAGTCCGTTTTCGAGTTCTCTAATTTAATTTTTTCGAGTTCAAGTTTGGCAAAACATCGAGTTTTTCAATTTCGAGTTCAGGCTGACAAAAATAGTAAGTTTACTTTTCGACTTAATCGCTCTCTTTTTATTTACATGCAGTTTTCTACGTCGCTACGGTATAAACAATTGATCGGCAACCTCTATTTCCACGACCTGATCTACAAAAAATATCTCAATTGTGATGTTCTGACGTTTGCAGGCCAAAGTTTTGAAGTTGAATCGTTTTGTTAAAACTTTTTCGCATTGCTTGTTTTAAGCTGTCGCCGTTCTAGTGGCTCTTCCCTCGGCTTCCGCGCTCGTAGCGTTAAGGCCACAAACACGCAAAACAATTCAACAAATATTTCTTTCCGATAAATTTTTAATGTTTAAACTTTATTTTAATGAACAAACAGTTTTATTTGAGTACAAGTTCGAGTTCAAAAAAACTATTTTTTTCGAGTTCGATTTCAAGTTCGTGATCGGCAAAACAACCGAGTTTTTTAGAGTTCGCAGCCCTAACATGTACTGCGTTGTACATTATCAGTATCAGTATTCAAAAATGTTGTTCATAAAAGTCCAAAATTCATAAACGCCTGTTTCAACTTGGTTGACGAGATTTGGTATCAAATAACGTAGCGTTATTCTTGGGGGGATAAAAGAAAACATTTTACGTGCTTGGGAATCATAAAATAAATATCCGAAGCCGTCAGAATCACAACCAGTGTCAGCTTTTCGTTAAGAGTCACAAAAAAATGAAAGCTTCTCACCGTTCGTAATATCATATTGTGTGCCAATGCAACACAGTAAAATTTTAGTCAGCATAGTCTTAAACTAAAAGTTGTTAATGTGGTGTAATTTTTGTACCTCAATCAGACCATGGACTCTTTATCAGTAAGCTGGAAACTGACAGTTTTGTCTTTGTTTTTTTCACGATTTATTTGTTCTGAAATATGCCGATTGGTCCAATCAGCGTGACTTTTTTCTTTACAGTTCACTGGTTTTTTTAATATGTGTAATTAAATCACTCGAATACGCGTGATCGCAAAAAACCTTTGCAACAAGAGCAAAGTTTTTTTCTTCGATGCTCTTCTTTTCTCTGCGCGTCTATTTCTAGTCTGCTAAACAAAGAGTCTACAGTATGTTCAGATCATTGAACCACCTTTGCTGTTCCGACTGACGATCGAGTAAAAACTTTTAAAGATGTTTGCCGCTTTGGATATGTTTTTGAGTCATTTTACGCTAATTTTTGACGTGAAAATGTAATTTACTGTAAGCAAAATATTATGCAAATTTTGTGACCTCGTTCCTATTACTGCAAATACAGTAAAAAGTACAGGTCGCATTTTTAATGAATGTTAGCATTCTCTATCAATGCTTCAAATGATTCGTCATAATTTTCATACTGACGCACTTTGGGTATTAAAGTCAATTTCGGGCCCAAGTTACATGATTAGTCAATTATGCGTCTTCCCTTTCTCTGCAATGCCCTGATTTATGAATAATATATTCTTCACACACTCCTACAATACATGCCTATCGCATTTAGGGCCATCTTAGTATTAATTATGCAGGCTTTAGCTAGGATAAACCGTCAAATTGCTGATATGAATAGACATTTTCTCGGGCTTAATTAAGATAGCCAAAATGTAGCTATATTTTTTATGTTTCTTCCAAGTTCATGTCATTTTACTTTCTTGTGCTTCGCCATAGATATCGTTATCTCGTTGCCATTAATTATAAAAGTTCACTGGCAATTAACACAGCAATGCTTATTACTTTTCCACATTAGGACAAACCACTAGGCTATTAGTGGCAAATGTTAAAGCTTCGTGGGGGCATCGAATGGAACATTTCATTAGTTGAAGCCTGTCAGTGGTGCAATTGAAATTTCATTTGAGCCGAACCTGTAACCTGTTCTCTAAGCTTAGCAACCCGATTCGTTTGAGACACAATATTGCAGGTTGTCTATTCAAGCATTTTTTAGCAACCGGTTGTTTAAATTTAGCAAACGGTTCTCGCGGACTGGCTAAATAACATCACCAAGGCCTACATTGTAATTGTGTTTATAGAGCATATAACCATATTTACAGTGAAAAAATTGAGCGATGAAGAAACCGCTGTCGATCTTCAAAGCTTTCTAACCTTCGATTTTTCTCCAACGTTGCTAGCATAGAAAGAGAATCTGTAGGCAATAATGCGAAAACTTATGCTGATGTTTTACACACAGTGGCGTCGCTATGGGAAGGGGCGTGGGGGGCGGCCCGCCCCGGGTATCATCATTTTGGGGTGAAACCATTTGGTTGTTTATTTGGTCCCCATCATTTATTTGGACCGAAAACGCACTCAATTTCCGGCGAAGACCTTTTTTTCTTTTGGTCTTCACCTACTTTTAGACATAATTTTCATTAAGGGTGTTACATCATAAAGGGTGACACCACGAAATCCCGCTCCTAGTGTCACCATCCTTTGCAACGTTTCTGTTTACGCAAAGAAACGGCTTTTCGCTAGGGATATACCAACACGTTGTTTCTAATACTATGTATACCTACCATCTGACATTTTTCCAAAATTATCAAAAGACAACCACATCTGCAACAGCTACTCGTTTGCTAGTAGTAAAATAACCCCTCTGTAAATGGCTGTATTTAATCCATTGAACCAACACGTATTGGCTAGTTTGATTTTAAAAGACCTAGTAACCATTTAAAGGCGGTGAATCATCCAGCCAATTCCGGTGGTTTACAATAACTAAAATTGAACTATAATTTTTGATATTTTTTGTTTTGATTTTGGGGCTGCGTTTGCAAAGATATTCTACAAATACAAAAAGATGTCCCCCTGAAAAAAGTTTTTGGAAACTCTGAGTTTTGATCTTCCCGCCAAAACCACACTTCTCTAAACTATTAGGCCTACTGTAATCTTATTAAACTATTAGGCCTAATAGTTTAGAGATAGTTAGGCCTAATTAGGCCTAAGCTATTTAGAAATAAACTATCTCTAAACTATTAGGCCTACCACAGTTCTCTAAACCATTAGGCCTACTGTGGTTTTGGCGGGAAGAACAAAACTCAGAGTTTCCAAAACTTTTTTCGGGGGAACATCTTTTGGTATTTGTTGAATATATTTGCAACCGCAGTCCCAAAATTAAAACAAAAAATATCAAAAATTATAGTTCAGTTTTAGCTATTGTAAACTACTGGAATTGGCTGGATGATTCACCGCCTTTAAGGGTCGATTTGAAACCAAAACACATTAACATTATGTTTTTTATGAATAAATGTATTTTAAAAAAATTTTCAAAAAAATATCCTTATTGCCGCTAAATGTTAAAGAAATCAAGAGCTAAGTTGCAATAACGTTTTTGCAAGAGGCCTAGCTACATTACAAGTGCATAACTTTGAGGTATTCGTTTATTGCGGAGATTGGTGACTGCATGTTGCTCAGGTAGCTGCAGCCAAGGAGCAACATAAATGCAAAGAATGAAGAAACAAAAAAGTTTATAGCAGCACGTTTTGAGTGCTGTTTGTATAATTTCACCGAGGAAATATTGGATTACTACAAGTCGAAAAACAATAGCCAGTTTTCAACTTAACTTGATTTCTTTACACGTTGGCCTGACGTTTTTAACGCGCTTGTCCGTCATTTCTGAAATGGTGCAAGCGAATAACACCGTCAAAATTCCTACCAATAACGAATAAATACCGGTATTGGTTGGCTCTTTAACTGCTAAGGGCTGCTTAGGTGAAATTTAATATTAGCACATTGCTCGAGCAAAAATTTCAAAAATTAAATTTTTTAAATTGTAGTATTTGGGTCTATGAAATTTTAAAAAATTTTTTTAATTGTCTGCAAAATACACGCGTCGATAAACATCATACATGCTGTAAGTTTAAAATTATATAGTAAATAGTTCAAAATATTTTTCCCTGTTTTAGATGAATTATAGCTGCTTTTTGATACGGTAGTAGACTAGATATATTATATCATCAGTACTACGTAATCACGAAAAACGCTTTATCTGTAAAAATATTCCTACCTACGTATTGTATATTATCATGTTAACCCAAACCGACAATAGCCTTTTTACGTACCGTAAATCCAGAAGTTTTTTGCCAGTTGGATTTGCATACTTACCTAAGTTATCTGGAAAGTAAATGTTAATCAAAATTTTCTTATAATTTACGATATCTTTGCAATTAACACATTATCCAAAATAAACATTCGGCCAAACAATTTATTGTATTACCATATTTTGTTTAAGTACTGTAGTTTAAATGCTCTAGTTTCATTGAGGTTACTTTTTTGTCTTACTCGAAAAAATTAACTGAATGAAAAAAGAACTAAAAGGATAAAATTAGTTGCATGGGTAATTTTCATTCAGGATTCATAGTAATATTTTGCAGCTTCGAGAGAACACAAAAAACATAGGGAATTAGTAAATTGCTCATAAACAACTTTGCAGTCAATGACTGAAAATACTACTGTTTGAGATGGTTAATGAATATATTTTCGGTTTGAGAAAATGACATTGTTGTTTCTAAGCATCTTGCAAATACAGCATATTTATCAAACCTGCCTTTGTCAGTTTGCATTTTTAGTTTCATTTTGTTACTGTTGTTGGACTTGTTGACGTTGTGGCAAATATAATCAGATCAGAGTTATGTTCTTTACTTTAGTTTTAAGGTTGCTGGTTCAGAAATTGTTCTACTCCAGCATTGAAAAGGGGAAGTGGTATCTGACAAAGATGCATCAAGTAGATTACATCACGAAATTAATTTTGTTTTAGATCCGACTGATCAGTGATGAATCTGAAAAAAACGCAACGATTGTTTTGAAACTGATTTTGGGAGATTTTTTTTGTATTTTTGCAGTATTTATCCTGTTATACATTTATGCTCTTATATTGCATGTGTACCTTAATCTATGTCTTTATTTTGATATGAGTGGTATTTTCGTGGTATTGGCAACAGCGTTTTAATTCTAAATTTACTTGAATAAGCTTTAAACTAAACATAGAAGTATAAAGTCTCATATAGTCTTTCAAAATTATTAATTGAATCACAGCATGATATTGCTTACGTAAAGAAGTCACTTTGCGTTCTCAGCTGGACACTTTCGTTATTAGGAAGAAACTATTTCTGAATTTAGCCATATTTGTGTTGGCATATTTGCCACCAAACAAATAGTTAATCGTGTGTTGCGTAAAACCAAAGGGTCACCAGGGGAACAAATTTCTGATGCGAATAAACGTTTAATGACCAACTGCTGAAAAGTAAAAAAGTGTTGTTATAACACGGACAAACAATTTAAGCAAACATAAGCTACTCATAAAATGTTTTGATTCATTTATTATTACTGCGAGTCAGAAAAATGACAGATTTTTGATTGAAACTCATTTGAGTCAGTATCGCTCACACGCAACGTTAAATACTGCTGTTACATAACACCCCCAAAATAATTAGTAATATTTTTTTTCAAACTCCACTGTTTTGATCGGCCATATAGATCTAATAAAATGACTTTATTTAAACATAATTGGTCGACAAACTTACTTAAGCTTCATATGTAGTGACTGGTTTTTGTTTTTTTTGTTGTAGTTTTTTTTTATTGGATTGAGTTTAACATCAGGGCTGTTCATCTAAAATAGAACCAATTATAAAAGAATAGAAAACGCAACGCTCAGGTCTATTTGTTTCGCAAATACAAATTAAAAGTGCCATATACAGTTAAACTCTTAATTTACAGTAATGACTTAGTTTATATTTAAAGATTATGGCATCTGATTAAATTGTTTTGCTTAGGCATTCATTCAAATTTAATTTTCAAGTTGTTTTTTTATAATGTTTGCATGCTTTTAACTTTGTGCCTTTCCAGCTTTTATACATATGCAATGTAATTTTGTTTTGATTATATAATTGGCATTTTAAAAGAAAATTACTTCATCAATATCTATGGCTTAAAGCATACCAGTTATCAAATCATACTTTATTTGTCCAATATGATTTTGAAGATATTATGATAAGCATAAATTAATTAAACCACACAAAACATGCAGGCTTTGAAATAATAAAAAAAATTATCATACCATAAAAAGGCAAGTTTAAAGAACTGCTACAACGCCTATGCTCTTTTATTTTTTGGAATTGCAGTGTTTTTGAAAGGACTTCACAATAATTATGCAGTTAAAAATTGATAGCAAAAATTGACACAGCCATATTCTTTTTTAATTTTGAAACAACTTTGCATTTTTACAAAGCAAGCTAATCAAACATTTGAAGAGAAAGACCGACTTCTGAATAGGAAGATCATACTTTTAGCTAGCGGCGTAGAAGAGGGGGTTTGAGCGGGCATCGGCCCCTCGCTTGTTTTAAGGTGTCAATAGCGTGTCAAAATTTTGGGCAATTTCATATTTTTCGGGAATTTTGCGCAGCATTGATTTTTTTATGTTATCACTGCTGGCTATTTTATTTTTATGGTCAACAGGCTAGTCCAGTTAATAGTTTCCAGTTTGTATCGATTCTAGGCTATTTTGCTGTATCGATAAGTGTCATGTTATATTATACCTTTATTGGGCAGTAAATTTGGGGGCAATTTCTTATTTTTCGGGCAGTTTTACATAGTGGAGATTCATCATATTTTAATATACCGAATTTTTTAACCGCAATAGGTGCACTTAAAACACCAAAAGTTACAAAAACTAAAGATGCGTTTTATGCTTAGTTGTGCCTTATGTAACAGTTAGTACTCTGTTTCTCTGGACGATTTAATTCAGAGCTATTTAGAGCTTTTTTGATTTTTATTTTATTTATCTGCATTGTCAGGACAAATTTCAGAAAAGTGCATTTTTTGGATTTGGCGAGTTTACCATTGATTCGATTTTGTTGGCAATTGTTCACTTAAATTATATATCAAAGTTTGCTAGCAAATTGCCAAAGGAATAGCTTTCCTTAATACATGTTAGTTAGTTGACGGTATTTTTTGGACTATTAGGCACACCGAAGTATAAGGCGCACTCAATGCAATGCAAATTAGAAAGCTCTAAAAACTGTATACTGTAATGTAGCTCTGAATTAAATCGTGAAGAGAAAAAGAGTATCACGTGATCAATATATAAGGTGCATATTCAGTTTTTTGAAATGTATAGTATTTTAAGTACACTTTTTTGTCCGAAAAATACGGTAACAAGTGGATAGCAAATAAGATAAATTTAGTTTTTTTGATGTGCACATTCTTTAAGCAAAAAAATGCAGGTAACCACTTCATATTTTGAGAAAAATTCAACTTCATTAATTTACTTTTCGGCCAAAAGTTTGGTGCTCCCCAAATCATTTTGAGGTCCTACGCCCATGCCTGTAGCAGAAGACATCGTACTGCGCTTCATTCCATTTAAATTTCACTTATGCTGAAGTCAAATTACAGTTTTTTGTTTGTTTTTTTTTTTTGCAAGTTTTAAATCTAATTCAAACAAAAAACAGTAATTCGTCTTCAACATAAGTGAAATTTAAATGGGGTTCTATAAATGATTTTCCATGAGCATTTTGCATAAGTGTTAAAAAAATGGTGAGATGAAGTAATAAATTACAATATATAAAAATCCACTATCTTACATTAAACTTATCAATTTGTTTAATACAATTTTACATGCGGGGTATTTGACCAGCTTATTTTACATTGGGGAGAGGCGCAAAAGTGCCTCACCAAATGACATGGAAACACCAAATTTGGCTTGCGTGTTGGTATTCAAGAAAAAAGAAAAATTTTTTTCAAGAAAAATTGGTTCTGAGTTGATGGCGTCATTGTCGTGTCCTTGGACCATACTTTTAAAACATGACGTCATTTTTGCGATGATGTCACAGGTGGTTCAAACTTTGTGTATAAGTTTGTTTTTTAATATTAATCATAAACTGCCTATATCAAAGTAGTTACGTAGCAAAAATATTTTATGACGTCATTTTAGCTAAGTTTTGACCAAAAATGCTCAGATTTCTGAAAGCGACTTCGGGAAACTTCAAAATTGGAAAACGTTTCGTAACTTTAGCAACTTCAAATTTTTAAGAGTAATTTGTAATAAAATTTGAATCAAAGTCAAGTTGATTTCAAATAATTTTTTTTCCTAAAGGGTTTTATCACAAAAAAAATGAAAGGGGGGAGGCCAAAAACCCCCTCCTTCCCGCGTAAAATAGGGTTAATGCCTGCAAAGTTATGTCTCCCCCATAGTAACAAAAATTATATTATATGATGTTTTTTAATTTGGAAACCTGGACTTACAAGGTTTTTTATCATACGCTATACATTAGTTAGTCAAAGCAAAACGGAACCATGGGGAACTGGAAATCGATTCAACAAATCTTATTAGGAAAAAAAAGAACAGTTTGGGTCTTTTGGAGCTTGTCTGTTGCGTGCAGACAGAAAACTTTGGAGTCATACTCATATATACCGCCTTTGATTTGACATTTTTAATTACTTCGATTCATTATTTTTGGCAAAAGCAACAGATTTTTAGTTTACATATGAAAACAAATCTCATATAAAGCAGTGCAAACCAAAATTTTAAAAAATAATTATTTAAAAGTCTCAAGATTATACCACCCTTGTTCACAATCATTAAAAGTGCATCCTTGTCAAATGTAACACAAGATTTAAAAACAGGAACAAAAAAAATAAATAAATAAATCTTAAACTCTAAATCGTTTCTCGTTCCGGTACCGAGGCAGTGGTAGTTTAAACTGGTTTAATCTAGCTTTTGTCATAGAGCAGCTTTTTTAAATCGGTTGCTGAATACAAACTCCACTTTGATTTAGTTGATCAATAATTTGCATAGAGCACAAAAGCGCGTAAAAATTTTGCAAGTTGGTACTTCTGGAAAGTGATCCATAAATTTTACAGCTAGTTTCTATATAAGAACCACACACACACCCCAAAAAAACAATAAACTAAATCCATACAACTTCTTCCGTCAGTTAGTGGCACGTCAAAAGTGTATTTGATTCAGTTGGAATCATAAAACCGTATGTCGGCCGTTTTAGTTAGTACATAGCTTTTAAAGTTTATGGTTTACGCACAGCGCACACGGTTGCAATACTTCAATGAGCAAATGTATTACCGGTTTAGCAAAACTAAGCTTTACATGAATAAAGTTTTATTCAATTATTCAACGAAAATTAAGTCCTATAAACAATTGGTTGCTAGCAATGCTTCTAAGGTTTCGAAAACGTCCTAAATTAGCAGATCAACAAAAACAAATTAAAATTTAAAATCAACTTCTTCACTATTTATCAATGAGCTTTACAGTTCTACAGCAGACTGTGCTTTTTGCATAGATTTGTATTTTTACGAAGTACGAATAAGATAAGTTAAATATGACCATCAAATAATGGTGAATTTTTATCAAATTTTCTAAAGAGTTTTGGCAGAACTCTAAAAAGGTTTTTGAAAAGGATTGAGTACCGGTCTGGTTTCTATCGGCATTTAAAACCAAAAAAAAAATGAGTATACCTCACAATTACAGTAATTTTACTTCAAAATTTCCAATCTTTCAAAAATTTCAAAAAAATTTTTGCAAGATTACACGATTACCACAGTTAAAAACAAAATGTTCGATTTTTGTTTTAGAAGAGCCAATTCAATGAAGATTAATTGTGCACTATAGTTGTTAGATTTGTAACAGCATGATTAACATTGTAAAAAGGTTCAGTCATAATACGTGCATCACGTGGATGCGGCGTACGACATCATAGCAGATTATTGTGACATCACAGTTTTCTTTTCAAGCATTAGGACTTGTTCCTACGAACCGTAGCCTTTAAAAACACGTCACAAGAAGGCAACATGTTCATTATTATGTCATACGTTATTTCAAGCACAGACTGAGCCTGAGTGCGCTTTCGAATTACGCCGCTTTAAATGCAGACTGTACGCAGAATTGTTTTTATTATGTTAGTGGTGTTGCAGCAATAGAATCAGCATTGACTTTTTGTGACAGAAAACATAAGAGCTAATTTGAATTTTCCGCTTTAAGGTCTTATTTGGTTAACGCAGCGTTTATAGATAAGAATTTAAATTGCAGGAGCTGAGAACAAAAATTGCAGTCCAGTAAAGGAGAAGCGGGAGCAACTTAAAAGCAATCAACAGGTGGAACAAAAGAAATTCATTCGATAGAATGTGGATTAATTATAAAAGTGCCGTATAACAGAAGATATCATTTATTGTTGTCAGTAGCTGCAGAAATAATGATCAATCAGTTTAGACAATTTAATTAAAAATTGAATGGAAAAAATGCCAAGATACAAACGGAGAATAGAATATATTTGAAAAAAATTATTTCAAGTTGAGCGGTTTTGCTTTTCTCTTCTTCCATTTTTTTATCAGTTTTTGAGAAAGTTCACCACTCATTGTGAATAGATATTCAGTCAAGTCAAACGCATTTTTAAACAACTGTGTCAGTAGCATTATACACCACCAAACTTTTGACACTAAAATGGCTATATAGAATGAGAAGATTGATATTGCTTTTAAAGTTATTTTCAAGACAATATGGACCTATTAGATTATGATGTGTATAAGGTATTTTTGTTGGTGTGATTGTTTTTTTGTTTTTTTAATTATTTTCATTTTAAAAATTTAAGTTAAAAAAAAATTAAATAACGAAGTTTAGAAAAAGTTTTAATACTACACCTCTCCAGAATAACTTGAAAAAATAAAAATGCTAGAATTTTCGACCCGAATAAATTATTTTATTTACGTTACTCAATTTTTGAACATTTTATATGTTCTGCTATTACGATGCATTACAAAACTTCGCAATGGGAAAAAATTGTGAGTGTCATTGATGCGTAACTACGATTTAATTACTTCTCCTTTTTCTCGAGCTCATCCCTTTTTCTTTTATTGTGACGTCGAACCTTTTTTCTCCAAGATTATGTTGAAGATTGTCTCACATCGCACCAATACGAATGCTCATTAATGAGAAAGTGGAGTAAAAAGAAACACATGTATTTGACTAAAGCAAAATGTTAATTGATTAAATTTCAGGTTGATTAACAATTTGCTTTCTTTTAGAGGCTTTATTGATGAAGTTAAAATAGTGCTTTAATTTAAATTATTGATTCTAGTGGAAGAATTTTCTACAAGATCAATCGAAAATGATAATTTCACAACCGCTAGGATTGGAGCAAAATGAAACCCACAAATCGGCTTATTTTGGAGATGCAATGCCAAGTCCTTTGTCTTTAACTGCTTCCGTTCCCAGTGTGGGCCACAGCTCAATCTCAGGGTCTAGTCAAGGAATTTACGCCCCAAGTGATGGTTATTTTTTACCCAGTCGGGTTCAAACAGATTTACCGAACATGAGCATGTATGTTGCTCAGCCCGAGACAACGAGTATTAGTTCGCCGGGAAATTATGCTTCAAATCCGGCCAGTGTCGCAACAGCGCCCGGTCTTATGGGATCGCATTACGCCGCAGGACTTCAGCACCCACCTTGTTATCCATCTTTGGTAAGTAGCTTTTTTGTGTAATTTGATTAATAATGTAATTTATTTCATCATAAACAATTTCATACTGAATTAATTTTTTTGGCTAAACGGTTTTGTCTCTTTTTTTATATAAGTGCTAGTATTTACGTCTTAAAACAAGACTATTAGAAGTTACGTTTGTAAGGAAGCGTAAAATTTGCTCCAAATAAACAACTGTTAAAAATACATCGTATGACGACAAATATTACCTTTCAGCTAAGAGAGATAAAATACTAAGATATTTATCTTATCGTTTTATCAAGATGGTATAGAGGTTTTTGTACGCAAATTAATTGGCTTAAAATAGCCCCAAAACAATCTTATCAAGTAGATCTCAAAAAACTATTAACAAAAATTATTTTTCGCAAACTGATGATGAAGCAGGTTGAATCAAACTTTTCTTAACTGTGGTGAAACTTTGGACTTAAAATAAAACAAAACTTTCTGAGTGTGTGACATTATTTTGTATGTCTTGAATAAAATTAAAAATTGTTTTGTCTAACATGACAAGATATATTTTCAGCGACTGCATAAAACTCACTAAAAAATGCAGAGCTTGAAAGTATACTGGCAAAATATATTATAGATTTATGGTTCACTTTTGCGTTTCCTAAAGAAAAAAAAAAATTGTCGACTACCCTCCAAAAAAATGCTGTGGTAAATAAACGGCGTTTTTTTTGTTCCTATAAAATGCAAAAACATAAATAAACAGGCATATAAAAGTTCACACATTAACATAAAAATGGCATTCTTTCGATAACTCATGTACTGTATTTCAATACCTACTTTGACAGCATTTCATTCTGTTTTGCATCATCTAATGTAGCAATATTTAATCGTAATAATAGTACGTAAAAATGATTTTTAATATGTAAGGTTTAGCAACGGATGTTATTTGTAGTTGCAAAGTCACTAAATCGCTAAAATTTTTAGTTTTGCTCAAATTCCAGAATTAAAAATCGATTCCAGTATAAGTTTTTTTGGCTGTTAATTAGCAAAAAAATGCATCAGGTCGTAAATTGTTATTAGATTTTAAGTCTTCAATAAATTGCTTTAAGATTATGGAAACTGCAATAAAATTTACGTGATATGCTTCAAAATGTTGCTAAAATTATTTTTCTTTTTCTATGTTGAAATAACGATAGTCGTAATATCGTTAATCAAAATATGTCTGTTTAGTACAAGGTAATATTCATTATGTTAATCAATTGAAAGATTTAAAACACATTAAATTCAGTTTTGATATATTATGCTGTAAAAAACTTAATTGAAAGCGCACTCTAGAAGTGTTGGCATATTTTGAGTTCAACTTGACTACCCTTAGAATTACGCAAATTTGTACTCTCAACTCTTCATTTCCTTTTGTCTCAAACATTAGTATTTTTTGTATCAAATGTTTTTTTTTAAAACATGAGTAATTTAAATTATTTGTGATAAATCGATTTCTTTTATCTGCTGGTTAAACAATTATTGAATCAAATCAAATCAAAATTAAATCTTTCATTACACTCGCTGTATTACGCCGAAGCGTGTAACGAGTTTGCAGGGTCATTGTGCCCGAGCAGGACAGCTCCTTTCGAAGAAATGTTGCAGCGGTGGCGAGCCGTTGGCAGCACTATGTCGAATTTGATCAGCAAGAAATTTGAACCTCAGACTTTCCGCTGCTGAGACGAACGCGTTACCGTTCGACCTACTGGCCGGTACAATTTATTACAGAATAGAGTTTATAATTCGCAATTTGGTGTATATTTGACATGTAAATTTATGCTGTTTTATTTCTCAGTCTTTGGTAGAGCTACTTCCTTTTGTTTTTTATTTGTTTTCCATACCTGGTATAAATTTTGTGTTTTTTGTGTTTTTTTTTCTGAAACAAAGCAAACTAAAATCTCACAAAAAACTGATGTAGTGATGATTTTTTGCGGTACTTTCAAAGACACTTACAAAAAGTTTTTGTTTAGTTTATTTTTTATTTTAGCAAATAATAATTGACTACAATTTTTGTTCAAAAAATTAAACGTTGTTTAAGCCCAGAGTTTGCTCATTAGAATAACGCGAAGTAGAATGGTTAAAAATCTGTAACTCGCATTGCAGAAGCAAAGCCCAAAGCGTCCGAGCTAAAACAGTAGATTTTTAAGTATGCGTAACTCGTGTTTAGAATATTATTGCAGCTTTTGGAACAAAAGCAGGCAAACACATGGTCCTCAGGTAACGCGCCACCAGCTCCCTATTGTTAGAGAACAATTAAAACAAAAAGGAAATCAGTATAGCTTAATTTTTATTAGTGGTACGGAAGCCAGTGTGGCCTCTAAGCAATAAAGCATGCTTTTAATAAGTAGTTTGTTATACCTTTAAGCAATAAGTCCTTTGCAAGGCGTTATGATAAAACAGTCTTTAAATAACAAAATTCATAAATGGCTCTTAATTTATCGCTAACATATTGGGCCTTGTATAAAATTTAATTGCTTCAGCAGGAAGGTTAATGCGTAAATATTCAAGCTGCTTGCTTGAAAAATTAAAAAAAGGATCCAATTTTCTGAAAATATTCAAATTATTAAACGTTTTACATGCTGGCAATATCTCCTCTCTTTATTCTGCAAACTTTATTCAAATAAATTTATAAATACTCCAAAAATCATAAATGAAAACAAAAGCAAAAACCACATTGTTCTATTTTAACAAATAATATTGCTGTGATTAGTCATGAAGCCGTAAAATTTGGTAGCAAAATCCACACTGTTTTTATTTAAACCAAATAAAAAATCATAGTTCAGTAAACAGTTATTCTAATGATTATTTAATATTTAATGTATTAGTGTTTTTGAAACACTTTTAGTCTCAAAACATGCTTATTGTGTAGTGTAAACCTTGAACATTATAATCGATTGTTAAAAACGCTAAAACGTCGCAAATGACAAACAAGTCTGCTCTGTCTAGTTAGCAAGGCAAACCGCTTTGAAAATTTTCAGTTTTGAAGAATTGAAAACTGTGATGCAACAATTAAGTTTTAGAGAGTGTATTTTTGTGAATTTTACTTTGTGTAGCAAATAAAAAATCTGTAAATTGATGTTATTAGGGGGAAGATTACGAAATGAGGTCTGGAGTTGGAGGAGTATGGCATGGAAGCTATGCACAACCACCTCCGTCCTGTTATCCGTATGACAACAGCTTTACACCTCAATATCCTTACGACAGGTGATTTTTGATCATGTGTTTATGCTGCCCTTCGCTTTATTGCTGTGACTTTTCTTCAAGAGCGAAACATATTTAAATTAAAACTTTTTCATTTCAATCGTAATCAAATAAAAACAAAAATGACTCTTTCAATGGAATTTTCTTCTCTGATGACAGTTATATTTTGCAAGTTTTTTGTTTTTGTTGTTGTTTTTAGTGACTTATACTGTTTAGTAAGGTTGTTACCCTTTCTGCAAAAATAGTTTAAATTCGAGATATAGGTTCTCAAAGTTCACATTTTTGAAACTAATAGAAGCGCAAATTTTGATGCTTTCGTGGGTATATTTGTCTTGAGATTAGAAGTAAGCATATCCTTCTCACTAATTAGTTGTAACTATGACTCCAGAAATAATATTTTTGTCGGTTTTTCTGCATATTGCATATAAAATGACCAACACGTTATCGAAAACAATTTTTTTAAAAACAAGATACGTAATCAATTATTTATTGCTGCACATTTCCGAAAACTGTAACCTAAAAGTTGGCGATGGTCACGAAATAAACATGTATTTCCAAAAACTGTAACAAAATGGCGAAAATATATGTTATTTCGCAATAGAAAGAACAAACTCATACAAAAAACAGAAGGCTTTTTGTTCTTTTTACGCGCCTGAAACCTAAAGCGATAACGAGCGCAAACTTTATAAAATGACATAAAATAGTTTAATAAACGACTTACTAAACTTCTGATATATTACGTAGCCATTTTAATAAAAATATGAAGATTTTAAGACGTAAGGATTTTTTTACTTTAGGTGCCAATATTAAATTTTATAAAAATTTTTGTGAAAATGTGCACAAAAAAAATTTCAGTTAAATATTGAATCGAAAAACCTTCGCCTTCATTGAATAGAAATTTTATTAAATACAAAGTGCGGAATTATTATAAAAAAATGGCGTTATGTAATGGCCACCTTGCCGTAAACAAGTAAAATAATACGCACGTGCTCAAATTACGATTCCAGAATCCAGAGCAACAAAACTTTTTCGACATTTTTATACTTGTAGGCCGTTATACAACGATTGAAAACAAAGTCGGACTTTAGTGCTGCGGTATCTTTAGCTAATAGATTCTTGTGATATTTTTATGCCAACGCGTATCAACCAAAGGAGTAAAGACGCATCAATTAATTCCGTTATCTCTCTGTGAATCAAAAAGGCGGTCTGAGACCAGGCAAATTACATGGCCACAACTATTTCCAAGTTGTCACTTTCACTTTTCGCAGTTACTCAAAGCGACGCCCTAGCTGCTTATTACGGCCTGACTTCGACCTTTCTTTGACGCTGCATGTTTTTAAGCTTAACGTTTAAGTAGAACTTAAGCAGATTTGATTATATTGATTTCTTATCACTGAAATACAGTTTTACATAGCTTACTGTCTCATTTCAAGTAGAATTTTAGAAAAAAACTTTGTAATTTTTATTATTGACGCAGTAATTTGTTTGCTCTGGACCCCAAGAAAATACCAAAACAAATAAAAAATGATGTTCAATAATGTTATAGGTTTCCTGAAACCACTTGATTTTTATATATTTCAATGAAGCCTGAAAGTGAATTGAGTTGATTTTCGATAAACCGCCATATTGGCTTAAAGAAATGAAATTACAGTATTACGTTTTGAGCATCTTAATGCCCGAAAGCAAATACCGCTAAAACAAAGTTTCTGCTTTTTGTTGGCTATTACTCAAACATACTGTACTCCTGTAATAAGACGAACGAATAACGAATAATATTTTTGATCAGATATTGTGGAATGGACATAAACGACGGAGTCAGGAGAAAGAATGCCACTAGAGAATCTACTAATACCCTTAAAGCTTGGCTTCAAGAACACAAGAAAAATCCTTATCCTACAAAAGGAGAAAAAATAATGTTAGCGATCATAACAAAGATGACTTTAACCCAGGTTCGCTATTTTATTTTTATTTAAATTTGTATGGACCAATTACCTTGAGGATCTTGGATGAAATCGCTTGGTACTCTACCCAAGCGAAATGATGGCTGTGACTAATCTTGAGCTGCTGCCCCTGCAACCCCCACGGAAAACCGGGCAATAAAGAAAGAAGAAAAAAGATGTTTTTGAAATTTTTGATTTCAAACTTGTTGCATTTTGCTTTATCATTAAAGCTCATTGCCTAGCTCTTGATCACGCGACTAATCTAAGCTTATAGTTACTTAAAATAAATTTGTTAATGAGCCTATAATTGATTGTAGTTGTGTAAAACAACAAGGCTAAATTTCTCGTTTCAAATCATAAAATGCCGGCAATCAAACTCTATTTTGCGATGGTTCTATTTTAGAATGAGGAATTAGTATATTCATCCTCGTTTCGTTTAAGCTGGTTGCAAAGCTACGTCAAGTAAGGCTTACCATCCTTCATTTTCGTGTATCATTAAACCCCGATTTGTAATAGTCTTGCTAACACTTATTGCCCCGATATCTTTTTTTTGAAATATCATAGCCGAGTCGGCCTTTGATGACCATGATGTTATCGATAGTTTTTTTAGTGCACGCCAATCAGGTCATTGACGTGCAGACTCCCAAAGTTTTTTTGTTTTATTTCTGTTCTCATCAAATTTGTTGAAATATCTTTTTCTGTGTCTCCCTGTACCAAGTTTCCTCAAGCCCCGATATATAAGTTTTATGGGATGAAATAAATCTTACTATAGCCACAGTGGCTGAGTATATTTGATAGAAGTAAACGTTTTATAGGTTTCCACTTGGTTTGCCAATGCAAGAAGAAGATTGAAGAAAGAAAATAAAATGACGTGGGTGCCAAAAAATCGATCTAGTGACTCGAGCAACGCGGGTTCAAAAAAGACCGATGATGAAGACGATGATGACGTCACATCCCATCTTTCTCAAGAAAACGGTATAATTCACTTTTCAACCAGTAGCCTAGATATTTTGTTTAACAAAATGGCATCGATAGAAAAGTTGAAATTGGGTAGCTAAAAGAGTTGCAAAAGAATTGATTATAGTTATGCCTGAGCCAGCCTGAATCGTTAGCCGAAATAGAAAAATCTTTGAAGCAAAGGCCTCTCAGTCAATGCAGCGCAAAATGCACACCTCACAATTGACTTAATAGCCTTACAAATTTCGCTTAAAGTCCATTTAGGGTATGGCCATTCCAATTTGAATGTTTCGCCTTCAAATTGACTAAAAAATGATTGAAGTTTCAAACAACTTTAGTCTTTTTTATGACTAACTGGGGGCTTAATACAATTTACAGTAGAGAAAATAACTTTTGTTTATTATGTTTCTGCAAATTTTTGTTTTGATTAAAGGTTTTAACAGTTAGTTTTGTGTTTAGATTGCAAAAGCGACAACGAGAATTCCATTGATTCCGACGACTCTGACGCTCGAAAAGTTACCAGCACCAACATCGGCGATGACGTCACCACAACCTCCCCTGACGTTAAAGAAGCTTCCAATGAGTTTTCGAACGAGCGTGGCTCGGTAACTTCCGACGGAACATGTCACCAGCATTCAGAAGAAAGAGAATTTTGTCCTCAGGTAAACGAAGATCAGTTGCATCCTAATTATGGACACTTCGATCACGCTGAGAAACCGTGGTCATCTATTAGCGAAGGAGTGGATCACAAGCCTCCCAAACCTGCTAATCCGCAAGGGATCTCCTCTCCGTATGAAAGCACTGTTTGTTATCCTAATTCATCAACAATGCTTCCACAGCAAAATGCAAACTCTGCCATTTCCAGATCAGGAGATATTTGTCCCTCTAACGAACTCAAATACACTCCTGACTGGACCCCAACTTCATATCCAGGATATTCTTCAGTACCGAGAGTTGATACGCAAAGACCACGCGATCAACTGAAAAACTCCCAAAGCCCTGCTCAAGATACGGAAGCCAAACCCAGTCTTTCCAACCACGGGTTTTCCATTAATCCGGTTTCAGAGTCGACTTCTCCCTCTGCTCCTTCTTACGCTCAGGGATTCCATCATCAACGTTCACAACAAACTATTGAGTATTATAGGAACATGGCTTTAGAGCCTCCTTATTTTCCTCACAATGAAGTGAATTCGAGTGCTGAAATGAAATCTGACCGAGTTCAAGGTTATCCTAATATTCGGGAACAAATGCAGCCCAAAACCCCAAATTACTCCGTGAGCCCATCACCGTCACATTCCAGCACCGACACGTCATCTTCAAACCAAAAACCTCTTTACCAACATAACCTTTCGCCTCAATATTATCCAAATTCAAAAATGATTAAACAAGTTTCCCCAGCAACGACAACAGCATACACAGGTTCATTTTTCCAGCAAGAAAATTTCAATCAGCGGCCATCACTGGGAAACAGCATAGAGTATTATCAACGAAAAGGTAAGTTCAACAAAGCTCTGCAATTTGTCTTCCTGTACATGCAAGTTGTTTTCTGAGTCGTGTTGCAACATTCTAAGTAGTTTCTGAAACTAAGCTAGCGAATATTGTATACAATATTGCAAGCTTTTACATTAGTTACGTGTATGTACAAAATGATGCTAACAATTACCTTGGTTCAAAGCGTCCTTAAAGTAATTTAAAATAGTATTAGCTCTTCTGTTTCTAATGATATTGAAAATGTTTTTCATATTGCTAGTTAGATTAAACCTGGCTGTATGTGCAACCTTTTCTGTTTTCTTTTTTTTAGAGTTCTCAAAAATTTTCATTAGAAACTTAAGATACTGCATTTTACTTTCTTTCAAATCTTCGTGCGTATTATCCAGACACCTCAAATCAAAACAATCACTTTTTTCGCTTATTCCTTCAATGAAATTAATTTGGTTATATAACATATACTGTAAATCTTTTTAGATTTTTACAGTCCAGAGACCCATGGATATCATATACCTTCATCCTCCTCTCCAAGGTAAGAGGCAAGTGCGATACACAAAAGCTCCTCTATTCTGAATAGTTTTAGCTATAACATAAATAGTCGAGTAACCTCCACAGTTTGTAACCGCCAAAAGGTAACATGCAAAAACTTTCGGTCTTTAACGGCAATAAAGAGTTTGGTAGAAGAGCTAAGTTTATTAGCTCAACTGGTGGGGCAGAAGACTTTTTGCCAACGTTTCGATTGGCTATACCCAGGGTATGTACCACCTATGAGCATAGCCTATCGAAGCGTTGGCAAAAACTTTTCTGCCCTACCAGTTGAGCTAATAAACTTGATTTAATTTATATTCCTGGTGATAACAATTGAGATGTTGGTAGAAGAGTGTAAATCATTCGAACATCACATTTCTGTAAAAATTAGACAAATTTGAACAACTGAGTATTCAAAAGTTGAACGAGAGTTGATTATCAAAACCATGTTTTTTACATTAATTGGCTGAAGAAAATTTAAAGTTTGAGCATTGAATTTCGAAAGATACTGCAGAAAACTAGAAATAGGATAAAGTGAAAAACAAAAATTAGACGAAGCTGTAATTAAAAAAGTTATCATCAAACGACATCTGTTCTAATAACAGATCTACTTAACGCAATTATCACAACCCATATTTAATAACCGGCAATTTTTTGAGTCTTGACTTCAAAAACAACTTTCTATTTCCAAAATATAAGAATTTTTGCAGAGATTGAATTTTCAAAACTGTTTTGAACTATCACTTGTCAAAAAAAAAGTTGATGATAATTTACCTTTCATAATACTAGTAATTACTGCTTAAAACTTTAAAAGATACACTAGCTTTAGCAACAAACATTATTGAAAATTTTTTTTGCGCTAAATGATGTACTGTATTATGTATCGTTAAGTTTTGCATTTTCCTACAAGAATACGCAATTCTAGATAGCTTTTAAACAAAAACATACCAGCTATGGAAAATATATGCGCGTGATCACCATAATAGCTCATTCTCAGTGTCAGTATAATTAGTTGGCAATAGATTGTAAAGTTAAACGCAACGAGATTAAACGTTATCTTAATAATAAAGTAGGGGCCAGATAAATAGCATTTTCTGTTCTCTTTTGCATTCTCAGCTCCTTGAACCGAAAAAATACAGTCTATCATCAATGACGTAGAAGTAATATCTGTTTTACTGTTTTAGGAAGTGAAAAAAGTGGAAGAAAAAGTCACCACACGCATTCGAAGTTCATCAACGACAATCAGTTCATCGTTTACAATCAGTTTGCTTTTTGCAGCGCATTTATTATAAGTTTTTCTGGGTCTTTTCGCTTGAAGGCTCAACTTAGATTAAAAAGACCACTGTGCCTTGCCATCTTATCCACGTAACCCACGTACTAAAACTTCTTTTTCATTTTCAATATCGCAGTTTAGCTCTGAGTGATTCTTTCTTATCCTGCACTGACAAGTCTTCAATGCCAAGCCGCAGAGACTGTCATTGACACATTAGCTGCAGTTTTCAACCAAAAACCTTTACGCTTAACAACACTCAAGTTAACACTTTTTCCACTATACTTCGATATTGGTAGTTATGAGCGTAACCAATCATAATCTAAAATTCTTTAATGAATTTGGTGTCAATAATTAAAAATTTTATGGTTTCACTTTTTCTGTAACACCATTGAAATGGTAACTAATTTATATTTTTGTATTTGAGCGACGTGCTAAGTGTTTATTTACAAATGATAAGTAACAATATCATTAAAATTGTAATTTTCAAAAATTCAAAATGACAAAAAAATGTTCAGAAAGAAGTATTTTCTTCCAATATGAAATTTTTCGGATTTAATTTTCGGAAATACAACCAGTTCAAAAAATATCATAAAAAATTGAATTACCCAATAAACGGCCAACTTCAAAATTTGTCAATTTGTAGTGCAGAAGTAACTTGACATTTTGTAACAATGTTAGTGGTTTTATAAGTTAATTGTCTTTAGATTAATAACATAAAAACAACTTCTTTTCGAAAAAATTTTAAATATTTTTGCTGCCTTTTGGGTAATGCATTATAAGTCAGTACCGCAATATTTGATTACTTTTTCGGAAAAAAAATTGTGATAAATTTAGCTCCTTACTAACTTGCGATCCACAATAACTGCAGACCTTCCCCCGAAAACCAACTGTTAACGAGTTTGGCTGACGTGAATGGCAAATTGAAAAAATTTGAGGGTTTAGTAGTCCCCTGCTAATTTTTGATCTTTTTGGAGAGAATGAAACTTGTTCTAAAAGGAAATTCTTTTCTGTTGCAGAATAGATCAAATTTTGTTAGTAATTTTAGACTAATTAATTAAGCGTTGTATTGTATCCACTGTATAATTTAAAAATGGCTGTCTAAAATATTTTGCTTTATACATCAAGCTAACAAATGGTATCTTTTCCAAGATTTATTATGATATCTTGAAAAATAAATTGAGATTTAAGATTCCTAAAACTGTACCAAATGAATTACAATGTCGTTGAATTTCGTACAATACTAAATTGTTCTTACAAAATTTTGTATTGATTTTAAAGATAAAACTGAGTAATTTTTTTAATACTGTAGAAAAGTACAGTGCAAAATTTAAGGGCCTTTTTGAAAGTAATGCTGCAGCAACAATATTACAGTGAGAATAAGAATCGCTTATCAAAATCTCAAAAAGTTTACCTTAAAATCCATCACCTTTGATATAATACAGCCTATAGTGTAAAAACAAGAACCATTTCAATATTTTGACGTTTTTTGTTATTTAAATGGTTATCTTGTAGGCTCACGAAGGTTTAATTAATTGCAAGATGTAATTTCGAATTTGCCACCATTTTTGAATTGTTTCTTTATGTTGCAGTTTCATTGTCAACAGTCGTATTTATAAAGTGTGTAGCTTTGTGCTTTTGCGTTTTATTAAAACAAAATATAATTATTCTTGTGGTCTAATTTTTTACCTTTAAGGTTCCTCAAGACTTAGAAAAAATTTATTTGAAGTAGGTTTGAATTGTACTGTATAGCTCGAACAAAGAAGTCGGACAAATTGGGATCCATTTCGAGACTGGTAAAAACAAAGGCTTCTAAATTGGTATTCACAGCATTCTGTCTGGCTTTTAGTAAGAAAAATTGATGTTTAGAACTACTCACTTCAAATAATAGGTAAGCGGAAAGTATATATACCGTAAATTTGTGGATAACCAGCTCTATTTGCTGAATTCTGGCTACTTAGAGAAATATATATGAGGCATTAAGGGTAAAATTTAACGGTAACGTGAGTAAAATTATTGCTGTTTGCGATTGCAAGTTAATGAAAAGACAAATACGGACAAATTTCAAAAGCTGCAGACACATCGATTCCAATTACCAGTTCTCAAAAAAGTAAAAAAGATATAAGAGTTAAAAAATTATGCTGAGTGAATTGGTGTACTCAGTCAGCAAACTCAATTTTGTCAAGATAAGAAAGTTTTTCCGTCAACACCCCAAATATCTTTCCGATTCCAGTTAGGTGAGATGAATAGATCATGGTTTTACTGCAAAGCAGACTTAGGCTATATTCATTTGATTTAAGGTGAAAATTTTTATTGTTTTTGTTTTCCACTTGCTACATGCCTGTCAGATTATTCTTGTTCAAACTTACTACTGCTTCCTAGTGATTAAATAATTCAATTGACGATTGAGCGTGTATACGTACTGGACGAATAATAAGTTGTTCAAAATGTACCAAACGAATAGAAATTAATCACTTTGAATATTACTGTGTCCTGGAGCAATTTCTCTCTTTTTGTTTCTTTGTTTTGATTCAAATTACGATGTAAAATTTTGATTGCTTGTCTATAGTGACTTCCGCTGCAAGATTACTATCAACAACGGTTAATATTGCAAGATCTTTGGTTGCGGTCAATACTCTTATATAGTGCTATTAAATACATACACGCTAGTAACGAATCAATTTGCAGTGTTGCTTTGTTGAAACAATTCTTGCTTGAATCCAGAATTGATGAGCAAAACTTTAATTTTAACGCAACAGCGCCAGCGAAAGATCTCAAGCGTCAAGTTCAACAAGCAAGTATAGCAAAAACTTATAAGCATATTTATTGCAGTTAGAAAGCAGTATAAATAACAAGGTAGTTTAAAAACAATAAATAAGTAGCAAAATTAATCATAAATAAACAAAACGCAGTATAAAAAAGCTTTTTTGTGGCACTTATAACAAGATGTGATTGCAGATAAAATGATTGCAGTTTGGTATGAGGATGTAGGAAATCTGCAAAAAATAAACAAAAATAAATCTAAAAATTAGTTTAGTAATGCTTCTTCATGATTTAAAAAAGTGCTGCCTAGTAGTTTTAGGCAAAATGTGATTTCAGTTTTTTGTTACAAGTGAATATACAGGGTGTCTCAAAATAATGATACTGTAGCACCTAAAAATTTCAACACTTCAACAGTAACTGGGCTAAAACAGAAAAAAACAGTTTGAGAAAGAGCGAAGCAAAAACCATTACGAATAAATTAATGATGTTCGTAAATGCTGCATGTACTAAAACTGGCTTCGTTTGCTGTCCATAGACTGACTGCTAAAAACGTGCATTCCCTAGGCTTCCGCGCTGGTAGCCCTTAGGCCAGATAGCACGCAAAACAGGCCCGGCGCCAGAATAGCGTGACTGGGGGGGCAGAAATAAATTTGGTGGGGGCATGAAAAGTTTATTTTGTGTGAATTCGAGAGGGGCACGAGAAATTTATCCCAGTCTGGATGAAATAAACAAGGTGAGGAGCAAAAAGTCAATGGGATTTTCCTGCCGAAATCGCAAATTCAAGCGGTTTTTCTGGCCGAAAACAGGTGATCTCAAAAAAAAAAATCTTCTCAACCACAAAAAACACTAATTTGGACCTCGATTTGCGCTCCAGTTGCCCCGAGCCTGTTAATTTCTTCGGGGCACAGTCCTCGCTTGGGGGGCACAATTTTTGTTTGGAGGGCACAAGCAGTCAGTTGAGGGGGGGGCACGGCCCCGGTATGCCCCCCCGTGGCGCCGGGTCTGACGCAAAACGATTAAACAAAAAACAAAAAAAACGTGCATTCGACTATTGAGTGTTATGGAGCGACATCTGTAATAAACTTAACAAGCTGAAGTAATTTTTTGGGGGGCACAATGTTAATGCAATTTAGCTACTGTATTAATAGAGTAATTGTAATCATAGGGTAACTGTACTTGTCGCTATAGTTGCTGTAATACAGCATTGTAAAACTAAGAGCAGTCCAGCTTGTACAGTATTTCTATTTCATGTTTTAAGGCTCAAGTTTAGTACCACACTCCATAGTTAACATTGAAGGTAATCAACAACTATAGTTTGATAGCGAAGATGAGTATAGGACTTAACATTTTGACAAAAATGAAATTTACAGAGCTTTTTTTCAACCATTAACTTTTCAATTGTTAAGAACATATTTTTGGAGTTTGAGCTTGATTCAAAATTCAAATATTTTATCAGTACGTAACTTACAGCATTATGTCTAATGTCCTGCATTACATACGCGAGGTAGTTAGGGCAGTAGACACACAAGTTAATCAGGCGAGGTTTAGCAAAATTTTGGCTGGCCTAAACATATCCCGTAGTTGTCATTTACAGCTGTAAAAGTAATATCGAGAGAAAATTTTCCTGGCGGGTTGAAACATTTCCAGGCGAGGCGGAGCATAGGCAATTCGAACTTAGTTGATCTCCGCAAAACCCCTTTCGCTATCCCCTTAATTTCTAGGCATTCAGGGCTAGTATCATGAACGTCCTGGCTGTAGTACATGCAGTATTTTGTTGCCTAGATCAAACAAAGCCTGATTAGACGTCGACTTTACAGGTTTATTTCTCATTACAGTTTCAGCTCTCAAAAGAGAGTGGTGTTGTGCATTTTGGTTCAAGAAACTTTTAGTTAAATAAAACTGATAAGGCAAAGTTAATGACTTTAGATTTTCATCAGTTGTTGTTTACTGTATTAACAATACGCTGTTATCAGGATTTGTAAATTAATATTGGCACAACACCAACCAGCTTCCACTTATGAAGCATTAATTGTTTGAACATTAGTTGGTAACAAATTTTTATCAATAGTTGGTTACAAAACCCTAAACAAGGGGTTTCCGACCTTTTTACAACCGTGGCCCAATTTCATTTTGAAAATTTTCCATGGCCCACTTTTTAAAGTTTTGTTTGAATTGGAAATGATCAAACGGCTAACCATACTTGGAAATTTATAACGTAACATTGTAGCAAAAGGTTATCAGCGCAAAATCACTCAATTTTCTGTGAGTCCTGAGGTGATCTCCAAAAAAAAGAAAAAAAAAAGGTCTTCAAGCCGAGAACCCTAAAATATCTGCATATCCTGCAGTGATCTCCAAAAATTTGGTCAATGTCAACTTGTTGCTTTAATAATAAGTTATGTCAAAACATGTTTCCCATTCCGGTGGAAAATAGGGTCACCAAACATCCGATTTTTCAAATAGCTCTGTGATCCACCGCAAAATGTTCCTATGGCGCATAGGTTAAAAACCACTGTCCTAAACTAATCAACATAACTAAGCAATTGAAAAGTTGCTTCTTAAAATTTGCTTATAGCTATTTTATTAAATATCTCGGTTTGATTCATAATGTTTAACATTTGAGCTAGCAATCGATTTCTAAACTACCGGTGGCGTTTTCCTTTCAACAAAAAAAATGTTTTCAATCGATTTCCAAGCATTTGGTTTTTAAGCACTTGTGCCATGGTCTTCAATAAAACACCGAAAATGATGCTAAAAATGCTAAAGTTTTTTTGAGACCTGTTCAAAAATATTGTCCCAATAAAACTATCAAACTTGCTCTTTAACAAATTCCAAATATTTTGAAAATTTTTGTTTCAACTGCAGTAGACTTACAACATTTTCTAAATAATAGTAAAAAAACAACCAATTTCGCCTTTGCCTGTACAAGAATCAGTGGCAGGAGATACAAGGGGCCGTTCCCTTCATGAAAATTTCTTGTGCTTTGTTGATTTTCTATAGACTACTAAAATCTTTTGGTTTTTCAGCGTTTGTACCCCACGGTTTTGTTTGCTCTGGCGGCTGCAAATGGTAAGAATAATTGCATTGCTGAACATTAGAATAGCCAACTGCCTGTAATCTGATTTAAATGACTAGCTGCAAATTTCAGTTTCTCCATTAAAACAATATTGACAGAAATTGCCTCACTACATATATCGAAGTTAATTAGGCAATAAAACCCGGACCAGACCACAGAAATAGTAGATTGCGACGCCATTGTGTTTTAGAGGTATTGTGAAGTTTGTCGAATCATTCAGTTGTTGTCTGAGCTTCTAGTCGTTCTGATGCTGCCTTTTTGCAGATGTAATTTGTTTCAGATCTACGGGTATTGCTGGGTTTCAATTAATAACCAACCACTTTAACATTTTATGACAAGAACTATTAAACGTTGTGTTTTCAGAGGTCAAAATTTTGAAGAGGATTTACAGTTTGGCAAACATCTGCTTTCTGAGGGGTTATTGCAGCGGTAGTGAACCGTTTATTCACAAAGTTGTTTGATCGGATCGCGAATAAATTGAATTCCAATTCTTCTCTTTTGCAGGTTTATTTCCACAAAAACTTTTAAAAATGCTTACTTTTGTTGCAATAATTTGTTGTCGTCATCAACAGGATGAGGTAATGGCTAACAAAACGGGTTATTTGATTGTTGAACTCGATAATTTGAATTGACATGGCCATAAGCGTTATGTGTAGGAAAAAATTTCCGGTTTTGCTGCGAAAAATTTTGGTTGGAATTGTTTTGCGGATAAACTGGCCCTGGTTGTAGGTTGCTGCGTAGGGAAGTCATCATCTTTGTGTCTTGATGGCGATGTGGGACCATGCCGTTATTCAATGGGCTTGTTTCATTTCTGGACTGAGGATAGATTCTATCGTTCACACCAAAATCTGTTTGAGGTTGTAGATACTTTTGAGATGCACCATTCTGAGGATAGCTTGTACTAAAAGATTCAGGAACACTTCCAAAATCATTCGATCTACAAGAAAGTTTGCGATGGTTTATCGATGATGCCGACTTACCCCTAACGTTGGGTAAGTCATTTCGTGATTCTGCTAACTGCTGTTTCTCAAGACACAACTCTTTATTTGCAAAAGGATTGTGCTGACCTCTACATTGCTCGGAACGGTTTTCAGATTTGGTATGAGAAGAACCGTTTTTTAAATGTAACTGGTTATCTGTACTAAATGAGTGCTGAGTTTGTTGTTTTGCCAGCCCGTTAGAGCCAGATCTTTCTCTGGTTTCAACAACGGCTTGTTTGGGGGATGGCATTGAGAAACCATGAGCAATTTTATCAATCAAATGAGGCAGATTTTCGTCACCAGCAACTGAAAACGGTGATAACTGGTTTGACGTTGTGGAACTAGGTTTTTCTGTCAACGCACTAAGGATTGCTGAACTTTCTAGGTTGTTTTCACCGACTTTGATTGCAGAAAATTCTTCACTTTTTGAAGCTTTTCTCCCACCTAAATATAGACAAAATATGTTGTTTTTATAAGGTCATAACTTACCTCTGGTATAATTATCACATTAACATCTCAAGTCACTAAACTAAAGGGCAAAAAGTCTAACGTAATGTAAAAAATGTTCGATAAAAATCTATAAAACCATAACCTTTTGACCAGGGCCAACTATACTAAAACAATTAATTTTGCTAAAAATCAAAATCAAGTCTTTCATTATACTCGCTGTATTACGCCGAAGCGTGTAACGAGTTTGCGGGGCCCATCTCCGCGTCATTGCGCCTGCGGGCAACACAGCTTCTTTCGAAGAAATGTCGCAGCGGTGGCAAGCCGTTGGCAACATCGTGTCTGATTTGACCGGCCCGAGATTTGAACCTCAGACCTCCCGCTCCACAGACGAACGCGTTACCACTCAACCAACTGGCCGGTATAAATTTTTCTGGTAACTATACAAAAGGGGTAGACCAGAGAACTGCTATTTTGAAAATTTCAGAATCAAGGTATTCAAGAACGATATACTGTTTAATTCAGGTTTGCAGAAGTAACTCCAGACCAGAGGTGCCCAAAGACCTTAGTTATTTCGAATACATTTAAACCCCGACAAATATTACGTCAAATCTCGCTAAAGCCGTTTTTAGGTCTTTATCCATGTTTCCGGCAAAAAAGATATCATTTTCTGACAAAGATCTTATTTTGTGGTCTTCACCTAAAGCTCCGACGATATTTGTTGGTTGCCGATCGTTCCTCAGTACAACTAAGCCAATACAGCCCGCTCTTCAAAAAGCTTGAGCACCCCTGCTCCGTAGTTTGAGCTTGCTCAGATAAAGCAAAGTAAGGGGCTGCTGTGAACCAAAAAATTGGCAAATTTGAAACAACATGGGCAAAGTTTAGGCATTCATGTACAAGATTAAATCATAATCCTTAGCATTTTTATTTAAATGTACTTCATTTTTTAGGAACAAACCAAAAATTAAATTAAAAAAAAGTTATCATTGGTCAGTGGCACGTGACGTAGGTCAGCTTCAGGACGTCGTAAGATCAGACGTAACTGCATGTCGTGGCAGATCAACGTAAACATAAACAAGTTAGCAAGAAGAAAGAAGCAAGCCGACGCATAACGATTTGGTGCTATTCTAAAAGATCTCTCGCAAATATTCTAATCGTAATTCAATGCCTTGCAAAAACAAGAGTAAAAGAACTTTAGATAATTTTGGAAAAAAAGATTACAACTTTATTAAATTTAATTCATTCAATGCCTTCAGGTTGTGCTATTCGATTTTCGTTAGTCCCTTTTCTGGTAGTTAAATGTACTCCTAATTATTTAAGGTACAAGCAGAAGCATATTTGGAGGATTGGGCCATTACATCATACTCCCCCTTATGGACTTACGGCACAGTGCAAAGATTATGATTAAACAAACAAGATACCTTTGTCTATTGAAAAAGGATCAAAGCTATTGTCGTCTACATCATCTTCGTCATGATCAGCGTCATCATCTTCGTTGCTGATTTTTTTTGATGCTCCATTGCTATTTGCGTCACTAGATCGATTTTTCGGTACCCACGTCATTTTATTTTCTTTTTTTAATCTTCTTCTTGCATTGGCAAACCATGTAGAAACCTATTATACCATAACTTAACCACAGTGAAATTTCTGGGTTTAAGAGTATTAGTCTTGGACCAAGAATGCAGTAACATTTAGAATAATTTAACAAAACAAGCACCAAATCATGCCGCTTTAGGTAAAAATTACTATATTGTAGGTTTTTGTTTTAAGCAGTTTGCGAGCTTGAAATACTTATAGCATAATAATTCCTTGCACATTACTTAAAATATTAAATAACCTCTTGATTAAACGGACCAAGCAGAATGATCTACTTTGCAATAAAGAAACTACGACAAAGAGAATCAGGACTGTATTAATTTGGGAGGGAGCGATAGTGCTGAGAGTTTCTTGTGGGTACCTTGCATAAGGGAACATTCGGTAAAGGGCTACCATAACAATGGACTAACTATAAAACCCTTTGCATTAATCAAGCATGGCAACAACTGAAGATAAAAAAATGAAAAACATTGTCTTCTTGATAGTTTTTGCGGCAAAATCAGATCGGAAAGTAATGAAGACCACAAAAATTCTCCGGCAATTTTTGCCGTAATTTGCGGTACAAAGTCAAGACAATTTTCTCAAATGATGAAAGTAGACTTTTCCCAGATGTTCATCTCCCCCGATTGCGATATGCTCTGGGGCCCTAATTGCATGATCCATTCCAGATAAAGTTTCCTGCGTTGGTTACCATCGCAAGCAAAACATTGAAGTTATTAGATGACTCACTTGGGTCAAAGTCATTTTAGTGATGATAGCAAGCATTATTTTTTCTCCTTTAGTAGGGTAGGGGTTTTTCTTGTGCTCTTGAAGCCATGATTTGAGAGTATTTGTTGATTCCTTAGTTGCGTTCTTTCTACGAACACTTTCGTCGAAGTCAATTCCATACCTACTGAAAATAATACAGCATTACCGGTTATACTAAATAAAACCAGAATTTTTGAATACTAAAGAAAAAGTTTGCTTTCACTACAAAAATACTGTACACGGTTCCACTTTTTTGCAAATTTATAGAGTTAAGTGTCTTTGTAGGGCTGCTGTATAATGGGAAAATAGGTTTTGCATACTGTAACTATGCTACTTTCTTTATAAATAGGCCATCGTTGACAAATTTCCATTACATACCCATTATATGGAAAAGGAGGAGCAAATGCGCCATCATGAGGGAAAATTGAAGACTGACCATAGGCCACAGGCCATATTTCTCCATGTCCATTTTTTATGTCATAAGGAGGATTCTACAATCATCAAAAACAACATTGGTTACTTTCAATAGTGATATTAATACAAAATTTGTTAAGTTAAACAGGCTGATTCAATTGCTGGTGTTATCATTAGCGGTGTTTAGACAAATAGAAATCATCAGGAGTGCCTTTGTATACTAAAATACAGTTTGTATGTAAGTTTGCACGACACTTTGTTTGAATTGTAATAACATATCTTTTTCACGAAGTAGCCTAGACCAAAAGAGAGCGAAGTGACCTTTCGGTCTTCAAATCAAGTTGTCACATGCCCACCTGTCTACCACACACGGTGGAGGCTTCACACTGTCCCTTTTAATTGTTGAGTGTAAGCAGGGAAACTGTAAAGATTAATGTTTATAGTCTTTGGTTAGACCTGACTGACACCTCTTCGGTTTGAAAGTACGGTACGCGAAAAAAATTATGTTTGAGACTTCGAATGATTTAATTAATCAGAGCTGCTCCGTTTAAAATCATTCTCTAGTTGTTGTGTCAACTATTGTTTGAAGTTTTTTTCTTTTATTCCATCAGATAATTGAAAATGACAATAGCTGCATACTTTGTTCAAATACTTTAAATTAAATGTTCAGTGGATTTTACTGTAATGCTTTACAACAGACCAAAAGTTCCCTTAGCTGTCTCCGGGCCAAGGCAACTTGGTGAATAAAATGTACTGTTATTACACTTACAATTACAACATACTGTACTATGTCGTAAAACAAGGGCCGGCAACCTAGGCCCGCGGGCCAGACAGGCTTGGTGCCACTGGGGGCATTCCGGGGCCTTGCCCCCCCAAATCACTGCTTATGCCCCCCCCCAAACGAGAATTGTGCACCCCAAGCGAGGATTGTGCTCCAAAGAAAGTAACAGGCTTAGTGCCACAGTTCGAGGCTTTAGACTCACAAAATACTGGTTATCACCCAAGAATTCGAGTGCAAGAACTGTTTATTGCGCAGATTTTGCAATAAGGACCCTTTTTTTTGCGATTTTACACCAGCACTTGTGAAAATTAGCGCATTTTTTGAGATGAAGACCTTTTTTATCGGTCTTCACCCCACAGTTAGTGGAAAATATTTGCATATTCTGGGATGATGACCTTTTTTTTTATCTTCACCCAAGAATTTGTGAAAATTCGTGCATTATTTTTGTCTTCACCCCAGGATTCGTGGAATTTCGCGGTGAACACCTTTGTTTTTTGGTCCACACTCTCGAATTCAAAGTATTAAAGCTTTTGTGCCCATCCCAAAATTTGTTTATGCCAGCCCAGTCACGCTATCCTGGAGCAGGGCCTGGGGCTAGATCCGGCCCGCCAAGCAATTCTATCCAACTCGCGACCTTTTTTTGGTTATGATTGAAATTCACCAACAACCCCGCCGAAATGTTCCTCACTTTGTGGTGGAGACCTTGTTTATTTTTGTTCCATTTGGTCAGCTGTAAAATCGGCTGTAAAATGTAAAATTAAATCGGCTGCCATTAAATCGGCTGTAGAATGCCTAAAGTTCAGGCGGAGACCTTTTTGTTTGGTCTGGTGGAATGGTGGTGGCCCGTTGGAACCCTGCTGGGTCTGGATGTGGCCCACAAAACGAAAATGTTCCTGACCCCTGTGACGTAAAATGTAAATACCGACCAAATAATTACCGGTAGCATTGAATCAATATAGAAAGTATACTGTAGTTTACATAATAACATTTAAAGCATTAGTTGAAGAAATTCTTCAAAAAATAATTAAAAACTGTTTACAGATAAAAATACGAGGCTGAGAAAATTTTCAAATAAAATTTGGAATTTTATCAAATTTAGATGCAGCTTTTTATCGCAAAATTTTTAATTGATCTTGCAGAGTTAGCATCTAATTATGCTTGTGTTTGTCCAAAAATGAATATTGATTTCATAAGTATTCAAATAAAATAAATTCCCCTAGATTTGAAGTTATCTTAAATAAAAAAACTTCCAGTCTGTAAAACTGCAAACGAAAACAAGTTAAAATAAAAAGCGATTTGTTTTTGTAGCTTCAAAACAACCGCGCATTGTTAATCGTCGTAAGTTCAAAAATAAATCTGCAGACATTTTTAATGCTTCTCTGTATGCAAATAAGAACAAATAATAAGAAATTGTCACTTATATAAGCAATAATCGAATTAAGTGAATCAGAAAAAGCTTATTTTCGAATTTTTTGTTTTATTTATTGTTAGCATTAAAAAAATTTTAGCTTAATTTGAAAAAGTATGGTCTTAATCACATCACAAAGTATTTTTTCGTTATTTGAAAAATATTAAAATATTGGGATTACTTTGCTTTTGTACTTGAACGTCTTTGGAAGACCAGTTTAAGAAAATAATACTGTAATATTGTTTTAATATCATAACGCAATAGTCAAAAAAGGAAAAAAAAGAAAACAAAGACAAAGCTCATGAAGATAAAATGTTATACAATATAGAAAAATTATTTGAGCTAGAGCAAAAACATTAATATTGATGCAAACGTGTACAGTTTTATAGCTGTTGCTATGCAGTCTTCAATCTTATATTAAAAGATGAAAAAATCACTTCATGCAAGCACTTTAGAATTTAATTTTTTAGCTTTTTTGAAGACTTTATTTTATTAAATTTTTAATTTGTACAATAATAATATTGTCAATGATATCTTCAAAATTTTCAGTGCTAACAAAATAAACAACAAAAAGTAACTTTGTCAACTTTTAACTAATAATATTAGACACCCTATGGTTTCAAATTCAATATGCTTTATGTACGTTACAGCAACTGTGGAAAAAATATTCCTGTATTGCCATTTTTATGTAATGAAAATTTTGATTAAAATATTGATATTTCGTAAGCAAAGTGTAGGGCCGTTCTGTTTTCTTTTTTCTTTGTGAAGTTTCGAACCCTTGTTTTTTGATTTGTTGTTTTACATTCAACGCCATGGCTCGTTATCTTTGTCTCTTGATTCAAAAGGGCCGAAAGCAAATTACGTAAAATTCGCAGACGTTGAAACTTGGCAAATCCGGTTGTGTTTTAAGCACTTTTTTGTTTGTTCTTTAATGACGTAAGAAATTTTTGATCAATCGTTTTCAATCTCTGCGTTGTATGCAAATTTTGGAGTTTTCAAGCTGAGACTTTGCGGTGTCGACACACATTTTAGTTTAGTGTCTGCGGTGAGCAGAGGCTTTTTTGCTTTCCTATTACAAGAGGGAGTAGTCGGTAGAAAGGGAAATCTTGGATTGAAGTTAAGTTATCGCTACCTTTGTAGCATGTTTAGAGGACACTCTAAATTGTTAGTATTGGGTAGTCGCCCAAGGGCCCGTTGTTAAATCCTGGATATTATATAACCGGCTTGCTCCACCCCAAATATTTCCTTTTACGCCCCCCCCCCCCCCCCCCCGTTAGAGCTAGTGTCAAAATTTGTAAGGTCTCAGCTTTCAAATCTACTTTGGATTACAAGCAAATTATCAGTTACAATTTACGTGCTACGTCTGCATCGAAAATTCATCGGTAAGAGAAATGTGCGATATTTGTGTAAATTCTGGTTAAAATTATGTTAATGAGATAATGAGTTATGTGCAAGGTTATTATTTTGTATTTGTTACAGCGTTATTGTTTTTTCTTGTTTTGCTATACTACACAACTTTTCAACTTTAATTTTTTTTTTTTTTTTTTTTCTTGTAAATTATTTCTTGTGTTTTTTAAGTTACTTAACGCTTGTTTTCCTAGAAACCGCTGACCACTGGCAATAAAGGACTATACTTTGGACCAAGTTGCGTGTTACGAATTCAATAAAAGCAGACGTAGAATAAGAACGAATCCGTAACAAAAGCTACAACAAAAAAAATTGCATAATTCCAAAGTGCTTAAAAACTGAAAGAGGAAAAATTATTTCAATATGGGCAATGATAACATCTGTAGCAGCATGGATAACATCTGTGGTAGCAACTATTGTAATTTTACAGAACAAAAGTTGCAATTATTTTATTGCATTTTCTAAAACATCACAAACTTAACTAGCAAACATTAAAGTGCAAACTCGTTTGCATAATTCTTAAAAAGGAAGAGCGATAATTAATTGTAAACAAACAAACAAACTCTTGCGGTGAATGCATCATCAAAGCAAGCTTGTATAGATAAGGCACATACATGCTTTCTTGTAGATATAGCTTATAATAACATGAAGTTATAAGGAGAAAAACGAATTTAGATGAAAAAGAACATGATAAACTTGAGATTTGTAAAAAATGCAAATCAAGTTAGAGCAAACATCTTTTTTAATCACTTGTATTATATAACAAATAATGCTGTGTGCAAAATTTTAAACTCTGACTGGTGTGGGTGATATTTCCCAAAGCAACTGAATTACGTTACTATTTTTAAGGGTAGGCAAACTTGATAAACATGATGATACAATTCATGGGGTATCCCACTACAATAATTTTAATTTTGATCTAAAATAGATTTTGATTTGATTTCAATGAGATTGAAAATTGCTTAATGAAGAGTCAAAGTATGCATTTTGTTCAAAATAATTAAGTTTCACTAATCTTGTACAATTAATAAAAAATCTTAAATTGGCGAGATAGTACCATGCCTTCAAATAAATGATTGCTGCATATTTTAAAGCAGGCAGCAGAGGTCGAGTTCTCGAGGACGTCCTTGGCCTCGAGGACGTCCTCGAGGACTCATTTTGAAGTTCTTGGCCTTGGCTCGATGGTCAAGTCCTTGGCGTTGGTCTTGGCCCCGAAGCCTAAAGTCCTCGAAAATTGCCCTGTCCTCGGCACGAGGACAGCTCTATTTTTTGAATTGTCAACATTTTGTAGATCGCCTGAAAAGTTTTTTTGAAGACCTTTTTTGGGAGATTGCCTGAAACAAATTTTTAAGAATTTTTTTGAGATCGCCAGAAAAATTAAAAAAAAAATTTGCTTTAAGACTTTTTTTTGGAGAACACTTGCCGCCTTTGTTCTTGGTCCTCGGCCTTGGCCTCGAGCATTCGTATTGTTGACCTCGAGAGGGTCTGTATTCGGAAGGGCTGTCCTTGGCCTTGGCCTCGGATTTTTTTTTTGTGTCCTTGGCCTTGAACCTTTTGTGATCGCCTCCACCTCTAGCAGGCAGCACTGCAAAGGCTATTCCCGAATGTAATCCAATCAATGAAAAAAAAAGTGCGAATTATAGCTTCCCAAACAAGCAATCCAATGCAACAAGCAAAGCCTCAAATAGCTGACCAAGAAGAAATGCAAATTCGAAGCCTTTAAAAATCAGACCCGATGTTTTTTTTCCAAAGCACTTTCTAGGACTAGAGTTTTGTTTAGTTCCAAAATTCATCAGCTTGGCTGGCATGAACCGACATATTCAGTTTCTTTATACCTTGCTATAATAGCACAAATCAGTACATTCTATTAACCTAAATAAATTTTTGGAAAATAAAACTAAAAAAGAAATTAGAGAAACCTATAAAATTATCGAAACATCGAAAAATGTTGAAAATCAACACGAGTGACAAATTGTCTCGTTTAGCCACGATAAATCAATCACATTGAAAAACAATATAGCAACATGATGAAATGGATTTAGTATTTATGAGTTTTAAGGTACAGAATCATATATTTTGCTTTTAGTCGTATTTCCAGATAAACGGATCAATACGCATTTTAGTGATTAGTGGCATAATTTATAGTTTTTCCCATCAAGTAACGTTAAGCGTCGGCTACTTTAATCCTGTAATAAGGGAAGTTTTTCTTCAAAAATAACCTTGACGTCGTCATCTATTGCGTAAATCAAACTAGTTATGAGGGCCTGGGCTTACTTTTTTGGAAAAGTCTTTAAAAAAATGTAATAATGGCAATTAAAGTTTGCAACGTAAACAACGTAAAGTTGAATAACAAATTATATGACGTTGTTGAAAGTTTACAATACTATTAATTTTCACACGTGATAATCAAGTTATAATTTGATTGACTGAGTATAAGGGAGTTTCCAGACACTCTCCCGGTATTGTTGTCCGAACTGAGGCACGATTTTGACTCGGTCAGATATAAGGTCAACGTGAGATGAAAGAGACTTGGCGGTATAAAGTATAGTTAACCACTTTTTCTTCCCACATCAAGAATTTTAATACTGCTTCTGCACTGCAATTATCTCCGCACTTTTAAGAACGTAATGAAAACGTTTATAAACGAAACCTATGACAATCGCCATTTTGATAAGCTAACTTGAAATAAACAGGCTACTGGTCATGAAGGCCTACGCCCGGTTAATCGCGTAAAAATTACTTCTGTCTATTAATTTATGATTTGCATGCCCCAAGCTCTTCATTTTTGTTGTTTATTTTTGTAGCAATAAGGCAAGTGAATAGTTGCTGCGTGTTTCACTAATGCATGACATTTGCATATGAAACTTCATAGTAATGTTTTCCTCAATATTCTTTATTCCCCTTGAAACGCAAACCAGATAATATTTTTCAGTCTCCAACGTCATCAATAAAAATGGTGCTTGGCCGGAATCATAGCAAGTGGCAGAAGAGAGACTTTTTTGGCCTATAGAGGTAAGGTTAATACTGTGAGGTCAGAGTTGGGATTGGGATTAAAGTTAGAGTTGGGGCTGGGATTAGGGTGGCTTTTGCTTTGAAATGCGACTTTCGTCATGTGAATGCAAGGAAATCCACAATGTTTTCAATCTACCAACAATAAGAAAAACAAATAGCGCTAGAGTTGGGCTAAGGGTTGAGACTGGAGGTAGGATGGCCTTTGTTTTGAGACCATAATATCGTCATGATAATAAGGAAGTACAAAAATATGCTTTCAATATAACGACAATAAAAAAATTTAGGATTTCAAATACATAAAACGTAGAACGTTCTAAAACTTTTATGCACGGTCGTTTATACAGTTACATGAAGGATGCGTCAATTATTATTTTACAAGTAATACTTGTTTTTCAAGTGGTTGGAAAAAATTTACAAAAAGTCATAATGAAATGTTATGATTCCGATTCGTTATTAAACAAACACGATTATATTTAGTTGAGAAATTGAGAGAACTTTGCTCATTTAGCTTCTTTCACCTATTTTCTACACTCTATTCACTTTTTCAAAAGCTGCTATTCTAAATACAAACGTAGATTAAAGGCAACTAGTTCAGCAGAGAAATGTTACTTACAATGGTTGGATAATGCGGTGCTGGCTCCAATCCGTTTATACAGTGAGAAGAAGACATTCCAGGAGCTGCTGGTCCAGGCAAGGGAGGATTTGGATTACTAAAAGTGAAATTTTCAGGGGAACTGGCTACCGTACAGTCTGAATGACCTGCGCCCATATTCGGACCATAAAACCCATTTTGGGTGGGAAGGCAAGCTTCATTTGGTGTTGAATAAGGTGCAGGATAGTTGTTGACTGGGGCATTGTGATGGTAATCATTTTGTGAGAGAGGAGAACATTCAGAATACAAAAATTGTCGATTGCCTCCACCAAATTTTGGAGACAACATTGACTCAATCATAATAAAAAACAAACAACCTAAAATGCAAGTAAGGCTAAATTAAGAAACTCGCCATAAAGTCATTTATGCAATCTAGGAAGTACCTCTTATTAAGATATAAAGAATGATCAAAAGAGCCTTTTAAATTTCAAGTAAATGCAAGAAAATCTTTTTATTTGTGCTAAACATGCGTAGACAATATAATCATTTAAAAACTAAAACCTCTACAACCTGTTCCGCGTTGCAACATGTTAGGAGAAGTTTCCATTTTCAAAACAAATCACAGTACAACAAACTCTCCAATTTTTTTATTCTGAGCAACTGGGTGATTAGAGCACGATATTCTTTTCACTAGCTCTAAAAATCTTTGCATATTTGCGTCAAAAGGTTTAGAAAAAATATGAAATTATTATCTTAATGGCTGCATTGTGTCTTCTCATTTAGAATTACTGCGTCATTTATCTTATTAATCTGCA